>CM055976.1:33517500-34193928 GCA_029531755.1 Holothuria leucospilota
TCGGTACAGTGCACCTTTCAGGACCTTTCTGTTATGGTGTTGCACTGCTGCAAGCATTCCTTTCCTTGTGTCGGCTGACTCCTTCTGGACTTGGCGCCAGAAGCAAAATATCCTCCTGAGTTTCACTACAGTTTCAAAAAGAGAGAACAGCTTGTAAAATAAACTATAAATGCATCTTACAATATTTTCAGGCCTCCCACCCACTTTCAAAAACTTCCATGAATTTATGCCATTTTACTGAAAATTTAATGAAAATTTCTTTTCATGGCATCTTATATGTAATTTATGATTTTTATGCTTCCCTTGGAAAATACCAAAATTTTCTGTTTTGTTGGTATTCACAGAACAGGAGGCTATAGTAAAATATTTGCTTCTCACAATACTACTGGGGCCTGACATGTGAGGAGTTTGTAGCTGAGATCAAAAGGTCACATTCAGTGACATACTGGTTGTCAAGAGGGCAAGCAAACACCAGACAATATGCATGTCTATGCTCCAAATGCAAATCACATTGCATACTGTACTATAAATTGATGCACCACAAATACTTATTACATGTGTAGGTTTGGCATATATTAAAGACACGATGGGTTTATCTGCCCTTAAACATTTCGTTGCCTAGGCAACAATTAGTTAATCCAGGTTAAACCCAGAAATCTCCCAGTATACAAGAGGGAGTAACGCAGATGGTTCTTCTGAAGGCTCGTTATCATCTTGACTACAATGCACATATAACAATACTTTGCACTGTCAAAAATCCCTTTATTTTATTAATATTTTTTACTTAAACTTTCAAAAGGGTACAGTCGGTTAGGTAAAAGGGCTAATCTCTTCTGAGGCCCTTTAAAAATATCAAATAATTAAATACAATAAGAAAGGTAAAATAGGCACAGAAAGTAGGTAAAGTGCAACAACCCTTACTTTTGTTCAGATGATGGTGGGCAGCATTTAGTTGCTGGTCCTTGGATGTCACCTTGATGGCATGGCTAATGGCATACTGATGCCAGGCACTGAATACAGTGTGTACCATGTGGTTCTGCCGGTGATTGACAGCCATGGCTCCCATCAACTGCATTTTGGCATGCTCCCTAGCATTAAACCTCCAAGTCTGGAAAGCATATCTATGCAGAAAGAAAGGACAAATTTCTTTAAAACTGCAACAGACATGATTAGAATATACATCCAAAATGTTCCGAAGCATTGATATTTGTCTCATTAAAGTGGGGATGACACAACCAAAAAATGTTTTGCACAGTGCAAGATTAAATAAATATGTATGAGTATCAACTCACACAAAGTTACAACTGGTGCAATTTGGTGCAAATAGAATTTGAAGAAAAAAATCTAATATAGGGCCACCGATTTTCCGTGAAAAAAAGAGTCAATTTCCGTCACAGCAATTCCAAATTCCGTGAAAATCCGTGCAAGCAATTTGCCAAATCCATGACTTTCTGTTTTGAATTGATTAGTGTGTTAGGCCAGTGCAGCCTAACCAGACTAAAATTCAATCACCAGCCTGACGTCTGCACATATATGTAATGGACAAAAAACAACCTAAAACAACTTGACTTACGATTGTTTAAGTGTGGGTTCTTGTTCTTCTTACATAGTAAAAGATCAGTATAAAATTATATCCAAATGATATGCAGGTACTAAATCCGATAATTATTCCACAATTGAAAGTGTAACTTGTCAGTCAGAACGTTATGATCGTTCGATCATGAACGTAACAACAGAGCAAAACATGAAACTTGAGTAACGTGCCCAACAGTTTGTTATGACGCACTCATGCAAAGTATACCATACATACAGTACATGATACAGTATAAACAAGAATCAGCTACAGGCAACAGGATCGCGGGAAAACTTTGCAAGACTGAGCAACATTTGACCTACTGTACCGAAGGCTAGTAAATGCGCAACTCGCACTTGGTCCCGCATATAGTAAGCATCGGAGGGGGTGAATTTCAAGTTTTCAATTAGATTGCAGCCCGCTAGAGCCATCCAGTGTTGTTACGTACAGACTTTTGAACTTTTTTTTTCATTTTGCCCTCTTGATTGCAGACTTCTTTAGCATTCTGAGAGACTTTTGAAGTTCCGTGATTTTCCGTGAAAAAATTAAAATTCCGTGATTCCGTGACAATTTCCATGATCGCTGAAAATCAGTGGCCCTACTAATAATCCAAAAAATGCCACAGCTAGTCACCTGACTATATGGCACAATTGGTGGTGCAAACACTGAGCTATGCAACTGGAGGACGAGTAACTAATGGAACTAATGTAACGCTGAGATAAAGTTGTCTTAGCATCTTCATGAAATGGCCTACATCAAAATACCCATACAACAGACTACAGAGCACCAAGCGCACACTGTGGTGGGGGCTTCGAGGCACAACATTGGCCATTATGCACTCCTGAGCATACGCCCACTCAATTTAGCTTCCTTGCATAAACCTCAGTTTTGCTTTTGTGCAAAGAGGATGTATTCAGCATGCTGTACAGAACAGCTGTGCACATGTATAGCCAGTCCATAATAAAAGCCCCTCTACTCTGTGCATTGTTCAGTGACTCTCTTACTGTACCACAAATGCTACGCAGTCACTACCTACTAACACACCACTCACAATGTGGTCACACATGCTGCTGTAGTATTGTAGCAGAGCAGGCTCTGAGCAGAGGTGTATGCAATGATGCAGGCCTACATGCTTACATGTGTTAGCATACACTTCACTGGGAGTGTGGAAAGATGGGTGAGCTGCCTAGTAGGTGTTTCATACCGACCTTGCCGCCAGTGACAGTACCTTGAGAGAGGCGCTCATAATACGTTTTTTCGCTTTTGGACTTCAGATGGGCTGCACCTGACCTGTATGTGGGAAGTCCTATGTTAGTTTCAGATTATTTACCAAGAAAACTTTTGGCCGTGTCATGCCTACTTTTAATTAATCCATGCAATAGTGATATTCCTCCACATATGCCTAACAATGATATTGGGGGCACTCTAATGACAAACTCAAAGCAAACCAAAACATAAAATGTTTACTTTGTTTCGTACCAAAATCAGCATTTCATACAACCAGGAAGTACACACAACCAAAAGGTTGGGTCTTTTGTAGACATAAAAATATTATTACCCATTGCTGTGACCAAAAAGTTTGCTTCCCCCTAACAATGTGTATATCCTGTCCAATAAAATATGTTCCACTTTGTCTAACAAGGGGAGACATCTTTCAACACAGGGCAAAGGAGGGGGTGCTCTCTGCTCTTTCTTTTGCACATGTAAGCATCAAATAAATGTCAATTTACATCACAATAAAGTCTTCCATTATGGAGGTCTGTGGCCCCAGGTTTAGGTTGTAAACACATGATCATACATTTGATTCTACTTCTTTGTGCAAAATTCTTCAAATATGATGTCTTTACAGCCTGTGAAACAAATATTTAAGTTGTAAGGCATAGCGTATGGCTCTTCTGGCTCTTCACATTTATTCACACAAAGGACATGTAGCTTCCAAGCAAGCCAGAGAGAAAATGAGCACAAGGTTTAAAATAAATTATTGTAGACAAATGATTACAACATCAACAATAAGTAGGAATACATGTAATTACATCATATAACTAAACCAGAAGTCAAAACAATGTAAGCTTTATTTTAGATCATCATTTACGGATGATACAAGGTAAAGTGCAATAAATGCTTAGGATGTTACTCACTGTAAAGTTTCTTTCATACACTTCTTGTGTTTTTCTTCAACTTTGTGTAGTCTCCTCTTCATATCAGCATGGTGAATCTACAAACAAAAACAACATGACAACATTAAATGGATAGCTTGACCAGTTGACACAATTATTTTTTTTTTCTTTGGAGGGAGAGCTAAGGGAACCAGTGTTGATGGGGTCTTTTAATCCTGTCACCAGAGAAAACCCACAATGGATAGCACTACACTACACTCTCCATGGTGATGTAGAGCACAGGTGCTGTGGTCAAATGGATGGAAAGCATTGGAAGCAATAAGACTAAGAAGGCTCTCAGATCAAAACCCACACCATTATGACTAAACCGCAGATTGAACCCTAGAACTTCCACAGTTAAGTCCTAATGATGTGGGTTCAATCTACAGTTTAGTTATAATGATGTGGGTTTTGATCTGAGAGCCTTCATGTTAAAGATTTATGAATTTGATTTACAATGTTGTGTAAGATACTCAACATAAACTTGCAATTCCTGAGACCTACAGACACTCTATACACATGACCAAACATTTTACTATTGTTTAGGCATACCAAATTGGCTACCAGGCTACTGCTGTTTGTGTAATTTTATGATGAATCTGCAACATTTCAGACAAAATTCAAATGGTTCCTGATAATTTCCTTCCCGACAATTTGCCCTTGGACAACTCCCCTTGGGGCTATTTCCCCCAGACAATTCCCTCCCACACAACTCCCACTCACACAATTCCCACCCAGGACAATAGACGAGTTGGGAAATTAGATTTTGCTGTACCATGTAGTACCACAGATCAAGTCCACGGACATTTTTGCACAGATACGAAGGCTTTGAGCGACTGTTTTTTTTTTGTTTTTTGTTTTTTTTTTTTGCCTTCCACAATTTACCATCATTCTGTCCAACCTTTTCGGTCCAAGAAAAGGAGATTGACTTCAAAGAGAGAACTTTTCCGCTAAATAAAGTTCTCTTTGACCCATGACTGATGTCTAGAAAACCATAGTTTTAAACTCAAAAATTGTGCTTGAGTATACAAAATATCTGTCTTGCACATGCAGCCTCTGTTATGGTACACTTTCCTTCCCAGCATGTATTGTACATCAAAGTTTCCCAACTCGTCTATTCCAATTTTTTGGCGGAGGAAGTTGTCTGAGGGGTAATTGTTGTGTGGGAATTGTTAGGGGGAAAATTATCTAGTTTGGGAAATGTCCAGGGGCAAACTGTCCTGTGAGTTGTTCGGGGGGAAATTTTCCGGTCATGAATACAAACAGAAACAAATATCAGAATGCTCCATACTAGTATTTGAATTTATCCCTGATTTGCATTTTACCTCAAATTTTTCAGATAATCTGTCCATATTGCTTCACTTCAGCAAGTCCAAACTTTACACAGAAGACATTAGGATGCAGCCATAGTGGTAAAACTAAACGTGTACCTACGTTGGCAACACTGCATATAAAAAATTAGTGTCGGATGCTCAGTCCATGTTATGAGAAGTCCATGCTTAGCCCTCATGGCAGGAGTTCTCAATTGTTTGGGGCCAAGAACCACTCTTACTTGAGTTTTTTTTTCTTTTTAACAATTGTAGGAAGCCAAAACTGAATTACAGTTTGCTCTCACATTTAAAGGCCTCCTTGAATCTTCCACAGGTCAGTCTAGAGCTCTAGGATCTGAAAATGGCCTGTGGGCACCTCCTTGACAACCTAGGCCTAGACCTAGGTTTTGTGTCGGTGATATGAAACATCAACAATTACATTTAAAGTGATACTACCTGTTTAAGAAAGGGAAATACATAACACTGCCTTGTCCAAAGTGTTGGAATAACGTTTAAGCAGTCCATCCGAACAATAAAGATAAATAAAGATCCCTCACAGAAGTAGTTGTTCCAAATATTGTTTCAATTATCATAAAAATAACGACAAAAACTGTGAAAATCAAAAATGATTCCACACAATCTTTATTCCATTCAATCCCACTCCTGGGTGAACAAACCAATGGGAGTGCTCTAATATATGAATATGCAAAAGGCAGCACAACGAAAGATGCCCACGTATATGCTAGCAAACGAACACTGAACACTTGACAGGCTATTCACGCTATAGGCTAAGTACTTGAAAACTGACTGTAGGCCTATAGTACCATGGAGCTGATATCCGAAAGGTTTTATTGGCTCCATGGTAGTAAATCGAAAGGAGAAATTTCTGTTGAAGCCCAACCGACCAATTTCGGAACAAACTACAGCCCTCGTGAGCTACTCAATAACACCACAACTTGGGACTAAGTATCAGCAAGGGTTGCTACCTGGAAGGGAAAGACAGTAAAATTTGTGCAGTTTGTGAGCTTTCGTGATCATCGCAGAGTGTTTTTGCATGATTCTGAAGGCAGACTCAAGAAAATATGAGTAAATCTAACTCGATTTACCCACGAGACTGGCCATTGATATATTATGTAAGTACTACCTCCAACGAATAATACTGAACAATTCTTGAGTCATTCAAATCATCAATGGTAAACAATATCAGCTTGGAGTCTGACATCTGAGATGCTTACCCTCTGTCGCAAGGTCATACCATGGAGCTACTACCTGGATATTCTTTCTGTGTTACGTTTCCCAGCTAAAATGCACACAGTTGCTTTGATTCAACTAGGGAGTTCTGATACAACAGACACAAATTCTTTTACATGTTGTGGAAACTCTTGGAGAAACCACCTACAACAATCGAAGTTGACCGAGAGAAATAGCACATTGCTCACAGAGGAAATCGAATAGAGCTATACAATTTTACGACTTCCACTATCATACTTCAGGTTACTGCCCTTGCTATAGTTATCGACATCTACCAACTCGACACAGTGTATCGTTGTCCAGTTTACGTAGATTATTTCATATGTAGACTAAGCCTACCGCTCAAGGACGAAGACTTGGGATGCGGGGGAAGTAAGCAAGTGTATTGAGGTGTAACTGGTTACCGTTACAAGCGTAGTATGCAAGTGTCTTCTTGAATACTGTTAGGGGTGCAATTCACTAACACAGGTAGTACAATGAAAACAGGTGCTTTTTTCAAAAAGTCAAGTGTGCTGTGCAGTATACAACCTTCAAAATCACTCTATTCCCAGCCAGTGCATGAATAACTGAGGGAATATAATCCCATGCACAGTACTTCGGTACATAGGCCTACAGCTGCGTGATCCATTGAATATTCATATCAAGTGTTGTGATAGGCGTGGTTTGAGCTATTTGTAATGAGGACAGTTTTTTTCAAAATAGCCTGCAGATTTTGACTGTTTTCGTACTGTTTCTTTATATTTTGCCATTCACACTACCATTTTCAGTCACTACATAAACAACTCCATCCATGAATAGTATTGTTGGTGTATTGGCAAATAAAGAAAAACATTAGGCCATATGTATTTCCCTTTTCTTGAACAGGTAATATCACTTTAATGTACAATGATGAGATAAAAAGCTTTCATGACCTTTCCCAGCTTTAACTGCATTATTACATTAGCTGGGACTACTAGGGTGAAGACCCACAACCTAAAGGTCTGCTCTTCTCCAAATATCTGCTATCCCTAAACCTTGTCCCTACCTGATGCTCAGAAGAGCCATTCATGAACCTTCAGTTGACGAGACTTTCTGACCATACCATAGGCGTAACAAGCTGGGGCACTGGGAGCTCTAGTACCCCTCCCCTTTGGAGCAGAAAATTTGCTATTTGGGGGTAAAAAAAATGCTGTTTTGGGGTTAATATACTTTAAGTTTGGGGCAAAGTGATTGGCCACCCAAATGAGAGTGGACCTTCATGCTTATGGACCAGATGACCTATCTCATGGGCCATCCCTTTTCTAAACAATTTTTTCAGATTCTCTTCGACCACTGAAACCTTTTTTCTTTCCTACCGCAATATTTGATCACCTTACCTTCCATTGATCCATCACTAGCTGAAGTAGTTTTTTGCTGTGGTGGTCAACTGCTTTAGCCTTTAAAGTACCTTTGTGCTTGCGATGGGTTACATACTTGCGCCAAGCATTCCAAGCTTTACGAGTGATGTGGGAGTAATTATATTGCACTGCTACAATATCACTGGCATTGCTGCAAGAGAAAAAAAAAGTAAAAATAATATCTGGTCATACTTGTTAACTAAAAACAATATTCTATGACAAAGAGAAGTATCTAGTTTAAAAAGACACCTTCTTACACCAAGGGGAAAACCATTCAGTTTCCGCAGCTGGAACTTACACCATACCAATACTTGACCTTGTATATGCAAACCAGGGAAAATTCTGTTAAACAGATCTGGACATGTAGAATGGGTAATTGTCTACAACTATCAACAGTTTTCAACAAGTACCAATAGGTTCCTGTTTTAATTAATTTTATTGTTTATAATAGTTTATTGTTGATATCTATTCACTTTGTTGACTACCACTGATAAATGGTGGATTGCCAGTTCATACCTGTTTACAACCTGTTCAAAAATATTGGCATTTCATTAGGTGTAAAACAAGTTTTCTCTAGGGAATGATTCCCTATTTGCTTTAGCCAAGTAATTGCTGTATTCACAAAGCACTCAGAGAGGATCCAACATAGATCCATATGTTTAACCTATATGTAGCTGAGCAGGAATTCTTCAAGTCCCATAATCTGTTTGTTTGTAACTTTTTATATTGTGAAATTTTTTGTTTGTAACATTCTACAGCAGACATGTAATTTCCTTGTTTTAAGGATTTAATAAAGTCTGTCTGTCTGTCTGTCTGTCTGTCTGTCTGTCTAAACTCTTCCCTTGAATCAGAAGGTACTGACTAGCCTTATCTGACTTCCATAAAAACTCTCTTAAGTCTTTGCTTTGTATAGATGAGTGCAACTACTAAAAGTACTGCCAGTGACTCACCAGAAAAATTTGTGCTGTCCAGTAGAGCCCAACATCCACACAAGGCTCATGATCATTTTTTCTACATGTGTCAGAAATAATTCTTTTTTAAATCTGCATCTCACAAAATTGAAAAACAACCTACTGAAACATCTTAGGGTATTCTTTAAATGGATTTTGTATAACCAACTATGATTTTAAGGACTCACACAGCTCTAACTTATGTCCTTTAAGTTTCCCAGTTTCTATTCACAAGAATGTAGGTAAGGCCTTTCAAGCTAATGCTAAAGATCACCACTGTATTACACTTCATAAAGACATTGTGTTTAACCTCATTTTGCCAGGACACAAGCTACAACAACTCATATATTTACACCCCACAAGACCAAAGGACTAGTGGGGTAGTATGCTCTACTAACCCTAAAGTGTATAAAACTACAGCAACTGCCTAACAGGGTGTATAAAAGCTCCTTGACTGGAAGTAAGCCTACTTTCACCAATCAGTGTTTGTGTTTTTGTTTTATATCACAGAATTAGCTAGCTGTCCAAAGGGGAGCAGTTGTTATTTAAGTATAATAAGGTCTGATGCAATTCTGAGGTCATTCCTGCTTAGTGCAAAGTTATCTTCCTGTTTTTACCAAATTTGTTATCTATTTGACAGAGAATCATTCGAGAGTGTGCATGACTGGGGTTTGTCAAAACTCACCTTTGCTTGACTTCTTTCACAACCTCTTGCCAATGATGAAGATGTTTGTGACACAGATGAGACACATAGTGCTGGGAGGCAAGATCCTTGTAAAAATGAAAGAGAAACAAGAATTGCAAGAGGACAGGAGAAACAAAACTGCAGTATTCCACAATGATAAATGAATACAAGTGGCCTATATATGACAGTTAATCACTGCATAGTATGTGTTATACCCAAATATTGAAAAAAATTGGGAAAATTCAGACAGCATTATGATTTTGCTCTAACTGGCTGTAGTAGTGTTAGGATAAACAGAAATGTCAGCTTTTCATACCAATATCCAATATTTCAAACCTCAGTGTTAGCAAATATTGATCTGAAACTTACCTACTGAATAAAAGCTATTTATAAAAGACAACTCCGAATAACACATTTCTGTTCATGCCATGTTTATACTAAAACTAACATTATGTCCATTATGAAATTACCCCTGGTATGATGGAAATGAATATTTGATATTCATGAGAAAATGTTGACAATTCTTTCAAGAGGGTGTGTCGGGCTTATTATCCTTCTAAGGGTGGGAGAAAGGAACACAATACAGGTCACAACAGGATGGATGGGTAAGAAAAGGTGGGCATCTAGGTACTAAGCCAAAAAAGACTGACCCTTTTCCAAAGAGCAGTTTATACAAAGGATTATGGGTTAGAGTTTTTGTAAGCAGCATTTTTTTCCACAATAAATGTCACTGACAAAAAGGATGTGTACCAAAGCTCTATCCTATAATTCTTTGTAGTTGCTATTTGGAAAAGGGTCCATGGAGGGTCATTGGGGCAGCCTAAATACCTCTACAGCCCACACCATACCCACCATACAGCTTTCCCCATCCCTGCTTCTAAAAGTCATTTAAGATAACTACCATGTTTTCTTGTTCAGCTACAATGTTCCTCAGGCCTTCTTTCCAGATTGTGAATGCCACCTGCAATGTCTTTCGTTCATGGTGTAGTATAGCCTGTGAACCAATAAAATCAAATGCTACATTTTCTGTCCAGTTGGCCTCATAATTTTACTGTCTGGCCACACATGAGTCCAGCATGATAAGATTGCACTTAAGATAAAAGAAGACTGTCATCTGACAAACTCTTCCTACAGGTACTGTTAGCTTTAAAGGAACAAGAAGCATTCCCTTTATGGCACTTCTATTTAAAGGGGTCTGCCAGGGGCTAACTGTAAATTCAATGAGTTCTAAATATGCAGAATATTTTTGGTTTTAGGAGGTGACAACTGTATCTCAATAGCATGTAGCATTTAGATTATATTATTTTTAAAAGAAATGTAATTTCTTCTAGAGATACAGTGCATTATGACAAATCTGTGATGTCACTGTGGCCCACTGATATGAAATGGCATTGCATTTCTTTATGACACTGACAATGCTGTATAGAGGAATGTTTAACTACTCTGTATGCTATACCTACATATGGTGTAGTTTTATGCCAGATCTAAATGGAAATTCCAACAATATCAAATTTCAAGCACAAACAGGACATTCAATTATAAGCAAAAGGAATCTTAGGCAATGTGCCCACTTTACATTAATACTTTATGTAACCTCAATGACAACTTGAGTTATTTTTGTCAAAAGCAACCAACCTTTAAAATGAAATATCTACTGAGTTAGGAATAGAGTATTGCTACAGGGTTTGGACGACATAAATTGGATTCTTTTCTCTTTCACAAGAGATCCTTGTGAAATGCCACCGGAATATGCCTTTAAAACTAAACAAGTTGTAATTATAAACAATGGGAGGGGCACAACAAAATGCTACTGACATGATAGCAGCAAGGCTGGTATTTTCTAAATAAATATTGTTCCATTAATAATTTGAAAATGTTGAAATAAAAAGAGCTTGCTTGTAAATTCACAATCTCAACAGTGGCATTCTTTTCACAGTGGTAAATGAATAATCTTGAATATGAATTCCAACAAGTAAACCAGGGTTTCCACAGTTATGAGATACTGATATTCAAGACTTTTCCAAGTCTTCTAAGACAAACACAGATATTTTGTAGACTAGAAAATTAAGAATAATGCTGAGAAGAGAAAGAAATTGCACTCTTTTTTCTTTTTTTGCATTTACACACTGTGTACATGATTAGCAACATGATCTCGAATATAGTAAGAGTAAGGATTTTAGTTTTCCAACCATACAGCAAAATATTTTCAGTCCAAAGGCCCAAAATTCAAGGGCAATCACGATAACATAACAATCTCAGGCTTTTTCCATTTTCTCTACTGTATGTAAAATCAGTTATCTTTAATTCAAAATTAATTTTACATTTTCTTGTCTTACATTTCTCAGAGGGTAATTTAGCCTCCCACAAATTCAATTTATGCCATCTTTATAATCAGGTTTCCAGGTTCTGTCACAAGAATATGAATCACTGGTAGCATACTGTAGGTGCAGCAAGGGATGGCGTAGGATATCAAAGGTAGGTTTCCCCCAAGTGAATAAAATTCTTTGTTTATAAGTGTTTCCTTTCCCTTCTCCCCAACCCACAAAATAGACAAGTTGACAATGCAAACAAACAAAGAGAAAATACCTAAAAAGGAAAAAAAGAAAATATTTTGGCAAATTTTACCATTCTCTCAATCATTCTCCTATCTAAACTCAGTTGATATGATTTCCACCAAATGCTGAAGGTCACAGACAGAACATGGTCTCTGTGAATGGAAATGACATTAAATTGTAACTTGGTAAACTTTTACAAAATTTTAAAATGTTTCGAGGAAATTTTTTTCCAAACAGGCCTACCTGTAACCAAAAGCTGACGTGCATGAAAATTCTACAGATTAGTCCTTCCTAAACAGTTGTCAAGATATTACATTATTCTAGCATCTTGTAAAAGAGTTTACAAATGTAAAGCAGTACTGCAAAGCTTCAGTCAGAATCCTTGAGCCAGGTGACTTTCTTCCAAAGAGAATATTGCCAAAGTTCCTCTTCACAACAACAATGTGGGGCCATGTTACTTACACCATACAGTATCAAAGGCTTCCATATAATTTATCAAAATGTAAAAGAAATGATGGTAAAAGTACAGTCATTACAAACCTAGCCTTTCAATTCAATTCAAATCAATCTTTATTCCAGTATAAATTTTTCAAGAAAATTTATAAACAGGATAAAAACATGTAAAACAACAAAAAAACAACAGGTTAGGATATATATAAAACTTTAAAAGAATAAGAAAAACAAAATATACCCTGAAACTACTTGGAAAAATTATCAAAAACTACAAAAAGGATCCAAAATGCCATTTTGTACGAAAAGGTTGCTTTGTAAATAAAGGAATTCTTAAAGAGTAAAAATCTAAAATATGGAGAGATAGTTGAACTTCTTAAATTATAACTGACTTTATTGCACTGGAAATTTTGTTTGAAGTGTACAACTAGGATGTCCCCTCAGTGGCTTCAATATTTTTCGCAAGTCTAACAAATTCATTTTTTGCAGTTCTATTTACTATACACATGAGCTTTTCAGGTTAGTTACAAATTACACCCTTCACAAAGATAACATATGCGTGGAAACAGGTGTAATGCAACACAGGCTTGAGTAACACACAGATCAGTTACAAAAGGGATCACACGATCTTTGAGATTTCAGGGTTTTGCTACTTTCAAAAAACAAATAAGGCAACATAGTAAAACAAATAAAACAAATTATTTAATCATCCTCATTCATCTATGGCAAATAACTAGGTTCTTGATATAACACGATCTGCTATTATAAAACTACGATATTTTTTCATCAGTCTTCCAAACATGGCTTATCACTTTGACTTGATACTGTCAACTCTTTACAAATGACACAACTGATATAGGGAATGAGCAGTCACCCCAAATTAATTTGGAAAAACATCTACATATTACAAATTTCCTCTGATTTCCCTTAAAAGTATCCTTTATGATGTGTACAAGCAAAAATATTTCATACTGAAGGTAAACTAAGAACTTATTCTGCATGAATTGGACATTTCAGTAACTAAATATTGTCACATGATTAAACAGAGCCACTTATAAATTAGGATACCAGGGTACACTTTTTCAAATTAGTGTGACTGCATTTTCCCTTTAATTTTTAACTAACGAGGCAAGTGGATCCAATATTGTACACCAGTCTAAGTTCTCCTGCCCGCTACCATCACATGGCCTTCCCATCCTACTTTACCTCCCATATAACATCACTACTATTACTAGCTATTTGCTATCCTTAAAGTAAACATACCTTACCTGTAAAACTGTTGTGCTAATTCTCCATCTTCACGTTTCACCTTCTGGTATTCTACATTGAGAGCTAGACCATTCAACGACTTGAAGCAAAGTGTGCGGACATAATGAGCTTCAGCCATTAGGTATTCATTCTGAAAAGGAGTTTGTTTTATTTAAAACGCTAAAGCTGAAATATCCCTAAACCTATGAAAGGAAGTTACAGCTTGAAGAAACCACATACTCTGAAGAAAAGGCCCATAGAACCTCTTCTTTTAGCTCTGATTGTCTATGAAAACTAACAAGCACCTGCCACTTGAATTAAAAATAAGTATGGTAATATGTAAAACACCTAAGATGTTACCTACTTGAACTCACCAAACCATAAATATTACAGACTAATTCTAATAGACAGATGCCTTGCTTTGCCAGAATCAATGAGACCACCCTTACTTTCATATCTAAGGTAATCCCCAAATTTGCAATATCATGATATGTCTTTTTACTATCTCTTTACCTTGTACAGAAATAACAGTGTTTTAAATGGTTGCAATGTTTTGATGTTAGTAAATATTTACCTCATAGTTACCTTTAAATGACAAAAATAAATTTACTAACTTTGCGTAGACGTCTCCATCTCCAGTAATGTTTCCAGCTGTCCATGGCAATCCTTAAAGACTTCATTCTGTGATGGTAAAACAGAGGAAATAATCTTTCTCAAAATATTACACTATTTAAAATATACAAAATTTTTGTAAATTTAAACTTGCAGCAGCATTCAACAAAAAATCATCAGTGAAGATTTCAACCTAACCAAAACCTACTGGTAGGTTATTTCAAACAAAGGTTTATCATGAAAAATTATTAGGCCATTATTTTACTCCCAACACTACTAAATATCAATAACCTCCTACCAAGTCCCTGGACAGCATGATAAAAATATAATGTCAGACACCTACCAAGTATGCCAAATAAATGATAACAATCTAAAAATACCACAGATGTTGGTCAAACTTGGTGGAATCTCTGACAGCTGCCAAAATTTCATTGGTTGACTTCCAATGGTCATGGACCTATTTTAACTCACAAATCTGAATAACTCCTCCCTCAGAACAAGGCCAGCTTTGACCAAAGTAGCAAAAAAATTTGGACCAACAGACCTTTCAAAATTATAACAAGTGGACACCATGACAGATCAACAGACCATACAGACAGACGTACAGACAGATGCAAATGCATGACATAAACTCTGCTAACTGGTTTATAAAAGAAAAGTTCATAGTGGCAGATCCTTGCCAAACTTTTTAAATCTTGATGGTTTCATGCAACCATTCTGGGCACTGGACCACAGTTGAACAACAGCTGGTTGTTGAATGCTGCATCACTACTCCAATACAGCAGTCAACAGCAGTCAACAACCAGCTGTTGTTGACTGCTGTATTAGTACTACAATACAGCAGTCAACAACCAGCTGTTGTTGACTGCTGTATTAGTACTACAATACAGCAGTCAACAACCAGCTGTTGTTGACTGCTGTATTAGTACTACAATACAGCAGTCAACAACCAGCTGTTGTTGACTGCTGTGTTAGTACTGCAATACAGCAGTCAACAACTAGCTGTTGTTGACTGCTGTATTAGTACTACAATATAGCAGCCAACAACCAGCTGCTGTTGACTGCTGCATTAGTACTACAATACAGCAGTCAACAAGCTGCTGTTGACTGCTGTATTAGTACTACAATATAACAGTCAACAACCAGCTGTTTTTCAACTGTGATCCAGTGCCCAGAGTGGTTACATGAAACCACCAACATTTAAAAATTTTGGCAAGGATCTGTCCCTATAGACTCTTCTTTGTTGAAAGGATCCAACGAAGCATTTCTCACATGCAGAATGGTTTACCAGTCGAATCTTTCCTCACCTAAATATCTCCCTTGCTTTCTTTGTCTCTATCTCCATCTTCTTCTCTTCAATTTCCTCCATTTTTTCTGTCCATCTTCTCCAAGCATTTTTTAGAACCTGAAAATGGTAACAACAGATATTCTGATTTCAGCTTTGCTCCCCGTTATTGAAAAACAGCAATATAACAGGTATTAAAGACTTAATACTTTGTTCATCTTAGGAAGGATGGTAAAGTTTTAACATGTACTTCAGATACACAAATTTTCCAACAGCTAAACTAACCCATTTACAATGTCTCAAACAAATCATTAAGTAAGTAAGGCTATATGATTCCATCAAATTTACATTTGCTATTGTCAAAATAAATATTTTCTCCATTATATGCAGATAAGACTAAAAATGTCTCCATTATAAAGTCTACAGTAGTCTCACCTATTTAAATCCATAAATTTAACAAAAAATACACATCAAGCCCTGAATATGACTGCAGGAATTTGACTTATAAAATTTTCCTGCCCTTCAGAAAGGAAGAAAAATTCCCCTTCCAAAAGTTATGACCTTTTTTCTGATGAAGCAGAAACAGTACATAGACTGGGAATGCGTTGTAATCCCCAGTCCAGAGATCATCCAAAGTATCTGTTCCTTCATAGAATGACACTGCAAATACAAGACAAACTTGATGTGAGGTCTGTGGAATAGATCAGCTGAGTAAATGGTCCTTTCAAACTGAGGGTTTCTTCTTGTCTGAATCTGAAAATAGCCAAGGACATTTCTTCTTAAAGGAAATCTGAATTCAGATTTAGATTCTGGGTGGGGAACTATCCCTGTATAACTAATAGGATATCAACCTGTAAGACCAGGTAAGGACAAAAAAAAAAGAAAGAAAAAAATCCATGAGGATGCCTGACTTAATTGGCCCTGAGGCAGGCATACACATAAATACACACAAATACTGTGCATACAATGCAACTAACCTGAACCCTGTGAAAGTTGTCAGCTTCCTCTTGCTGTAAAACTTTCAATCTACCTCTGATAACCACCAGGTGCAATGATGAAAAACCAAGTCTCTGATGGGAAAACATAATGAAACTGTAACCACAGTGAACTAAGTTCTTTTTATGTAATATCAAAATTCAAACTTTTGGAGGCTTTAAATATACAGGGATCAGCTGGAGGTGCAAAAAATATCACTTAACTTTGTGGGTGGATACCACACTAACGCTGAAGGCGCCAGTCTGAGTGCAAAGTATGAACCTTTACGGGTGGGGTCCAGGGGCCCACCATAGGGCTGCTGGCGGGGTCTAGGGGCAATGCTCTGGCAGGGGTACATCAGAACATCATACCACTTAGTACGTTCACAGTGCATACATGCACCTAGAGTGGATATGACTGTTTGCTTCCACTTTTAAGCAGTAGATATGACCATGAAGCCATTATGATAAGGAACATTCACAATTGCCGATCTCTCCAGCTGCAGTGTGTTGTTTTATGTACAAAATATGTGGAAATACATTTTACTGAAGACACTGTGCTGTTCCATTTTCTGCTGAAAAGAAACCTCACAATTTTTTCCGTGGAAAAGGGGAATGTATAACAGCAGATGCTGGAAAAAAATTAAGGAAACCTGCAAATTTGTCTAAAAAGCTCATCCCTGAATATAGACTACTGCATTTTGAGTATAGTTAATAACCACACAAATGGGACTGTCATGGCATATAGCTATTGGCCCTTCCTGACATATGTAATTGCTTGGTGAGGTAACCCATTTTTTATCACTTTTTTTTGTCACTTTATATGAATCTGGGTGATTCTGGGTAAAAAGAATTATTTGTGGGTTTAAGACAGAACTAAGGAGACTTGTACACAGTAGTTCTGTTGTCCAGACTACACAAATAAAAGCACCAAGCATTAAACCTGTACAAATTTCGCAAAAACGTTGCAAAGATGATATACCAAAATTTTGGAAAGTTGACCCTACTAATGACGCTGAAAAACTTTATGTGCTGATTGCAGAAGGTACATTTGAAAACAAAAGATAATGGCATGAAAATAATTGTCCTTGGTGCTGAATGCAGTTTGCACTGTGATATGGTATTGAACTAAAGTTGTCAGTATATGCCCCACCACAGGAGTAAGACCTTACTGTGTGCACCTTACTTTAGATGTTTTCATAAACAATTCATGACAGCTACAATGTTTACAAAGCAAAACAACTTCCTTTCTTTCATAACATATAGCTGTGGAAATTAGGACACATAAGGAAAAGCCCATAAGGAAAAGTCCCATTTATATACAATGCATATTGTTAAAATAATGTTTTTCCACAGAATTTTCATTGATACTTCTGTTAATTAGTTGACCTAGTATTTAGAAGTCAGTTATTCTAATTTTTTTTTGTCTCTGCACAGCACTATGCCCAACCCAATTTCCCTTTAATCCCTCTCGAGACACATCTCTGTCATAAATGCTCAAAAGCATAATAAAGTGGCTGCTCTATGAAAGGGTATACTTAGTCGTCAATGGCAATTTTCTGATCAAAATTTTATCTTGGTGGCCTTTCAGAGCTAAGAAATGACAAAGGAATAATTTCTGCATAGAATACTTTGGCTATATTTTTAACTTACCAAAAGAGTCCTTTCATGGTGCAGTACAGCCAGTCTGTGGTTTTGTCGATCATCGTAACATAATTTGACATCTGTTTAGGTCAAGGAAACCTGTGCTACCTTGGAATGTATTTAAACATTCTCACTTGTTAAAATGAAGGCTCACTTTAGAGAACGTGCATGACAGTGTTTTGTGTACAGAATTACTATGGGTAACGAAACATGTAAGCCACAATAAATATACAGTTTCAGTTTTTCAGAAGTCCCAATAAATGAAGTCCAAGGGGTAAAACTACACAAACTACTCCCTAAAAGAGTTACACACAGAAAGGACATCAAAACTGAAAGTGAGATCAAACATGCTCTAAACAAGCACTTCTGTTTATTATTATTGCTATCATTAATTATTGTCATGGCATGACTGGACAAACCATCTTCCACTCTTCCAATCATATTTCACACAGCTCTCTAAGGTCATCTTGAAAAATACCAACTTGTCCTTAAATTTCATTGAAACAATTTTCTTGACTGGCCCTCCAATGCAGGCCTGATTACACTTTACAGCTAAAATAAATTGCTTTCAACTTTCACAACCTGTTGAACTTTTCCAATACAAAACACTTAGCTCTGAATGTTATAAATCTGCAAAGCTAAATACATACATGACAGGTCATAATTCCTGATTTGCATAAAATATACATAGTAGCATAGATCTAAACTGCACACCTCCTCAAGTCAATTTTTTTCAAATTGTTTGGGCAGAGGACACAGAAATAAATAGAAAGAGTTAACTCAGATCTAAAGGATACAATATTTCCAATGCTGTAAAATTCTCCTCATTTTTGACCTTTGACCCAGTTTGTGTATTTCTTCCTGTTTCTGTGCCATACACCTCCTAACAACAAGCTGACCATGCCAGTGATGGAAGCTCTTATACATGAGTTGGTCCATGTAAGCCTGACTAGCAACCCCTACATAGACAAGAAATTAAGAAACATATTGTATACATGAACCACGCTAGAACCTATTTGTGAATCAAAATTAGATGATAAGACTGTGGAAAATACAATTACAAATAATTTCACAACTATTCCAGTAGTCTCATGCCAGGGATGTGTTGATCTAAGAGTATTTGTTGACTAGAGACCAAGTTTAAAATGGTAGACTGTCCATCCATGGAGGTGCAAGTTAGGTTCAAATTTGTAGTGTCTCGACCATCCAGCCATTTCCTCATTGCATCTACTTTCTACAACATTGCCTCATTTATAGGGCATATGGTTTGCACATCACTGAACTATAGCCCCAATGTCGTATTGCAATCCATAACCCTGAATAAAAGAAACGCACTTTTTACATATATAGCACACAAGTAGTTTAGTTCCCAGACATTATCTGGTTATGTGCAGTGCATCTATGGGCATCCTTTAAGAAACACAATAATACATGTGTGTATGAAAGCTGACACACAGTGCACACATGCATTTTTGTCATACATACATGTATACAATTCCTAAAAGCTGTTGCTTTCACTTCAAATGGGAGCTGTGTACTCTTGGTTCTGTCTCAAACTGTCTGCTCTGCCAAGATGTTATTCTGAACATTGTGCAACTTTTAGATACTTACAGTAGCCTAGGATTTGTTGTTCAGGGAAACACACAAGGTAAGTGCTGATAGTATTTTATTTAATATGTAAGTAGACAAAAGCCTTCATTCATAATAGTCATGCAAGGTATCATGGTGAATCTTTTTGCTAAGGTAATGTTTTGTTTTCTTAGTGTACCAAGCGTAGACCGCAAGGATTGCACAGGCTATGCACATTCAAGATGGCTAAGTAGACAACTAAGTATCTCTTACCTTCCCTTTGCACCTCTAAAAGTAAAATATAATTCTCAGATACAGACGACATGCCACCATTTTGTAGCACCAACTCCTATGTAATCAAACTAAAGGTACTGTAAAGTAGCGTTCCTTCAGCAATACAAGTACAGCTGTTTCTTTACTCTTCAGGAAATGAGAGGGAGACTTATACTCCCTAAATTACGAAAAGCATCAAACGTTGTCATTTTTTGCACAGCGCAATGAATGACTGTCAGAGACTAAACTATTTGGAACTCTTGCTTTCTAATTGGCCAAAATTTTGTGCAGGGTATGTATTAGACCTTGGTCTCTAGTCAATAAATACTCTTAGTTACTGATGCCGGGTGGCTCCACCAGGCAGGATAAATTTCCAACAGACAGCTAAATCTGTCTGCACTATATTTCCTTCTAACACAGAGGTTAATGACCAATGGTGGAAGCTATTTACCAGACGGTTGGGAAAATTACACAACTTTCCTTCCTTATTTTCCCGACTGTGGCCAAAGTGATGGTCCTATCCTAAATTTGTAGCCTCTAAAAGTTCTTGAACAGTATGTCGGGAAAATTAAGTTAAAGCTATTTTCCCGACAGTCGGGAAAATTATAGACTATGCTTCCTTATTTTTCCGACTGTGGACGAAAGTAATTGCACTATTCTAAGTCTGTAGCAAAGATATTTAAGCATAGATTCCAAACTCCTATACCTACACTGTGACGCTCAGTGACTCCTCATGGAGAAGCAAATATCGGGGCGGAAGTGTCAATTAAACATGTGCGCCGTTCTATTCGGCAATCTGCCTACGAAAAGAAGAACGCGTTACGGACAACGCCATTAATAAAAAGCCTAAACCCATGTGCGCTTTGACAGTGCACTCATACGCGCAAAATACCTTTCTCTGTGCATTTTATCGGGGGTAAATTACTATCGCTCACTATCGCGTGCTTAAGAAAGAACGCGATAACTTTCCCGTTAAATGCGTGTAAGAAATTGACGCACATTTTTAACTGCATTTTTCATGAGACCGTGGTAACTGACCTATTTGTAGATTGCAGGCCTGAGGCCTGGCCCCCAAGATGTTTGCTGGCCCCCCCCCCCCCCCATTGTGTGTCCTAATAAACTTTGTAAGAATTAAGGACCGCGATCAATGCCGTGATCCCCATTTGGTACCTAGGCCCCCCAAAAAATTTCATCCTAGCTACGCCCCTGGCCTTGGTGCTCTATGCTTTGGACAAAAATTCAAGGCGATCTTTTTGTCCTGCACCCCCGTCCGAAAAAAAATTGTCTTGCCCTCTTCGATGCTTAATTCAAGGCCTGCTAGAAGGGTTGTATTGCAAGGACAACGCACTTTGCAAACAGTATAGTCCATAGTGTGCTGATCTGTAAGTAGTAACCACACATACGTACGTACACACCACAGAATTGTATGTTGTTCTGTCCGTACACACGTACACCGCACCGTGCCAACTAACATTTCTTACATCACAAGCTCGTTGGGGTAATATAATTGGTGTCGGGAAAAAAATATGACTGCTGTCGGGAAAATAAGAAAACTGAACTTCCAATTTGCCCTGCTGTCGGTCAAATAGCCACAACGATGACCAATTGATTGTATCTCCTTACAATCCTCTCACTGCATGGTCAACTAGTTAGAGCATCCGACTTGCAGCCGGAAGGTCTGGGGTTCAACTCCTGGCCGAGTCATACTGAAGACTTCAAGAATGGAACTGACTGCCATTGTGCTTGGCGCTCAGCATAAGCAATGGAGTAGAGAAAAACAAGCCAGTGAGCCACAACTGGAAAAAAGGCCATGGCTGGCCCGACTTAAAAAAAATTGGTTAGAAACTGAGCCGTAAAACCTCATCTAACTAACTCTCACTGAATGGCAACTGATGTGTTAGAACTCAGGAACCCTGAAATGGTACTAAAAATGAATGAGGGTGCCAACACTTTTGACACAGAGTACTGCATCTGTAGTCTTTTTTTTTTTCAAGGCTTGAGCAAGATGAACATGCTCACTTCAAGCATAAAGAATTATGTTGAAAACTTACAGCACTTGACTTTACCCATTTATGCACTGTGTGCAAAAGTACTAAACATCATTTCAAGTGCAGCATTTGTAAGGCTTGCAGTTTTTCACACCATGTAAAAATATCACAAGACCAATCCCCCTTCCCCCAAAGAAAAAATATTCAAGGACTTTTAAGACCCAAAATATTCACACTTCCAAGTTTGCCTGCTTCGTGAAAACCCAAATGAATATATTGTCTTTGTTCAATGCAACCACAAATATCAGCCTGTTTTGGGGGCAAAGAAAATAGAGCTTCTAGCATAATATCATTACTTATTCTATAGAGAGCTTGCAGCTAAGGTCAAAAGGTCAAAAAGTGACACTCTGGTTGTAGTGGAGGGCTAACAAATGCTATACAGTACACATGTCTATCTACACATGACGCATTCCCATATTGTATACTACATACTGAAAACTGAAACAACGACAAATACTGCTGTGAGTTTGCACATGTGGGTTAGGCATATATTAACACATGCATTGTTTTGTCCCATTAAGTACTTTGTTGCCAAGCAACAATTTGCTAACCCATGTGACCTTGCAAGCTACAAAAAAAAAGTTTCCTGCAGTACCTTTAGCTTGTTGTCGATCTCTGCGGTGCAGGGTGTAAGGTAAGAATCCCTGGAAGAGACATTTTGCAAGTAGAGACTTTTCATGAAACTCCACAGCCTTAAGTTCTTTCTTCTTCTTTTCTTGTCTGTTCATGATATACCGTTTCCATCCTTCAAAGACCTTTGGCAGACAAAAGAGCAAAAAATATATTCCCCTACTATCTTTCAACCACTGGAGTGGAACATGTGTAGAAAAATTATAATCATGAAATACAAGAAGTTTGTACATTAACAAGGAATTATCCCTGTGGGTAATAAATTCCCATTATTTTGTTTTGTGACCTCATACAAACCAGTGTAAAGATTGGAAGCATTTCTACTTTCAAATACTGTATAAATTTAAGCATTCTCTGCTTATCTAACTTTGGAGACTCACTTACATTTAAACTAAGGACAGACAGCTCTTAAATAAACTGGCATGCACAGTGATGCAAGGCTATGCAATTGCTAATCAGCAATACAGCATCTTGAGTATTACTAATGGGTATGTATATATGCTGCTCTTTGTTTAAAAGGTGAAGTACTTTATATCATTGCCTACTCTTGGTGACTTGTGAATAATTACACTTGCCAAGGTGGAGTCTGAACATGTATTCTTCCTTCGGATTTTATGTTTTGCTACTTAAGGAATAAATAGCATTTGGTCGACTATTGCTGGTGAATAGACCGTCGGGACTCCAAATTTGGCAAAATAATGGATGAGGCGAAGCTGAGTCCATTATTTTGTAAATTTGGAGTTGAGGTAGTTTATGAGACAATGATAGTCTGACAAACGTGGTTTATTCCTATTCTACCACCGAAAATGTGTGAAAACTTCATTTTTATCAGTTTTTACTGACCATTTGTTGTGGAATAACAGGTCAATATTTAACCAATCAGAATGCAGGATTCTCAATAACAGGTGGCTAGAGGTGGTAGAATATACTTTACATATTGCAAAGCTTATTAAACTCCACAGCCATTGCCACTGGCAAGTGACTGCATCAAAACAGTTGTAACTCTTTCAGTACTTCAAAAGCCCAAAGCACTAAGGAACCTTGAGAGCCCTTTTCCTCTCAAATGAAACAAAATATTGCAGGCTACTCAGCTACCTTTTGAGTGAGATGGCCTGCCCAATGATTTAGAGCTACAGATTTGGCTTCAAGGTCCTCTTTTCGTTCCTCCATCCTGTTACACCACCGGACAAAGAAGTGGTGCAGTATCTTCATGTTAGAGAATGCCATTGCCTTCCTCTTCTTCTCCTCCTTCATACATCTCCTCTGATGATACTGTTTCCAATGATTAAGATATCTTTGTTGAATCCCATAATTTGCTAGATTGGTGAATGTCAAGAAAAAAGTGCAAAAAGTCATTTTTAAAAATGGCTACAACATCATTACAACTCAATCGAGACTGGGAAAGGTAGGGCTACATTTGGTAAAAGTCTAGATAGCAATCACTTAGTCAGGCATTACTTTAGGAGAAGACAAACAGGCTCATGAGTCAGAATAATTCCTGTTGAGAGACGACTTACCTTAAAGGGAATAAGGCACCTGACTCCCCCCCTCCCCCCCCCCCCACCCCCCCCCCCCCCCCCCCCCCCCCCCCCCCCCCCCCCCCGCCCAGCAATCCTCATTTAACACATCAGCTAATTTTTTCATATCTCTTGTTTCCTTCGACAGTTTTCTTCATTAAAGTTTAAGACATACTACATTTTAAAGGTTAAGCAAGACATTCTTTTGCATGAATTTAAAAATTCAGTGGTAAAAAGATTGTTAAATGTTCAAAAAGAGCCATTCATGAATAAGGATGCTAGGGTATACTAATTCAAGCTGTTGGAAACTATGGTTGCCATCAATTTTATTGTACACCAGCACCAAGTTTGGATCTTTCCATTAATTACTTCTTAAATAAACATATTTGTTAATTTCATGCACATCTATGCACATTTTCTTTTCCTCACAATCATTCCCCAGTGCGACAGAATAAAGCCACATTTTCCAAATTCTATTGTCCAGACTGCAAGGTTCAACCAAAGATGGAGTGACAAGGATGTTGATTCATCTATTTTGATCTTAGGCATACATCCTTGAATGAGACAAGCCCTCCCCACATCAAACCACACTGTTTCAATCTTGAGCATACAGTACATAATGGTATGAGATAAACCCTGCCCTCCCTACCCCCCACCCAAACCACTCTCCTCCATCAGCCCAAACACAAACCCTTTTCATGACTTTCCTAAATCCAACATTAATGTCACTGGGTGAAAACTCACAATTGTTTTCAAAACATTCTCACCAACTTTCTACACATGCCTACTTGCTTCTTCTTTACCACAGACCATCCATGTTGCCCAACCTAGCCAGTTTTGATATTTAATTAAAATCTCACAGGTGCCTTCACACCTGGTTGATACAACAAGCACAACACTAAAACAAGTATTTAAATACTTCATAATTACATAATACTTATTCTACATATGAGTATTAAATCATGCTGCTATAATCACCTAGATGTTTATTATTAAACCAATACATACCCTGCATAACAGCAACATATGTTTTGGCTTTCTTTACTTTGTGACGAACAACATAGACCTGCCATGCCCTCCAAACCCTAAGGTAAAGATGGTATCTATAGAAAAGATAAAATTCAAAGAGACGAGTGAAATCAAACTGACATATCAAAAAGATGCAAAAAAGTAAATTGCAAGTTTCCTTAATATTGTTTTGGCTACATTGTTCCAAGTACAAGGATGAGAATCTTGTGTTTTAAGGTCAATAAATCTGCTAGGATTAAATGTATTAAGACTTGTCAAGAATATTCAACCTACTGACTGACATCCTTCACTCTCTGAGTTTCAGTCTCTTATGCAATGCAATAAAACAAATCACAACTTAAGAAATGCTTCTCTTCAAGAACACTTCAAGAGCTTTCCCTTGATGTGCAGAATGGTGACATTTATTAAAGAATGAATGAATCATTGCGCTAGATCAAATCATGTACAGGAAACTTCCAGCTTACATCAAAAGGTCAAATTCACTGATTCACTGATTGCTGTGGATGGCAAACAAACGTCAGGCAATCCCCACTATGTACACAGCACACATCATATTGCATACTTAACCATAAACAGAAACACAAAATATACTTGAATGTATAGGTGGGGCACACATTAGTACATGCATGGGTTTGGTTTGTTTGTCCTCCAGCGCTTGGTAGCCTAGTAAGAAACACAAAACCCATACGGCCATGCAAGGTCCCTAGCGACATACTGGCATTTACACTTACGTTGCATCCTCTTACTATTAACTCCAAAAAATATTGGAATCACTGCAATTTTAGACAAAATGTTGAATTATATTGAGATCACATTCAGTCAACAAGCAGTAGTTTTAAGAACAAGGTACTCACTTGTAGTGGTATTCGGCTCTGATTGCCAGTGACCATTCTTTACGTTGAGTCCACCACAACTCCTTCCATGAGCCAAATGTCAACTTAAGCAGCCTTTGCTTGTAGTGATATCTGAATGTAATGCATGAAAAATAAACACCAGAGGGCTTGTTACATCATTATGACATGATGTAATAATGAGCTCAACCTACACCAGTAGGGCTTAATATCTTAGATAGAATGTTTCACAGTCTTTGGAAGTGTGATGAAAACTATGAAAATTTGCCCGAGTAAAACCAACATAGAACAAACACATTAAACTTTTCAAGTTTGTTTGGGAACCCTCTGAACATCCCCCTTCAACTGACCCCCATTTTCCATACATGCTGTACACTAACTGCTCATACCTCTTGCCCCTTAACTGAACCATACGATATTACATAAAATTATCATCAGATTAAGATAGGTGATTCCTTTCAGTGTTGGCACTTGGCACATAAGATGCAATATAAAAAGTCAACTTTCACCCAACAGGTTCCCAACAGTTGCGGGACATTCCCACACACGATTTTATAATTTGCAGGATTGTTTAGAAGAGTGCGGGAACCATGTGATCCCACTGCCTAAAAATTTAAACACTGATTCCAACAAACTTTGAGGGGAAACAGGGAAATATTAAATTAGAAGAATGAATTTGAAAACATCAAACCTGGCTTTTACTGATTTCTGCCACATTGGATCCTGAACACTTTTCTTCCACAGGTAAAGATATTTCCTTGCCAAGTACCTGGGAAAAGCAACAGCAATAAATATTAGTTACATTTTACCTCATTTGGAAAGCCTACAATATAACTAAATAGAACTGTTGCCTAATCGGTATTCCCTGATTCTGGTGGTTTGTGGATGCAACAGAAGTCATATACACATTTGGTGCAACTCCTTTAGGTCCAGTATATTGTGCATGACAGACACTGATTACTGTACCACAAACATCACTTTGCTCACTGACTCCAGCAATATTTCAATTCATTTCATTTCTCATATGTCCATACTTACCAACAAAAACAAATTCAAATGATTTAGTTTACATAAATATGATGTGCACTAGAAAAACCATTTCTGTTCAAGCTAGTGACCATGACACAAAGAAACAGAAGCAAAAAAGAAGAAAAAAAAGAGATGGTCAGAAAAATAGAAAGAACACTTCTCTGGATACTAAGACTTTCAGTTGAACATTTAGAGCTTAAAAGTGACAACAGCATATGAGTGAATGTTTAAGATTCTTTCCAAAAGAATGCAGTACTAGATCTTACATCAAGGGGAAGGTTGTGCCAAATATTAAAACAATAATTTCAAAGAGGTAATTTACCATGCACACACTTGTGATGTGATACAGAAAAAAGATTATTATTTCCAATATGCACTGTTGCTTCAGTTAAAAATGTGGGAGTTTTATGACATTTTGTAGTAAGTTATGACAGTATTAATATACTCCCATACAATACATACAGTATGAGTATCTTAAATTTTTAATAGGTTACAATCCAAGTACAACTGATCAGTTGAATAATGCCTTAGTTTTTTACTAAGCAGATTGAGTAGTATATTTTGTATAGTCTGGAGAGGTTTAAGTACAGTGGCACAGGCATAAGCAAAAGACAGCCTACAATAAACAAAGAAATTTATACATCTGTGTTGCTGTATCAACGGGAAGGATGCCACTTATGCGGTACTACAGTACATGGTACAGCAAAATCCAATTTCCCAACTCGTTTATTAAAAGAACTTAAGAAGGGTTTAAGCAAAAATTTACTTTTCATATGTGAAAGAGGAACTAAATCTATGCATTTTGGTAAAACTTTCATTCAAATCAGACATGTATTACTCAAAATATCAGCAAAAGAAGTTACTAAATTTGTAATGCAAAGTGAGCTTGAGGCAAGGGGGAGTTATATCACTAGGCAGCTCCCTGATATCACTTCCTCACATTGATAAGGAGTGCTTTGTTTCTTTTGTATTTTTAGTCTGTTGTGTTGACCTTGAAATTAATAGGGATAGGACCTCCTCATTGGGAATGTAAAGTTTGTGATTTTCTCATGCCTCTCATGCAATCAAATTCCAATAACATTTGACTGTTGGGGAGAAAATTGGCGATAAAGTTTAAAGAAAAATAAAAGACTGCTCATTAATGTGAGGCTATGACATCATATGTGCTTGCTTCAAGTTCACTTTGTGTTGAAAATGTGACATCTTTATCTGCTGATAACCACACATCAGATTTCAATGGAAATTTCACCAGAATGCTTAGAACAAGTACCCCTCTATTATATCAAAGCTTAATTTGAGCTTAGACCCTTCTTTTAACTTTGTACAATTTTTGTTAGCTACGAAGACATTTGTATCATCAGCAAACAGGGGAGTTGATACACGGGGGGTAGCACTTTGAATGTCATTAACATGTACAGTACAAGAAAAGTCCCAGTACAGAACCTTGTGGTACGCCAGTAGCAACATTAGTACAGAATAACACAAACAGGTATTATTAACAAAATTACATTGTTTTCTATTGGATAAATAACTTGACAGAATGTTATAGGCTGTTCCTTGGATTCCATAGTGTAACAGCTTCTTTCACAGAATACTCAGAATAGCATGATTGACTATGTTGAATGCTTTCTTCGAGGCTAAGTTAAGTCCTAGTACATTGTTACCATTATCTAATTGGGAACAAATATTATTTACAATTTCTCATAATGCATATTAAAGAGGTTGAATGACATTCTCTAAAACCAAACTGATATTTATAAATGACATTGTGTCTGTTTAAGAAACACCTCATCCCTTTTTCCATAACACTTTCAAGAATTTTATTTATGCACGGAAGTAAACCAATGGGTCTACAGTTTTCTGGTAGTGAACGATCACCCTTTTTAAAAAGTGGAATAACCTTTGCTACTTTAAGAGTATCTTTAAGAGCACCAGATGTAAATACGTTGTTGAAGATATGTGTAAATATGGGAGCTAACACAGGAGAGACAGACTTTACAAGCTTAGTGGGAATACCATCTGTACCCGTAGCTTTCCCATCCTTAAGCCCATGGATAAGTTTTAAAATTTCCCACTCAGAAAAAGGTGTAAGAAAAATAGAATCAGTATTGTATTAGGATTTCTCAGGAAGATAGAAGGAAAGGCTTTCCAGGTAAGCAACTAATCGAAGATGATTTTCCAGGTACAGTAAGCTCCTGATGTTAAGGTGAAAGACTGAGAGTAAATATGGACAGTCTGTCTGTTCTACAGTACAAGGCATATCAAGTTTATCAATTTACTGAGTATGGGCATAATTTGATAATTTTTCTTAACGTAAGCCATGGATGGCAAAGTCAGAACCCTGAGAAACTCCCTGCTGGAATATTGCAGAATATTGGTCTCTAGATGAAAATTTTGACAACTGGAGGGTCATTTTGCTATTTTGTACATTAAAGAATGTGGGGAAACTTGACTTGCCTCCAGGTAAGTTAGCTCCCAAGGTGATTTTCTGTGCAGTATTCAGGTATCCATCACAAAGGGTCACAATGTAACTTCAGGAAGTTGCTTTTTATCTTCTGTGTGATTTTGTTATGCAATTTTATCTGTTAGGTTCTGTTGTCATTATGGTATTCTTAAATACAGTGAAATAAAGCTCATGAATTTTGATCTATGAGAAACCCCAGTACTTTCTGTGTACTCCACTACAGTATCAACTGAGAAATTAACAAGAGTAAAACACACTTCTAAAATTATTCATCCTCACCTAATTTTAAGTTCCTGAATTCTCCCTCTATGTGCCCAATCATAATTTAGCACATCAGGTTGCTGGGGCTTTTTTGGCTGTTGCTTTTGGGAAGAGATCTTAGGACCTTTTGCTGCAACCCTGACTGGTATTTTAGATGGTGTAAAAACTGCTTTTGGCTGTGCTGAGCTCATTTGGGTACCATCTTTTGCTTGGCTCTTTGCCATCTTTCTGTAATGTCAAAGAAAGATAAAATCAAAAACAAACCTTTCATTCAAATGATACAAGTCTTAGTTAAGAATACTAATTACTACAGTTATTTTTCAGGTTACCCGTCAGCAATAATACAGAAGTTTTTCTGAGATGAACACTCTAATGAAGTGGCAAATGGCAATAATGCAAACAGTTTATACAGATGGACAACTATAATCAAATCTTTGAATGCTATCCAAGGGTTGAATAGCAGAGTTGTTATGAGTCACTCAATTTTGCATTTGAGTCGAGTCATTTACTACTTTCAATGTGACTGGAGTCGAGTCAGTGACTTGAGTCATTGTATTATTTCTATAGGGCTGTGAACGTTTAGCAAAATTACTAAACGTTTAATCGCAAAATTTTGCAATCGTTTAGCGATTAATCGCAAGTACCTATGATCAACATAGAGACTTTAAACATGCTCTTGAACATGATGAATATGTAAAATGTGTTAGAGATGTCCGGGGGACATAGTTTGTTTCCATGAACCTCAAACACGGATCCTCATAGGAGCTCAATTTTGAAGTCGTATGTTTACGTGTGTGTCATTTGTATAATTATGTATTTCACTTTTTCAAAAAGAATTAAAGTGAACATCTAATTTCCTGTAATGACTGCAGATTGTTTTTTATTTCGTATGAAAAAATGGGTTTTGCGATTAATCGCTGGTAGCTTTGTACTAAACATTTATTACACATGCAATCGTTTAGCGATTAATCGCTAAACGATCACAGCCCTATATTTCTATGAAGAAAATTATGATACAATTGCTCAAGTCATTTCCCTCTTGTTAGTGACTCAAGTCATGACTCATTACAACACTGTTGAATAGAACAAAGACTTATAGTATCTTTTGCATGTCTGACGAAATCTTACACAAAAGGAGATGAAGAAATTAACCACACGACCATCAAAAATTTTGCTAGATCTGTCATGCATTACCACATAAAGAATAAACCTAGTACTATATATAGGAAAAATAATTCTTTTCAGTGGAAATGTAGCAACAAGAAACCAAATGCAGCATTTACAGTGAAAAATTAGAGTCATAAAGTCAGGCAATTACTGTTGGATCTTTAATAACATTGTACTTCTCTGAGCACTGTAAGCATCACTAAGAAGTAAACCCCTAGAGTATAAACTAAGGGAAAGGAAACCGCCCTTTAATTTCACTTGCTGACAATGAGCTGTAAGAGACATACTTTACTGCATCTAGTCTGCCAGTCTTTTCTCCATGCAAAAGATTGTCATCTTCTTTCCTTTGGAGTTTTATCTTCTCTGCCTTAAGCCTGAAAGTTTCTTGGAGCCTCTGATGTTGCACTAGACTAGAGGCTTGTCTTTTTCTGTCAGCCATGCTCTCATGTCTCCAGTATCATACAAGAAGTATAGCTTCAGCTGTTGTAAACAATGAGAAATATCATATATGGCTGGAATGATTGGCAGGTTCAGTAATGGAAAAATACTGTCTTGGAGCTCCTGCAACTTCATACAGACAGAGCAATTCAATGAGTTGACTTCATGACTAAAATATGAAATATCTATGATCTAAGGCTTCAAATTCATAAGAAACTGGGATAAAAATATGCACTGAATATGCACTTCAAGAAGTCATTAAATCTTTAGGAAGCTTCTGCAATATTTAAACATTCCATGGCTTTTCCAGTCCTGGAGAATGTCTATAAAATTCTATTACTTTTCTAGATCACAGAAACCCTGTGTCATGAGGCTAGAATTCAATAGGAGTATTTAGCCATCAGACAACTTAATACTTCTTTATTTTTCACCCGGGAAAACAGCCTTTTCCCGGGGAACTTTGGCTAAACGAGCCTATTGAATTATAGCGGCATGTCTGCAGCCAGGGTACGTTCCATGTAAGGCCGACGTCAATGTTATGCCAAGGTGTCAGTGTTCGTACACCAACAAAACCAAAGGTGTGATTTACTGTATACCACACAATATAACATACCATTGCTTGCTGTACGATGATCATTCATCATACTTAAAACAAAAAGTTACACATTCTTTTCTATTTAGCAGGAAATAATCATATTTTGTGTGTGACTCAACATGAATTAAGTGGAAACACATTGCAGCAGATAATTTTATAGCTGCAGTGCTGACTTAAAGATAAGGTATCATGGTTCATCTCACAGCTCTTGATGCCATTCATATGTTATGAAATATTTCATTAATTTAAAATTTAATTCAACTGAAGAGAAAAATTGCTCAAAAATTATTCAAAACCATAAAATTCCCAAGTTTTGCCGAGATCCTCCAAATTGCCTCGAAGTGGAAATATGAAGCGCGAAAACTTCCGAAAGTTTTGTGACGTCATAAGTGGTGTAATGGGAAATTACTGTGTGAACTAGCTCACTAGACGAACATGATTTACTTTAAGTTTGAGTGCGAAACTTCATATTATGACGTAATAAGGCACGACATTTTTTCAGATCACGCATTATTTCGTTTGGTCGAGGGCTCTCGCGTGCCCCCTTTTCTATTCCAATGTGCGCAATTAAAATTATTAAGAGAGCTTCTAACAGCAGAGGCTGTTGGATACTTTAAAAATTGGAGGGTGAAAATAATGGGCAGAATAAAAAGTCTGTTTATAGTAGTGGCAGGACGCTACCAGTAATTGAATGCTTGGTCCGAAACGTCACGCAACGCAGATTGCCATGCAGTGAAGGGTAAAGCACACACGCAGTATTGCCTATTTACAACACACGCGTACCGCATGCCACTTTAAAACACTATAATAAGTTCATTGTGACTGTTTATACAAAGACGTTTGCCCTTCAAAACAAAAGAGGCGCGCAGTCCAGTGACTTCGTTGAAACACTAGGGAGGTTTCATGCGTGTAAAAGTCAATTAACTTAATGCAACTGCGTTCTGGAGGACAAACACATACATGCGTACGCTAGGTCGTGTACTAAAGTAATGTGGTGCGTGGCGCAGTGTCCTCCAGAACAACCGCGCGTCTATTGAATTTGACCTTTTGACTTTCCGTGCAAGCTCCCTTTAGCGTCTGGCGGGCATATAAAGCACACACGTAGACTTGCAGTCAGCATACAGTGTATGGCTTACGGTGGTCGTGTGCGCGAGTGTGATTATCCACTTATGATGTCATAGTCTGGTATTTCCGAACAAGCACGACAATCGGCCCCACAAAGCCGAAAATCCCTGTTCACAGAAAAAACACCCAAAAACTGGCCAAAATTTTCGTTTTGCAAAAATTATTGTATCCAACATTATTTATCAGACCCATTTAACATTCTGAAGGCTTATCGTCTGTCATGATACTTGGACTTTAATATCTAGTTTGCCGTACAAAATATATAGTCATCAGGTAAGTTGTACGCCAACTCAAGTGAATTTTCATGCCGCTATGCCAAGTGTTTTCCTTCGTCTATGCCAAAGATCTTCGCGTGTAGTGCACATAATGAACTCTGGCTCTGCAGGTAGTTGTCAGGGTTTTCGGTCATTTCCCCCCTCGCCAGTTCGCCCCCAACCAGTTCGTCCCCCAAAAACCGGTTCACCCCCAAGCCATGACCAGTTTGCCCCCAAAGACCTACCAGTTCACCCCAAGTGCTGACCAGTTTGCCCCCTACTGTAATTTATTGGCAATACCTTTGTTTTTTCGGCATTTTTGTGCCTTTTCATCCTTTATGTTGCATCCTTCGCATAATACTAGCTGCCAAGGCTCATTTATGTTTTTTTGTGGAAATATCGATTTCTTTTTCATTTTGCATTCATATTTTCCTTAAAGAACACTTTTTTCATGCAACAACTTTCTTTTTTGGAGTCACGTTTTCACTCTTCTCTTTTATTATCAGCATCCTTTTTTTTTTTTGAAATACCAAATTTTGTTTCGTTTGCGTTCATTTTGTCTTTAAAGAATGCATTATTTTTTCTTTCTTGTGCAGCAAACCTCTTTTTTGGAGTCGCATTATAGTTTTTCAGTATTAAGTTCAAGTGAGTCATCTCATCACTTTCGTTTCCACAACTCATGCCATTTTGTTGCTGCTGTAATAAAAAAATATAATTGAAAACAATGTTAACTGCATTTGAAATTTTTTTGTAGCTAGGCCTAGGCCTAGTGTTAGTAAAATTGAGGTGGCGAACTGGTAGGCACTTGGGGGCGAAACAACTTCCACTTTGGGGTGAATTGGCAAGGGGGCGAAACAACCGGGGCAAACTGAATAGGGGTGAACTGGCAAGGGAGCGAAATGACCAGGTAGCATTGTCAGGCTTTCAAGTGGACACAGGAAAAAAGTATGATAATAGTAGAATCAAAATTCTCAAAAAAACAGGAGAAAGTGGGATTTTGAAAAGCTAAAGCAGGAGTAGGAATTCAAAAATAATGTCAGGCTTTTGCAAAAGGGTGGGAGATTGATCAATACATAATGCAGGGTTTCCCCTAGCCCTTGAACAGTGCTGTGTGTTTCCGTTACACTTCCTCCATTACAGCCTTGTGCATTGTGTACAAATTTTTCACATCCCCATGCCATAATGTCCTAGCCTCTCAAGCGCACAAATGACAATATTTTTTCACCAAACTTTGTCCATCAACTCTCTTTCACATGATATACCTGCACAAAATACTCTTACACTGGCAAACTTTTTCAAAAGGATGCGATCTGAAGCCGAAATCAGGCTACGTGTTGTGGTCAATGGCAAAGCATGTGCACAGTGTAGTATAAGTACGTAGGCCTACGTAGGCTGTTCCAAACGCCTGTGACCAAGGTCGCCTAGGATAGGCCTAGGCTACGGTATGTTTTCCATAAGGACACCGGACTTTCTGTGTGAGCAGAGCATTGGTACCTACAGTTACTTGGCTTAGAAGTTAGAAACTAAACTGGAACCACTAACCTGAATACTTTACGTTACGTAGCCTATACTTGGCCTAAACTTTTCAGACATGTCGAAGGACAACAGCAAGGCACGGATACAAGTCACAAGGCATTCCAATGTTCGCGCCTCTCATTCCTACATTTCGCGAAACGAATGAGCTAGGGTTTGTTGTTTGATAACTTCCACATCTTCTGTGTAATTTTCTCTAGGGATAGAGACAAATTTCTTTAAGCTTTATCATATTTCAGTGAATTTAGATTAAAGACCTTTTAGGTCAACTTTTCTTGAAAATTGGATTAAAATTTTAAATTTAAATTAAATTTTAACTTTTAGAAACCTCTTTTCACTTGGGTTTTAGAATTTTTATAATAAGAAATCGTCCTAAAAATGGAAGGCTTTGTTGTCATGGTACAAGTGCGTGAGGTGGCGCTCCACCATTACGGAAAATTACAATTGGTCGAAGGGTTCACCTCTGCATAAAGTGCCTAAAATTGTTGTTTTGGTTGATTTACATCCTAATCTAAAAAAAGAGTGGATCCTTTGTGTTATGCATGGTGTAGAGCTTAGATTGAAGACTACATTGTTGAAAAATGGTCAAAATTGCTCAGGTAGTTTTTGGTTTTGAGGTTTCGGAAGAAAGCGGAGCCATCCATATCTTAGTGCGTTGTATGGAGGGGACGAATCACAATTTTTAGCTCAGCTATTACTATCGTACGCGGCAACAAATGTCTGTCACCTGTCTGTCACTTTTCGACATCTGTGTAAATGCGTGGCATTTCGCTATTTCTACATAGAATTGACTGAAATTTGGCTGACGTGTAGTTGAGGGAAATACCTTAATGATGCAACCATTTTCGATAAATATAACCGTTATTTGACCTCGGGAAAGGGTTCTGTTTGAGTACATGAAAATTTCTTTCTCTAATTCCTTCAATTGTGCACTAAAAACGCTGAAACGTTTCATATAGATAGTTTGAATAGTACTGAACTAAAGTTAAATTTCTCATTTGTTATCATTATCATTTGATGAACCAAAAGAGCATTTTTGAAGAAAAAAATTACGAATATTGTACATGTTTAAAAGCACAGAACATCGAGAATCCCTGTTGTAATGATTTGAGAAACTGTACAACGAAACGAGGTACAAAAGTATACTGAACATATATAAATGTACAGGACGTCTCGTGCTTTATCGTGTGGAAGTGTTTACGCAAAGTGCAGTGTATCGATTTTTAGCTCAGCTGAAAGCTTTCAGCTGAGCTATTGCTGTGGTACACGGCAAAACTTCTACGTCACGGCAAACGTCTGTCACCATAACATTTGCGTTTTTTGCCTGATATTTCGCTGTTTTTCGTTAGATTTGGCTGAAATTTGGTAGAGATGTTAGCGAAAGTAATATCTGTATGCTGTGGCTCTTTTTGATTAATTTAAGCGCTATTTGACCTTGAGAGGGGGCTTTGTTTGAAAACGTAAAATTCCCTACTTGTCTTTCAGTTTTGCACCAATCTTGATAATATGTTTCCTATAGATAGTTCAATTTGTGCTGAACAAAAGTTAATTTTTTTTTTCGTTTCTGCAATCATTTAAGGCATGAAAACAGCACTTTTTGAAACAAATTCTGGCGAAGTCTACATCTTTGGGAATATTCTGTGCAAAATAATGAGATTCAGATCATACCATCACTAATTAGGTGATTTGTCGTGAAGGATTTATATTATCCCAGTTTGGATACCATATTAGTAGTTGTAAGAGAAGTGCATGAGGGAGGAGCACGTCAATATTTACTTTTTTAGTAAGTTGTACAATAGTAGAAACTGTCATGTTGTTTGATGTGCATGTTTTCCCCATTATGTGACTCGGTTTAGCTCCCCCCAGAGGTTCATGAGACATGTTGGTTCGTTGTATTATAGCATAGGTATATTTCTGGTAAATAATATTTTCTATGAGATATTGTGATTGCCAGGAAAGATGCGGTAAATTTAATGTTGTCATAAAAATTTAAAAAATGTATTGAAGGCTCTTTCTTTACCCTTTAGGCATAAATACAACGATATTTAAGACACATAACTAAACCCCCCCCCCCCCCCCTGTGTAAAATGTGTATTTCTACTTGGAACTATGACGTAACTTGGTAGTACTACTTCCATTACATATGGTTCAATGGGTACAAGCATGGGTACAAGCAGTGAAATTTGTTGTTCTCTTTTTCAGCGGTTTTTTGTATATGATGACGTATATGATTTTAATGATTTTCTTAAGGTCAATGTCAGACTTTCTCATGTCTAATGAACTTTGTTTCGAAGAAATTTTTTTCGTACTAATAAATTGTGACCAGCTTTATACATGAAATGTGGAAGTGTGCTGGTGTTATCGAAGTTCATGTTATGATCACGCTCCACTCACGCCTTCAACTCAGGTAGCAACACACTTGTTTACTATTGTTGAAAGCATGCGATTACGTAATAGGTGTGCAAATTATGTAAATCAGTTAAGTTTAGCGTGGGTACGCCACATCGATAGTGCGTTGGAAATTTACCATTTGATTACGGGGTTTCACATCAATACGACAATTACTACAATTATCGATTTTTGAATAACGTACTTGGGATACCCCACTATGTCAGACTATGTTTGCTCAGCTCTTTGCTTTCCAAACCAGGGATATGACATGAATACGGGATATATACTGTACAACCTATTATGGAGGCGTTACGTGAGCATGTGGCGCTGATCTCATTTAGGCGTTTTAATAATAGACTAGCTAAACTGGTTGGATGGTTACGCCTACTCGAAAAGAAATACCGGACGTTTGAAAGTTGTGCAAGTTCTTGAGAATAAGTGGCCTTGTGCGAAACAGTGGTATAAGCTAGGCCTATACACATTTTTGTGTTGAGGCAGAAACAAGTATTCAACTTAGCCTGATGTCTGAATAGTTTTAGGTGTTTGGCTTAAAGTTTAAAGAGAATATATGCAGTCGCCTCAAGTTTCAAGTTATTTGTAAACATTATCTTAATCTTTCAAATCTCCTTGTATCTCCTTTACAAACATTTTTCTTAACATTTCTGGACAAAAAATATTTAGTATGAAAGGTAAACAAATGACTTATCCTTCCCTAATGGCAAATTAGTTTACATTGTCACATGAAGGAAAGAAGCTACTCGTGAACTGGAATGCCGGCGCGGGGTACATAGCTACTTAAAGTTAAGGTGAATGTTGTCAAGGAAATGTCGAAGGGAAAGAGGAACCCACCCCCCTTTCTTTTAAACAAAGAACATAGCACGTTGATTGAAAATACAACGCTTCATTCGGTTTAAGATTGAAGGTTGTGCTAACATTCCAAAACCAAGTTTCGGTTTGAAAATGAAAACGTGCTGTTTGAAGGCGTGTGCCATATGCTAGTCTCAGAGGCAGGAATTGTGCAGCTCAGGCTTCTAGCCAAAGCGGGCCAAGGGGGCGAATTCCTCTTTGAATTTTTTCCCCCCTAGCAAGTTTTCAAGTTGCCAATAGCTTAATGGCATTTGTACACATTTGGCCCCCTTAAAAATTTTTTAGCCCCTGGAAGCCATTTCGTCCCCATTCAGTATGTATCTTGTCAGGCTACGAGCCTGGTGCAGTCACATGGACGTCGACACTGCAGGAACCGCTTAGTCTTGTTCTCCTTTGCCGAAAGCCCCACCAAAGTTGGTAAGGGGAAGCCATGGGGATGATATTTCAATAGCCTTAGACTTAGTGTACGTGTGCATATTTTCCCAACGCTCTCTACGAACTGTAGTTAACCGGCCCTCCGGCCTGTTGCGACACATTCACCGGTCTTAAAGCGATCGACGATTTTTATACGACGATTTATACCTTTTGTCCCTGGACAAGTTCAGGAATATCTTTGGGGCAAAATATAAATAAGACTTTAACCATTTGTAAAATTTCTTTATCTCAAGCTACTATCTGAGTCCAATTATGGAAAACAAATGAGGTCTACACAGCAGCACACTCATAAACATTTATTATTTGTATACTAACATCTGTGCAGCATATAAAGTTAACTTTGTGTACCAGATTTAGTCTTTCAGAGACTTCAGGAGTTCAATACATATTTCATTGCATTTACATTTATCTCTTTGTTTTCTAACGTACGTATGAGTTAACACACCCAACAGAAATATTAACTGCAGACTTTTAGGTCAACAGGATAAGCTGAGCTAGCTTCGGCGACATTGTTGCCCTTGTTGAAATCGATATAACTGCACGCAAAGTGCAGTGTATCTTGAATACCGTACGTGAGCTACCCCGCAAAGCAGACTATGTTTGCTCAGCTCTTCGCTTCCCAAACCAGGGATATGACATGAATAAGGAATATACTGTACAGCCTGCTATGGATGCGTTATGTGAACATGTGGCGCTGACCTCTTTCAGGCGTTTTAATAATAGACTAGCTAAATTGGTTGGATGGTTAGGCCTACTCGAAAAGAAATACCGGACGTTTGAAAGTTGTGCAAGTTCTTGCGAATAAGAAGCCTACGTAGCGCCTCTGTGGCTGCCGCCCATTTTGTAGGCTGCCGCCCCTCAGATTTGTTTTTCGCAGCGATGAGCTGAACGAAAAAACTTCGTCCGCTCCGCGGGGTAGCGAATAAGTGGCCTTGTGCGTAACAGTGGTATAAGCTAGGCCTACACATTTTTGTGTTGAGGCAGAAACAAGTATTCAACATAGCCTGATGTCTGAATGGTTTTAGGAGTTTGAAGAGAATATATGCAGTCGCCTCAAGTTTCAAGTTATTTGTAAACATTACCTTTATCTTTCAAATCTTCTTGTATCTCCTTTACAAACATTTTTCTTAACATTTCTGGACAAAAATATTTAGTATGAAAGGTAAACAAATGACTTATCCTTCCTTATTAATAGCAAATTAGCTTATATTGTCACATGAAGGAAAGAAGCTACCCGTGAACTGGGATGCCGGCGTGGGGTACACTACTTCATTAAAGGAAAGTAACAAACAAATTTTCAGAAGCCTCGTGCCTGTAGTTTGTGACGTAATTTCAATTCTAGTCATGGCTTTCGATAATTAGCATAACGAAAGAATCAATTTAAAGGGGAATAAAGTAGAACCAATGCTGAGACCACCTGACCTCATTGTAATGGATACACGACCTCAAGTTGTAATGCATACACAAACAGACTTTTTCGGGCAATCGTGATGTACGCCTGCGCAGGTATGCCGTTCGGAAAACAATTATGTAGATGTTTGTTTTTTGCCAAAAATATTGAATTGGGATCAGCAACTCCTTCTGTTACGGTAATGGAAGTCAATCTAAAATTTTGAAATTTTACGTAGGTTATTTCCATGGGTAAGCTCATGGATATCTGACAATTAGCAGGGACAATAATGATCAAAGCTTCTACATTAAGTCCGAAATTATGTCGTTTCCCTCTTCCTTTTCTCTAAAGTTACCTGTAGTAACGAGTTGAAAAATGCAATGATTTCGTGAACGTTTTTTAAGACACCTGCTGGGACCAAGACTTTTGCAGTAAAAGCAAACCGATAGGAAGAATTTAGTGAATCCGAGGTTAAGTGCAAGGGCCCTTTTCTATATTCGATGATGAGTCTAGAAACTCGTTTAAGCTGCACAACCAGTTTGCTCACTTATAGTGATTGAAAGATACTATAAAACCGCAGAAAACTAATGTTTCACTTTAACATTTTTACAAGAGGATTCACTATAGGCCCGAGTCTTGGCCAGTTTGACGAACACATGATCATTGCTGGCAAGTCTATTCGGAAACTGTAGGGAAGTTACTTCTGCATAATTAATTGTTCCTGTTTCACCTAAAAAGCTGAGCTCTTGTTGGTTACGGGCTACAGCTATTTCCCAGAACACAGCTAGTTCGATAGAAATATGCAAAGTTGAAAATGCGATTAATGGCAGTTATTTTGATTCTGAAATTCTAGATGGCTTGTTTCTATGAGTAAGCCCAAGAATGTTGGGCAAACAGGGACAGGAATGGTCCCCGCTTCTTTATAATGTGCAAAATCATGTCGGTTTCCCCTCCCTTTTCTCTAAAAATACCTTTTAGTATGCTGAAAATGTAACGATTTCGTAAACTTTTTTGTCACACGTCTGCTGGGACCAAGACCTTTTGAAGAAAACGTAAGCCGATAGGGAGAATCTAACGAATTAGACGTTACAAAGTGCGAAGTGCGCAGGTTCCATTTCTTTGTTTCATGATGAGTCTAGATGAGTCTCGTTTTAAGCTGTACCGCAAGTTTGCTTACTTATCTTGATTGAAAGATACTTTAAAACAGCAGAAAACTTTTATTTCACTTTAACATTTTACAAGAGGATCCACTAGGCCCGAATTTTGGTCATTTTGACGAACACAAGATAATTGCCAGCAAGTCTATTCGAAAACTGAAGACAAGTCACTTCTCATAATAATTGTTCCTGTTACACCTGAAAAGTAGCTCTTGTTAGTTAAAATTATTCGTCCCAAAATATAACTAATGCGATAACAATGCGCGACCGTTATTTTGCACCCCCCCCCCACGCTCCCAATTCATTACACTGTAGTAATCAAGATAGTCTAAATCTGGGAGGATTTTAATACTGTAGATTTTTATCTTCTCAATGCTAATTCAAGTAAACCATTACTTTTGAAAGTGCCTTCAAAACAAGAATTGTACGGCGCGCTTAGCGTGCATCTGTCACTTGCGCGCAAGTTATCTCGCTATTTCATCCCGAATTTGAGAGTAGATGGTATTATTGTAAACCACCGTAACTTCTAAGTTTATCCATCCTCAGCACTATCTGACCTGTTGCACCATGATGAATCGACTGACAGGGAGAGCGTCAGAATTTGTCCCCGACAGGGTGTCCAAGCTCCCCGATGGGGGCAGCAACATGAAAACCCAACAAGAGCATCTGCAAGTGCCGAAACACTGGTTCACACGAAATTTTCGGGGCCCCAAAGATCTCGGGTTCTTAACGGAGGAACTTCGAGATTTTTATTGAAAATGTTTGAAAATTTTCGGCTTGTATTGAAAAAAATTTCAAAACTTTTGGCTTTATGGAAGCCAAAAATAAACCTATGGGGGCCACTTGTCGCCGTCGAAATTACCCACTTTATCATACCCATTCAGCCCCCCCCCCCCCCGTCCCGGCGAAATTTGAAAATCTCCCCTTTGCCGTCCTTCGTCCTTAAGGGGGATGTTAGCTATTTTTAATTGTTTTATATCACAAAACGTTCGCAAACGCACACAAGTTTTTCCTGCTCATTGCTCTTTCATCAACCAGTCTTTTCTTTCCTTTCAATACCATTTCAATGGTCCATTGTTCGCATTATTCACTCGCTCAGGGTGTAAAATATGCCTTTTGTTTTTGTGCCCTGCCTATTTCTGAGGAACACTTTATTTCACGGATGCGAAAAGGGGGTTCTTTCCCATCTATGTACTTTTGCGAGGACATACTTTAATATAAGGAGTGGCTCCAGGTGGATGCAGAACTCCCCCTGATCGGGAAAGGCTTGCACCTCGTTGGAGAAATTTTCCATTTCGTCCGGGTCGGATTAAGTATGTAATCCCCTAGGGCGACCCCAGTCGCCCCGACAGTCCACTTGATTTTGCTCTCAAAGAGAGCAGATTCTCCATTCAGACCCCAGTTTTTCAAATTGCACAGGCTTAAAAAGATTCTCAAGATTACAGGGGGAAGTCGCGAGACTTAAGTACTTTTGTGTGACACTATCTAAGCGAAGGGCCAACATCTTTTGGCGCGTACTGAAATCAGGACATTTTGTGCCCAGAATCCCCAGACTGTAGAAAACGAAACTTCCCAGGAGTTGAAGGTTGTGTACTCTGAAAATTCGATATTTGTAAAAGTGTATAGTATGCATCCAGAAAGAAATTCAATAAAAAATCTTAATCACTTTGTAGAGTATGATACCGTATGGATCTGGATATCCAGTATTTCGTTCCAGAACTGAAATTGAATTCGAGATGTCTGCATTACAATTTAAGATGTCTCAAAAGTGACACACGTCACATTATCTAGTCGTTCTCCTGAAACACCCAAGGTGAAATTTAATTGAGGATTTCCGAAATTGTAAGTCGAAATATCATCACCCCCCCCCCAAAAAAAAATACTACAACAGCTTTCAAACTACGCTTTAACTGCCAGCATTTTGTATGGGCGGAACTTCCAGGGAACAGGGGGAATAAATCTTACCCACCCTTTGGAAAGGGATATTACCTAAACAAATATCGTGAACCCCACGTTTTTTCACAAATACGACAAAAGTGTGCTCTACATTCAGGGTCGAGTCGTCCCTGAGGATCGACGAGTGTGGGGGATGTTGGACCTTTTCCTGACAAAAAGGGTTTCATTCCCGACAAATACGTGTCAAGAACGGTTAACCCCCATAACCCATAACCCCCTTGTAAAGAAAATATTTGCTAATAGTACCAGATTGAATATTTAAGTATAACGGGAGGACAAGATAAGCACAAAAAAAAAAAAACTACCGGAAAACGCAAAAACGCAGGTTAATATTTGGCAATATCAATTGGACCTTGACACACCAGTTTTCATCTATCTGCTACAACAGAAAGGTCGATTTGGTTATAGAAGGAACATAACATCGTCTTTGGCATGGGACTCAGTTGCACGCTTAAGGGCCTATTTCAGTCATGTCTCTCTGTGGAAGCCAGGGGAAGAAGCCCCCGGAAACTCTGGAGCATTTGCAGAATTGTGGCACTAGCATAAAGCATTTTACTCCCTACAAGCCAGTGAGCCACAACTGGAAAAAAGGCCGTGGTCGTCTCGACTTGAACCAATTGGTTGGAAACTGGGACGTTAAACCTCATCTAACCTAACCTAACCCTACAAATGGCATTGATACGCACAAAAAAGACCATAAGATCGCAGTCTGTCCAGGGAGCTGTGAGCTCCCTGTTCGGACTAAACCGCCGGTCGATTTCTTCAAGGGTGCACCGGGATGGATAGTCGGATGGGTAGAGGGTCATAGACTTTCTACGGAGTTTGCAATAGTAATACTCACTTTGTTCTATGAGAAGTTATGATAGGTTAAGGAGAGTACAAGATGAACACAATTTTGGGGACATTTTAGTAAAGTTTGCCTTTATTTTACATAGCAATTACCTATCTACAAATAGCACTGAATACGAACTGAACAGACCTAAAATATGCAATCAGCCCTTTTGTTTCGTAATAGCCAGGACTAACGGCCATTGGATTTCTTTATGATGCAGCAGGTTTGACGCTTGGGAGCTAGGATGGGCAATAGCGAACCTTGCACGGAATTTTGCAATAACCCAAAGCATGCTTTGCCCTTACTGAATTATTATTTGGACAATTAGCGGATATGAAGGATGCGCCGAAAAATGAAATTTAAAATCATTTAAGTAACGCTTTTAGGCACTGCATCTACAGGAGTCGGAAAGTGAATCTCCTTTGCAACCACCGCAATACAAAGTGCACGCACTTTCAAGTGTTTACACCAAACACAAAAGCGCTCCGACCTCAAGATTTGAGTAAGTGGAAAACCAGCCCAGACTACACCGACCCGACCACGAACCCTTCGGCGAAAACTAGTTGCGTGGCAGACGGGTCCGTTAAGTGTGTTCCAAATTCTGTTCTCTACCCGACAATCGGTCCCGATTGCGATCCGACAGTCTACTTCATGACCACATCGGAAATATCAAACTGTTTGGTACTCGTGGTGGAGTCGTGGAGTCGGGGGTGGGGGTGGGCGTCGCATCGCAGTTGAGTAAAGACGTGGTAGTGTGCAGCTGTCATCGAACCAACTGCGACTCATTTTTTATGAAGTGCCCAAAAAAGAAGGGTTTGCAAAATCAGACGACGGTTACAAAAAGTCCATGTGTACGTTCTCGTGTGTGTATGATGAACAGTAGATAGACCGATGACAAGCCCGACAGTGTGTTGCATGGTTCACCTGCAATCCGACTGGGACCCGACACAACTGTCCACGTACACCTACAACTCATCCCCGACAAACAGTCAGGTTGAGTTGCATTACATTCCAAAAGGCTTTTATTCCTCCGTTCGACATAGTGTATATTTCATGGCAGACAATTATGCAATACGGTACTACTCCCGACAACCTGAATATTGTCAATAGACAATAACTTCCCGAATAGTGTAGTATAGGGATAACTGACACAGAACCTTCAATTTGTGATTACTTTTCTAACACTATATAATAATTTCCCGACAAACAGAAGTTTCGCAATACAGTAACATATGGGAGGAGTTATGTATCTAAAGCAATATTTCCATCCGACAATAACTCACTCTTACAAAAAGTTTGTAATCATAACATTTCCCGACATTTCTGTATAGCCCCAAATATTTTTCCTGACGAAGTAAATTACTTGCAAAAGTGGCAATTTTAACCGACGGGCCGCTCTTTGAAATTTCTGGGGATGTAACACCCTCCTCATACACCCCGTTAGTGATCTCCTGCCCCCCGTAAGTTTATGGCAGGTGTCAAATATGTACTCTTTTGACGTACATACTCTAAAAGGCGCTCCCTTAGAGGCGTGGGGTCCACAGGTCCCCCGTATGGCCCCTGGTGGGTTTCAGGGGCAACGCTCCGAAACCTTGAGGTATTTATAGAATTAAAACCATTCAGCATTTGGCTACCTTAACGTGAACGGTAAAATAACATTATGAGAAAGTGAAGTTAGACCAAACTCCGCAAATTTGGCGGAATCACTTGCTTGCTCATCTTTTAATTTGTGTGAAAGAAACTTTTGAAACCTGCTGAGAATATTTAGGTCAGATCTTTGATTTTCCTTGAGAGAAATCATATATATATATATATATATATATATATATATATATATATATATATATATATATATATATATATATATATATATATATATATATATATATATATATATATATATATATATATATATATATATATATATACGATTTCTCCATTTATACGATTTATGTCGACAACCTGCCAGCAGTGTAACAAAGCATTGCATTTAGACGTTCATTATTTCCATTTTCCTCCCTAGATGACAGAAACGACAATGTGAAAGATGAGGGCACCATAGAGGTCACAGAAATGTCCAGCAAAGGTTTAAACCCCATGGACCCTTTTCCAAATAGCAATTACAAAGGATTGTGGGATAGAGTTTTGGTACATGTTGTTTTTGGCCACAGTAAAATGCCATTGACAAGAACGTCGCACACCAAAAGTATGTCCCACAATCCTTTGTAATCGCTATTTGGAAAAGGGTCTATTGGATGTGCACTAAACAGATCACAAAAACCACATTTTTAAAAATAGTCTTACTCGGAATACCAACTTCTTTTTATGATAAAGAGGGTTTGACTTGTGGTTGATTACCATGCTAATGGAAGGGTTAGAACGAAGGTATGGAACACGCAAGAAGTTCTATTGGAAGTAACCAAGAAACAATAATTAAAACGGATACGCAAAAGACGCCAAAAAATAGTGTTATTTAAGACATTACGGTATATTGTAGCCTATTGATTTACTAAAAGTTTTAAATACAATATTATCCATTACATAGAAGATTCTTCTACTTTTTTTCTTTTATGTTTCGTGTTTTGTCGATGGTCTGGGACAAGGGACCCCTCAAGTTTTTTTTTTTTTTTTACTAAAGAAGGCGTCTATTAAGAAATCGAATCATACTAAACTTAAGGCTCCACTAGTAGTTACCAGAAACCCTCGTCACCCGCCTTTTAGGGATATTCTTCAAAAACATTTTCATATCTTGCAGCTTTCAACAATCATGCGCAAGGAAATCAAGGCTTCCCCCCCCCCCCCAAAGTAGTTTTTCGCCAACCGCCTAATTTACGTAAACTTCTGGTGCATTCGACTCTTAAAGCCGATGTAGGGCCGCAAACGCACAAGGGTTGCTTTAAGTCACACGAACGCAATTGTGTCACTTGTAATGTTCTTAAAGAAACCAAAGTTTTTAGAAGTCAAACTACAGGTATTACCTATAAAATCTTTAACTCAGTTACTTGTACTTCTACTTCGGTTATCTACTTAATTAATTGCTTAGATTGTAAGAAACAATATGTAGGTGAAACAGGGGGTGAACTTAGACAAAGACACAGAGGTCACAGACAGGAGTTCAAAAAAGGTCATACTCCTCTGGGTAAACATTTTAAAGGGCCTTGTAATAACTTTGAACTTATTGGCATTTCAACATTACCTAATCTAGACAAACCACAACGTGAACAAAAAGAGTTGTTTTGGATTCACCAATTGCAGTCTCTGCATCCTAGTGGCATCAATGTTAAAAAGGTACCGAAGCAAAACTAATCTTTTTGCTTCTCTTACTTGGTTTCAAGTTACCTTTTGTTAGCTTTTTTTGTTACGCTGTCACGCTTTTTTAGCTTTGTTAAGGTTACGTACTCTTCAGAGTCTTCTTACTCAGCTTTTCTCTAATCTTATTCTGTTGGTCTTCTGGTATTATTCTATATATCTAACAGGTTTTTACTGTTCTCCATACAATCCATTATTACACTGCCTCTTGAGAAAGGAAGGACGACCCTTCCGAAACGTCGAGTTTTAAATACACGGTTTTAGCCAATTTTAGTTCTTGCTTTTAGTGTATTCTTTTAGACCGTTATATATATATATATATATATATATATATATATATATATATATATATATATATATATATATATATATATGTATATATATGTATATATATATATATATATATATATATATATATATATATATATATATATATATATATTATACTTTCCAAAATCAGTGAAATGTTATGGTTGGTAGTTCTTACAGAGACATGTCTATGGGCGTCCGCAGTAAAATGCCATTCGAGCAATTTTCACGGGACGCTGAATCTCCGTAAGGTGTGGCCGGAGAAGCCTTTGACCGTGAGCACCGAAGGCGCGAAGCAGGAGGATTGGAACGGAGGATCCTCTTTGAGTATTTTGGGGGAAATTTCATCACTTTTGCGGCAATTTTGGGGGATTTCTAGAGGAAACTCTGCGTCCCTCAGGTATAATTTGAAATATTTTTCTTATGATTGCCGATTGTAACCGTCGGTCGACTTGATGAGGATGGCGGTAGTTGGTAGGGAAAGTGCACAGCGGGAGGGAATGCAAGGTATTCGGAAATTTAAATTTACTCAAGCCATCCTACAGGGTATATGACAACGCAATTCCACAAACGTTTTCTTACGGACAGCAGTCCTAACGTGACTTCTATTTATACTGAGCTCATGCGAAGCACGCAGAAAACTCTATTGAGAATCCCTATACATGGGTAGGTTTCTGAATTGTGTATGGAAGGACCGTTGTGCGTGTAATGACGTATATTTAGTACTGTCAGTGACCCTTATTTCAGGGTTTCAGTTCACAAAAGTGTGGCGGAAAGCCAACGACCATGCTTTGAAAGAAATTTTAATTAAAAGAATTTAATAAATGTACATGGAGCCATGTGCAACGGCACCAGACAGTAAGGAAACAAGTAAAAAGTAGCACGCCACCAGCTATTGCTAAATTGAGTCACTAAATTCGGTCCGTTTCGTAGCTCTTGACCCTTAAAGAAATTTTCAACTTACAAGTACACCAACCTTACATGAAAGCCCACAAGCAGGCCTTTCACACACAAATGCCACATTATTCGTGCACCATATCGTCTGATAAAGTTAGAAGAGCTTGTGTAACAGGCTGGCGGATCCTGCCTTTTCACTTCAGACTGCCATTTTGGCATAGCGCCGGTGTAAAAAGAGATACTTGTCCGGGCACGCAATTTTTTTCCGACGAGGTTATGGGCAAATCGTGCCAATAGACCAATCAGCTTCTTGGAAGTAGGCTACACCTCTAATTCCAAAATGACAGCTTTTTGACCCTTTTCTTGTAATTTTAACACCGGATTATGAAAGAACAGGCCAAATAACCCCAGTTTGTGTTACCTTAACCCTAAAAATAATCCCAACCCATGATTTTGAAACAAGTTTGAAAAATTTTGAAAATCAAATTTGCCCATAACCTCGTGGGAAAAAAATGAGGCGTCCGGGGCAATATCCCTTGAAGAAAAAGTTTCCCAACATATCCTGGGGCTACACCGGCAGTGTTGCCGTTGTCGAGGCTTATGGTTGTTGGTCCCACGAAGTTGGAGAGCTTATCCCCAATCGGGCAAATCCTGGAGCCACCACTGCCACAACTATCCTCATTGTATCAAACACACCCATATAATCGACTAATGACAATCCTTATTAGTAACTGCACAAAGGAATGTATTAACATGCGATAGAAAACCGACGACTTGGTCGTAAAAAAGTTTTAAAATTTATGTGTAAACACAGGTCGTAAACTATCTGAAATATTCGATGTGCACAATAAATTGACACAGCTGGCAGATTTAGTAACGAAGGCAAGACCAACGCAACTTTTCACCATGCTTTTAACATTTTAAAGCTATTTTGGAATGTTAAAAAGTAAAATTTGATTGTTTTCACTTTATACAACACTTTCTTGTGAACGTCTTAGATGATCTTCTATATGATGAAAATCAAGTTCTGTAGTTCGAATGTTATTTTCCATAGAGGCACTTCTATCTTCAAATGTACCATCCATTGGATATTCCTCTACGTCACTTCCTTCTAAAGCAACGATCTCGTTGGACAAATCACGCTTCGTTGGCAAGGTTTCTACTTCCACCCTCGGAACATTTCCGAAACCCTGCGTATGACGTCGACGAATGCGAGAATGCCAGGTTCCAAATACCACCAGAAATATGAACATTTCGTGGACAACGATTGTGTTATAAACAACTGAAAATGAAAAGTAAAAGATTACAGAATTTCCTAATTTAATCCAAACAAAGTAGAGCTCTGCTGAAATCAAAGAAGATAGGAGTAACGTGTCACGAAACTGGTGGCATAGTAATGGTAACGCGAAATTTTGACGTAATCCTCTTCAAATTTTGACGTAATCCTCTTCGTGTCTCTTTCATACGGAGGAAGCAGTGTTCTAAAATAGAGCTTTCATTCTAAATTACAAAAATGTAAGTCACAGATATCAAAATACGATTATCATTTGTCAAACTTCCACCTTCTAAAGACGATATTGTACTGATACGTAAAATGTTGAAATCTGTTCTCTCGATTCACATTGGTAGATTGGGCAATAGTTTTTGATGTCACTTACAAATCACTGTTTCAGCTTTGTCTTTTTAGAGATGGGGTGTTTTGTTTGTTTGTTTGTTTTTTTTTTTTTTGTTTTATTGTTTTTTTGTTTATTGGCTTTTTTTGTTTGTTTTTTTTTTGTTAATGTTGTTTTTTTTTTTGTCTCATAGCCACTGCACCCTGTCCCACTGTCTTTTTGTTGAAAACTTTACCTTCACAATACCTCTACTCAAAGCATGCTTTACAAGAAAAGACTCTTATAAGGTCAGATAAACTTTTTCGTTTCAAATTGTTACAAAAGCATGCAATGTTGGTTTCACAGAAAGACATCTCACATTATTGAGTTATAGACTAACGAAGAAACTCTCAACACTCTATGCATCATGGATGGGAGTTGGATGAATAAGATTCATTTTCCAACCTATGAAATACATATTCTTCTAAAGCTATAGTTCTTTAAGTACACTGTAAATATGGAGTAACTTACCGTCTGTTCGTGATCCTGAATTCCAGGGACCAACACAAGGAAAGGTCCCAAGCCTACCCAGAATTGTGAATATCAGTGATTCTATGTTGGTAGTTAGAAGAACTGCTTGTAATATAGCGAACTTCGGTCGGATGACCTCTTGAGGAAGATGTTGTAAGGATGCGTGATAGAAAATTTGGAGTCCGTAGACTGATGTTAATGTTGAGACCGTGGTAATGCCTTGCAAGTACAAGCCTGCGACAAGTGGGTCGACCTAAGACGAAGTAAAGTAAAATTTCTTTCTCTTATAGAGCTTTTTAGCTATCACTGTAAAACCCAGCTCTGTAGGGATAAATTAACAAAACTGAGATTACTTGGTACATGGACCTTTGTACATTCAGTCAAGTGAGTTTTTCGAAACATGCTTTTCAACACACTCGAAACTCAGTTGACTCAAAGTCACAAGTTAATTGCCGCAACTTAAATTCATTTTTGATTCCTTGCCAAAGGCAAAAGGAGTCAATGCAATCACGCTGGCGAGTGCATGTGCGTATATGTATGTAAGTGTGTATGTGTGTGTGTATTTGTGACGCATAGCAGGAAAAACGATATCGCAAGATACGAATGATACTAGATGTCTGCATACATGCATAGATTTTATTATATTGAGAAACCTATTGTTTAGTGAAGTTGAGAGGTCATTTGAGGTCACCATAAGTAAAAAAAACCCCGAAAACCTGGTAAAAACAATATCTTAAGGAAAGAAGGAAGAAGATACTTGGTCAGTAGGTGAACCCTATTGCTGTTGGTAAAGGGCAAGGGTTATATGAGGTCCCCAGAGGTGAAACTACGAATACCTTTTACATTGCTGGTAAACACGTTATTTCAAGATAGGAATGATAGATACTTTCCACACTTGGAGTATAGTTTTATCATATTGAGAGGAAGAAGTAGGTATTGTTTTTGGTGGAGGTCAAAGGTCATTTGAGTTCACTGGAGGTCACCAGAGGTCAAAACCGAAGTCCTTGTAAACACGATATTTCAAGATAGGAATCATGAACACTTTTTATACTTTGTATGTGGATTTGTCCTGTCACGAGGAAGAAACCTAGCTTACTGTTTTTGGTGGAGTTCGAAGATCACCTGAGGTCACGGGTGGGTGAAACTACGAAAATCTTGCGAATCGCTTGTAAACATGTTATTTCAAGAAGAGTATCATTGAGGTATCTCATACTTAGCATGTGGATGCCCCGTACATTTTACAAGAACACCGTGTCTTTGACTGAGGTCAAAGTTTATTGGAAGTCACTAGGGTCGTATGGTGAAAACCCCGTAAACATGGTATCTCAAAAAGGTATTCTGGATTGGTCTCACAATTGGCCAATGGATGCCCCATTATTCCGTTCAATACCGGTAATTCAAATGTTTTTGGTGGTATTCAAAGGTCAATTGAGGTCAAAAGAGGTCAAGAAGTGAAAACCTCGTATGTAACTATGAGGGATCAATACGTAGTATGTGGACGACCTATGTTATTTACAAATACCCTTTTGTTTTTGGTTGGAGGTCAGAGGTCATGTGAGGTCACCAGAGGTTTGTGACAACATCGTAAAACATGATAGCTCAAGGATGATAACTTCGAGGGATAAATCTTAGTGTGACAAAGCATTTCCTATATGTTAGAAATCACCAGGGCCGGATTTACCTTCAGGGCCCGTAAACTATCATATGAGGGGGCCCTTTCGGTGTCATTTGTGGTGGCATTACGTTTGGGGTGGGACTAAAACATGGCATTACCTAAGCAAAGAGCCACCAGCAGTTAGCATGTTGCCTACAAAGAAATTTTGGGGAATTTAATGCCGATGCCAGCAGATTGCCAGAAATGGCATTTCCCAGGCCTTTCAATTTGCATTTAGACTTTTCCATATTTCAGGATTTGTAAATTTTCAACCCTACTCAGACACATTTTATTCCGTAAAATTAGTGTGTAGGGGAGAAACAAAACTTGACATTAACCATAACCTCTGCTTTATTTCTTGTTATTAAGTGTTAAACAGGAAATGGAAGATATTATTCACACGACATCGGGTATAGAAATCCATGAAAGTTGGTTTTGGCAAGTCCCAGTTGGTGTTAATTGCAACTAGGGAGGGGGTAGTTCAGTAATCGTTACGTCGATAACAATTACCAGATACAAAAATGCACTGCGGCATTCTGATGGTAGCCGAAGCCTATAATGGATATATGCTCAAGAAAGTCCGCACAGGGTATTCCACCTTTCGGCGCACGACCAATTACCTGTAGTCCTATTCATACAAAAAGGTTCAAATGAAATGTGTAACTACGGTATTAAAATAGACAATATTTCAGGAACAGAGCCGGGAGGCTCGGTCAGAGGTGGGCGAAAATAGTGTTTAGGGGAGCTTTATAGCAAGTAGATACCTAATATATACACAGACAGTACTACGCCAGTGCTTCTCAACATTTTCTTTTGATTTCCTACTTGGATGAAAAGTTTTCCCCATCCTTTCACAAAAAAATTGTACGAAAAGTTAACATGTATTTGTACCAATCATTTTCTTTCCCATACTAGAGTGAAGGCTAAAAGTCAAGTCACTTTTTAGGTTCGTGTTATATGTTGGGTGCGGATCCGTGATTATGAAAAAAAGTCGTCGGAGTTGGTGGCCCAACTTTGTGAAAATGACGTCTGGGGGCATAAAGCCTCGAAGGAGAGTCTTCCCAGGAAAATGTTGAAATAAAAGACTGTTAGATGCACGTTCCTGAGATTTGGCAATCACGATAATTACACAAAGAAACATTTCAAGAAATCGTATGCCATTATGATCGAAGTGTGACCAAATCTGGCAGGCCCATCATTCAAAGGCGTGGCCCCATGGGAAATTTTTGCCCCTAGAAAAATTATTAGAACAAAAATTACTTTTGTTTTATATGCCTTAACGTATCTGGCTCCCTAAAAAATATCGCGTTATGGAAGTTATCCCTTCTCTCTCCAACACCTTGTCTACCGGCAAGTATAAACATGATCACCTATTGTTGTTAGATGTGATTTTCATGCTAATGGAAGGGTGCCAGCTAGTCCTCAACCCAAATTTCATTTGAAGTATCGTGTGACCAGGGAGGTGATATATCACCTCCCTGGTGTAACTAGCATTGATCGAAAGATCATGTGCGATTCAAAAAGAACAAGACAAAATAGACGAGGCTATCCACCGATCGAAATCCAGTACTCCTTACACAACCACACCCATCTCCATTTCTTCTTCTCTATTGACCCCAAGGTTTCGGGGACTCTACTGAGAAGCACTGATCTACGCGAAGCGCCACCACTGGTAAGCGTGTAGATTTTGGGATTAGCAGTAGCTCTTACATTGTGGGCAATGAACCTCCCATAAGCATAAAGTGCAGATAATATCCGCTTTTTGAGTATTTTTGTTCATATAACCGCAGAAATAACACGATGAGATCATGTTAATTGGAAACAATGTTAATACTATAGCGAACATGCAAAAGCACGAATACTTCTTTAGGGCACTCATGTAACCATATACCACTACTAATACGATAGTGTAACCTGCAACAAGTCTATCATGCATCATTACCCATATGACATGACCCGGTACCAGTACAGTTTATCAGTTATTTCAAATTCACGAAACTTCCTACCATTTAGCATTTTAGATTACAGAATTAAGACTTCTGCTTCAGAGTCTACATTTTGGTAGGCAGAAATCAGGTCAGGATTTCTGTTTAACTCAGAAGCACATGTGACAGCTTAGCCAAAAACGATGCTCGTTTATGGATATTTTCGGGGCCCCATAAAGTTAAAATATCGGGGACCCCATAATGTAAAGATTGCCTGAATTATTGGGTAAATCCGGCCCTGTGAACCACTAAACCTTTGGTCTTCCTGGTTTCAAGATATCTCGACTAATCTTGGGGTTTCAAAGTGATCTGTCTATATGGAAGGTTTCATGGAATAAGAATCCCACTTACAAATGAATCCTCCTGAACTCCATCAGCCCACATTACAGCGTTGAGAAAGACACACAATGGTCTGATGATAGTAACCTGAAGGACGAGATAGCGTATGAGATGGAATCTCTTCCTGTGAAATTTAAAACGTAATGAAAATGCTTGACAAATCAGGGACTGCTTGATCCAACTTTTCCAAAATGTCATACAACAATAATTATTTTCACATTATATTAAGAATTTATTCTCAATGTTGGCTCGGATGTTGATATAAGAAGCACATTTTTATGTAATTGCAACATGGGCTGGTGATTTCAACAGGGTGGAAGCAGGGGTTGGTATTTCTCCCTGATAGAGGGAAGAATATACGCAAACAAGTGGGCACATAACAGGATACTTCGGTTAAGTCAAATATTGTGTGGAGGGTAAAAAAATATTGTGTGTGAGGGTAAAAAGACCTATGTAGTTTTGTCATCAAAATATAGTAAATGACGATAACTTGCCAAAAAATCATCAGTTTTCACTTTTTTCAAAGGAAGCTGTTAGGGGGACTCAACCAGTATGTTTTGTTGGCAAGTTTGAAAATAATAAAAAAAAAATTAGATGACCCCATGTGGAAGTTTCCAATATTGCACTCGTATTTCCGCCTTACACTGACATATTGACGGGCTACTAGAGATCAAATATATTTTCCCCAACCTCTCATCAAAGTAGCAGTATCGTCAAAACTTTTCAAAACCAATATTTAATTAACCACCCCATACCAACTTGTAAAAGTTACCCATAGTAATTATGACATACGGATCGAAGTGGACTTTTGGCAAGCATTTTCCAAAACAGCATGCGAGTGGAGCTCTTGCTATGGAGACTGGTTGAGAACATATCTTAAACACCATTTCTTGAGGTCCTCCGTAGTACTCCATTAAAAGGAGAAGGAATGAATAAATGGTGTGTGCGAGATACCTGAATAGGAGAAAGAGTGACGTCACATGTAATAATTCTGGAAATTATCCTGAAATGAGATGAATGCATAAGTAGCCTAAAGTTTGAATAGCATACCTTATCAAAGGGCTGAAAAATTTCTTTCACGTATTCTTATACCTCGGTAACACTAGTAGCGCGCGCAACGAAAGCAGAAATACAAGCTGCAGCATCAGCAAGAGGGACTAGTTTCAGTTGGGGGTATAAGCACTTTTGCAGGCCATACTAATGTATGTTTGCCCAAAAAAGTATATATTTTGCCAGAGAATGGCAAATATTCTGCCCTTATCGGGTGATGTAGCCGTCTCAGCGTACCCTCCTTCGCTCATGGGCTGCAGTGATGGTGTTGTATAATATCCAGAGGTGCTTGATTTTTTATTCATATCCAATTTTTGGGATAGGGCGCCTTCGCTTAAAGGTTTCCTAATTTCACCCCAGAAAGTACAAAATTCTCCCTACTAAATTAAGTTCTAGCCCCTCCTCCAAACAAAAACACCTGTTTGGTGTACCTCTAAAACAGAGCCACGGTAGCCTGCACTGAGTTCCATGATCCAATTGCTCGAGGCATTTACACACACAACTATGTGTGAGATTATTTGGCAACACAACTGACTTTATAAGTCATCGATTGACCAACCAGCGTGGAGCTATATTGCTTGAAAGAATGTCAATCAAAGAATAGTCATCACCTGTATTTAGAAATATAGGGTTTTTCCTAAATATGCTCGGGCAGGGAGTTGCTAACAGCTACCTGGTTTAGGGGATGCCATGTCCCCTTTAAGGTTTTCCGCAAAGGAAGCATGCATGTATCATGTAGCATAACTGCATGGGGACTGATTGTCATTTTGGCAGGCAACAGTTTTAGCTGTTAAGATTCAAGCTACCTTAGCACTTATTAAAATATTGGCAACATGAAACACATCAAATTGTGTTTCCGCCAGACAACAAAAGTCTAATTTGCACATTTAGTTTTTATAATATCATTGTATAAAGCTGTTGAATTTTCGGAAGGCCCAATACTGATATTGTGACTACCAGCAACCTTTAAGAACCTAAGCGATCTCATGAAAATTAATCTTGTAATCTTGTACAAATACTTGTTCTTAATACTAGTATAACTGGTCGTCGTGCCGAAACCAATTTGGTCACTTACCAGCAACGTGAAAACTTGACTGCCTACAAACATAAATAGGCCTAAGAAAACGAACAACACTAGTTTCAGCAAAACTGATATACTATCGAGACTTTGCATACAGCTTCACACAAGGAACGAAATCCTGTCGCCAATACCTGTCCTTTGTGTTGCAACGGAGTCCCGTCATGAATGTCCAGAACAACAGTAGATTTCAACAGAATGAAATAGCAAAGAACAGTCAACTTGGTACTAAACCCGAAATCCAAAATTTGTTGGTTTGAATATCGCTTCAGTCAACTTGTCTTCGCTGTTTCATTCAAAGAAAAATTGTCTCGCAAACAGTCTTTTCAGTTTATTTATCTTTATGAGTCCTTTCCATTGTAATCCTAGCCATTAAAGTTGTTAGACACTCACATGCTCGATCCCCATTTTGCTATATTAGATGCTCGAGGCACTAGAAATCCCGTCAAAGAAGTTATGGAGAAAATCTATGAAAAATTGGAAGAAAGAAATTAAAGAAACTTCTATCAAAAACGTTATTAAGTATAGGAATTGTAACCCACGATTACCACTATCGCATATTCCCGTCTGTTCTGCCGTTGGGGTACACGCTCATGAACGTTCACCTCGGAATGAATTTCAATTATGCACGAAATTGCAAAATGAATCACATACATTCGGACCAATACTTTATTATGCGTACAATGTGCATGGCAGTGATATTTTGCATTCAGTAGACACATCAGAACAGGGCTACATTACAAGATTTCTTTAATTTCATCCAACAAAATCACCTCAAATTGTGCAACTTAACATTGTTCCAGAATGCATATAGTTAGAGTGTCGAGTGTTACAACATTGGCGTTCTGTTTAATGGTACCCTGTTTTTCTTGTAAGAACAGCAAAGGCGTACCGTACCCAAGACTAAAAAGGTGGGAGGCCAAACGCGTTTGCTGTTCTTTTTTGGGGGGATGCGTGTCGGTGGGTGGGGAACCTTTTTTGGAGATGCATAGTAATATCTCCAGCCAGATTACACCAAAGGCACTGGTGCCCTACAGAAGTGAGTTGACACCAGACTCTACTGATAGTCACAAAGTAGGCGCCCAATGAGCGTAAACCTAGGAACTTTAGAGTCCAAACTTATCAACCCTCATGTAAGATGTCTTTTTTCAAATATTTCCGCCTTGCTGTTGCTTAAGTTTGAAATTTGAGGGTAAGAATACCGGGGGGGGGGGGGTTGATAACACTGGTCCTCAGCGACGTAGCCAGGAATTTGCAACGGGGGAGCACATTTGTGACTGATATGGGGAGGGATCTAAGGGGAGGGGGCCACCTGTGAGAAATTTTTGAACAATTGAAGGTCCTTACATGCAGTCTGGTGAATGTTTTGCCAGTTTCATCATTATCATATGATATCGTATTATCAGCAAATTTTTTTCCTGTTTGAATTAAGAACATGTAGTAAAAAAAAATTAAACAGGAAAAAAAAAACTGCTGGTAATATGATATCATACGATAATGACGAAACTGGCAAAACATTGCACCTTTAACATGTTCTTTTACGAATTATACCAGACAGACAAACATAGTGCTCTTTTACAATATTGCCAGTGAATGATTCTTGTTTATTGTCTGATGTCTGGACTTTAATACATTTGACGAACTTAACTGATAGACAATATAAACTTTCATATTTTGTAGCAGAATTACACATCGTTATTGACAGATTATACGGTTTCTAATGTTTAAAGAGAAGTAAAAATGCATCAGTCAATTACGCATAATTGCATAACATACAACTAGATTCACCTAGTGCCCTTCATGTAGAATTACCAGACAGATATCACAAAGGAGTGGCACTCATATAGAATGTTTCAGTTTCAAATATATCTGGTAATGTTTGAAACAATGCAGAATGCATGCATAGGCTCGGTACTTGAGCTTGTGTGTGACACCCAATACCTATGAGTGCCAGTCCCTTCAAGCAATTTCTGTCGTAAATGCTACTGTGGACATGCGAAGACAGCATTTTTTATATTAGAGAGAGCGATGGTGGTGTCCAAATAAATGATTCTCGTGAAAATGTTCCGCCCCAGTGGATGTAATACATAGGCGTAGGAGCCTAATCTGATTTAGGAGGGCTGTAACGACTTGCCCGAAAAATGTGACCAACATTTTTCGAGCCCAAACTCCTCCCCTTTGAGAAATTTTTTGCCAAGTTGAGGTGGCCTAGATAGGAAATGGGGCTATCCTTGAAAAAAGTTGGAACTGTACTATTACTTTAATATTGGTCAAGGAATAGAGTGCAAACCATGACGATTGCGAGAGAATCGCGCTGAAATTTTGCATTACATACATATCATTTCCATGACAAAACATGCATTCAGAATCTGCATCGAAACAGTTTAAATTCCTCATCGAAACCTATCTGCAAATTACAAGGCGATTCTTCTACCTGATGATTCGTACAAAGCTTTTGACTTTTTCTGCTGTGTTTCTCCGGATATTGTTATCAGAAGGTAGTGATAATAAGGACAACATTGAGGTAAGGTCTAAAGCGCGCAGAGCGCGCGAAAATTTTGATAGTTTGAGAACCATTTGTGATAGAAAATGCTTAAATAGATCCATGACTCGGTCAAAGACACACCTCACCCTACCCCTACAAGAATAAAGTTTAAATGCCTTTTGGGTGATTCGAAGGGGGGGGTGCGCTCTATTCCTCCATGCCGGTGCCACTGAGGTATAGAGTATAAGCCGTGACAATTGCGAGCGAGCGGGCCGAAATTTTGCATTAGAACTGTTGTAGAGCCCATTACCGTTGAACAATCTGAATGCGATAGAGACGGTTTTAAAGAATATAACAATAGGACCGAAGATTACTGTTCGCGAAGAGCACGAAAATTTTGGTAATCTGTTAAAGTTTTGTGATAGAAAACTATTAAAATACATCCATTATTCTTTTAAACGACACCTTACCATGCCCCCTGCTGACAAAGAATGGAGATATACCTTTAATTTTCGGATAAGTGCCAGTCTCGTCCAGAAAACTTATGTGTAATTTTATTTCCCTGATATAAAATGGACATAAGATATTTAAATGCGCATCGTGACAGGGGTTCGAAAATGTTGCATTAGGAATCATTTATTTCCATGACAAAAGTTGCATGCAGATTCTGCCGTGAGACATCTTCAGTTCCCAAAAAACTGCGTTTGCCAATTTGAAGGTGAATTTGATGCCTAGTCATCCAATTAGGGGATAAATAGGAGGGTGCCCGGTCTTAAATGTGATTTAAGACCGACGATGACGTCATCACAGAGGCTGAGCGGACCGAGGCGATAGCCAAGGCCGGCTCCTTTAAAGTGGGATGGAGTTGGACCTAATCGTTACTGATTCGAGTTGTCAGATATCTGGATAGGACTAGAAAAAGTTGGGAGTATTTATTGCTCCCCCCCCCCCCCGGCTACGTCCCTTGATTATAATGGAGTAAACAGAGCTGACGAGAATTCAAGATCAAAAGAGCACTGATAAAATCCCCTGCAAAAACAAGTTTTAACATTTTTTCGACGCTGATAGGGGGAGCAGGCGCTCCCACTGCTCCCCCTCTGGCTACGTCCCTGCTGGTCCTGTGTACAACCATGTTATATTTGTTAAAAATGAATAACTGCACTCACAGGGAAAAGACCAATCAGACGAACTATGAATGCTCTCTTCGGTCCGAATGGATGGTGTCGACGTATTAAGGTACTAAAGTAACCGAACAGTATAAAAGTTGATAAACCAAACAAAATCGTGGTCACAAAAATTGCTATTGACCAGCCATGCTGAAAATAAGCTGTAATAAATGGGAAAGAAAAGTTATATTAATATTTTAGGCGAGCCTCATCGACTGGGCAATACTGCGTAGAAGACAACTAGCCCACGGAGCGAACAAAGTTTTTGTTTAACTTACCTTCAGGGGCGGTGTCCTGTGTACGTGGCTATAGGAGAGCACTATACTGCTGTATGCAGATGTCTAATATGGAGGGAGAGGAATCCTCTTCAGCAGATTGAACACTCTACAGAGCAGTGGTGGGTAGCAAAATGACCGGAAGAGCCATTTTGGGGGCGGTTAGGGCCTTAGGCGAAGGAGCCTTATAAACCTGAATTGTATCATCTTCTCATGAAGTGATTTGTTATTAAAGTGACCAGGATATAGTGGGACATTGTGGCATATATTTTATATTTGCAGAAAGAAATTAAGTCCACTGACTCCACTAACTGAAAAATAAATGGAAAAGGTCATAGGCGTATAGGGAAGGCGCCTGGGGTGGCAGTCCCCTACCCCCGAGCAAAACGTAGATTTCAGGGCAATAAACTGAGGTTTCAGGACAAACTTCACGTCATAACCATCTACCAATTCGGGGAAATTTCAGGGCAAACACCTTTTGCCCCTTGTAAACTGTCTTTCCGTAGGCGCACTGGCAAGGGGGTTTTAAAAACTTTCTTCGCCCCCAGCCAAGCGGGCCGCTCGACTAAGCTCTCAAAATATCTCGTCGGGCCGCATGAAAAAGAGTCATCGTGCCTAACTTTGTTACGTAATTCACACTCTATTCAATCTTTTCAATTACACATTGAATGATAAGATGATTCGTGAAGCGCCGTAAACAACCGATCAGGCCCAACATAGTCAACGGATTCGTCACTAACCTCTGTACACATCGGTAGCCGTCACTGTAATATCACTGCAGTTCATGATGTATTAGTCGAAAGTTCCCCTCCTGAAATTTATTCCATTCTGAAATTTATCAAAAGTAAAAAAGAAACAATGTCAGTAGCCTTTGTCTTTCTTTGTTAATACTCACATCATGCGGCAATAGCTGTGTATTCGAGATCTGCACAGTTAAGGCGGTGATTCAAATGTCAAGAGGTGACATATATTTGGAACACAAATAGCAAGGCTTGAAATTAGCACTGGAAGTGCAAAAGGGTGTTATGAATTTCAATGAAGACAACGGAAATAGTTTGCAGCATCAAATTACTTCATCATGGAAACAGGAAATAATTCTACAGAAATGAAATTAACACGACAAGCGATCGGCGTGCAAATGTCACTCATACCGGTAGTTTCCTTTATGGGAAACAACGGTGTGACTATGGCGGCCGTTTGTGCTAGTCACTGGGGCCATGGTGGGAGGGAGGGGAGCAGTCCACAATGAACATAAGTAAACGTATATACGTACAAATATAATTCTCCGTACACGTATACCAGTCCCGTCGCTAAATGGGAAAGAGACGCCTGTCCGCAGAAATTTTCACCGGCCTAAAAACTGTTGGGAACAATAGATCACATATCTCGCCCCTGGAAAATATTTTCCCTTCAGAAAAAAAGTGTTGTCCTTACTGCACTTTGCCTGGGCTTGACATACATGTACATGCATATACGCACAGGTGTTTGTATAATTTTGTATAACTTTGTCTCTACAGGCCTATGTGTGGTTGTCATGCATTTCATGAAAGATACGCGTACGTAAACAACTCTTCCTGTGACCATCAAGGCATGACAAAGTCCACTTTTATATGGTGGCACTCATAAAATCACCAAATTGTTACGTCAGTTGACCAAATATCAGGGGATGAAAGGTATCCCGCCCCAGCTACTTTACCAACCAATCCACCATGTGATTGTTGCCCAGTACATCCCCCATAGGGCCCCTGGTGGATTCCAGGGGCAATGCCCCAGTGGGGGTCCAGGTGGTACAGGTATTTGTGCCGGAAGCCCTGAGTTATTCAAAGAATTAAAGCCATTAAAATGAGCTTTTTGACATCTTAAAACTCATCGGATGTGCACTAAACAGATCAGAAAAATCACATTTTGACGATTTTCATAGAAGCCTCAATCAGAATAACAGGTTATTTTTTTATGATGAAGGGGGTTTGAATTGTAGGTGTTTACTATGATGATGGAAGATTTTCTATCGAAAACGAATCACCAAAGATGTTCTACAGGAAGTAATTATGAAACAATATTTAAAACGGGTGCGGGCGAAGAAAACAGCGGTATTTTACACATTTGTTGTAGCCCATCGTTTTCCTTTTTAAATGCAATAGTATGCATTACATCAAAGATGCTCCTACTTCCCCAGCCACCTATTCTTTCTTTTATGTTTCATTTTTGTCGATTGTCTGGGACAAGGACCCCTCAAGTTTTACATTACTGTGAAAAATAAGATAGTTTCGAAAATACAGGTTGAAACATAATTTTGTATGGACGATGAAAGCTTGAGGGTGATGGTGTATAACACTTTACAAAATAAGTGAAATATTTCTATGTGTAGTTCTAAACTACAGAGACATGGTAATAGGCGTCTTCAGTAAAAACTGGCAGGGAAGCAAGTTTTATTGGAGCTGCGCTGCATCTTCCTAAGGAGTGACTGGAGAAGCCTTTAACCGAGAGTGCCGAAGGCTCGAAACCGGTGGCTGGAGACTGAGGGTCCCGCGAGAATTTTTCTTAAATTTGATGGCTTATGCAGCCATTCTAAACCATTTCTAGGGTAAATTCTGCGTCCCCAGGTAGAGTTTGAAATGCTAATGAAACAGTTTTCATATTGTGATTGCAGATTTCAGATAATAACCTTTGGAAAATTTTATGAGGATGGTGGTATAGTTGGTGGGGAAAGAGGAACAGCAGGAGGGGTTGGAAGGGTTTTGAAATAGTAATCGACTCCAGGACGGATCTACAGGTTATAATAACGAAACAATTCTACAAAAGTTCCACTACGGACAGCAGTATACTAATGAGACACCTAATACTGCACTCACGCGAAGCACGCAAGGACCATGCATGGTGGGTGTAATGGCGTAAATTTCGTACCCTGAGCCTGGCCCTCATTTCAGGGCTTCAAGTCACAAAAGCCTGAAAACGTGGCGGGAAGCCAACGCCCATGCTTTGGAAGAAATTTTAATTACGGTACCTAACAAAGTTTCAATAACAATTGCCATTTGCCTCCCCACCTTTGAGCTCCGCCACTGTATCAGTTAGTACCTATAGCGGGTGCGCGCGAAGCGAGCCAAGAAAATTTTTCTGGCGTTGTTATGACTTTTGGTATTAATGTTTTCCTTTATTTTACATTGCAAAATTTACCATAATATTACTGACAAAATTTCATTATTTATCTGGTCTCTCTTCCTTTTGTTCATTTTTTATTATTATTTTCATTAGTTTTTTAAGGTCTAGAAAAAGGGGAGAAGACAAGGGCCCCCCTTGCCCCCGTAATCCCAACTATGCCAGAACGCTTAGATTAAACACCCTTTAAAGAAATGACAACTATATTTAGGCCTACGCCCTTCTTTTAAGACCAAATATCAACAGAATAAACTTAAAGAAAATCAGCTTACTTTGGAAAGTTGTGCAATTACATGTTCTATATGTAGCAATAAGACAATGGTTGCATTCTTCCAGGAATTGTAATGGCTTAGTGGCAAACAAGGAAAATAAAGAACTAAAACCTTTAAAGTTAATAAACACCATCACAAATCATTACGCAATCAATCCTATTCGTCATAGGCGTATGGAATGAGAATACATTTTACATGGGGTGGAGGTGCTTGCCTCAACCTTTTTCCCCATATAACTGGCAAACAATCATTTAGTGAACTTTGACCTGAAACCACATATTTTGCCCTGAAATCAATATTTTTGCTAGGAGGGGGTTCCTCCCACAGACACCAGCCTCGTGCGCCTATGCTTTTCCACAAAGTTAATTAATTTCAACATTTTATATCTAAGCAAAGAAATGAGCTGCGAACAATGGGCTAGCGTGTTTCTCTTTTAAACTTTGTAACATGTATTATCAAAATATGATCCTGCTTAAATTTACTCAGGATCATGGTCACCGGTTATCCAACTTTCATGCATCCAACCATACTCTGGTTAAGATAACCTAAAAATCATGGTTACATTTAACCAGGACAAGGTTAAATTTTGACAAAGATTTTTAATCAATTAATTTATGAAGGACTTTCCTGGTTACATTTTAACTAGTAAATGGTTAGATAACCCGATCCTGGTTAGAATATACTCTGGGTCTGGTCTTATTTATTCAAGTAAATGGAGTGACTTCATTTGATGTTTATATTATGGAAAATCTGTGAGTTATTACAAAAGAGAGAGAAAGATGTTCTGTGTGTAGTGATTTAACCTGCTGGCGCTCCAAGGATGACCAAAATAAATAAATGTTAGCACCACTTAATCCCACCCGCCCGGGCTCTGTCAACACCCCCTCCCCCCCCCCCCCCCAACAGAAGGACATAGATCATTAAGCCATTTGTGCACTTTCAGAAGCAGTACCAAATAATGTTGTACCGAAATGACCAGTTATCGTTTGATATATCACGATATTTCAATTCACACAATAGGCCGATATTGATCCGATACCGATACTTTTAGAAATGAGCTTCCCTGTGTACAAATCAAAAGAGGCAATTCCGCCCATACCTGTACTATTTACCTTATATGTTGGTCAAAAGAAAAGTTGTCGCAAAACTTGAAAGGGTGGAGGCTGGAGGCTATCGATTTCTGTTTTAGACATGCAATTTACAAGAAGCGGTAAGAGGTCATATTAGCGTAGAGAGTGGGGGTCGGGAGCGGGGCTATTAAATCTCCAGTCAAAATAGTTTCAGTCGGTCGTATGCCTCTGCTCTCACAATTCAAGGACGAAAATCCCTAGTAATTGTTCTCCAGTCTGTAAAATTGTCAAAAATTTGCAGTAACTTTCCTTAAAATTTGCACAATATGTTGCATCAAATTGCATCTAAGGGCCCTCAAACATTCAAAAATTTCCCAAAGGGGAGCGGATCTCCTAGCTAAACCCCTCCTATCCCACCGGCTGGAATTTCCCAAGGGGAGGGGACCCCTAGCTAAGACCCCTCCCCCCCCCCCCGGCTGGGAACAGCTTCCTACGCCTATGAATATTAGGTCTGAGTAGAAAAACAGATGCAAACAAAGTTGTTGTTCTTCATGTTCTTTGGATAGAAATATCAGTTTCGTAAGTATTGATATTTTAGACGGATTTTGCTGATATACCGACATAAGATTAAAACGTATATATACCTGCATATGAATAGCAACCGATACCCATGTTGTACACCGAATCATCGAGTCAGCACTAGTACAGAACATGACACTAACATCACTGTCTGGCAATGTGTTTAAAATCAGCTGGAACTCAACGCATTAATCGGAAATGTGTTCAGTCTACCGTTAATGGATACAGCCTCAAGCTCTTCTAATTGCGACACTAGCAACATGCATCATGCCAAGACCTCCCCTAGAATCATATAAATCAAATGACATCATGTTATTATAAAGCGCTCCATAATAAACACATAATGTAAACAGATCACTTACTTGACTAGAAGATTTTGGACAACTTGCCAACCTCTAAAACGGGAAGATCTATGTGGTTGACTGAATTCCTCACTGCATGTACTGTAGAATTCTCAGTACAATGAAGATCTACTAAGTCTTTCGGAGACAGATTGTTCGTCACAACCAAAATGTCAAAAAGCATAGCTTACGGAAAGATTCATGGCGATTCCCAACACGTAATAATACGCTATAGTATGCCCAGACCGTGTGCGTTTCTGACGAAAGTAAAACATGCAATGGCTTTATAACTCATCATACAAGTTGAATGGCAATACCTGTATTGTTCGTAAAGAAAGTAGTTACACAATAGGTCATGTCTAAGTTAATTATATTCCATGGTAAGCAAGCAGGCGAGCGACTACCACATGGGACGTATTTCTTGAATACTTGCATGAGCGTAATGTATGTTTACCCTCCGTCGCAACTCTTTGGTTTACCTGACTAACTGGCGCGGTTCTAGAACGAGATTTTTTTTGGGGGGGGGGGCTTAGGGGGGGGGCTTGAAACGGAAGAATAAAATTTTCTGTCATTATCAATACCGACATTGGGGAATGATGCTAAGGAGGACTCCATCAGTGGCGTACCCAGGATTTCTCTCACGGGGAAGGGGGGGGACATGCAGTATGTTGTGTGATCGCCGGCCTGGGGGAAGGGTCTAAGGGGAGGGGTCTAAGGGGAGGGGTGTCCCTCCCCTTTGAAAATTTTTGAAAAATTAGATGTACTTACATTCAATTTGGTGCCACATACGCTACATTTTGAAGCAGAATTTGTGTTAAAAAAATTTACGTATTTTAGGAACTAAAAAAAAATTGGCATCAGGGAGGGGGCATGGCCCCTTGCATGCGCCACTGATAGTAATAATCATAGGCGTATGGGACTCTTACAGCTTGGGGTTCAGAAAACTTTTTGCCCGAACTTCTCAAAAAGTTGCCAGAAATCCGTTGCAGTTCAGGTGCATGAAATAGACCACTAAAACCACTACAGGCGCGCGAAGCGCGCGAAAATTTTTGCACATTTTTCGGGCATTCGATCAAAAATTCGGGAACTCAGTAGAGAATTAGGGCAATCTTTTCACTTTTACTTCATCTCTGCCGGAATTTCAATTTGAGTAAGGTATCAAATGTTGTTCATGTCTGGTCTACTGTTAAAGGCATACTGAACTGGATTTGAGCAATCACTGGATTTGAGACCGACTTTTTGGCGCTCAGAGACCGACTTTTGATTTTCACGCCCCCCCCCCCCCCCCACACACACATACCTGTTTTTACGCCCCTGGGACTGGCGTCGAACGTAAGAATGCAGCTGGGTAAGCTAGTAGGCGCCCGCACTGTGCCTACCGTCGTCATACAGTACTAAGGAGAAGCGTGGCTGTCGTACTACATGCAGTCAAAACAAAGGTGTACGTACGTGGACGTGGATACAAGAAACGTGATCACATGCCTATCTTGCATGACACATTTGAGAAACTAAATCCACTGGACTAAGATGTGCACAAATGTATTGGACAATTTTGTTTTTCTCAATACACGCAAATATAGCATGAAGATAACATACAACCTCGGAATTTGGGGGGGGGCTTGAGCGAATTTTTGGGGGGGCTTGAGTCCCCAAAGCCCCCCGTAAAACCGCGCCTGTTGACTAATGAGGACTATTTACGAAACTTAGAAAGAGTTAAGTGATAAAAATGTCTCTGTCACTGATGTCTTTCCGACGTTGATCACAAACTTTAAATGATTACTGTTACGGCTTGTGGTCGCGAGTCAAACCAATAACAGCGAAAGATCACAGAAGAACGAGATTAAAATTCAACAACTTAATGATTATTTACAATCTCCTTATCTTACTTAAATTTACAATAATTAATTAGACTTACTCACAATCCTTTACTCAATATTTGCCTGGTCTGGTCCAAGGGCTGGTAGTGCATGCACGTTGACGATGGCACAGTGGTAGACCTGCAGCGTGCTGTAGCGTAGGAACTGGTTCCACGAGCGAATAACGACAAGGCTAGCGATGATGGATGATAACAATCTCAATACACAGCGTAGAAACGGCGTAAGGCAATTTGTCAGTGGCTGGCTTATGATATCTCAGCAGTATGATAGTCTGGTCTCGTTGATGTCTCTCGATGAAGTTAGTATTAGGGTATCTCTCAATGTCTCTCTCCGCCACAACAACTGTGAACTGCCTTTTATATGCTAGGCTTTTATTCGAGAACTCTCCAGAATTTAACAGAAACTTCTAGTGTACACAGTCCAGTAATTACGAGAACGTTCCTTAATAGAAACTTCTAGAACACACAGTAGTTGTAATTGGGACATAACGTAAACAGTTCTTACTTCTAGACAGTTCTAGAAAGGCTGCGTTGAAGTTGGACGTCTCTGGAACTTTCCACTCGCTCGTCGATGGATTCAATCCGGTGTTCCTGACGGGTCGTCTTGTAACACTCCCCCCCTTGAAAAAGTTTTGGACGTCTCGGACAAAACTTAAGTTACGATATTTACAATGTACAACTTTACAGCAATAACTACAGTATGTATAGCATGTAGTCCAATATTCAATGGAAGGTATAATCATAACATACAACTTGTCTTGCAAGGTGATGATAATACATGAATACAGCAACATCATCAATACACATTGTGCCATAGTTAACACAAAATTTCAAAACTTACAGTGATATCTTCAACATACTGCATCAAATCAAATTCTTGACAAAGAGTCTGGTACAACATTGTCTTTCCCTTTAATATGCTTAATATCTACATTATATGATTGCAGAAATAAACTCCACCTCATCAATCTTTGATTCTTATTCTTCATCTTAGATAAAAATGTCAAAGGGTTATGATCAGTGTATACAGTGATAGGGAAACTAGTAGTTCCCAAATAAACATCAAAGTGTTGAAGACCAAGTATTAAAGCTAATGTCTCCTTTTCAATTGTTGAATAATTTTTCTGGTGTTTGTCAAATTTCTTAGAATAATAACAAACAGGGTGATCAACACCATGCTCATCAGCTTGAAGCAAAACTGCTCCTATGCCATTGTCACTGGCATCCACTGCCAACTTAAATTGTTTTTCAAAATCTGGAGCAATCAACACTGGTGAACTCATTAGTGCCTTTTTCAATAATTCAAATGCTGCTTGGCAATTATCTGTCCAATCAAACTTTTCATTTTTCTTTAACAATTTTGTTAGTGGTGCAGCAATGTCAGAGAAATTCGGACAAAAACGTCTGTAGTAACCAGCCATGCCTAGGAAGCGCATGAGCTGCCTTTTATCAGTTGGGGCAGGGAATTTGTCAATGCCCTCAACTTTAGCCTTAATTGGTCTAACTTTACCCTGACCAACCACATGCCCTAAGTACACCACATGGGCACAAGCAATCTCACTTTTGACCAAATTGACAGTCAAATTAGCTTTGGCAAGCTTGTCAAATAATGCCTTAACATGTTGTACATGTTCATCCCACGAGTTGCTGTACACAATAAGGTCATCAACATATACTTCACAATTTTCTAAATTTGACGTAAGATTATTTACTAAGCGCTGAAACGTCATCGGTGAGTTTTTCATACCAAACGGCATGACCTTATACTGAAATAACCCATCTGGCGTCACGAATGCCGAGATTTTCCGAGCCCTCTCAGTGAGTGGTATCTCCCAGTACCCCTTTAGTAAGTCAAACTTTGACACATACGCAGCTTTCCCAATCCTATCAATACAATCATCGATACGGGGTATCGGATAGGAATCCGTTCTTGTGACTGCATTCACCTTTCGGTAATCAGTACAAAATCTGTACCCACCGTCTGGCTTGGGGACCAATATACAAGGGGAAGACCATTCACTATTACTAGGTTCTATAATGTCATGGTCCAACATGTAACGAACCTCATCCCTGAGATGTTGTCGTTTTCTAGGGTTAACTCGGTAAGGATGCTGCTTGATTGGTGTGGCATCTCCCACATCAACATCATGTTCAATCAAATTTGTCCTAGTAGGATCATCTGAGAACAAGCATGCATATTCATAGATTAATGATTTCATTTCTGACTTTTCTTTGTGATCCAGATGACTTAATTTCTGGTCAAGATTTTTCAAACACATCAGAATTTTGTAACTTAATACACATGTCAGGAACATTATTAGCCTTGATCTCATCATTACTGAGTTCATGATCAGCATTCATAATACACACTTGATCACCTGTATCATTAGTGTTACTATTTACATCATGTACACTTTCATCCTTAGAAATGTCACAATCTTCTCTTTCATAATATCTCTTCATCATATTAATATGACATACTCTTTTAGATTTACGCTTGTCAGGTGTCAAAATGACGTAATCTGTGTCACTAACTTTTCTCTCAATGACATAAGGTCCTTGAAAGCGAGCTTGAAGTGGCTGACCAGAAACAGGTAAAAACACTAGCACCTTATCACCAGGTTTAAACTCTCTTTTCACAGTGGTCTTGTCATACCACGCTTTCATTTTCTTCTGAGAGTGTCTCAGATTTTCCTGAGCAAGTTCACATGCTCCATGAAGACGATCTTTAAAGTGGGATACATAATCAAGTAGATGTATGTCTTCACCTGGATCTGATAACCACTTCTCCTTTAACAATTTCAATGGTCCACGAACTGTGTGTCCAAAGACAAGTTCAAATGGACTGAACCCAAGTGACTCTTGTATAGATTCCCTGGCAGCAAACATTACAAATGGAATGCCTTCATCCCAATCTCTCTCATTATCATGACAATATGTCTTTAACATATTCTTCAATGTTTGGTGAAACCTTTCTAAAGCCCCTTGGCTTTCCGGATGATAAGCCGAAGACTTAATTTGGTCTATGCCTAACTCATACAACATCTGCTGGAATACAGTTGACATGAAATTAGACCCTTGATCTGATTGGATCTCTTTCGGCAACCCAAACAATGTGAAAAATTTAAGTAAAGCTTGTAAGACTGTCCGAGCCTTAATATTCCTCAGAGGTATTGCCTCTGGAAACCTTGTAGAAGCACACATAATGGTTAATATATACTGATGCCCTGCCCTACTCTTAGGTAGGGGACCTACACAATCAATGATGACTCTACTAAACGGCTCTTCAAAAGCAGGAATTGGCTTTAAGGGTGCAGCCGGAATATTCTGATTCGGCTTCCCAAACCATTTGACATGAGTGACAGGTCTTACAAAATTTGGCCACATCACTTTTAAGTTTTGGCCAATAAAAGTGATTTAGAATTCTGTGGTAAGTCTTATTGACTCCTAGGTGCCCTGCAAATGGCATTTCATGAGCAATAGTCAGTATTTCCCTTCTATAAGTCCTAGGTACCACAATTTGATGGTAAATTCTCCACTCTTCATCTAATAGTGCATCAGGTGGTCGCCATTTACGCATCAAAATATTGTTTTTCAAATAAAAGCAGACTGGGACGTCTTTTGATTCATCCTCAGTGAGTGCACCAGCTATTAATGGCTGAAGCTCTTCATCATGTTGTTGTTGGACTGACAACTGGTCTCTGTGGAGTGTGTCAGACATTTTTGATTTTTCCTGTTCTACCCCCTCACTATGTGTGGGGCCAGGAGACTCACAATCCTGACTATCATTAAGATTAGTCATAAAAGATTGGCTGAGATCATACCAAGAATCTTCACTTTCATGAACATTTTTATTAGAATCTTTTCCAGACTCTGACTCCTCTTTTGGGAGTGTTGTTCCATTTTTAGGAACTAATTCCTCAATTTTAGAGGGTGGATGATTAAGTTTATCATCCTCATTTTCAGAAATCATACCCTCATTTTTAGAGAGTGGATGTTCAAGATTATCATCCTTACATGATTCCCTACTTGTTCCACTTTTGGGAACTGTATCCTCACTTTTGGAGGGTGGATGTTTAAGATTATCATCCACGGCGAGCTTTTGTGACATAGCTCTAGTGACAGCACAGGCAGGGAATAAATTTGGAAATTCCTCTTCTAATTGCTCTGTGTTGTTATAATCACATGGTTTATCTGTCAAAATTGCATTGGCTACTACCTTTCCACCAGCTAGGTCATTGCCTAGCAACAGAGATACCCCCTTTACAGGTAGAGTAGGTCTGACCCCTACTATGACCGACCCAGAAACTAAATCTGACTTCAAATTAATTTTGTGAAGAGGGACAGAAATAAATCCACACTCAACCCCCTGAATTAGTACATTTGCCCCTGTGGAAGTAGAGTCCGATAATGGCAAAACTCCATCAAGAAGCAACGACTGAGTTGCGCCTGTGTCACGCAAATTTTAATTTTGACGGGTGGATGAGCTGAATTCCCATCTAGGGAAATAAACCCCTCAGACACGAATGGAAGGTATTCTTCCTTAATTTTGTCGTTAGAATTAGGCCGTAAAGTCACGACTACCTCAGAAGAGTTCTCTACATTGGCTAAGGCATTGGAGGCTGTTTCAGTCTCCTTTAATTTTGCCAATGTGAAGCAATTTGCCATTGTGTGGCCCTTTTTGTGACAGAAACCACAAGTTATATCTTTAAAAGCAGCTTTGTTTGAGCTGGCCTGGTCGTTCTTTTGACGACTTGACTCTGGTTGTTTTTTACCAGAATTTGTTGGAGAGATAGAACCAGACTGAGATCCACTGTTACTTGTTGTGCCACTACTGTTGCCATATTTCTTATTTGGCTTACTAAACTGACCCTTGTTTTGAGTCTGACCCACTTTACCAAACTTATGGGTAAGTGCATACTGATCAGCCAAATTTGCCACTTCCTTCAAGTTGTCAGCCTTATTTTCCTCAAGGTGAGTCTTAATGTCATCATTCACACACCGTTTGAATTCCTCGACCAGCATCAGTTGTCTTAAAGTGTCAAATGTGGAGACCTTTTTGGAAGCACACCATCTGTCGAAATGCCTTTCTTTTTGATAAGCAAACTCTACGTATGTTTGTGTATCCGCCTTACGATACTTTCTAAATTTTTGGCGATAAGCTTCAGGCACTAATTCATAGGCTTGTAATATGGCCTTTTTAACCTTATCATAATCCATGCTGTCCTCTATTGACAGAGCGGAATACACTTCTTGAGCCTTGCCTGTGAAATTACTCTGGATGAGTATGGACCATTTATCTCTTGGCCACTTTAGTTTGCTCACCCAGCTTTTCAAATGGTTAAAGAATTTCTCCACATTATCCTCCTGAAATTTGGGGACAAATTTTACGTGCTTAGAAACATCGAATAATCCCCCAGTATCCAAGCCTATTTTTAGGGTCTGAGCCTTTTATGACCCCTAACTCTAGTTGCTTCAACCTAAATTCATGTACTCTTGCCTCTTTTTCCCTTTTCATTTGAATTTATCTTTACTCTTATTCCTATTGCATTTGCATATCTCTATCCTCTTTTTCCTTTTGCATATGCATTTGCATTTCTCTTTCCTCTTTTAACCTTTTGCATTTCTCTTTCCTCTCTTTCCCTTTCTCTTTCCATTTCTTTTAATCTAATCTCCTTATTCATTTCTATTTCAAGCCTTTTCAATTCAAATGTGTTGTCAGTTGGCACAGTGATAGCCGTTTCCAATACTGTAATAGGCAGGATACTTTCATCCACTAGATCTTCTAGAACATATCTTTTAATCTCGTCTTTCCGCATTAAAGGCTGAAATTCAACGCATAATGTTTTTGCGACCTTTACAATCTCAGACTTCTTTAATGAATCTAGTTCCTCGACTGAGGGACTAGCCACGAATTTATCTAAGTTGAATGGCATTTTGAAATTGTATCAAGCCTTCAACAAACAAATAAGTAGTCTGAGCAAACACAGTTGCTTACGATTCACAACAGAATTTCTCGAATTTTCTAGTATTTTTTCGTTCCCGGATGTTAGGCCACCAATTCTGTTACGGCTTGTGGTCGCGAGTCAAACCAATAACAGCGAAAGATCACAGAAGAACGAGATTAAAATTCAACAACTTAATGATTATTTACAATCTCCTTATCTTACTTAAATTTACAATAATTAATTAGACTTACTCACAATCCTTTACTCAATATTTGCCTGGTCTGGTCCAAGGGCTGGTAGTGCATGCACGTTGACGATGGCACAGTGGTAGACCTGCAGCGTGCTGTAGCGTAGGAACTGGTTCCACGAGCGAATAACGACAAGGCTAGCGATGATGGATGATAACAATCTCAATACACAGCGTAGAAACGGCGTAAGGCAATTTGTCAGTGGCTGGCTTATGATATCTCAGCAGTATGATAGTCTGGTCTCGTTGATGTCTCTCGATGAAGTTAGTATTAGGGTATCTCTCAATGTCTCTCTCCGCCACAACAACTGTTGAACTGCCTTTTATATGCTAGGCTTTTATTCGAGAATTCTCCAGAATTTAACAGAAACTTCTAGTGTACACAGTCCAGTAATTACGAGAACGTTCCTTAATAGAAACTTCTAGAACACACAGTAGTTGTAATTGGGACATAACGTAAACAGTTCTTACTTCTAGACAGTTCTAGAAAGGCTGCGTTGAAGTTGGACGTCTCTGGAACTTTCCACTCGCTCGTCGATGGATTCAATCCGGTGTTCCTGACGGGTCGTCTTGTAACATTACGTAACTGTTGAACACAAACTCTTTCACAGTTTAGAGTATGAAAACCTTCGGTTCCTGCCAGATGACTCTTTAGTTTCGAGCAAGCATACTGGGGTGAATGAGCCGACGCCCATAGTGAATCCAAAGGAGTGCAAGGCGGGGACAGGGGGATAAAGCGACCACCCCTATTCTGGGCTGAATATTTGCTCTTTTTGGGGAAAATGTATGCTATGGCCGGGCAAACACACATTAAACTTTAGGGCAAAAGTGCTGCTGCCCCCAACTGGAAGTAGCCCCGTACGCTTATGAGTGCCTCCAAATTAAGACGGTCCCTTTTGGGACAAAGAGTTTAACCTAAATTTATCTTAGTACGTTCAGTGTTCTTGTGAAACGTGCATTCCGTACCGGACATTTGGTTCTCCATATATAAGCAACTGAAGTTTTCGCATTTTTTACCAATAGTGAGCATAAAACAAGAGGACTTCACATTGATCACCAAGGTTTCCTTTTCTTAAAATTTACAATTTCATAATTCAAAATTTTGATGTACCGTTATTTCTAAGTTGAATGCAGCTTGTTCATTGCACTTTATAATCGATTCTTTATATAGCCTTTATACAAAGTACAGTCACTGTATGCAACCCAAGGTCAGAATAATAAATAATTCACATTAAAAAAGTCATTAATGTGAAACTATGGTAGCCTTCCAAGCTTGCTTGCTGTAAGTCCACTTTTGGTAGGGAATGTTCAGTTTTTAGTATCTCGAGACTCGAACAGATAAACTAAACTTTAAGACAAATCTATACTTGTTAAGGTCTTGCCAGCACCTTTTCCTAAATGAAAACTGGTCAGCATTGATACTTTGCATTAGTCATAGGCCTTTGAGACGGGAGCTGGGGATGCAGCCCTAGGCGCGAAGTGAAGGGGGTTGCGATGAGGGCAACCCCCTCCTTGAGCAAATTTTCTTATTTTTTCTATAACTCATATGGCTATACTTTGGTGTGTAGATGGACAAGTTTTGTATGTAAACTGTGATCATCGAACATTACAAAACTGTCATTAAAATGCATTTTTCAGTGCTTCGCGGACACCCTTCACATTATTACTTAGAGTAGGACAGTTTGGGTAAAATTATTGTTCCAGAACCCCAGGAAACCCTCACCATCACCCATCCTTCCCTCCACCGTCAAACCCTCTGCATCATCAATCCCAGGAGGAAGTTAGTGAGAGTAAGGTTATAATTAAAAAGTGTAAGCCAAGGGTATCATTAAAAAAGTTTCAAATTGTGGTCCGTTTAGTACCCATCTAATGTCATTTGAAGGAAGGTTAAATGTATCATTTAAATGCCCACAACCATTGTCAATACCCCAGAGCTCCCGGGGCCTTCCCCCCTGGACCCCACCAGGGGCCTAACGCGTGCCTTCTGGACCCCACACCTTTAGAAAAGCTCTTGGTGCTCCCACAGCGCCTTCATACCGAGTCCCCCTTTGATAAAGTCCTGGCTACACCCCTGTGCAGCCGCCACCCCACATTCGGGCGGAAGGTTTGCTATTTTCAAGCAAAATATATGCTAATATTCCACCAAACATGCTTAAAATTTCTAGCAAAAGTGTTCACCTCCGCCTCCCCTCCCCCTCCCCCGAAAGAGTCCTTTACGCTAAATATGCTAGAGACTGTGATCATAGGCTATTGTTTACTATTTCACATTGGACTTTCTCTAACGATGTTCTATTCCTTAAATTTTTGTATCACCTGTGCAGACATCTTCACTTACCTATAAATACCTATTCATATGGGCGGCGAGGGACGTGGCAAAGGGTCAAAACGACATAACTAAGGTACTAATAAAATTGGAAGGTATAATTTATCGATGCACAAATTCAGTTGACTTTCCTGACCCAACCCAACAAACAAAATGGTTTTCACTTGCCCACCTCGCTTTCTTAACAACAAGATGCAGAAGGTATCAAAGACCACCCTTTCGTAACAAATGTTTTGCGTTTAAGGCATCGGCCCATGTCGAAGCTGTGACGGTATTGGGTTTGAGGATCGGGTAGAATGGTGGACAAGTGATCTAAAATTTGTCGTACCATGAACATACTAGCTTTCGGCCTCAAAAAGCCGTTAGAAAAGACTTGAAAGGTATACAGGTTAAATGCTGCAAGAAATGAAAGCAGTGCTCGAAATTGTCACTGGATATCTTACTCTCCTATATGTGAAAGGATTTCCTTAAAGTGGTCCTGACATGAATTTCTTGCCAAATATTTTTGGCGAATTGCAAGTGATATTGATAGAACAAAGAATCTTCTACAAGGTGCATCCATCAGCGTTTTCTAAAATGACTCTTTTCTGTCCTTAAAGATTAAGAGAAACTGGGTGCTTTTTGAGCTCGATTGAAGGGAAGTCAAAAATTTCTGAAACCCATTACGTCATGTGACGTCATAAAAAGAACCCACATGAGACTCGATGCTAGCAATATGTACTATATGTGGGGATTTTGCCTCTCCATTTCATGCGTTCTCACCCCTATTCAACGTATGTATTTTGGGTTTAAATGCCAAATTTGCGTTGACAAGTTTTTTCTGAATGTCTCCATGGTCACGAAAAAATCAGAGAACCCTTAAATTTTGAGTAAAAGAGGTTATAAGGTAGACTCTGTTTTGGCCGACGAAGCAATGGAAAGACCGCACGCACTCACGTAGGTACAGTAGGTTACGTAGGTTACGTACACAATAACACAACACACCAATACGCTTTACGTACTCTTGCACTTGAAAATCTGTGACTAGCCAGGTGAAATGAAACGTAGTACTGTGTATACTGTACTGTACGTTCGTACGTACCGTTCGTACGTACGTACGTACGTAAGGATATGCACATCAACTGCAGTGTTACTAACATTACAGTACATTGGTGGTTTCGGTAAACTCTCTGACAGCAAGGCTTCTTTTTCTAAAGAATAAATAAATCACTGCAAAACCGGTGACGAAGTCCGGTGCCGATCGTACCGGTAACGTTTCCAAGCTAATGAAGCTGCCACGGTCGTTTAGCCAGCTGAGGATTTGGCCATAGAACCGTATAGAGCATCGGTTCGAACATTGTCTATGTTCTATGAGGTGCGTAGGCCTGCCTAGGCCTACAAACTTTGCACACGCTTGGGCTGCTTAAATATGGATTAAAAATACTGATATTCTGTTCTTATGCGACGAGAAGAAAACTAAGCTCGTCATCAATGGAGGCGATCTGTGTTGGAAGGTAGGGGAAGGGGGAGGGGAGGACGTCGATAGAAAACCTGAAATGACTACATGTGTACATATATATATATATATATATATATATATATATATATATATATATATATATATATATATATATATATATATATATATAAGTGTATGTATATATACCTACAATCCTGGACAAAAGTATCTGGGACAAACCCCGCTCCCCGTATCAATGTTGAAGTGTCAGAACACGTTGAGCTGCCGCAACATTGAACAGGGGAAATTTTGGGATGCATATAGGGGGATGGTGATCTCACTGTTGCTTGTTTTGCTTGTTTTGTCCCATCAGTTTTGTCGAGGATTTCAGATGTATACGAATACACATATGTATACGTAGACGCATAAATAGACGTAGGCTAAATGTATTCTTATCATATGGAAAGTAAAACGTACTTGTTTAACGAAGGAACGACATGGCTCATTGGCTGATTAGCGGAGCCGAAGCAGCACAAAAATTTCTTTTTCGGCGAGTAGCAAATATGACATAGCAGACGGACTTTAATGATTACGTCACGCTTACGTAAGGGTGCATGGGAACTGGGAGTAATACAATACAGTAGTAGTAGCACTTGCGCTAAGTTAGCTCATCGTTTGTACTCCCAGTTTCCATGATCCCTTGGGTACATTTAGCAATGATTCAAGTCTGTGATTGGGTTGAGTTCAGAAGTCAATAGCAACCAAACGTTTACTGTACAGTTTTAAATCCATTAATAGGTTGGTTTGAGTGGTTGACATGAGGATGAATGACCAGAAATAACAATAAGGTTCCTGAAAATGACACGAGAAAGCCGCACGTGAGCACCAAGCCCGAAAAAACCCGTGTGTTGAAGAAAATTTATGTATTGTTTCGAGATTACGGGATTCGAAATAGCATTCGTCCCGGTGTGATCCGCTGACTATGCCATGCCCGGTAAGAGTGAGGACCCTAGAGCCGCCCGTGTTAAAAATTTTTAGGCATTCGTATGAAGTCTAGGAGGGCAACGTATGAAAAGAGTAAAATTTATCTGTTTTGGAAAGATGGTTAGCAGTGGCGTAGCCAGGTTTTTGTCAGGGGGGGGGGGCAAGAACACCAAGATTTCCCCCAATTAGTGATCTGCTTCCTAATAATCAGTGTTCTCCGCAGGTCCAAATTTTGTCCGGGTGCTTTCCTCTGACCTGGCTGATGTGAGTGATCGCCGTCCTGGGGGAGGGGTCTAAGGGGAGGGGGTCCCCCTCCCCTGTGGGAAATTTTTGCTCATATAAGGTGGGCTAGATGCAAAATGGTGCCACATTTGGTGCTAAAAGTAAACTGAATACATCACCAAGAATTCCTATTTTTTTAGGAAGCTTTTGTTATCTTGCTTGTCTTCAGGTCTTGGTGAATTTTTCTTGAGTCCTACTGGTAGATCAGAATCACAATGAGTGAAGTACAGTAATTAAGTGAACCCTGGTACACCTTTCCCTTCATCAGTTCACCACATTCACCACAATCAGTCCAAATTTTACGAGGACCTGCCCTTGTAGCAGAGTATAGCACTTGACCACTGACCCATTCTAACAAACTGCATATACCACAATGCTGCTGCTTTAATTATCAAGAAACATTGGAAGTATACAGTAAACGGACAGTCGAGTCCCTTGTCAGAGATTCAGAGATCCCATGCTGTATAAAACAGATAGTAAAACATAACTAGTACAACTATAAGCATGGTGTCATCATTCCATCTCCGAAAACCTCAATGAGGAATGGTTGTGCCAGTGTGGCATATACTTTTAAATAAGTAAAGTGTACTGCAGTGGTTGAGAAATTTAAAAGTTTACCATATCATGCGCAAATTTCACCATATATTAACTTTCAAAATTCCCCCCAAGACTTTTCCAGAGGAGGCAACTCGCCCCCCCCCGTCCCCCCTGGCTACGCCACTGCGCAGGTATGCAGGTATACATGTAATGGTACACTTCTGTTCTATACCATATGAAGTCTATTACATCTTTAGGCCTGTATACACGAGCAACAGTCCCAAAACATTTCCAAAATATTTCCAAAACAGAATAGTTGCCGTGTCAATTCTTTTCAAAAAGTTTTCAAAATGTTTTGAAATTGTTGCATACCCTGTCTACATTGTGCAATGAACTGAAAACAAGCGTATTTTGGGTTTGTTGCGAGTGAATGTTTTGGAAATGTTTTGGGAATGTTGCTCGTGTATACAGGCCTTTTCACGCAAAGCTGTGGTATGTAGCCTAATATAATCATCATCGGCCGAGTACACGGTTTTGCACCTTATAGTGTTTGTATGCCGACGACCACGGCATACAGTGTATGATGTTAAATTGTACATAGTCTGAGGTCACTAGGCTACTCGTAACCTAATATACCAGCACTGGTATTATAGGCAGTGTATTTACCTCGTAAGGTATCACTGAGGACACTATTGAAATGGTGGGTTAAATTTATTATAAATTCAATTTTCAAAGCTTTCTGACGTTACCGTAGGCTACACTATTTATAAATTAGGCTCGATCGTAGGTCTGATCAAATGGTGTCGCGGGCCGCATAACGGGCCCGCAGTTCCCCACCCCTGTCCTACGACCAGTGGCGTAGCCAGGTTTTTTGTCAGGGGGGGGCAAGGGTACCAAGATTTCCCCCAATTAGTGATCTGCTCCCTAATAATCAGTGTTCTCCGCAGGTCCAAATTTTGTCCGGGTGCTTTCCTCTGACCTGGCTGATGTGACTGATCGCCGTCCTGGGGGAGGGGTCTAAGGGGAGGGTGTCCCCCTCCCCTTTGGAAAATTTTTGCTCATATAAGGTGGGCTAGATGCAAAATGGTGCCACATTTGGTGCTAAATGTAAACTGAATACATCACCAAGAATTCCTATTTTTTTTTAGGAAGCTTTTTTTATCTTGCTTGTCTTCAGGTCTTGGTGAATTTTTCTTGAGTCCTACTGGTAGATCAGAATCACAATGGGTGAAGTACAGTAATTAAGTGAACCCTGGTACACCTTTCCCTTCATCAGTTCACCACATTCACCACAATCAGTCCAAATTTTACGAGGACCTGCCCTTGTAGCAGAGTATAGCACTTGACCACTGACCCATTCTAACAAGCTGCATATACCACAATGCTGCTGCTTTAATTATCAAGAAACATTGGAAGTATACAGTAAAAGGACAGAGTCCCTTGTCAGAGGTCCAGAGATCCCATGCTGTATAAAACAGATAGTAAAACATAACTAGTACAACTATAAGCATGGTGTCATCATTCCATCCCAGATAGCACACTTTGTTGGACCAACATTGGCAAATGGTCGGCAAATGTTGGCAAGCATTGGCAATAAGTTGTGTTGGCACATAAATGTTGGACCAACGCAAGACCAACCTATAGTCAACAACTGTTGTGCACTCTAACATTTTTCCAACGTTGGGCCAACAATTACCAAACAATTGTTGGGTTTCATTCATTGAACCAATGTTAGGCCAACATTATCCATCCAACAGTAGGGCTTTCTTCGGTCAAACAACATTGGGCCAACATATACCAACCAACTGTTGGGTCACAAATATTGAACCAACGTTGGGCGAACATTAGTCAGCCCAACTGTTAGGCCTTATTCGTTTAACCAACGTTGGACCAACGTGTACCAACCAAATGTTGGGCCTTACTCGTTAAACTAATGTGGGGCCAACATGTACCAACCAACTGTTGGGCCACATTCCTTTAACCAACGATGGGCGAACATTGCCCAGCCAACTGTTAGGCCTTATTCGTTTAACCAACGTTGGACCAACATGTACCAACCAAATGTTGGGCCTTACTCGTTAAACCAATGTGGGGCCAACATGTACCAACCAACTGTTGGGCCACATTCCTTTAACCAACGATGGGCGAACATTGCCCAGCCAACTGTTAGGCCTTATTCGTTTAACCAACGTTGGACCAACATGTACCAACCAAATGTTGGGCCTTACTCGTTAAACCAACATGGGGCCAACATGTACCAACCAACTGTTGGGCCACATTCCTTTAACCAACGATGGGCGAACATTGCCCAGCCAACTGTTAGGCCTTATTCGTTTAACCAACATTGGACCAACATGTACCAACCAAATGTTGGGCCTTACTCGTTAAACCAATGTGGGGCCAAAATGTACCAACCAACTGTTGGGCCACATTCCTTTAACCAACGATGGGCGAACATTGCCCAGCCAACTGTTAGGCCTTATTCGTTTAACCAACATTGGACCAACATGTACCAACCAAATGTTGGGCCTTACTTGTTAAACCAACATGGGGCCAACATGTACCAACCAAAGAATGGGCTACATTTATTTAACCAACGTTGGGCACACATTGCCCCGCCGACTGATAGGCCTTATTTTAGACATTATATAAGAAACCAACGTTGAGCCAGTTTAAAGTTACCAACTGTTGGGAATCATATATTGAACCAACGTTGGACCAACACTTAAAATGTTTTTGAAGTTTCTAAAGGCCGTTACTATCATACAGTAATAAAACAGTATCAGAGAATTTATTTATAGGCCTGTCAAAGCAGTAAATAGAGGTTCAAAATTCATCAGCGGCACTTTATCTGTGATATTATCATGTTAAATATAAAAGATCAATAGTGTATGTGACAATTTGAAAGAGTTTAGTTATAAGTCATCCCTCGACTGATGTGCTGAATCTGGAGAACACTTAAAAGTCGGTCTACAACCTATGGTTGGCCCAACCCGAACACTGGATTTCGGTGATGGATTGCTAAAGGCCCACATTAGTTTCGGTTGGCCAATGGTAAGCGGCCCAACATTGGCCCAACAATGTACCACCGAAAAAATACTGCTCTCCCAGGATAGCACAATACATTGGACCAACGTTGAAAAATAGTTGGTAAATGTTGGCAAGCGTTGGTAATGTGTTGTGTTGGCAAAAGAGTGTTGGTCCAACTTAAGACCAACATTTTTTTTTGCCGCCGCCCGTACGACATTACAATGTTGCACTAACGTTGGAGCAACGTTTAGCACCCAACTGTTGGATTTTATTTACTTATCAAACGTTGGGCTAACGTAAGACGGCCAACAGTTGGCTTTCATTCCTTTAACTGACGTTGGACCAACAAAAGTCAGCCAACAGTTGGGCGTAATTCATTTCATGAACGTTGAGCCAACGTTAAGCACCCAACTGTTGGATTTTATTTACTTATCAAACGTTGGGCTAAAGTAAGACGGCCAACAGTTGGCGTTTATTCCTTTGACTGACGTTGGTCCAACCAAAGTCAGCCAACAGTTGGGCGTAATTCATTTCATCAACGTTGGGCCAACGTTAAGCACCCAACTGTTGGATTTTACGTACTGTACCAACTTTGGGCTAACAGTAGACGGCCAACAGCTGGCTTTCATTCCTTTGACTGACGTTGGATCAGCAAATGTCAGCCAACAGTTGGGTGTAATTCGTTTCCTCAACGTTGGCCCAAACTTGGATTTTATTTACTGCGCCAACGTTGGGCTAACAGTAGGCCTATAGACAAACTTCAAGTAGCTGCTTTACCTTAAACCGTCTTTGAACAACTTCCATGAAATCAACCGTTGGTCCATATGTCTTCAGCCAATATTGAGCCAGCCATATTTAACCAACCGTCGGTAATTATGTAATTAACCAATATTTACCCAGTTTTAATTAAGTGACAAACTGTTGGGCATCACTATTGAACCAACATTGGACTAAATCCTAAAACTATTGAAATTTCTATAGGCCGTTTCCAATAATACCGTAATAAAACATTCACTATAAGAGACTTCATAGAACTGTCAAAGCAGTAAATAGGTGTTCAAAATTTCTTCATTGGCGCTTACCTTAATATAATGTTAAATGTAGAACAGCAACAGCGCATATGTGAATTGAAAGAGTTAAATTAAAAGTCACACCTCAACAGATGTGCTGAATCTGAAGGCTACTTAAAATTCGGCCTACAACCCATGGTTGGCCCAATCCGAACACTGGATTCCAGTGATGGGCTGTTTAACGCTGACATTAGTTTCGGTTAGGAACCGGTAAGTGGCCCAACATTGGCCCAACCATAGTCCACTTAAATAATATTTACCCGATCATTTTGGTATCAAGCCAACCTCACAATTCCTTTAATAGCAGCTGTTTCTAAATTTTACATTCACAGTGAATATTTTGCAAAATGTTTACTTTTCTAGTAGAAAGTTCTGCCGAGACAATTTAAGGAAAATGTTTAAATGCTAAAGAATTATGTTGGAGCACCAGGTTTTTACACCTTTCATCTGAATGGAACATTCTGAATTTTTAATAGCAAATTTTTGTTTATCCCTCAAAACAGGTCTGATTGAAATAAATTGTGACTGGTAATGGTGAATTATTGCAGAAAATCATAATTCTCAGTTGTACAATGCAACTAAAAGGAGGAGAAATTGGAACATCATGAAAAAAATTGTGTTATTAGGGTTAATAATAACAAAGACGTCTCACTGAATATATATAACAGCCAAACGAACATTTACATGATTCATATTAAAATCCTGCTTTTAAAAGTGGCTAGCTCGAGCTGGCGCAGGAGTATCCGTGATCACGACGGCGGAGCTCCCAGGTGGGACCTGTTCTATTCAGCCAGTCTAGAACGGGACCACTGTCAGGTGGTGTCAGTTAAGTCAAAGTTTGTCCCTTGGGGACGTTGTTACTCCTTCGGGGAGCAGAACTCCTTCGGGAGTATTGTTTGGTTTTCGCCCCTGGCTCTTCGCCAGAGAGTCAGGGGACTTTTGGAAAAAAAGCTCGAGCATGTAAGTAGCAAAGCTGGCACAGGAGTGTCCGTGATCACGACGGCGGAGCTCCCAGGGTGGGACCTGTTCTATTCAGCCAGTCTAGAACGGGACCACTGTCAGGTGGTGTCAGTTAAGTCAAAGTTTGTCCCTTGGGGACGTTGTTACTCCTTCGGGGAGCAGAACTCCTTCGGGAGTATTGTTTGGTTTTCGCCCCTGGCTCTTCGCCAGAGAGTCAGGGGACTTTTGGAAAAAAATGTAAGTAGCAAAGCTGGCCAGTCTAGAACGGGACCACTGTCAGGTGGTGTCAGTTAAGTCAAAGTTTGTCCCTTGGGGACGTTGTTACTCCTTCGGGGAGCAGAACTCCTTCGGGAGTATTGTTTGGTTTTCGCCCCTGGCTCTTCGCCAGAGAGTCAGGGGACTTTTGGAAAAAAAGCATGTAAGTAGCAATGCTGGTAGCTTTTAAACTTGCAGAAGGTAACTTCTCTGAGATATTTCATTATGGTATCCCATAATGAGCAGTTATTGGAGGGAAGTTCTAAAAAACAGGCATAGTGTAGTTGGCCCAACGTAATGCCAACTATGTACAACTTGTTGCTCCTTTGGTGCAACGGGTTGTAGGATTAACGTTGGAACAACGTTGCAACATTGTCAATTCAACATGTTGGGTGGACGATGGCATAACGTTGCTCCATTGATGAAACAACATATTGGGCCAACGTTTTCGAAATGAACAGCCAACCTTCAAATAACATTTTCCCAATGTGCTGCCAACAATACCTACAACATTCTTCCAACGTTGGTCCATTGTAAAAACAACATATTGGATAAAAGTTGTTGTAATGTTGGCCCTGTATTGCAACAACTTGCAGGATTAACATTGGCACATTGTTGAGCCATTGTTAATTCAACATGTTGGGTGGACAGTGGCACAACGTTGGTCCATTGATAAGCTAATATATTGGGCCAACGTTTTCACAATGAGCAGCCAACCTTCAAATAACATTTTCCCAATGTGCTGCCAACAATACCTACAACATTCTTCCAACGTTGGTTCATTGTAACAACAACGTATTGGACAAAAGTTGTTGTAATGTTGGCCCTGTATTGCAACAACTTGCAGGATTAACATTGGCACACCGTTGAGCCATTGTCAATTCAACATGTTGGGTGGACAGTGGCACAACGTTGGTCCATTGATAAGCCAATATATTGGGCCAAAGTTTTCACAATGAGCAGCCAACCTTCAAATAACATTTCCCCAATGTGGTTCCAACAAAAACTTCAACCTTCTTCCAACGTTGGCCCAACGTTTTTGTGCTATCAGGGATCTCCGAAAACCTTAATGAGGAATGGTTGTGCCAGTGTGGCATATACTTTTAAATAAGTAAAGTGTACTGGTTGAGAAATTTAAAATTTTACCAGATGATGCGCAAATTTCACCATATATTCACTTTCAAAATTTCCCCCAAGATTTTCCAGAGGGGGCAACTCGCCCCCCCCCCTGTCCCCCCCCCCCAGCTACGCCACTGCCTACGACGGCTCCCTAAAAAGAGGCTAGAAAACATCTTTTTGAACTTCTGATCAATCTTCAGGCAGTTAACTTGACGTTTAGATCTCCCCAGCCACATTCCTCACCCATTTCACCTCTTCCGTAGCCTAATCTAGGCCTGCGGTGGAATTCCTCCTATGAGATAACAATCGACAATTCCCTCCAGCAGTAACATCACCTGTAGTAATACCAGGGAGCTGTTATTTACAGCTCCCTGGTAATACTAGCCTAGTCGGTGACATTTAAGTTGGGCAGATGGGAACAGGGAGAGTAGCAGTTGAAAAATTGAATTAAAGGAGAAGAGCAGTTTTAGATTTCTGTGATATGCAAAGAACGCCAAAATTTTTAACTTTATGAAACTAATAACATTCTTCATATTTTGATGATTCATCTATTATCCTTCTTGTGACTCAAACACTGAGAAGCTGTCATGTTTCTTACACAATCGACTTTTGGCAAGTTTATTTCAAATTTTGAACGTGCCACTATGTAAGCTAATTGGTCTTCAACTCTGCAAGACTATTCCTTGCATTTAGGCTGGCTAAGCTTCACAGAAAAGAATCCGCCTAGGCTACACTTACCACTGTGGTTGTCGTTTTATCGGCGTCCACATTCACTGAGCACTGCCATTGTGGTTCCCAATCACTTTCACAACGTAATGCCGCCAATTACCACAGTCCGAAGCTTGTATAGTTTCTTTGCTGTGGTGTATAAGACTATCAATAAACAAACGTTACACGACAGTGATCATCTAGTTCCGCTCAGATAGGCCTGTACATATATCCTAATGCACGGTGTTTGTATGCCCTTTTTGACCCTCTTGTTTAGTTTCGGTTCATATGAGTTCATCAGTTTCCATGCAAAGAGATAGCTATACACTCTCGGAGTTCAAACGGTAGAATACGATAAAGGGTGATCAATTTTCATAAAGATAATCGTCATGGCATGGAGACTGCTTTAAGGAGATTAAAGTCCACCTCAACTTTATTTAAATTAAACAAGCTCTCTTGTACTACTTGACTTAAAACTCGTCAATTTGTTGTGTAAACGAAAGACAAATTAAGATCACTCAATGTAGTTCTGTTTGAAAAAGTATGGATACTCACTTGAAAAGCACTATGATAGGGCCGTCAGAAATGGGGTGTGTGAGACTATGTGCCCCTCCCCAATAATTTTTCAGTTAATTTTTCTTTTCAATATATTTTAGATTATCAAACAACGTCTTAAAAAGGAAACAAATCACTTAAGTAGGCAATAATAAAACCCAAGAATCAGTTCAGTTCTCAACCCACCTCCCACCCTTTCCATCTCTGAGACCTCCCGAGGGTCTTGCTACGTATTACGGCAAACAAGTTTCAATGGCGGCTCTAAGGGGTAAGGTGAGGGCATGAGGGGTGTCTCCAACTGTGAAGCTTAATGTATATAGGAAGCTTTCAAAAATATGGAGAAGCACAAATTAGAAAGAGGCATCGTTTAGAGAGGCAGCTTAAGTTCCAAAGAATAATTTTTAAGTCGATAGGGACACTTTTTGTTTGCATATGGTGCTGTGTGCTTTTTGAAAGAAAGTAGAGGTACGCCTCCCCAGTGCGCTCCAACAGCTCCTACCCTTAACTCTACGGTATGCTCGAAGAATTTTTACCCACCCCCCCCCGCCCCCCCCCCATATATTAAGATCTCTAATTGCCATAAATCTATGAGGAGGCTTGGACGCACCCCTTCCCTTCCCTCGTGACCTCAAAATGTCAAGTTAAGGGTAAAAATGTTCATTCCAGGTCATTAGCACTTTACTCTCTGCTCAGATATGTCATGACAGGGTGATTGTTTCACTCAGGAAAAAAAAATGAAGGGGAAACACCATATCCACTCCTTATGAAATGCCTTCCAGTACGCATATGCTATCCGCTGCTATTTCATAAATTGTTGACACCACTTACGAATGCGGATCACATGACTGGAACAAAATAGAGATTCGGTGCAAAATTCTGGTACTTGTCCATACATTTATACGAAGGTAAAGAAGACAAGGTCCGTACAAACACAAAGACATGGTAATTATTTATTCACTAATTAAATTGTAACTACATTCATCCGTCCTCTGCCTGTGTGCGGCGATCTTAGAGGAACCTAATCAAATGAATAAGGTGTAAATAAAAAAGGCAAAGAATTTTGTTATACAGGACAGACAAGGTAAATACAAAAAATGGAAAAAAAAAATTTTTAGAGGTGCGAATTCTGAACAAAAAAGTGTATTTTCAACAACTTTTGGATCAGGAAGATTGGTAATTCCTGTTTTGGATCATGGCGGCAAGAGAATAACTGAACTTATTTTGTGTGCATGTAACTTGTTCAGAACTTTTACAAAATTTTCCTAGCCCGTTTTAACGTTATGATGTGTGTACCCTTCCCCCTCTCCTCCACACAAGCACACACACACACACACACACCTCATTGTTAGATAGAAGGGGATGAGGTGTTAGCAACCCCTTCCTCCCTGCATGCGTAATGAAAAAAAACTATATTAGAGCTTACCTTTGGATGAGGACTACACAGTATCACACCTGGCCGGTAGCCGGGATGGTGAATTTTTGGGGAAAAGTGTATGTTTAGAGGGTATTTTCATTGGCCCACTATGGGATCCTTAATTGGAACCAGAGACCAGATTAGAGGGCATAACCGTGACCAAATCGAAGCGTGATGTAGCTTTGTTCATTTGCCCTTCCCACATTCTAATGTGTGACAGAATAACGCATACAACTAGTCGATGTTATTCATCCGTTCATTCAAAAAACTTATAAATTGCTGGCGAAACAGTACCCAAGGTATTAGGGTTTAGTACCCCTAAAACTGCAAAACGAGAAAACATTCACTGTCAAGTCTCCAGGTAGACTTGAACCCACGCACTTCAAGTTAGCTCTCGGAGGCGAGCGCCTTACCGACCGACCAACGAAAATGTTGATCACTAAGTTAAAATATATTAATAATACTCTAGTGTTCAGCTTTATAACATACAAGAAGTCTGTGTTCCAGATTTCTGACTCTTTTGCCAGTTGATTAAAGATGATAGAGAAATGTGTCCCCTTTTCCTAGTGTTTTGAGAGTTGAGGTGAGAGTATATTGTCCTTACTCGCTAGAAACGATGAAAACTGGTCTGTGTGCATTGCATACGTGCATTTCTTTGGAAGCGAAGTCCGTGATTATACCATGCTGCTGAAAGTATGTGTTTTATTTGTGATGTAAACGTATAGCAATAATGGAGCCAACGAAACGTTTTTCGGGATCTCTTTATTTTATTATTACTTTTTTGAATTACATCTACGCTGTCACTGTGTAAATTTGCATTCTGAGTGAAGCGTCGTCAGAGGGGGCACTATACCACTACCATGCATGGGCTCATGTCCATCCGGAGACTTGGCAGTGAGTCTTTTCCCGTTTTGCGGTAGCCGGGCTACTGTTATGACAGCATTTGTCTACCTTCCCAAAGCAACTCTTCTTTCTAGTGGAAAGCGAGTCTGGAATAAATATAACGTACTTCAAAATACTTTTCTTGTATTGCAACTATGGGTTAAGCCTCTTACGGGTAGTCGTGAGCATCTGCCAACAACCGGTGACTTTGTCCTCTTTTCATGTTGCGGTGATTTGTAAAAGGAAGACAATGGTTCCCAAGTTAAACTTGAACAAGTCTCCATCCGCGTTTTCCCTACCGTCTTATAAGAATCGCATAATCATAGAAGGATAATATTAATTCAAGAAATTCCTCTGCGCCAGAATATCTTACTCACAAATTAAGTCCCTCACATTTTTGTTGGGTGCATTGTATACCATGTTGTTTAAGGGATGTGCTTAACCTGTGACATGTATGTTGTATCAAATGAATTCAAGTACTCATGACGCAAAAATGTTGGAAATTGAAGGTATTTTAGGCAATATTTTGCCTTATATCTTTCCGCTACGGTAACTTACCTTATGAGTGAAGTGTCAAATAGGAAGCCCCCTAACGCTGTAGAAGCTCAAAATTCCAATGATGACGGTACACACAAGTGAAAACACTATATATGAAGGAGCCGACTCGCAAGCTTTGATATGAGGGCGGGGAAGCTTGCAGCGCCTTTTTAAAACTGCTACAAAGATCGGAAGGGACACAAAACAGACCATATTTTTAAGTGTAGCCTACTAGTTAATAATAAAGGAATGGTTTCAAGTTCGTTGCCTACAGCCTTGTACATCCGCATATGTAGGATTTTTAACCCGGGTCGCGTGACTTAAATACAAATGCCTATAGTGTAGCGACGTTTTTTTTCAACGGGGAGGGGGAAACGCTCCCCTGGATACGGGCCTGATAACTAATTTGAGATGTACACATTCCATTAGGTGACAAACAAATCCAAAGAATGTTCAGAGCTCATGGAAGACATCCAGTGCAGGAATGCCATGCAGTGTTGAAGAATGGTGTACTGGGGGAAGACTAAATACAGTATACAAACCATTCTTCCCAGTTCTCTAAAAATGTTATCACGGCAAAAATTTGTTTTTTAGGCTGTGCATAGGCGTCAAGGTAGACAATCCACAAAGAGCGCGGAAAGTGTTTGCCCTGAAGTTTGTCCCTAATGAAATTTTTATTTGGAATTAATTTGTTTGTTCAGGAGGAAGGGACTGCCACCCTAGACCCATCCCTCATACCATGGACATCAATCCTGGGGGGAAGGGGGACACGCCCCCCACATTTCGATGGGTGGGGGACACAATATCAAATGTCCCCCACACTTCGTAAAGAGTAGTGCCGTGGCTCTATTTGACTGGCTTTTTGAGTGGCATGTAGGTTTGTTGAAAGTGTCTATGCAGATTCTGAATGCAGATTTTGTCAGGGAAATCTTATGTAATGAAACATTTCGGCGCGCTTCGCGCGCATGCCTGACAATTTGCACTCCATCTCATGACCATTAAACAGGTGATTATACAAGGAACTATTCTGATCACAACACTTTCTTAAAACAGAGATACATCTCCAAACATCTGTATAGGGACCCCGCATCAATATGGGATACTTCAATCTAATTTGTAAGCATGATGTGGGATTTTGAAACATTAAAGCATGTTGCTGCCGTTATACATTTTTCAAAACTTCTACCGAGCGCTTCGCGCGACGCCATTATCGGTAAAGATGGTGATTGCTAATACATTTACGAAGGAAAAGCTGAAACGCGCTTGTTAGTCTTTCACACCTTTTGCTACACCTATCAGCTGATCAGGGAGGTCTAACATCACCTTACTGCACCTATTCTCTCCTTCTTGCCGATTCCCCATTGCTGGAAACTGTTCGTCTGGATTTTCGTTCAAAATTAGTAAAAATACGATAGATGTAATGTTTCTGGCGTCGTAATCTATATTACCATTTGGATGTCAGGTAATAAGCATTACGCCATTGCCCCCATTTTATATAATTGATCCAGAGCTTCCAGGAGGCCCTATACAGGCATTTGACAGCTTTAGATGCCCTTTTATAGTGCACAATGAAGGAAATGAAAAATTTTCATAAAAGTCCAAGAAGGTTTCTGTTGACTCAACACAGGTATTTTTGCGGAAAAACTTTGCCAGAATAGAAGCAGTAAAGTAGCCAAAAGGGGGCTTTAGGAAGGTTGTTGAAAACGTATTCTTCTCTTAGACAACATACTCTCTTCTTTCACCAAACCAAAACTTAGAGTTCACTAAATTATGGATATTTTCCGGCCATATACGATCAGCTTCAAAAATTAACCAAAGATAGTACCATTTTGCATCTAAGCAACCTTAAATTTACTAAAATTTCTCAAAAGGGGAGGGGAACTCCTCCCCTTAGACCCCTTTCCCAGGGTGGCACCTACATCTGGTGACAAAGGAAGGATTCCCACTGCTGTACATAAACGCAGGGTGCATACAAAGGGTGCAATTTACGCGTCGCCACTGCGGTTAGTGAAAGCATCCAGCCAGCCGGAAAATTAGAATTCACTTAATTATGGACATTGTCCAGCCATATACGATCAACTCAAAAAACATTCCAAAAATAGCACCATTTTGCACCTAAGCAACCTTAAATTAACAAAATTTCTCAAAGGGGAGGGGAACATCCCCCTCTCCTTAGACCCCTCCCCCAGGACGACACCTTTATGTAGTGACGAAGGAAGGATCACCACAGCTGTATACAAAACGCAGACCGCATAACAAAGTCCAATTTACACGCCGCCACTTTGTTGGAAAAGCATCCAACCAGTCCGAATTGAGGGCCTTCACACTCCAAAACATATGACCCTAGCTACGGGCGTGGTTGAGGTCCATGATCTCTGACAATGATCTATGCTGCCGAGCGTGGTTTCAGCTATTTTTGGACATGATTAAAGTAACATCTTCAAGTAATTCGGTGGACTCCGTCTATTTCAACTGGCAGATCATCTATGATGGTCATGTTAACTTTGGAATCACTGGCGTAGCCAGAGGGGGGCAGGGGGCCATTCTCCCCCCCCCAATCGAACTCTGAAAAAATTTGGTAATGGAACACAAAAATTGGCTTCAAGTGATGCTAAATGTTGCACCAGATTGCATCTGAGGGTACTTAAATATTCAAAAATTTCTCAAAGGGAAGGGAGACACCCCCTTAGACCTCTCCCCCAGGCCTCCGATTAGGCCTCGCAGTTGGCCCCCTCCAAACAAGAATCCTGGCTAAAGCCAGTGTTTGGAATCCTAACTCTAATTAGAATAGGACAACGTCAATCACCACAAGAGGAAGGGCCTATAGAAAGACACGCTCTTTTCAAAAACAAAGAGGTTGATAGTTTGTGCTAAGTCATGTGTGTCACCCCCCCCCCCACACACACACACACACACACACACTTCAATACGGATTGACGCCCCTGCCTCATACTTCTTCGGAGCTATGGCGTCTGATCTGACCTCTTCGACTCGTTGAAAAATCTCTGCCTGTTGCGTTCAATATCCAACAGACAGATTTTCTTGTTACGGTTAGATCATTGCTCTTTTGCCGAAGAGTGTAGTTCCATGATCAGATTACAACAAAGTAAATGTAATGGTCCAAATACAAATAAGACTTGTGCAAAATTCTTTAGGAATTTGCTGAACGTTTTTGGTCTATAGGTCTTGCTTGCTCCTTGGGTATTATTGATATCATTTTCATTTAGGCCTACATTTTGATGAATGTTCAGCCTGCGTGTTTTAGAAGAATAAAGGATCTCAATTGTGATTTGATTTACAGGTTGGATCTACTCTTGTAGCAGTATAATTTGTAATAGTAGATTCGCTCTTCTCTGAGTTTTTTTTTTTTCTTCGTGCGCATTTGACAGTTCTATGCATGTTTTTTTTTAACCATGTAGTTTTTGGTAAAAATGCGTATCCGGTGCCGTCCATACCAACCAGTTTGTGTGGACCTATATTCCTTATTGCTCATTCCCTCCGTCGTAGTACATGTAGAAAGTTGCAATAATCACCGAAAGAGGGCGTGCTTTGCTTTGGTCTTCCGAGAATGTAGTGTTGTGTTCCACAACATGGTTCATTAGTTGTGAGAAATTTGCAAAGATATTATAAGCATAGATTCCAAACTTAAAATGGCGCGTTGACTCCCCATGGAGCCCTGTAGGTGGCGCTGCACCATTAATTGTTGCTATTGACTTACACACTATACAGACCTTTTTACTCGGTCTCTCATTCCTTGTCAAAGTTTTCAACACTAGCTTGTGACCCATCAATGCGAAGCTCACGTGTTGCTTGTTACTGGCACATAAAAATTCCCGTAGCATGACCATTGACTTTCCGAGCTACAGGCGTATGAATACAAAACAAGTGATCCGTCCCCCTCGTCACTCACCAATATATAAGATAGGTCCGCTGTCTTTCCAAAGCCTCGCAATCAGCTCAGGTGGAACCAGTTTCAATCATTTTTTTCACAGCATAATCTCCAACTCAATCACTACCAAATACAGTCAACAAAGGATTCACTGCCCTCTCATAACACGGTCAAAAATCAATCCAAACAAAATTTATAGGGACTACATGTAGAAGATTCACCTTCTGGCCAAAGTACAATTTTATGTAATGGTGGAGCGCCCCCTTAAAACGGCAGGGAAAACGCGGAGGGAGACTTGGTCAAGTTTAAAGGAACCGCTGTCTTCTTTTACAAATCATCACACCATGAAACGTGGACAATGGTCACCTATTGTTGGCAGATGCTTAGCCCTACCCCTAAGAAACTTAATCCATAGTTACAATACAAGAAGGGCATTTTACAGTCGGTCACTTATGAATATTCAGTCCAGAGTGGCTTTCGTTTAGAAACAAGAGTTGCTTTGGGAACCTAGGCAAATTCGGTATCAATAAAGACAGGTCTCCCGGCTACGTAAGTAGCCGGGAGACCTGTCTTTATTGATACCTTTCGTATCAAATGCAATCTACATGAAATATGGAATCGATTTCATTTAAGAATGGGAAAAAATTCAAAAAAGTATTAGAAATTTCAAGCGAAAAAATGCAACGTGGAAAGGGGGGGGGGGGTTGTACGACTTGATAATAGGCTACATGCAATAGCGTGTAGTGACCTGATTTGGAAATTTACAGTAAGATATGATTAACAAAACGAAGCCTGATTAAGAAAAGAAAAATTGGGGACAAAAGAGAAGTCGATAAAAGCGACAAAAAGGAAGATATGAAAGAAAAAGCAACTGTAAACAGTCGACAGTTCCTCAACACTAAAACCGCAAAACGAGAAAAGACACACTGCCCAGTCTCCGGGAGGCCTTGAACTCACGTACTTAACATTCGGAGTCGAGCGCCCTACCAACTACACCACGACAATGCTGATAATCCAGCGCATTATAATTAATATTTATAGTCTATGGTGTTAAGTTGTGTGATATACAAGTAGAAGTGCCGGGTGTAAGGGGGGTCGGGAGCTCGGAGCGGGCACCCCTTTTCACTTGCATCCTTACATATTGGTACCGTACTTTAAATTGCCTGAAACAAGCCCCCAAAATTTGTTTCAGCATGCTTGAATGTTACTACGCTATTCATGTTTATAGCATGGCTTGTAATGAACGTTTCTTAGGAGCCTGCCCTATAAATGACATCAATAGGGGTGGGGAAGGGGCATGGAAAAGCTCAGGAGCCGTGGTCTTTGCCGGTCGCAAAATTTTCCAATTTCTTCTGTAAACATGTAGTCGGATAGTCCTAGTAGGTACGATAAAATGTGTAATCCCGACGCTGGCCGAGGATAGCGCCAGAATTTGCGCGACAGGGGTCCAAACTTCCCTATGTAGGACTGCAGCCTGAAGCTACGACAAGGGAGGCGGAGTGCCGTAAGGGTCGTGGAGAGTAAAATTCAAAATTTTCGGCGCGCATTTTGGGTTTTTAGGCGTGAAATTGGAAAATTTGGGGGATTCACTACAGGACCTGCCCTCATTTAAATCAAAATGTCAAGTAAACCACAAGGGGCGATTGGCTATTGTGGACTATTTTAACGTTTCCCGACTACACTGGGAAATTTAAACGACCTTGCGGGGATCCGTCCTCGACGAGGGACATACATGGCACCTAACCCCCATCTGATTTCACCACTGACGGTCCCGACGACCATCAGTCCCCTGACTGTCTGACTTCCTAGCTTGGTCTCAAGAGCACAAATCCTCCAACTCGAACACGACATTTTCGGCGCCCTTCGGGCGCTGTAGAGTTCGAGCTTTACTTACTTGTGACTTTAACATGCTACAACTTTTTCCTACGGACCAAAATCAAGTACACGCGAATCAATGGAAGAATGATTGCTGGTACACGTACGCGCTTTCTGAAGATTAAATAAATGCTAAGACTTCTTTGCAAAATCCTTACCGTAATGATATGGTAACTTTAATATCTACTGACGGCTAGCTTGTCGGCTGTTCTGTGATTGGTATCTTTAACCTGAAAGAGCATTTTGCATTCAAGTGCGTATCAAGGGGGGGGGGGAGGTGGAGAGCGATATGGGGGCGCCCCGCCGGGTTGAAGACACTTTACTATACACTCTTCCATAGGCCGTCATACTCGGCATTTGTAAAACTTGAAGTCACCCCCCCCCCCTTCAATTTAATGATCCTGCATAAGCAGATGTACAAGGCTGTCAACGAACCCGTTACCATTCCTTTATAATTAGCTTCATGGAGCACTTGAAATTTGGTCCGACTTACACACTAAAACGGGCCTTAATTGTTACGCTGCCTCTCTTTCCTTGGTCAAAGTTTTCAACGCGAGTATGTGACCCATCAATACAAAGCTCACGAGTTGGTTGTTACTGGCACATAAGAATTTTCGCAGCATGGTCATTGACTTTTTGAGCTTCAGGCGCATGAATAAAAAAAACTTGTGATCCGCCACCCCCGCCCCTTGTCACTCACCAATATATGAGATAGATTCGCTGTCTTTCCAAAACCTTACAATCGGCTCAGGTGGTATCGATTTCATCCTTTTTTTTGACAGCATAATCTCCCAACCCAATCACTACCAAAATACATCTAACAAAGGATTCACTGCCCTCTCGTAACAGGGTCAAAAATCAACCCAAACAAATTTTTAGGGACTACAGTTTTATTGAATGGCGGAGCGCCCCCTTAAGGTCACCCCGCTCCACCATTAATTGTTGCTATTGACTTACACACTATACAGACCTTCTTACTCGGTCTCTCATTCCTTGTCAAAGTTTTCAACACTAGCTTGTGACCCATCAATGCGAAGCTCACGTGTTGCTTGTTACTGGCACATAAAAATTCCCGTAGCATGACCATTGACTTTCCGAGCTATAGGCGTATGAATACAAAACAAGTGATCCGTCCCCCTCGTCACTCACCAATATATAAGATAGGTCCGCTGTCTTTCCAAAGCCTCGCAATCAGCTCAGGTGGAACCAGTTTCAATCATTTTTTAGCTCATACCAGCATGCTGGTGTGAGCTATTGTGATCACGCGGCGTCACTCTATCTATCTATCTATCTATCTATCTATCTATCTATCTATCTATCTATCTATCTATCTATCTATCTATCTATCTATCTATCTATCTATCTATCTATCTATCTATCTATCTATCTATCTATATGTCCACACTTGTTCAAAATACTTCTCCTCCCACATGCTGTCGTGGATTTGTTTGAAACTTGGGCACAATGTTCCTTGGGTGGTGGGCCATTTGGGGTGTTCAGGAATTTTTGGTCCAAGGTCCAGTGTGGACCCTAGGGCCCATTTTATGAAATTCTACAAAATGCTTCTCCTCCTACAGATTCTCTTGTACAATGCTGACGTTTTGCCATAATGTTACTCTGTTATTGGTCCTTTCGGGGTGTTCAGGAATTTTTGGTCCAAGGCCCGAGATGGACCATTGGGTCCATTTTGTGAAATATTGCAAAGTAATTAACTTCTTCTCTATTTAATGTTTAAAGAGAGGTAACAGCCTCTCATTATAATGCTTGGTTAGTGATCTCATTATGGTGTTCTTGAATTTTGGTCAAAGGTCCCGTGTGGGCCCCAATGGCTCATTTTGTAAAATTTTACAAAATACTTTTTCTCCTACAAATTGTGTTGTACAGTGTTGATGATTGGTCATAATGAAGCTCTGTTAATGGTCCTTACAAATTACTTCTCCAATTTGGGATGAAGAATACTTTTGATACCTTTCTAACCAATTTTGTGCCACCCCTCTATTTTACCAGTCTCACAAAACCACTTTACTACCTATTTTTCTTTGTACTGCACCCTCTTTAAAACTGTCTGTGTAGAAGAGGTCAATCCTGTGCACTTGTTTAGGTTAGTTTAAAGGGAGCTGCTTAATGGGATTTCCATTGGGTATTTCCATTGTGTGTGCATTGTCAGAGCATGTGGGTGTGTTTGTCATAATGATCCTCCGTTATTGGTTCTTTTAGGGTGTAAAGAAATTTTGGGTCCAAGGCCCAATGTACTCTTGGGTCCATTTTGTGAAATATTGCAAAATGGTCAATTCCTCCTCCAGTTAAGGTTAAACAGAGTTGAAGGCCTGTCATAATGATGCTTTGTTAGTGATCTGTTTATGGTGTTCTGGAAGTTTCGGTCTAAGGTCCCATATGGGCCCTATGGCCCTTTTTATGACATTTTTCGAATTGCTTACTCCTGCAGATTCTCTTGTGCAAGGTTGATGATTTGTCATAATTATATTTGGGTAGTGGTACCTTCAGGGTGTTTAACAAGTTGAGGTCCAAGGCACAAGATGGACCATAGGGTCCATTTTGTGTAGTATTGCAAGTAATTGACTTTTCCTCCACTTAATGTTTAACAGAGTTGACGGTCTGTTATAATGATGCTTGGCTAGTGATCTGTTTCTGGTTTTGTGGAATTTTGGTCCAAAAGCCCATGTGGACCCTATGGCTCTTTTATGAAGTGTGCAAAAGTGCATCTTCAACTACAGATTCTCTTGTTCAATGTTGATGGTTTGTCATAATGATACTTGAAATTTGGGGTCCAAGGCCAAAGATGGGCCCTAGGGGCTTTTGCTTTCTTAAATTGTATTCATGAAACAACTTACAAAGCAAAGATAGCATGACAAATTTTTTGTGACATTCAGGAAGGTGCCATCAGGGTATGTGAGATTTAGGGTCATAAGCCATTTGATGTCATTTAAAGTCATATGATGCTTGTACTAACAAAGACTAGAAGCCAGGGACCCTTAATTGGTTGAAGGTATGAGCTTCAGCACCATTGGTGCTCTAGTTTCACAGCATAATCTCCAACTCAATCACTACCAAATACAGTCAACAATGGATTCACTGCCCTCTCATAACACGGTCAAAAATCAATCCAAACAAAATTTATAGGGACTACATGTAGAAGGTTCACCTTCTGGCCAAAGTGCAATTTTATGTAATGGTGGAGCGCACCCTATTACAGGGACGGAAGTGCTGATCACTGTTCAGTCGTTTTGACAACGTACAGAGAAATGAATGTCTTACAAAAGTGTTAATAGGCCTACTTGTTATTTCGAAACATTGTAAATGTAAGAAGTATCACTCCTCAATACTAAATTCCACTTACAAGAATTTTACTTCTTACTGACGGCATTACACAAAAGTACACTTGAACATGAACGCACAATGACTGTTTTAAAGTTCATAGACTTATAGACCTTATGCATTGACATCACACTGACGTCATTTTGGGTGCAAAAAATGAAGCACACGTGCATGAACGGCGTGGATTTCACCCCACGTGTAGTAGACTTACGCGCGTATACGACTGGTTGGCGAATCAGCTGTCTGCATTTATTGGTGTAACTTGCAATGATATGCGCTTTTCCTCCATTTTCCTCCAAAGGATGGAGCACTTTCTCCATTGTGACATCATATGCATAAGGTCTATTCGCCTATATTCGTTGGTCAGTTTCTATGGTATCTTTAAGTAACGCGCTTTATATGCCCGTTTAATTTCTTTCGCGCTCAAAGCGGAAAATAAACTAGCGCGTTTGTTTCCCGAGCGCGCAGAAGTGTGCGTCAAACATTCCGGATAATACACAGAGAAATTTAATCTGCGCGTATAGAATGCGTTGTAAAAGTACACCCGCGCTAACCTCTTTGAACAATGGAATTGTCTGTAACGCGTTCTTATTTTTGTACGCAGATCACAGAGCAGAACGACGCGCATGTCAAATTTACACTTCCGCCTCGGTATATGCGTCTCCATGAGGAGTCACTGAGAGTAACAGTGTAGGTATAGGAGTTTGGAATCTATGCTTATACAGTAATATCTTTGGAAATTTGCCTTTGAAACGCCCTCTTTTACTGGTACTTCACTTAGCTCATCACCCAATCGCAATCTGTTGGCAACACAAACCTGCCTGAAAAATTGGTCATAACAGGTTTTTTTTTTTTTCGCGCAGCCGGTTATGCAGGCTAGTGACAATAAGACCAGCTTTGTCAGTACTGACGTGGGGTCAAGTTTAATGGCATCTCTGAGGACAGACGCATCTTTTGTTTTCCTCGATTTAGACAGAAACTAATGGCATGTCGAGAGGTAAATCATCTTCTTTTACCAAATACTGGCAAAACGTATAATTGGCCCTCTGATGATAGATACTTCCTTACTTTACTTAATGGGTTTGTGCACGTGGCATATAAGATGTCTGGAATGTCAGATACCACGGTGGTCAAGGATTTTTTATGTATATTCTTACATTTGGGCAAAATCTTATGTGCTTTTATATTTGGGTTAGTGACACACTTGTTTAGTTTTCTCTTGTTTGGGCAAAAACCTTAATTCGAACTATGCCGCCTTGTGTAATTTCTTACTTTTTTCCTGCCTTTTGTAGTAAGTCTTATTTTCAGTACAACTACTTTTATGTTTTGCTTTGTTTAGGAATATTGGGTACTTTTGCTGAATTGAACATTGAACGGGAGCGGGAGATTCTTGGGAGAAAGAGTTTGGAAATTATTTCGATCGTCTAGACAGGGTTGGTAGTCTTTGAGAAGTTAGAGTCCAGAGACTTTGTCTCAGAAACAGGATTGGGAATTAACTTTGTGAAATTGTTAGTTTGAAACTTGTATTATTTTCGGGAACAAGCAAGGAAACTATAGTTTGTGTTACGGACGTAATGCATTTGAGTACAAGTTTGATTGTTCTTTTAAACTAAAGTTAAATTGCTTCAGATTCTCTTGAAAACTTTTAACATCTTTTGCGAACGGATTCCCTTAATAAACTGTGTATTTTTTTTTTACTTTAACCGCTCTTCATCGTGTGTTTTTCTGTGTGCATTTTCTTGTTTGTTTATAGAATTCTTTCTTCGCGGAGAACTCAACAATACATCTGTCTATTGAACAGCGATTGGGCGACGCAAGTAGCTAAGGAAGGGGGCTTTGAGGTTCAACTTCCCAAAAGTTTTCACGCCTTGTCGCTTCCACTGGAAAACTCAAAACGGGAAAAATGTACTATGTCCATAATTGAAGTTCCCATAAATTAAGAGGATCCCCCTTTTCCCCCATGAATTTTGTCGTACGTATCAGTTCCATAGCATAATCTTGGTCTTTTCACTTGTACCAAAAGAAGGCATTCCCCTCACTAAAAATGAAATAACCAGTAGTTGGTACATTTCCATATTCACGTATTCACGAAGCCCTCCGAGTGGACGACTTTGTAGCCACGCAAGCTTCTGCGCATGCTATAAATTCCCAACCAGCCAACTTCGACCAGTCGAAGTGCAGCAGTGCTATCGTAACAGACAGCTTGAAGCCTTTGAAGGTTTCTTGCCTATCGGTTGCGTTTCCGCGGCGGTCTTCAAAGATACTGACCAGGCTGAAATTTGGTGAGGACGTGAAGCACGTCACGCAAATTTTACTTGTAAAATTTTGTAGGTGCAGATTTCGTGAACCTAGGAGACCCGTCCTTTCCCCCCCCCCCCCCCTCGCTGCGGAAAAAAATATAAGGAGAAAAGAGAGAAAAAAAGAAAGAAAAGGAGAAAGAAAGAAAAGAGCCAAAAATAACGAAATTTTCTAAAAATGTATTCAAAACATATTTTTGCAAGGGGCTGGGTGGAGCTTCTAGTTGAAGTCATCTTAATAAGCCCTGAAAGTGGTTGATAGCGAGAGGAGGGCTACAATGTGCAAAAATAGCTTTATGGCTGAGTAATGATGCTAGTTATAGATCTGTGGACGTGAACGTAATGATATATGCGCTGGGGACACGTCTTGCTGCATTGATCTGTAGTAACAAACCTGTGCTAAAGAGTGAAAGTTTCTGCATTTTAGGAGATTGGAATGCCACTATTTTGCCATCCAGGCCTTCTAGGATGACTAAGACGCCAGGCTGGCTAGGAGACGTGCTATCTTACACAGTTGGGAAGGCAGGGGGCATGAGATCATGCCCCCAGTCGATTTCAGAAAATTTCTGACAATTTTTAAAATGAACCCAAAAAAGCTTACGTTTAAGCAATAGAATTCTTCTGCAAGGGGTAGGATGAGGTATCTTTTCGACTGAGTGATGGACTTATTGGGTCATTCTCTATGGCATTTTTTTCGCAAACTATCAAAATTTTCGCAAATCCTTCGCACTCGATCAAAATTTTGGAGCGCTCCGCTCGCTTTTAGCCTCATTGTTTTGCCTATTATCAACACGGTCTCAAACGTTGTTCATTAGTGAGAGACCTACAATTAGGCCTGAGCCAAATGTCTGTGTGCATAGACGTGATCTTGGTGATTTCAGAGGCGCACAGCATTCAAAGGATTTCTTTTTACCTCGCCTTCTTTGGAATGACGTACTTTATGAAAATCAATATCTTTAAACAAAACACCAGGCAGTAGACTAGCATTCTAAGCGGCAGACACATTTCTGGGGGAATTGACAGTGTCTCCGTGCAACAGAAATTGAACTAAGGGAGAATGACTAAAAGTTTTCAAGTTAGAAGTATATAACAAAACCTTAAAGGCACCTTGACTTATCTTTGTTGAAAAAACAGAAAATTACTCATAATTTTTCAAAATGCTGATAAAATGACATTTAACTTCTGAAGCTGAATGCACACTGTACGTATGGATAGACGTCACTCAACCAGCTGTTTCCTACAGCGGAAGCGCCCTGACTATTTGCGTGGCTTCACTGGTTAAACACGCACGCAGCGATGGACTGTGTCAGTGTCTCCCGCTTCTACACTATGCGATGCGACTTATTGCGACGAGGCTAATTAGCTTTAAGTGCAACGTATCCATACTATGCAACTAGGTGCAGATCGTAGAAGCGATTCCCGCGAAACTGTGACGTTCAACTCTCGATATACTATACGTCATATACTATACATTGTACACATATTGGGTGCAAGTACGCATCGAGTTGCATGGTGTGAAGGGTTACTTTATGCTCGGTGCAGAGTCTGCAGGCATCTTCATAGTTTATCATAGAAATTATTTTAATGCAAATTTCGGCGAACTTTGCAGGCATTCGTCATGGTTCGTTTCACTTTCGCGCCTTATATCTAATGATCATGGTTAGGGCAATAATATCGCGGATTATTATTCTGGCCAAAAATTATTTTTCAAATATTAGAGGTAGAATGTACCTTATAACTTCTGTAGGGAAAGCGCAAGAAGGGGGTGGGGGATTAGGCCTATAAAGCAATCTGACATCATGAGTAGCCTATGGTAACATTTGTCAGATTTGTGGCATAATGTGAAAGGTTTGAAGTATTTGTAAGTATTACTTTATACATTTTTCAAAATATTTTCACGGCGCGCTTAGAGGGCTCACCCATTAATGGTAGATGTTAATGCAAGTTACAACTACTTAATCCAAGACCCTTCGATTATTTCTTGTCCCCTCTAGTTCACTCCCAATTGCACGCTGATCGTTTGAATTCTCATTGCTCATGAGTGTCGCCATTTTGTGATAACCTCTGAGCTTCCTTTGCCAATTTCATTGTACGGTACCGCTCTTGGAGAGGTGCCATGTCACTAAACCATGAGAATATCTATAAATGTTAGCAGTTCAAAGCTATGCAAAAGATTATCTAGGAAACCTAACATAAAACAAAAAATTCTCAAGGGGGAAGGGGAAATTGTCACCCATTCACTCAGACGATACACGTACCCTTCCCTTACATCCTATCCAGAATAAGAACATTTCACTAAATTATGAGGATTTTTCACATAAAATCAGTTCAAACTTTTGTCAAAGATAGGACAGTTTTACATCCGAGCCACCTTAAATGAGCAAAAATTTCTCGGAGGGGAAGGGGACACACCTTCTCCTTAGACCCTCCCAGGACTTCACCTCTGAAAGGAGTGACAAAGTAAGGATACGCACCGGGTGAAAACTACCGTATACACACTTTTTACCTACTCTCAGCGTTTATGTGGGGTTGTATTACGATATCTTCTGAGGTGTATGCCCTCCCGACCGAAAATTTCTGGCGGCTCCACTAATCGTGCGGACTACTCTGCCCACGCCCCTCCCCGATTTAGCAAATTCAGCGACAAAAAGTGAGGTCATCACGTGCTGCATATGAGCAAGAAGACGCATGGTTTCCAATCGAAATTGCAAATGATCCGAAAGCAGTTTAAGCAATCGATTTCTACAGGAGGTGGGGTGAAATGTATTGAGATAAATGATTAACGTATTTTAATTGCTTTCCGTTTCAAATCTTTTACAAACTACCTAAATTTCGACACCTTTACCTTCAGTCAATTCTTTTCCATTTTCTTTAATATCATCTCAAAGGTTTGCGCTTTATTCAACATTCAGTGTGTTACAATTATGTTCTTCTACTTAGGCGTGATTATACAAGGTCAAAGGTTGTAACTAACTTGTGAAGAAGAAAAATTCTTTCCTCCCTCTATTAGTTTTGAAATGAAAAGAATGCATTGTGTCCTTTAGCCGATTACAAAGCATAAATCAGACTTATGCCACTGACAATGTTTTAAAGTACTGCCTACAATGCAAATTTTACCATGAAAACGTTTTCTTAAAATGGAAAAAATCGGGCGGCTTCGCACCCAGTTGTCGTCATTCACGCCCCATATCAAGGAACCTTATTACGAAAATAAAACACTCATCATGGTCAAAACCATTTCTGAAAACTGAATTTACACCTCGTGTTTAATGCTAGCGTCCAAAGTTTAAAATAACCTTCCCCCTGGAGCTCACCAGTTGCCATCATATAATAACCTGAGCTCAACCGTTTAACATGGAATCTCATCAAATAAAAAAGGATATAAAATCTCCTTAACATAAAACTGGGGTCAATTTCTACGTTCTTAAAATGTAATAATACAAGAGCTTTCGGGACCCCCACCGAGCTTAGCCTCTGGAACCCGTCAGGGGCTCTAACGCCGGTCCCTGGACAGGCGCGGATCCAAGGGGGGGGGGGCTTTCCCGGGCTTAGCCCCCCCCCCTTTTTCGCCACATCAACAATAACAAATACGCGAAAATTAGCATAATGTTAATCTAGGAGAATATTCAAGGGGGCTTTCAGCCCCCCCCCCCCTTTTCGAAATGTCTGGATCCGCGCCTGCTGGACCCCACGCGTGCTCACTCGCGCTTAGCGCTCGTGGTGCACTTGAGATAACCTATCATGGGCCTTACGAAATTTCTGGATTCGCAACTGGAGGTGACCCTGGACCCTCCGTAGTCGTATCCTTGGTTACCTGACGTGGGTAAATCGAATGAGCCCCAATTTCCACACAGTTGTAATTTTTTAGCACGGTTTGGTGCCATTTAAATGCTAATGCTATTTAAAAGATCAATAAATGCTTCAATTCAAAGCTTACAAATTCAAAAAAAATATCCTTCCTTCGAATTCCCCCACCTGTTCGATTACTTGGGAAGCCCAAGTAAACGTAATCATTTTAAAACGCACACGAACGTGCGCACTACTTGGCTGCATTAATATGGGGTAGTATGACTTCCAGTCGTGTTTGCGGTGGGTGCGACATGCTGTACGGGCTGAGTGATTTTTAACCCCGGAACAAATGGGTTCAACTACAATTTTTACCCTAAACTTACACTCTAATTTGATTTGACAGCACTTTCGGGGTGCTATTTCAAATCAGCTTGAAAATGTTCAATTTACACGTGCAATTGTGCTATTTGCATAGCACTTTCATGGTGCTAATGGCAAATGTATTGTTTTAGCATTTGTATGGTGCTAATTTCAGAAGTGATTACACACAGAACTTCAGTAAAGTAGGCGGAGCCAATTTATTCCGTCATTCATTTTTACAAGGAGTAATAGTTACTAAATGATGCAAGGTGTGCTTGATTTTGTCAAGAATTTGTCCGTCAGCTAAGTGTTTGCCTTGCTTGAAAATGCCTTTTAAAATAGTTTGGTATTTGTATGGTTTTTATTCCAAAATAAAAAGTTTTCACTCTCCGAGAAAAGTATACTGACTAAATCGATATTTCAAGACCTTCAACAACAAGTAGAAAGTCTAATGCTTCATAGCGATTAACTTTTTAATTTGTGGGTCGGGAGGTTGGTCAGTTAAGTCTGTTGTCCTTTTGGGGACACAGCTCCTTTGAGGAGCAGAACTCTTTCGGGAGTGGCATGGACCCATCTCCAAAGGTGGGGTAGGGGGATTTTTCACCACTGGCGAATCGCCGTCCTGGGGAAGGAGTCTAAGGGGAGGGGTGTTCCCCTCCCCTTTGAAAAAAAGAAAAAAAAAGGAAATAAGAAGGTGTCTTTATGGCAAATGGTGCCATATTTGGGCGCAATTTAGCTTTTAAAATGTAGTGTCAATTCGTAATCTATGTTATAATACAATTCATTACAGTTTTAGTTTTCATCATTTTGAAAAAGTGGGGGGACTTTTTGGAGATGTCCCCTCCCAGAAAAGTGAGGGAGACTCGCCCCCCGTCCCCCATGATCCACGCCCATGGGAGCAACGTTTGGTTTCGCCCTATGGCTCTTCGTCAGAGAGTCGAGGGGACTTTGGAAAAGGTAGTCATGCCCATAAGTAGATACATAGATGATTTCTGGTAGAAGGCAGTTGGTGCCTATAAAACCAGCTCCTCTTCTTCATCATATGGTGTTTCTGGTGAGACATCAATCATATAGGTGTGCTTGAAATTGTAGCAGATGGGTTGGTTTTTCCAGTATTTGTCAAAAGGTGTCACATGTTTTGTTAAAAGATGTTAAGACAGCTCTTGAAAAGCCCTTTGTCAAAGATCATGTGTAGTATCTGTTCTTTTTGGCCAGTCTAGAACGGGACCACGCATGACAGACCCATGATGTAGAGACCCGAAGGTCAAGAGGTTGGTCAGTAGAGTTTGCTGTCCCCTCGGGGACGTAGCTCCTTTGGGGAGTAGAACTCTTTCGGAGGTAACGCTTGATTTCGCCTGTTTGCTCTTCCCCAGAGAGTCGAGGGGACTCTTTGGAAAAAGTAGTTGCAAGGGTCATGCCCATGTTTTGAAGATCTCTGGGGCAGTTAAAGCACCAGCTAAGCATTAATTTAACAAAAAAAGATATCATATACGAATACGTACTTCGGTGACACCGATACGACAATATGGTTATATCTATGCTAGGAAATTGAGTAGAACTTTTCAAAGTGTTGGACAAACTTGAGAGCACCCATGCAAGGGCTATTCCTGGCACTTACTGGGAGCAGTCCCTATAAGGGACCTTGGTAAGAACTAAAACGTTGACTGGTCTTTAAGTGCGATTTTTTAGAGTATAACCTAGACCCTAACCTGGGCATCATTTTTCATGATTTCTGTGAAATCTTTCAAAAATCACCCCCATTCGTCCTATGGAATTGGACAGGCAAGGCGCTATGCAGTTATTTACAGCGATCGATGGTCCCCACAAAGCGACGAGTTGACTATGCCTGCGTGGCGGACATCGCAACAGAGAGATTCGGAAAATATATACCACGTCTAAAACCGTTGCCGGGTGGCTGGGATATCCAGAGGAACAGATGCTAGTTAATTTGCTCACCCTTCGGTAAGAGCTAAGTCCCCTCCAAATCCGCCAATGCTAAATTATGCAGGTTATCTTGGTCACTGCTGTCGTGGGAACAACCAACCCATGTCAATGGATATTTGCCAGTCTGGAGGTATCCTTTATAAAGTAAAGTAAATATTACAGTAGTACCGCTCTCGGATGGTCCTTGAATATTAAAATTCTGAAAGTTCCTCATCAGTCCACTGTGTTCTTACTTTCCATGGACATGAAGAGAACGTTTTGTTCCCCATCCACCCCTCCACCTCACTCCATCCCTCCACCTTCTCCTCCCCTCCTCCTCCCCTCCTCCTCCCCTCCTCCTCCCCTCCCACTGAATTTTCAATAATTAATTTACTAGTTTTCATTCATGCAAAAGAGAGAATTGAAATGCACATATTAGGAAGAAAGCAATAATGCACCATATTTAGCATCTTAGACTTCAGAAATGACCACAAAAATATATGTGGGAGAGTAGGACCTCGATCCGTCTTTAGACCTCACACTCTTAACAGCAAAAGAACAATGGGCTTATGCAAGAACCAGGGAGTTGTCTGAGTCTCCCTCCAAGACCAATCACGGTATTGGTGTAAGTATACTGTACTACGGCGCCTAGACGCACGCCCACATACTGCACTTCGATGAGCAGTTTAGCTCATCCCAGGAATGAGGGGCCTACCTTATGAGTAGAGAATTCAGCACCTCAGAAACTCACGTTCATAGTCTAGTCGCCTATACTAGATTACGTGGTGCAGGGACCGCGGAACCAATTTTTAAGTGGGGGGCTAATCATCGAAGCGGCCCGTTCTGTTCAAGAGAAAATATCATCCCAGTTTAAGGTGGCCCAAAGCTCACGGCAGAAAATGTGCGGGAGCTAAAGCCCAGTAGCCCCGGTCTCCGCGGTCCCTGTGGTGACACGATTTATGTTTACAGGTATTCAAAGGGCCTTCAAAAAACTAGACAGAGCTTGTTTATCTTGTCCGATTCTGTATATGACTCGCGGTCACTCTTTAAAATTAGCCAAACCAACTAAGGGCCAGGCCCGTAGCAAAGAGGGGGGGCAGGGGGAGAAGCCCCCCTTGGAAAATTTTTCGCCCCCCTAAAAGATCAAAAATTAGCATTGCCGTGATGCATTTTGGTATGTTTCGCCCCCTCTGGAAATTTTTTCGTCCCCCTTCAGCACCTTGTCTGGCTACGGGCCTGCTAAGGGCCAATGCAAGATTACATCAAAGTTCTTTACTCATCGAACAGTGGATCGTTGGAATTCTTTGCCCTCTAATGTTGTACAGGCAAGCAAGGCTTGACAGTTTCTGGGCCAATTTGCCCGGACTGTATAGACTACAGGGACATCTACTTAAGCCAGCTTTTTGCAGTATTGGTCACCACCTTTTTCCCGCGGACTACCGAGCGATGAAATGGACTATTGCCAACAACATCGAACCTGATAAGATGTGTGACCGCAGTATATATCCTGCTCTATGTTACCCGTACATCACATTTAATGCTATTAGTTTCCGTACACGTACGAACACAAGGCCGTATGGCGTGACTTTTTCCCAGGGACGAACGGTACGCGGCAATTTTATTTTGTTTTTTTTTACCTTGATCCTAATCTGAAAAGTATAGGCCTATAACATTTTTCATGATTTCAATAGAACATTTCCCAAATAGCAATCATAAAGGATTATGGGATAAAATTTCGGTAAGCGTCGTTTTTGTCAATGGCCATAGGCGTAGGAAGCTTTAGAGACGAGGGGGGGGGCGCTGAACCTTGTTTCGGATCGCCGTCCTGGGGGAAAGGTCTAAGGGGAGGGGGTTCCCCCCTTTGGAAAATTTTTGGGTATTTGAGTGTCCTCAGATGTAATTTGGTGCAACATTTTTGGACAAACTTTAAGGAATATTACTGCAAATTTTTGACATTTGTTACAGAAGAGATAAATATGGGGTTTTTGCCCTTGGATCTTGGGGGAGGGCAGAAGCATACTTCATCCCCCACATTTTTGACTGGGGGATAAAGTCCCCCCCCCCCCTCCGCTTCCTACGCCTATGTCAATGGCATTTTACTGTGGCCAAAAACGACCACCCCAAAACTCTCTCCAGACTCCCCCGACAACAATCCTTTGTAATTGCTATACCGTATTTGGAAAAGGGTCACTAAAAATTTCTGAAAATCGCCCCCATTCGTGCTAGGAAAAAAATTACGCGGCCAGGCACACGTTTCAGGGCCGGGGTCAGTGACAACTGTATGGTATGCGGAGTTTGACCAATTACTCAGATCAAGTTTTCCAAGGATCCTTTCACAAAAATAGTACATAAAGAATACTTAATTGTAAGTTTTAGTCCCTTCAAGTTGTTGTAACAGTATCAAGCATTTGCAAGACCCTCTTTCATGTCAAACTAGCCGTGTTTAATAATCTTGTAAAAATTCCATTGGTTCATGACATGTTTACTTACTATTAGGCCCAGTTTAACGAAATATTGTGTTTTGCCTTTGAATCACTTGATACCGAGAAAGAAGTATGTAAATATTTAGCGACATTTCCGTCTGGAACTTTAGGCTAATAGTTCTTTTTGATCCTAAGGTTATATTTAGCAATTTGAAAACATTTTTATATGATTGTGGGCTAAAAAAGGAGGTATACGAAAGACTTACCGTTAACATGCGCTGCTGCCCTTGTTCGACCGTAGGCCTAGGCTACGTTAACGTGGTAGGCCTAGGCTACTAATAAGTAATAAGGCCTACGGTACTGAAGTACCAAGTTAGCAAGTTAGTAACGTTGATGAAGTGGTTACGGTACACTGGCAAGTTACCTATTTATGATTATTCAGTCATAGCCAGCATTAATGCATGTAACGATCACAATGTTCAGTAATTACTAATTAATAGCCAACACAAGGATTTGTATGCATTATAATAATAATACATACTGTAGGCAGTATTGTAGTGTTTAGTGCTGATGAAAACTAAGTTAATGTTTAGTACTGATGAAAACTAATATTTAGTAGGCTACTGATCAAAACATGGTTTGAAATGAAGCTAGTGGCCGTACGGTAGGATCTAGTGACCATGATGTTATTAGCTTAGAGTTATGTTGTTTCAGCAAACTTCAAGGAAGTGACAAAACTGTTTCAGATTTAAGCAAGGCAGACTTTGCTCATGCTAAAGAGCTTCTTACCATGGACTGGGCTGCATGTTTGACTCACTTACTGTAGGCCCTGCTGAGGCCTGGAATGTTTTCAGTAATGTTGTTACTGACTCTACAAATTTATGTATCGCACTTAAGAAAGTTGTAGTTAAAAATAGGCAAACTTGGATTTCTAGGGGTGTACTTAGAGCAGCTAGGCAAGGAAGAAATGTAAATGTTGGCATCGCGATGAGTCAGAATTTGTCTGATTTTGCAGTCTACAATAATCAGGAACTCATAGTTAAAAATTTGGGTATTAATGTCACTTAAGGTAGGTTTGAAAAGCAGTTGACCAAGGAGGTTAAGAAGTATTCGAAATCTTTTCCTACCTAGGCCCTATGTGAGGTCTAAGCAGAAAGTTACAGTAAGGAGGGTGTTGGGCCTCTCCAAGTTAATCAAGGAACATTAGTTAGTGATCATCAGCGTATGGCTAATTTGTTAAATGATTATGTTGTGTCTGTTTTTCCAAAGATTCATGTAGTTTGGGGACTTAGGTTCTGATAGCTCATCTTCAATGAGTGATGTTGTTTTCTCTTAGGAACTAGTTTGTAAAGAGTTAAAAGACTAGTAAGGCCTCAGGGCCAGATGGGATCCATCCTGCCATTCTTCATGAATGCAGCTGAGATTTTGTTAGTTCCTCTTTACATTATTTTTCAGAAGTGTCTGGATTCAAATCTGTTGCTGCTGATGGGCAGGTTGTAGCTAATTTTACTTTAAAAGAGGGACTGGAGCTTGCCTTGCAATTACAGGCAGGTCAGTTAAACCACCAGTGTGTGCAAAGTTGTGGAATCCATAATCAAGGATTGCATACAGTACATTTTAGATAATGAGACGCTCAGTCTGTCGCAACATGGTTTCCTGCCCAGTGGATCTTGTGTGACATACAGTACTTACTGAGCTTTCTTGAGGATGTTTTTTTGTCTCCTAATTCTGGTCAAGTCAGTCTACGCCGATATTCAAAAAGCCTTTGATAAAGTTCAATTAGGTACGGATGGTAAAACTGTGTGGGTTAGGCATCAAGGGCAGTTGTGCTGACTGGGTAAATTTGTGGCTCCAATGTAGATCTCATAGAGTAGTTGTTCATGGTATTTTCTCTTCTTGGAAAGAAGTCACAAATGGAGTTCCACAGGGTTCTGTTATTGGCCTAATTCTTTCCTTAGTTTTCATCAGTGATATGGATAGCTCTCTCACATCTACAGTAGTGTAAGTAAGTTTGCTGATGATACTAAGCTCCATAGGAAGGTTAAGGATAAAAATGATGCTTCATTACTGCAAAAAGACTTGGATAGGTTATTTCAATTTCATGGTCTTACTGTATACTTGGCAAATGTCTTTCAATGCAGATAAGTGCACAGTCTTTCATATTGGTCCTAAAAATGTCAGCTATGATTATAACATGAATGGTAATATTTTGAGTAATGTGACTTTGGAGAAAGATATGGGTGTTGTGATTACAGGCAACTTGAAGCCATCTAGGCAGTGTGCAGCTATTGCTGCTAGGGCTAGTAGGGTGGTTCGATTGATCAAGAGGAATTTCAGTAACTAAATTTAGTGAAAAAGATGGTGCTAAATTTGTATTTGCACTTTTGCAGTTGGCAAGTACTGTATATGTAAGACCCCATCTCGACCATTCCACTCAGGCTTGGAGTCCCTTCTATGAAAGGGACAAGTTTCTTTTAGAGCAAGTTCAGAGGAGGGCCACTCATCTTATACTGTACCTGAAGTAAGAAATCTGCCTTATTATATTAGAGTTAAATGTCTTGGGCTTACCACCCTAGAGCTAAGAAGGATTAGGGAGGACATGCTCCAGTTTTAAAAATTTCTATCTGAAATAAATCCCCTTTAGCTTACAGTACTTAAAAGTTCAAAGTAATTCTTGGGTTTGAGGCCATTTTAAGAAGCTTGTGAAGTGGTTTGCAAGGCTGGACATTAGGAAGTTCAGCTTGTCTCATAGAGTTGTCAACGAGTGGAATAGTCTGCCTGAGAGGGTTGTTAACTCCACATCAGTGCACTACTGTACTTTAAGGTTAACATTGACAAGTTCTTCCATAACTGTGTAATTGTACTGGACTCACTTGGTGTTGGTCTGGTTGTTTGTTTAGGAAAAGGTTTGGACTTCAGGGATCTTATGGGGCCTTTGCCCTCCATTGCCCTTTAACCTGCTATGTTATGTTAGGCCTACATAGGGGCCTACAACTCTTCTCCTTCATCTTCTTCAAAAGTGGTGACACATCCACAAGAACTTTCTTTTACCACGTATGTGTCAAGAGGTTTAAAGCTAAATTTGCTTAGCAATAACTTAATAAGTGACAGGGTCCTTATGGATACAGGCCGAAGATCACTGATTAAGTTAGAAGGGAGGCTATTCCAATCCTTAATAGTTTGGGGTAAGAAGCTGAATTATACTGTATATATAACAGTTTTATCTGGCATACTGATGACAAAAATGAAGATGTTGCATAATATGGGTCCTACTGTCTGGAGAATCTTTTTTGTAACACCCATCATACAGTATATAATTTGGTCTTCTGTAATTCATGACGAACAGTATCAATGGCTTTTTCAAAGTCCAGGATAAACACATCAATTTGCTTATTGGCATCTAGAGATGAAGCTTAGTCCTCACTGATTGACACAAGTTGGGTTTTGCAACTGTGAGTCTTTTTAAAGGCATGTTGGTTGGAAAGGAGTAACTTATACAGTAGGCCTACAGTATATTGGTTTGAAAAGGATCCATGAGATTTGCAGTAATATGGTAATATGCTCTAATAATATACAGCTGACACAAGTTAAAAACTGACCTACTGTACAGTATAGTTACTGTACAGTACAGGACATCAACTTCAAGCCTGGCCCTCAGCTTCACGCCTGGTGTACATTGACAGGTGCACTGGAATTTGGACGCTGAAGAATTTGGTGACTCCTGGGCATCTTTAGATTTTGGTTGGGTACTGTAGCAATTTGGGTGGGGGGGGGACTACAGGGCATTTTATATTACATATATCTGGGTGAAGCCCTCTTTGCCCTTCAGCTATTTTAGGCATGTTATTTTATGTGATATGGCCATTTAGACGAGGCTTGCCACTGTCACAGAATTCCTGTGATGTATAAAAAAGTACTAACATACCTTCATGTCACAAAATTTGGATCATAGCCACAATGGTACCATTTATTAAAAACTATTAAATGTGTGGGTGAAGAGTATTAAGAGTTACTGTATGTGTTTGTTGTGTGGGTTGTGTGTACAGTATATACAATTACTTCTGCATGTTTCATGCTCAAGTACTATTGATTGATAAATGATGGTACAGTATACTTTTACAGTATATACTACAGTAAATGAACAAACAATTTATCAACTTTAAGTGTTTAGTTCACATGCCAATATAATTATCTCTTATAAATACTGCACTTGAATAGACTTTGTTGACCAGCTGTTTCATTCATGTCAATAAAATGCAGTCCATTGTGTCACTGTTTATCAACCACCCCTAAATTCAGTCCACACCTGAGCATCTGGGCATCTACTCTGAAACTGATATTGGCCAAATCATTCACTTCTCTCCCAAGTATCCATACATCCACTCCCTACAGCTAGTGATGATATTTGATAATTAATTTGATTCTGCATCCAAGCAACCCTCATCCTTTCCAGAGTGTTGGCAATGGACAATGATGATGAGTCATTCTCAAATTGAAATAGCCTATTTCATTTGTAAATTTTTCACTGCTCATCTGAGCGTGTATCCACCCAGCAGATATTTGGAGTGACCCTAAACAATTTTTCGAAAGGTTTTGGGTATATAAGATAGTGTAGGATTACTGAGCTTCTGTACATGTGGATGCTTAGATACATCTTTAGAGTGGCCCTGTATTTTATAGTTACTCCTTATTAAACTCAACACAGTGTTTCAGGCAAGCAATGGAACTAATCACAGTGAATTACTGACTTGCCCTTTCATGTGCTGAAAGTTTCAGTAATAACTTTATGAAAGTAAGGAAGATATTTAAATGTTTTGAAAATCATGATGTCTTTATTATTTACAGGTGGATGACATTGCTACAATAGTTGGTGCACGCATGCAACGTCATGAGGTGTAGGCGACAGAACCTTTTTGTCCTGTTGGGCCTGCTAGTGATCTTGTTAATAACATTGTTTCTTCTTAATGATGGAAGTAAGTGTTCCTTAAATATTTTTCCCCATCAATATTCCACTTTACCACTCCATTCTTAGCTTATCCTCATGTTCATAAAATTGTAAAATTTTTATAAACTTTATGAACAGGGACACATAGATTTAACTTTGTTCTTTATTTAGAAAGTGTTACCTCTCCTTAGAACAGCACATCCATTGTAGGTATTAAGTATTTTCCCAAAATCCTAAGTCCATTGAAGGGTTCAAGTTTCAGTTCTTCCTGGTCAGCCAAAAAGGTTTTCTTTCCTCCAAGAAGCATGTGTAACTGTAGAACACACAGAAGCGTAAAAGTAATCAGCTCATAGGCAATGTTCAGTCTGTTGTCTTTCATCAGGCTTCCCTTCAAAAAGAAAAGAAAGTGCTGTAAATAGCACTGGCAGCTTTTGTATGGTACAATGGTGACAATGAGGATCATTCAATTCTTAAAAGGGTTGGTGCATTACCCCAAACATATTTAGGAATATCCCCATATCCCCACTAACAACTGATGACTGCTTTTGATTGGCATAAATTCAAAAAGTAGCATTGCTGATTGGTCCATGATGGCTTGTGCAGCTGTCCAGTATAGCCAAAGATATTAGTATAGCAGTATTTCAGTACATGGCATAGATTCCAAACATAAAACGGCATGTTGACTCCTCACGGAGCCAAAATATGGGGGCAGAAGTGCTGATCACTGGTCAGTCGTTTTGAAAAGATATAGGGAAATGAATGTCCTACAAAAGTAATAATACTTGTTATTTCGGAACATTGTAATGTAAGAAGTATCACGCCTCAACACTAAATTCTACTTACAAGAAGTTTATATCTTCCAGATGCCAGTACACTTGAACATGAACATGCAGTGACTGGTTTAAAGTTCATAGACTTATTCATTGGTCAGTTTCTAACTTTCTATGGTATCTTTAAGTAATGCACTTTTATGTGCGCCTTTAATTTCTTATGCGCTCACAACAGGAAATCAACTAGTGCATTTGTTTCGCATGCGCACAGAAGTGTACATCAAGGATTCTGGATAACACACAGAAAAATGTATCCTCGTTGCATAGAATGTGTTGTAAGAGTGCACACATGCTAACCTCTTTTAACAATGGAATTTTCTTCATTGCGTTCTTTTTTGTACACAGATCAATGCTAAATAGAACAGCACGCATGTCAAATTGACACTTCCACCCCGATATTTGCGTCTCCATGAGGAGTCACTGTGCGTAACAGTGTAGGTACAAGGTATAGGAGTTTGGAATCTAAACTTATTATATCTTTGAGTGTAGCAGGCAGCTCACACACCGTAGTGTGTAAATATGGCCTTCAGCAATTGATGCTCAACCAATGCTACTGTAATCTTGTCCGAGCATGGAGTTGCTCTTTGTCAAATAGCAACTCCCTGGTCTGAGAGATGTACAAGACACAGGTGTTTTGTTTTAATTGTAGGAGGGGCTAGAAGTACAGTAAACTTATTGAAGAAAACTTTTTCTGTCCTGAGAAAGAGTTGTTGTCCTTTTCAGTTAAAAGTTGTGGTTGTTGGCTACTTATTCAAGACTAATAGCATGTGTACAGTAAGTTCATCCTTCAAACATGTCCTTCACTGAGATGAATTAAATCATCACAATTTTGACATTTTTTTCCTTTTGCGCCATGCAGGTGATCCATCTCCAAATATTCACACATTTAAAGACCGAGAGCTGTTGCAACATGTTACCAGAGACCCTAAACGGAAAGTGGTTTATAATTACCCAATCAGCAACAACTATACCCTACAGAAGATAAAGATTGATGTGTCAGAAGGGATGTACTCAGATCAAGTGGAACTTGATCGTCACATGCCAGTGGTCACAGGATTCAAACAAAATGAGGCATACCTTGGACTGGGGATGGTTGCCTCAGTCCAGTCTCACATGCCATTGAAAAAGATCATTGTTTACACTCTAGGAGTACATCCAAAAATAGTCAAACAGGTAAAGTTACCAAGAAGTGATAAAAAGTTGTGCAAGGTTAGAAATCATTATCACCATTTGTTTTAAGATGCATACTTTTACTAAAATAATATTGTTAATGAAATTACAGTATTTCTTCAAAGTTACAAATCTTATGATGATCAAAAGTTAGAGGAAAGATGCAAGCATACAGTGGTTGGCCTTGGTAAATTTTACAGCAGGATTTCTGGTTCACTGTGGTGTCATTCTTCACTGAATCCATCCCCTGTAACTCTCTTCACCAAAGACAGATGTTCTTTCATTTCTATTTGGTAAATCATAATTAAGGTTGTATTTGGAGCTTTACCATAGTTTGGAATGTTAGTTCACATCTGATTGTTCTTGGATAATAATCCACCCCACTCCACTATGACCCACAGACCTGGCTTGGGATTGAATCCTAGGCTCTCTGTTGCTAAGGCTTCTTGTATCAAATACTATTGCCTTTATATTGGTAGCTTTTATGCAGATGTTCTGACCCTATCACCAGTACATCAGTAGTAAACCTAACCAGTAATTACTGCTGTTTCCCATTCCAAGTAAGACAAACCAAAGCTTTATTTATTTATTTTCAGAACTCTGCATTGCCAAGCATTTTAAAAGTGACAGTTTTTGCTAAAAAGGGTTACATTAAACTTGTTCCCTTCTGATGTTTAATAATCTGCTTAAGTTTTCGTATCTTTGCACTGAGATACTATGTTCGTCCCTGCTAATTCAGACAGTTGGGGTATTGCTGTATTTTGAAAGTAATTGCTTGAATCAGTCTTATCCAGCTTTAAGTTCTCCTGTTTGTTTTTGTCAACAGATGAGATCAATGTGTAATGTTGAAGTGAGGACCTTTGATTTCAACAAATATCCACGGTTGGTCTCAAAGCCAGAAAACAGAGCTTGGAGAGTTCACATTTTGATGGTGAGTAGGTAACCCAAGTTTTGTCTAACAGGGGTCTAATAAATAGTATAAGGCACTGAAGACCATGGCTTCTTTGGTCTGTTCACCTTGCCTGACAATAAGGGTAAAAATAAGCAGGGACTTAGTGGGAGCTAAGTAAATAAAAGAAGTAGGATCCCTATTTTCTGGTAGATGATTTTCTTGCTGTTTATAAATGTTCAAATAACACAATGAATTTATTAGTGTTGGAAAGATGATCAGTATTCGCCATCGGTATTGGCCGATATTCCCCATTTCATCCTATATCGGATTGGTTGAATTTACCTTAAATGCTGATATTATCTAAATGATATTTATCATCCTATATGTCATAAAAATGGTACACCGTCGGAGTATTTTTGAATACCAGTTCCAATATTTTACCTCTTCAAGATGAAACCATACTTCACTGTGGTGCCCCGCAGCCTAGGGTCAGTTGCAGAATGCTTATTTCCCAAATACAGGTATCGGTCGATATTTATAAATGAAGTATTGGTATCAGTAATATTGGCTCTTTGCAATATTGGTACAACACTAGAATTTATATGCCAATATGATTGGTGAAGGCTTCCTTTATTTGTGAAAGTTTTCCTATTGTCTGACCTTTTTTATCCAACAGGAAGTGTTACAAGAGTTTGGAGCATTCTTCTATGCCAGCCCTCAAGTTAGGTTTAGAGCACCTGTCAATTTACTTTTACCTTTCATCAAAGATCACAAGGGAATAATTGGTAAATTGACCCCAGATGTAACAGTGTCAGATACCACCCATCCAGACACTTTTAAATCCTTGAATATTGACATAAAACAGTTTGAGAAAGACTTTCCTAAAGCTACAGCTATCTCCGAGCATGTTTTAGTAGTGATGAATAACTCACAACTCTATGATACCTTTTGGAAGCCACTCAGGGCCTGTGCAGAAGAATGGAAGTGTATAGCACCAAAGGGCTCCACTCCTGACCTGGTCAATGTGACTCAAGGGGACCATACACACCACTATGATATGTCTGTTGTTAACATCTTCATGTACAAGTACCTCGGGACGAAGTGGACAGATGATCCAGCTCTCGCCAAAATGATGAAAAGAGTTGTGGATTTTGCTAAAAGTGGAGGTCTTCATGACTATCTTTGGGCCCATTACTGCAATCCACCCAAAATGGAGATTGATTGCACGCTCTATAAGAGTAAGTGCTAACTGTAGTAAACCTGTTACCAATGACATCATGAGGAAAACTGTATGACAGGATCGCAAGTGTTTTGTGCTGATGGCCACTGCCTTTTTACTTTTTAGTTAACAATAACTGTAGTAGCCAGAATTGAATAACATACTGTAGTCTGTTTTCTCATCCATATGTGGGGCTCCTCGCACCTTCCATGAGCCATTTTAGAGCTTGCTGCAGACTGCAAATGGCCTGTGAGCCACTGAGAACCTAAACTGTGGGTCACTTTACATCGTATAATCCATATTCATGGCGGAGTTTTTGTGGTTGCATTTTTGCCTCTTTTAGAAGCTTCCAGATTTTATCAGCTCCACTCGGCTTTTCATGCTGTACATAGCCAGCAGTCATTACATTGGGCCTTGCTTAAATAGACTTGATCCAGACCCCTAACAAATAGATCCATTTAAACATGTAGTGACTGTATACTCAGGATGAATTGCCCTTTAGAAAATTTACCTTTTGAAGGCATCTTAATTTGCTTGAATTTGTACACACTCTCACAGATGTTGAAAGTTATGCTTTGCCTATGGATTTATAATTTTGTATCATACTCTTAAAAAAGTTGCATACTCATGCTGGTACTTACTGCCTGAAAAAAATCCATGTGCTGGTACTCTTGACCTAGTCCTCACACAAGTATGGCTGCAATGGTTATATCGACCTTTAAGATTTGTAGTAACCCAGAAATCATTCTGTTGCTTAAAGGCAGGGACTCATCATCCCAAATTCATTAATATTTTTAGGTTTGTGACAACCAGAATTCACAGTTGCTGACTGCACCTTGATTGATATGAAAGGAGGAATATTCAAAAGGTGCATTGTAGACCATTTTGCACAGTATGCAGAGAGAGTGCTTGGATTACACAGTAGTGTCCTCCATAGAGTATGGCCTTGAGCAAATAAGTAATAGACTTTAATCAGGCTTAAGACAGTTTGGAAGAAGGGCTAGAAGTAAACTAGGTTGGAAGAACTTTAAATGTCTGTGATGTGGAAACTTGTCCTTAATATACAAATGTTGGTTAAGCACTTTTTTTTTGCTTTGGGATTATAGATTTCTTGTAGTATTCACTGGTTTTGAAAGTTAGAGGTAGACAACAATCACTCTGAATACATTTTAAGTTTAGGGTTACTAAAATTTGCAATTGGTCACTGCATTTTGATTGATGTGAGATGAAGTGTGGCCAACATTGCAAAGCAGACAAAGCGGAATGCCTTGAGTACAGGAGGATTTGTATTAACTTCAAATACATTAGTCTACTCAGCAAAATATGGCCTTGGTAAATTTAAGTCTAGGGTTTTTTCTGGGAACTTAAGACACTTAAGTCACTTAAGACACTTGTGTGTAATTTGTAGGAGGGGCTAAAAGTAAACATAAAGGGAAGAAAGTGGGCCTTTAAGTTTCATTTTTGATGAAAACTTTTGTATGAAAGTTTGTGACAAATAACTGTCGCTATCAACCAGTTACAATGTATACAGCTAATTGCTCATTGTATACACATAATAACTCGCATTACAAGGTGGGTGCATGGGTGTGGGTATTAAGATGACAGTTCCTTATCTGAATTTTTGGTACAAACTCACAAAATGATTAAGGCATGTATTAGATATTTCAAAATTGTGGCTATGTATCACTTGTGTAATATTTCGGTTGCTTGTATGTTAACAAATGTGTGAATGTGATGAAAGCAGCATAAGTAGTGCACTCTCTTGAGAAAGTGGATTGTGGGAACCTAAAAATAAATGATTGAAAGCCACCAGCTGGGCCATTTCATAAAGAGTTCTGCTGAAACTTGAGTTTGATCTGTCATGCAATAGTCCTATTGAAATCAGACTTAAGATAGAGAGTAACTCTTTATGGAACAGGGCACTGAAGGTGTAATTTATAAATGTAATATGAATACCTTTCATGGCCTGAATTATTTATTATCATAATTTAGATGTATGTAGGAGGCTCGTTCGTTTGGTCACTCAGTAGGAAGATTTTGGGTGTGTTCATATTTTGGCTAACAGCATTCAACTTGGAATTTTTAGCAAGGCCACCTCAAAATATCAATCACATGGGTGCTCTTTAATTTTCCTCTGTATTTGGGAAACATTGGGTAAAAGCTAAATATGCAGTAGTTTGTTGGAAAGTTCTGTAACATTTGGTAACCTACCATTTGTTTTCAAGAACTTTTATGCAAGTTGAAAAGAGTATCTGGTTTCTCGTGTGTAGAAAATTTAGGTATTTAAGGAAGGTTCTTTCATTGGTCAAGTTAGTATTTTTGTTTGTACATTGGAGAAATGAAGAAGAATTCAGAACATTATTTTGATAATGAATTGTGAACAGTAATTGAATTGAATTTTAATGTGACAGTACAAAAGATTTATAGATAAGGAAAAGTGAATTTTCAGAGCAAGGTTTCACAAAACAAGTATGATGGGGATATTAGGTGAATGATTAAGATTCTGTTAGGTAAATAGATGGCTTTGCCGACATGCAAAACAAACATGTTTGCACAGACTCAAAACTCTTCAAACTTCTAGCAACACAAAAGAGCAAGAAGATATTGAGTCATGTGATCAATTACTGAGATTAAATGGAGGGCTGAAATTGCCCATCTTCTGTGATATTTTGGGACATATGAGTACAGAGCCCTCCCACAACTCTTTCATGCAGAGGTTTAATTTCAATGATTTTTGAATGAAGTTGAGGATAAAGGGGGTTTTTTGATTGAGGGGGCTCAGTTTCGGCGATATTTCCTTTTCTGTGTCAAATTAGAGGTAAGACCCATTTTGTTTTTCATTCTTTGTGATAATTTATTCTGTATTGTTGTATTTTCCATATATATGATGTTGTTGGATACTGTCTGTTTTTCGATTTTTTGCATTAAAGGTATTTTTATGATTGATTTTATGAATTGGATGATATAGATATGGGCTTTCTTTGAGAGCTTTCATGGTTTGGTAAAAATTTTGTGAAGTAATACTGTAGGAGTTGTGGGACATTGTGTTTGGAGGATATCTGCAATAATAATGCCAAAGTATTAATTAAATAAAAGGTTTGATCTCCAGGCGAGAATTAATGTATTTCCTGGGCAGTAAAATGATTTGTGAAGCCATAGTGAAGCGGTGCAGTCATTTTCATGGAACATAAATTGATATTGTAGAAATTTGCTCAAATGTGACAAACGGCACCACACCTTAAAGGGAAATGTTGTGTTTCTAATGACTGTATAGAAAATAACTTTTAATCATGATTAAAACCAGGGAGTTGTTGGGAAGGAGACACAATATTCTATAGACTGTTTGAAGAAATGTTTGTTTTCATTGGTAACCTTTCCTTTCTTTTCTTTCTGCTGTTTATCATAACGCCAAGATTAATGAGGATCAGTGACGCATTGTCAAAATGACAATTCAAGGAATTACTCCTTATTTCAAACAAGCTTACTTTACGTTGCCAGTGGTCATACGAAAATGTGAAATTTGAAATTTCGGTCGTTATTCGTCCACGTGAATCTCATTTCAGCGAAATTCAGTGAAGAATTACCTCAGAACTTCCATTTTGAGTAAGTTTCTGATATTTGAAAAACTTACCAAAGTTGAGGGGAATGTTTAGGCTTGAAAAATGTTACTAGCAAAGGACGTATTTAAGAAGTGGGGAGTACATTATGTAAACATTTCCAAACAATCGTTAATAGCTAAAACTCCTTATTAAAACTTGGTAATTGGCTGCAACATACGTCACATTATAGCATGTCTCAACAATGGTCTTTTGTTTCAGGATTACTTGGATATGAAATAAGGCAGATCATCAGTAGCATGGTTTAGCCAACAGATGCAATTCAAAAGGAATGAGAGACCTGTCAATCAAAGGTTGAGAATTGAAAGGAATTAAATCATTTTCAAGTACATATTGTGTTACAGATATGTCTGTTGTTTCTCCTTCTGAATACTTCATTGTTAAAACACTCGGGAACATTTAACAATTATGACAATGGCTTCACCTGCTAAACATACTGGATGTTGCAAGAGTTATGAATTTCCATCTTTTGGATAAGTGGAAAGTAAGGGTGAACAAATTTTTATGAGCTATAAAACAATGAATTCCTTGTTGTGATAACCATAGGTATGCTATTTTGAATTGCTGATCATTCTATACACATAAATTATGGTTTAAAGTATATGAATGTTTTCTGTACCACAGATGCCATGTTTCCCTGTAAGAATATCTTTAAAATGCCTAATTGTAGACAATTGTAAAAGAAATATTTTGGCTCGATATGTACAGTAAACTGTGAGGAAGGCTTTTTGTGCAAGTTGAAGTCGAAAAGTTTTTCGCCAAACATTAAGCGACGTTGGTCATCAACTTGTGATCAGACTATGGAGTTGTTACTCCCAGTAACAGCTCTCTGGTAAGATGATGTACAATACTGTTGGAAATTTGCTGTGGTTTTACACTGTATAAATTTCCAAAAGAAACTTGTTTAAGGGAATGATAAGCGGCTGCAAAGCCTTTTGACATTCCAGTAGTTCTGTAAGGTATTCTGTCAATGTTGAAGTACGGTACTTCTTTTAATATGTTATATTTATTCTATATGACATAATTTCTTCACATTACTTTGAATCACAGTTCTTTTCGGAAAATTTTTATTCTTGACGATCCGAATCAGGAAAGGAGGAAAGTTTCGTTAAGTTAACGGAAACATACATTAGTTTACTTTGTCTCGTGTTATCTTGACCTTTAGCTTGGGTTGAACAATGAGTAATAGCATTCCTAGAAGTGGTAAAATATTATATTTTAAACCAGCGCTTCTCAACCTCTTTTAACTCGAGGACCACTTTCACTCTCAGAATTTTTCTGAGGCCCACCTTACAAAAAGTTTATTCTTTTTTCTTATTTTTTTATTTTTTATAGCGGATCTCGCGGCCCACCTGTGAAAGCTTCGCGGCCCACCGGTTGAGAAGCACTGCTTTAAACATTGGTGCCACCAGGATTTTAAAAGTGTAGGGCGGGAGGGGGCAAGCGGGGAAGACAGAAATGTTTGGGGGGAGGGAGTCGTGACTGCATATTGCACCTGTGTTAACAGTGTACCTTTGTACAGAAGAGGATGATGGGTGGGGTAGTGGGGGTTGCAAAAGCATTGTCTGGGGAAATGCTCCCCATGCCCCCCACCTCTTGGTGGTGCCTCTGACTTTGCGGATAAAAAACTGCGTTCATGGAAGTTTTATTTTACCTTTGGTGTGCCGTTGTACTCTGTGTTTGTGTTTGATGGTCGTTTCACTCGCTGTGTTTAGGTTAAATTATAAGGGAAAACTGTACACTTTTACACTTTTTTTTTTCTTTCTGTACTTATTAAAGGGGCTGTAGCATTCCCCAGTCGTATTTAGGAATAGCTTTATAGTTATAAATACAATTGGTGACTGCAGTTTGACATTCAAGCAGTAGCTCCATTCTTGTTGGTCAATGATGACTTATACAGTCCGTTGTGTTTCCAATTAAGCTCCTACACAGCTGTGTGTCAATATGGCCTTGAGGAATTGAAACTCAGTGTATGCTACTGTGGCTCTGGCTTGGAGGTGTGCTAGACAGGTGGTTTGGTTTAAATTAGAGGAGCTAGAAGAAATCCTAGTTACAAAAGATTTTACTGTCTAGGGTCAGAATATAGAGCTTTAAAGAGAAACTTAGAGCGTCCTCGTGAAACTTCCATTCAGTTGCTTTGTTCGGTTCTATTTGTTGCCGATGCTATTCCAACTGCAAGGACATAGGCATACAGTTCATACATACATTTGTACACGAACGAGTTCAAGATAACATTTAGGTACAAATAAATGCGATAACACGTTTTTTTTTTGTAAGTAATTTCTTTTTTTTATTGCCCACATAACGTGCCTCTTTCTACCATTCTTCATAGATATTTCATAATTTTATTACCATACTTTTATACATTATTTTGATAGAACAAAATAAAGTGCAACTTTCTGAATAAACATAATGTCTATTGTCATAGCCTTCGGCGTTTTCTGTTTTAGCAATGTGTTGGCAAATGTGGAAGAATTTCAAACAGGTCGCACTACAGTATTGTAACTGCTTATGACTTAAGTTATAGACCTTCAGTGACCTACCAAACATGACCCAATCTGACTCATTTAGGGCCAATTCCACTCACAGAAATAATGTATTGACTCGATCCGATTGTATTATAATGGGAAATAACTCGGTTCCCTCAGAGCGGTCTTAAAGTTTCCAAAATTATAAGCTGAACCATTCAGCTACTGGATTTCAACATTTTTAATTTGTGGATGTTCCAAGACCCAGTTTATAGTTAAGTGTGGAAGGCAGAAAATTATTGGGGAGAGGGGAACTTCTTCGGTTCGAGGGGGGGGGGGAGGCTACTTCCTCTTTCCGCCGATAACCTTTGGTTCGCTGGACACAGCATTTAGTCTTTGCTGAAGTTAAAACTCGACTTAGGACATGCACTCATTTCAGTTTTATGCAATTATTACCTGCCTGCCAACTCTTGTAAATGACGACCCCCCCCCCCCCACTGAATTGAACAGAGCAGTGTTACATGGAGTGGTGGAATCATGGGATCTTGTAACTCGTTTTGGCTAAACCAGGTATCTGAAGGATGTCTAAACAGCTAAAAGCCCGTGGTTTAATTCATTGTTTTCACTTTCCCCGAAATTCGAGAAGTTTGCGTTCTTCGGGTAACTTTTCCGGGAGGACAGTGATTTCAGGAAATTGAATCGTTTGATTTTTTTTGTTAAAGTCAGAGAGAGAAAAGATGTTATTCTTCCTCGTTCTTTTTCCTTTTACGTGCATCAAGTGTATGGTGGGTCTTTCTTTTACCTTTGCATTTATGTTCATATGTGAGAAAACGTATAGCATGCAGAAAGTGTTCTCAAAAATTTCAGGTAAAAACCAGATCACAAATTTCAGTAAATGTTGGATTCAATTTCAGGAAAGTTTTTTTGAGTTGCAGAAACTTATACAATTGTAATTGTCATGATGTACTGTAATAGTGGTGATTGTGTTGCATACAGTTACAGCAGGATGAGGCAACCCTTGACCCTTGCATCTCTAGAAATTCATAGGCATTTAGTCTGACGGCACTCTATTCGGGTTTAAGCTCGTAATAATTTACACAATTTTACCCTGTAACCGAGAATTTGCAGTCATTGCATAGAACATTTAAGAGTTTTTTATATATGAAACGTAACACCACTTCTTTTACAGTCAGCAGAGATACTTTACTGAAAATCAGACTATTTACACGAATACACCTTTTTGCCTATGGCCACTAAGTTTATAAGCCATATGAATTTATTCAAGTGCATCAGTTGATATTTCTCTGCTTTTTTTTTCAAAGTCCCCTCGACTTTCTGGCAAAGAGACGAAGGGCGAAACCAAACGTTACTCCCGAAGGAGTTTGGCTCCTCCTGAATATTAAAAGAGCTATGTCATCCCCCAAATATATTTAGACATACCCCCATAGTTCTAAATCCAGTTGGTGACTGTACTTTGATTGACATTCATTCAAACAATAGTAGCACCACTCTGGTTGGTAATGATGACTTGGACAGTCAGTTGTGTTCCTAATTACTAATTAGGCTAACAGTCAACACTGTTTTTCAATTGCTTCGAGCAATGCATTAGAAATTCAGTGCAGGCCACTATGGCTCTATCTTGGAAGTGTTATACTAGACAGTTGTTTGTGTTTAAATTGGAGGTGGGGCTAGAAGTTAGGTTAGTTGGGAGAACTGTTACTGTCTGGGGTGAGCTTAGAGGGCCTTTAAGCTGTAAAGTATCCAGATATGGTTTTCACTTTTCAATCTTTCTATTGCGAACATTTTTTTTTAAATTCGATTGCACTATAGAGTAAAATTTAGGTAATTGTCGAACCGCTCTTATTCGTTGTCCATAAATGACCTATATTTTTGCAGATCCTAATTGCCATGCTCTTCCGAAAACTACACTGCAGCTCTTTGCAGCAAAGTAAGAAAAATACTTGATTTAAACGGAAAAGTAACTACGTCCAAGATTGTATACGTGACGTAAGCTTGTCAGCTGTGAGAACGAAACTTGATTGGTCACCAAGTCAATACTTGCTATGACATCAGCATGGGAATTTGCAACTCGAAACACGTAATACATGATCCCATTCTCCTGGTCGAGGTTGAAGACTGTTCCACCGTAGTATTCTTCGAATAATCCTATGTGCAGAAATCAAACAAAATTGACTGACTCAAGGACTAGTTTTCAAGCTTTCCAAAAGTGCCATGGTTAAGTGAACACCCGGATTAAGATCACTGGTCATCCAACCATTTCCAGGTTAAAAGTAATAAAGAAATCCCGGTCAAAATGAACATTTTCCCTGTCTAAATTAACAACTGATAAAAAAAAATCCTGGTCAAAACTCAACATTTCCCTGGTCAATTTAAGCAGGGTTTCTTCACTATGATTTTAATCGATATATGGTTGGAAAATCTTTGATCACAATCCCGATTAAACTAAACTCGGGTTTATATGTGGCGTGGTGGCCAATTATTATAAAAAAGATACCCAGCGACCCCGTGGCTTATGCTTCAAGTTCCATTAACTTTTTCCATGGGCGTCAACAGGTGCGGGCGGGGTGACTTGTCCCTCCCCCCTTGCCCCCTTCTTTTAAAGTTGAGTAAATTGTTTCCCCTTACACACCTTTTTTTCCAGAACCCTAACAAAAATAGTGGGCGCATGTTTGATTTCATACCTTGCAATATAGCTGATTCAATGGAATCAAAATCGAAAATTGTGGAAACAGCCATTTCATTGATAAAAATTGTGGTAAATGCCTCAGATAGTATGTCACAGGTCATGAAACCTTTACAAGTTTCCAGGGTTCTGAAGTGAGCCACGGATTCCTCGCCTCAAGGGCTTGGCGATTCGCGCTTGAAGTAGATCTGGACAAGGTCATACTTTAGACGCTGTTAGCGCACTTGTCTCTTCCAAAGAGTTCCCAGTATCGTAGATAATATTCATATTATCGTGTTACAATAAATCATTCAATGAGTTCACTTATCTGTAACATGTTAGAGCCTCTATAGAATAAATGTAACAAGTACAGAGAAAGTGCTTGGTAGAAGAACCGTAATGTAAGCATAACCTTACACTCTGGTCCAGGAGTGACGGCTGGTGGGCGAGGGGCAGGGGGAGCCATGATCCCCATTTGGGAGGGTGTAAGGCGATGCAATGAACCATTGAAATGCCCAAAGTTCAGAAAGGGGAAAAACATTAGAATGGGATGGAATATAGGTCAATGTTGTGAAGAAAAAACACCGAACATCGATGTTATAGCGATTTCGGCTGGGGGCTGGAATTCACATTAAACATATAAATGCTCTAAGAACAGAACTGCACGGAAGCTGTGCACTTCAATAACACTTAAGTGGTTTTCATATTGCGGTCGGCAACCATGGAAAGAGAACCATCTTTAGCAATGAACTATTACCTACCTGAAGGGGCCACTTCCATTACGAGGGAAATATTTCCGGATATAGGGTTAATTTCAACCAGTGACCAAGCCGGACTGCCTTGACCGATACCGAAGAGTCCCGGGGATAACGCAAATAGTTGCCCTGTATTAAGAGATAAAATCGTATTAACCTTGTTATTGTAGAATAATACATTCAGTTTTATTTTGTTGCAAAATCCGATGCATTCATAATATTAATGCGTGGAATATAGGCTACAGTTTGGATAAACTCGCAAGCTTTGCTAATCCAAGGTCAAAACAAAAAAGTAGGTTGAGAATAAAACGAATTAAAACAATTTCCATCAACGTAAAGCCATGACGTCACACCTGCTTGCTTCGCCTTCAAGCATACATTTGGGTCTGAACCAGTTACTTTAATTATGTGTCAACACTTAAGCTAGCTAATAGTACGAGTTACTGGACTTACCTGTCTTTTCATAAACCTGAAAAGATGAAATTGTGTACATCGATACCTCAAGCTGGGTTATATTAACATTTCTGTAAAAGTAAGACAAGAGAAACCTGATGTTGGCGAAAAACTTTTCCTGCTCTTAACTCGGACTCGGTTGACTGAGTTTCGAACTCCGGCTTCCGTTTTATTCTGCTCGAAATTGACCCGGAAATTGGAAGGCCCTAGAAATGGAATTTGCTTGAAATGGGTGCAGCTTTCTGGACTCGGACTCGAAGCGGATTTCAGCCGAGTCATGGCAATTACAAGATTAAGGTTCATTGTTATTGCAAGCGTTTAGCAAGAAAAATAGCACACTTAATGACTGGGACAGAAAGATTATAAAATTGATTCTTGACAATGGTTAATTAACTGTGCACGTAAAGAAAGCATCAAAATCATGCTGAACTGTGTACATAAAAAGCATAAAAGTCATTTATGGTGCCTTGTCATATAGAGTACAGTCCTTTCCGCCTGACTCATAGGCCTACTCGGGACAACTGGAATAGGAATTGGTTCGGGTTGGGTTAGGTGGACCAGGGGGGCCCTGACAACTCCCTGGGTGGACTCAGAACATGTGAAACTGTTGCAGGTCTAAGTGATTAAATGCGGGAAAGGGATTTTTGCCAAGGTCAGCAGAGGGGAGGGATAACGTCGAGGAGGGTAATCATTGGTTGCAAAATGGTCCCTGAATAGGCTCTGAGCCTTCTTCCTCTGAGACATTTTAAAAGTTAAGCGGACTATACCAATAAATGCACAGCGGAACCATGTCCTTCAGTTGTGCTCTTAGCACCAGTGGAGGATCTGATCTGAAGCAAGAGTTCGAAATCAATGGTAGTCAGTGGTGACACTAGAGGACGTAGGCATGGGCGTCCGGAGGGGGGCAAGGGGGGCATTTGCCCCCCCCCCCCGGAAAATCAAAAACTTGAAAAAACGAAGAAAAAATAAAGAAAAAAAAGAAGAAAAAATAACATCAACATTTCTTAACAGTTCAATCAGTGTGAATTTCTACTCTCAAAACAGGAATTGAATAAAAATATCAACACTCAGGCCCCAGCAGCCCCCGAGCATATTTTTGGTATTTTTTTAGAGTTTATATTTACGATATTGCTTATGTTTTCCCTTTTTATATGCGGTAAATAGGCCTTGGAAGTGCCATTTCCAGCGATCTGGGAAGCATTTTGGGCCAAAATTTTCTTGCGCTCCGCGCCAACCCATGGTGGCGCGGAGTGCTGAGAGTCTGTCTATGGGCCTCGCCCCCCCCCCCTTGACAAACTAGTAAAAAGTAGCATCTAAACTCTTTTCTGGGAGTAAAATATTTCCCATGAAAAAAGTTGGCCCGCCTAAAAAATTTTGCCCCCCCCCCCCTAGAATTTTTTCTGTGGAAGCCCATGGACGTAGGTGGAATTTTCAAGGATAAGGAGGCCAAATTCTGTAATCTGTGGTACATTTAATGCTTCAAAATGACAAACTCAAGTAGGCTATTCTAACACACAAACCAGGCTAACAAAACTTAGGGGTTGAAAAAGAGGGTTCCTTCGAACTCATCACGCCACGCCCTCTTGATGGCTGTTCCCCTGGACCTATAGATTGTGCATCGGTCGCCCTTGCTGCATTGTTTTCGCAATATACTGGCAACCAATTTTGTTTTGAGGTAACTGGTGACTAGTTCACGTGCTTATGGAAATCAACTGACAGCTATCCCACACCTGCTTTAGTCTTTGACGTACCCAGGAATGATCATATAATGACCATGACTAGTCTAGAGAGATGATGCGATAATACCCCCTGAATGGTTGAACCCGAGAAAACCTGCGTCACGATTAGTGCTTGTTACGATTGGCTAGATTCCTGTTAAAAAATGATCTGGTAAGTTCTTAAGATAAGATCCAGGTGTGTCCTGTGGAAGTATAGGTGTATCCAGGCATTATTACTTAGTAGATGTATTACAACTAGTAGCTGGTCTAGTCGTCATTAAACGGCTCCAGTTACATAAAATTTACACTCCCCACTCCGTCCTCTTACCTCCCTGTTATGTTGTACGTTAGTATCGATGAGTGCAATTTCTGAGGAGAGTTTTCATCGCCCAATAACACGTAATAAAGTTGTTTTGTCAGATCGGACGTCGCCCATAAATAGTTTATGAATTGGGAACCCAAAGGCATCATAAAATGTTTCTCGTACACGCCCATGTAGTTTAAGGTCGCAAATGTCAGGTTGAAGGATCCTGGGGAAAAAATAATTCACAATAAATTTATGACTGAGTATAACATTAGGGGTAGTTGTATGGTTACAGATTTGCATTACGTATGGACCTTATGTACAAGATGTCACAATGGAGAAAGTGATCCCTCTTTTGGAGGAAAATGGAGGAAAAGCGCGTATCATTGCAAGTTACACCAATAAATGCAGACAGCTGATTTGTCAACCAATCGTATACGCGCGTAAGTGTACTACACGTGCGGCGAAATCCACGCCGTTCGTGCACGTGTGCTCCATTGTTTTCACCCAAAATGACGTCAGTGTGATGTCGATGCAGAAGGTCTATGGGGAGGGGGTTAAGGGTAGACCAACAAATAGTAACAATTTGCAAGTCGAGTCAAAATCTGACTCATCGAGAACACGGTTGTAAAAGTTCCAGCATGGAAGTAGGTAGTATTTCCATAGTTTCAGCAACATGGAGTTGTATGGCTATACGGTTTCGAGAGAAGTTGATGTAGCAAGTTGTCCTCATTAGATTAGAAATTCAGGTTGTCGATGTTACAAAGCGTCGATGACGACGGAAGAACTTTTTCCCTCTTAAAAACCAAAACTGGATTACAATGTTCTCCCATACCCCCTTTCACTATATTTTTTTTCTTTCCTTTCTCTCTCTGCAATCATAGACATGTATAACAATAAGAGGATATCTGTCAGAGAATTGTGACTTCTTTTCAGATTTGTTCGGCCAATTTGCTAAGTTGAACGAACGATGGAGACACCCCATTATGGGAAAAGGGACATCGGTCCACTGTGAACCTCATTATGTCTCCAATGGCACTGCACGTTGTATAGATTCTACTTAAATCCCCCCCCCCCCCCAAAAAAAAGATAAAAATTCCAGGTGCCGCAACTGACAACACATCACAGACTTTCAGTTTCTGAGTAGTGGGGTAGCTAAGGGGGGGAAGCTCTAGAGTTTCGCCCCCAAGCGTACTAACTGAATATTTCAAACCCTTTCTTCCATGAAATGGTGGAGTCCCCTTGCGCCCCAATGAAACATTTTACGGATACTGCCTCTGGTACTGCGAAGGGGAACCACCGATCCCTCACACACACTCCCACACACACACGTACCCTAACTAAAAAGTTACTTTCGAAGCTTATACGGTAGCTGATGCCTGGACTAACCTTGCTTCTCTTTATCTTCAGAGATCAATAACGCGAGAAAGTTCGTCCTCTCGAACGGACTGAGGGCGACAAAGTGACCGGATGCAGGTTGCTGTATCTCGTACTCCCCCGCTATCGATTTGGCACTTAGGTCAATCCACAGAATCTTATTAGGTCTTTGACTGATGTTGCCGTTACGGTGTTCAAGCAGGAAGATATAAGGAATTTCTCGGGAATGGCAAGCAATTTGATCCATCAGGAATTTGTAGGATTCTTCCCTGAAAGTAGGCATTCTTTTCTTGTTTGATATGAATCGTATTTGATGTGACAAATCGTTCTAAAGATGACAAAAAGTAATCTCTCTTTGATAAAAGAGCTTTCTCAAATTGAGAACCAACTAAAAAACTGTATTGTCCATATTTAAAATGTATACCTTGTTATCCTAACATTGCAATGCGCCGTGTGTTTGTGGAGACGATTTTTCCTCCTTAGATGTATGGGTTTAATCAGTAGGGGGGGGGCACATACATGGGGCCAGGTTGTCTAACTGGGAGGATCGCTTTTATCTTCGAATGAAACTCGTTGTATAATGTATACAATTCGAATAAATTTATGAATATGAACGCTTTCATTGGGGCATAATGGGTATGATGTTGTCTCAGGGGTATTCTGAAGATTTTTTTAAATAAAATGTACTCAGACCTATAGGCGTAGGAAGCGGAATGGGGGGGGGGACTGGGGGGAGTGTGCTCCCCCACAATTCAAAGTCGAAAAACCCTTGTTTGCGCCCTCTTCAAAAATGTCAAAGACTTGTTAAAACATTCACAGTATGCCACACCAAACTGCATTTAGGGACCCTCAAATATTCAAGAATTTCCCAACGACCCCTGGGAAGGCGGTCCGAAAGAATGATCACCTCCCCTCTCAGCCGACAAAAGTTTCGTACGCCTATGTACCAAAATACTAAACATGTGAGGCATTTGGCAAAACTTAAAGTATATGCCCAAGATTTGGACTGAGTGCACATATGGAGCCCTCCATTCAGGGAAGGGGTGGGAATCGTCTTACCTCCGACCTCCTTCTAGGAAGGGGCTGACCCGGTAATGTCGACGTACATCTCTGTCTTTATAGGAGAAATAAGATTAGCAAGAAGTAGGTAGCAGTAGGTAGGCATTCTACGCCAAGCTTTGCACAAATTATGTGTACAGTACATGAGGTTCACTTTGACAACGTGAAAGATTTATAATATTACAAAAAGATCTCATATGTCGTCATATCGTGGTGCAAAATAATGTGATGTAACTTATATCGTTCGTGGGGTCAGAAACTGGGAGAGCACAGGACGCTAGCATCCCCACGGGCAGCTAGGTTTGGATGGAGGTAAGTTGCGGAAAAGTTTCACTAGATAGATGGTTGATGCTATAATCTTGCATCATAACACCATTATACTGTCATTTGAACATACCTTAACTAAATTAAAGACTAGAAAACTTTTGACGCTGTGCGCTTATATCATTTCTAGGTCAGTATTGCCTTCCCTCGGAGCTAGGTTGGTCATTTCGAGAGCGGTGATGTGATAGTATTTCATACTTCAGCGATTCGTCCAACTTTCAAGAAAACTTCCAACCCCAGTTTTTTTCAGCGACAAACGTTAAATCGCGGTGTTTGTCACTCTTAAGCCGCGGTCACACTACAACGAATTCGGATCGGATTCCGATCCGATTTTTGTGAGTTTTTATTAGAATCTTCTCCATTTCGGGTCGGAAAGAACCCAAAATTTGCCAACCTGTGTAATTATATGATTTTTATCGCAGGACTACGAAAGTTAAATTTATACGATTTATACGAATTATTTCGTGACGTCACATCGACAGACAGCTTTTATCGGACTACGCGTGTCCGATAAAAGCTGTCTGTCGGTGTGACGTCACGAAAAAAATCAGTTAACATTTCATTTTCATAGACCTCTGATGCAAATCATTTTTTACACTGGTTGGCAAATTTTGGGCTCTTTCTGACCTTAAATGGAGAAGATTTTAATGAAAACTCACAAAAATCGGATCGGAATGCGATCCGAATTCGTTGTAGTGTGACCGCGGCTTAAGGGGATGAACTTGATACAACAGAAGACTTACATTGGTGATGGCGTCCCATACTGAACGCTAACGCCCATGTTGAAGTAAAACTTTTCGTAGCTTTCTTTTGCGACCTCACCGGAGATGGTGTCGACACTTACTAGTTCAGTGCCAGGGTTTCTTAAAATGTCCCACGAAAATCCAAATATCTTGGTACCATTTGGTGCAGAATGAGATCGATGACGAGACTATATGACCAAATTAAAATAATATGTAGACCTTCGTAAGTTTAAGAAAGTATTCCGCAATTTGCGTAATCAAAAAGTAGTTTTCATGAAGCGTAGATTAAATTTAATATGTTATCAATTCAGGTCCATGGATAAATTAAACAGGAAAGCACAGTAGTTACAGAAAGCGGGAAATAATGCTTTCTCCTTTTCATGAAGGAGGGTCTGACCAGCCCCTAGGGGCTGGTCAAAGTTTTGAAGACGATTTAAAAAGTCCTTCATTCAATGACCTTGTAGAACCCCCTCTCAACTTTCCTCTCAGTATCTATTTCCAACAATGTTTCATCGTAAACTTGTTGTTGTGAGAAATGCTATATAGCATTGAATAAGAAAATGTGACAACTCAGATGGCCTGTTAAATCCTATTCCACGTAGAGATCAATATGTTTAGAAAATGTTTACACCATAACCAAAATATAGGTTTGTGTTACATATTCCAGTATCCACCTAAGGACAGGCTAGAAGCCAAAGAGGCTGCGCTGCAGAATACTTTTCCCCCTTTTGAGATATCGATTTCGAAAGCGATTTAGGCCATATAAGGAATAAACCTTACCAATTCCATCATCGGTAATGGTACCACTCCCCTTACTTAATGCCAGAATTCCTGACTACCTGCTTGCCTGCGTATTGAAAAATGTAATTTCAGAAAGACGGAGTACAAAAATGAAGAAAGGACACAACTTTTCAATTTTCTCACTGCAGAAAATTGATATCGACTTCCACGGTCTCAATTAGTATGTGCTGTTTATCAAATCCCTTTGCTTAATGAACACTCACTAAACATGCATTCATGTGCCGTTGCCGTGGAAACTGTCGAAGAGATCTGCTCTAATTACGTCTGTGGAACGGCCTCCCACTTGAACTTTGTCAGTTTTCCTCAGTGAAAAAAAGGTGTAAAACTTATCTATTCCCCGAGTTTTAATTTTTGTACATTTTCCTGCTTGTACTTCCTACAGCTTTTCAAGTGGTTGGTGGTTTTAGTAGTTTAATGTGATTTATTCGTTTGTTTGGATTTTTGCCTATGTTTGTTTGATTGTACCATTGTAACGCACTTCGATCAATGGCAGAAGAGCAATATCAAATTTTGGCTTTTATTAATTGTTATAAGTGGTCTGACACGAGTGTCTTACCGTTAAAGTTTTTCTTCTTTCTAGATAATCAATCGTATTTTTGAGATTCACTGGTACACTATCATCTTCAGGGTATGTCTGTAAACTCGTCTGATTCGCCTTTTTAATAACAATGTCAGAACACTGGTAAAAAGTCGTTTCGCCTGGTTTATTGGGGATGTAACGCATGCGTAGAACGCACTTTGGGCAGTCAATGTTGGGCATTACCTGCAAGGTAAAGGAATTCATAAATTAACATAGTATAAAATTTTCGAAACGTGATATGTTATGAAAACCTGTATGAATGTAATATTCCAAGGCAGTGGGTGATACGTAATGATTGCATAATCTATTTTGTTAAGTTGAAGACAAAGGTCTTTAGAAGTCATTAATATCAGGCTGCACAAACCCTGCCAGCAAGTACAAAACATATTTGGATCATATAGCTGGCATGTTATACCCAAAATTAAAATCAAGAAGCTGATTTATGACCATTTTTAGGCTACCTGCTATCAGTCTGGTTGATATATGCCCATGGAGTTTTATCTATTTCAGCACAGTAACTTTACAATGAAATTGTCAACTTGAAGTAACAGTACTGAACTTTTATCCTAGAGGCAATGAATCACTAAGCCTTTTGGCTTTCTGTGTGCGTGTGTGTGTCGGTGTGTGTGGGTGTGTGTTTGGTTTTTTTATTTTTTTTTACACAAACCAGACTAGAGCCAGTGATCAAAACATCTCCAGGACTGCTTGAATTGAGCCCCCCCCCCCCCCGCGCCCTCTGACTGCCGTGCAACTTCCGAGATGAACATGAAAAAATAACGATTTCATAGGTAGGCTGTTTGGGGAGTAAAATGAGTTCGGCTGGGACCAGAAGGATATCTCTTAGTGGGTCTTCCCCAGCACGATATCTTCATCTTTTCCCAGTTTATGAGTCTTTATTCGTGAATGTCCTTACCTCATCCCTATATTTTCCTTAATTCCCTTGCAAAGTGGCGAAACACGTGCACTTAGTAAACTAGTTTTATGAAAGAATTGTCATTTAACACAGAAATGATATAACCTTAATCTTGCTATATACATAATTCAGCCATGCATTGAAATATTGTAAACATACGGAAGTTTACCACAGGTATAGTATAATTCCGTTGATGCCACTGCGCATGCTCGTTTCGATCGCCGACAATTACCAGGGTGTCGAATTGCGTCATATCCGGGGATTGCGACAAAGCGATATCCATGTAACCTGTAAGTTGGGACGATGAATTATAAAAGAGTCTATAAAAGTTGTGAAGAACAAAGGTCTAAAAAACAGTGAACAAATAATTAAAACATTACAACAATATAGACACCTGAAGTGAAGTGTTAGGTCACTATATATACACCACCTCTACCATTGAAAAGTTCAAGGGAGCAGCCACACACTGGCATCTGGGGTGGCAATAGTGGGGAAAGAAGTTTGATCAATTACACTACTCATTTCATTTCGGGCAAGGAGAGACCTTTGAGAATGGAGACAAATTTCCCCTGACAACTTCCCCCTTCCCTCTTAAACTGCCTATCTCGATACGCCCTTGGAAATGTCTCTCCAGACGTCCTTCTCCTTATTGGGATAACTCTGTTAATTGTACAGTTGTAACTGAAAGACAACAAATGTGAAGCGAAAGTACAAAGTTTACAAGCATACGGTGTCGAAAACAAAAAACGAGGTAGTAGACAGGGATTCTGACGTGAAGGAGGGGGGATGGCACTGCGCAGGGAGATCGAAAAGAATTATCGTATGATCTAATTCTTTTAATCGATTTGACAAACGGGGAAGAGCGGGAGGAGTCAGACAGTAGCTTCGTTTGCACGCTCGTGTGCCCCTGACTACCGGCCTGGGGATAATACTGATTGCAGCTTTACGGACGTACAGGATCAGAAAATGACAAACTCAACTTCATGTTGTCTGCTCCACCCGACTCTGATGACCTTTTTATATAAGCTCGCATTTAAGTGACTGTGGTAGTTACTTAAAATGGTGACGTTCTCTTTTTATATGTTTTGTTCATATTCATCAGTTTCTGACTCTTGGCCTCTTAGTTCCGGCGTCCCTTTCCAGTGATTGACTTAAAAGTTATGCATGCTAATTCATTCTTTTAAAGCCAATGGAATTGCACAAATATTTTAAAGCCTGTATACAATATTAATCCTAAACCCCATACGGAAATTATATTGATACAGAATAGACTTATATAATAAAAACTTGCCTGGATATCCGACCTCATAATGGTTAAAATTTTGTTGGAATTTAATGAAAGTAGTCTTCCCACCCATATATGTCCCTGTTGGCGCTCCAGCAGGCTGACCACCACATGGCGGTTGGTGACGAAAGCAAGTAGAGTCCCCTGCCTGCGGGATTGAAAAGCAAGCTGCAATGTTATACTTGTAGTGAGCGGTACTTGCGTGAATGCATTATAAGGCACCCTGGTAGCTTTTGAAAATAATTGGGAACAGTCGAAATTAGGGACATGTGCCGTACTGTATGTGCTTCCCTGGTTTAGTTACGGGCCACAGTCTGTAAGGATTTTCATATTTTATGTGCCCCGAACTTTCCCGGCAAGGACTTCGACTTGAAGAAGTGTGACTAAAACCCACAATGGCCTTAAAGGGGCATTCCGTGACATAAAAATATTAAAATTTCATAAAACTGGGGGAGTTTTTCTCCCTGTATTGTAAACCTCATCTCAATAGCATGCTGCGTTGGGAAGTTATGGCTTTCATACGAAATACTCATTTCACAGCAGTACATTGCATTATGGGAAATCAGTGGTGGTGCCATACAGGCAGACTAATTGTACATCAGTTTGTACAGCTTTTGTAAATGATATTGGCTAGTTTATTTAGCACTTTAAGGAAAACAGGAAAAACTTTCCGAAGTTTCGAGCCCGCTCCCCCCCCCCCCCCGTGACTCTTCTTCAATGTTACTTTTTTCGATGTATCCCACGTGCGTGACCCCCACTTAAAAAGGCTATAGTGGCTTACACTAAGACGCAATGTATTTAGAGTGCATGGAATATAAAGGAAAGCAGAGATTTCTTTAAATGTGCTTCCACAATTTATGCTGCTCATTTTAATGTCGTTACCCTTTTCAAGTTGTAGAACAAATTACACTCGAAAACTATTCATTCACAACACCGGAAAATAAGGAGGAAACAAAATACCACACACTTGATCTGTTACTGTAAGCATACAAGCTGCTGGGTATACTAACAGTAGCAGTGGCGTAGCCAGGATTTTTGTCAGGGGGGGGGGCAAGAGCACCAAGATTTCCCCCAATTAGTGATCTGCTTCCTAATAATCAGTGGTCTCCGCAGGTCCCAACTTTTCCGGGTGCTTTCCTCTGACCTGGCTGATGTAACTGGTCGCCGTCCTGGGGGAGGGGTCTAAGGGGACCCCTTTTGGAAAATTTTTGCTCATATAAGGTGCGCTAGATGCAAAATGGTGCCACATTTGGTGCTAAATGTAAACTGAATAGATCACCAAGAATTCCTATTTTTTTAGGAAGCTTTTTTTTATCTTGCTTGTCTTCAGGTCTTGGTGAATTTTTCTTGAGTCCTACTGGTAGATCAGAATCAAAATGGGTGAAGTACAGTAATTAAGTGAACCCTGCCCTCATCAGTTCACCACATTCACCACAATCGGTCCAAATTTTACGAGGACCTGCCCTTGTAGCAGAGTATAGCATTTGACCACTGACCCATTCTAACAAACTGCATATACCACAATGCTGCTGCTTTAATTATCAAGAAACATTGGAAGTATACAGTAAAAGGACAGAGTCCCTTGTCAGAGGTCCAGAGATCCCATGCTGTATAAAACAGATAGTAAAACGTAACTAGTACAACTATAAGCATGGTGTCATCATTCCATCTCTGAAAACCTCTGGTTGTGCCAGTGTGGCATATACTTTTAAATAAGTAAAGTGCACTGGTTGAGAAATTTAAAATTTTACCAGATCATGCGCAAATTTCACCATATATTCACTTTCAAAATTTCCCCCAAGATTTTTCCACAGGGGGCAACTCGCCCCCCCTGTCCCCCCCCCCGGCTACGCCACTGAACATTAGCCTCCTTGTAAAGTTTTCCCTCTCAACACTGAAAATATGCACTTATACGGCAAAGACTTCCTTGGTATAAAATTTAAACGCAAGCTGAGTTAGCACCCATTTTCCAAGCTGAGTTAGACCCTTTTCCAAATAGCAATTACAAAGGATTATGGGGCAGACTTTTGGTATACGCGTCGTTTTTGGCTACAGTAAAATGTCATTGATGCACACCAAAACTCTGTCCCATATTTGTTTGTAATTGCTATTTGGTGGAGGGCTTATTAAAGATGATTAAGACACGCACAATGAAGGGTATGGATCTAGGTACGGTACCTTATGTGTATAGCTTAGATAACAGCCGGTCTTACCTTTTGAATATTAATGTCCCCTCGTTGCTGTGGTGAGATAACACAAAGGTGTGAGTTTACCAAGGTAAACGTGAACGCCAGAACGCAAATCAGACTTTGAAAACTGAACGTGAGCAACATTTTTATTTTAAAAGTAGTCAAGTCTCATAAGGTAAAAATGTTGTAGACTACTACAGGGATACCGCCACTCCGATACTTTTTGAGATGTTGAATAGAGGGTACACACAAACATTGCCAGTAGGACGAACAATATTGTGCACTAGTCGACATAGAACAGAGATATGTCACTGTGGACTTTGACTTGGTGATAACTTTACTGTATATGTGGTTGTTGATAAAGTATGAAGGTAAATAGCCTTCGACTTCAGTCAACTAAGCAATACAGCAGTAGATTGACCTGGGATTATGACGTAACCAAGGCACAGATCCGGGATTTTTGATTTTCCGAAATGGTAACCTGCATGCGGAGTCATTTGTACGGATTATACCTTGGCATGGTGCAAGAATTATAACTTGATTTGTCTTTAGACAAAGCGTATGAGAGGACCTGGGATAGGCAGCTTCGATCAAAAAAAATGTCGCTTTTATGGCAAAATGTCGCTTTAAGAGCACCCAGTGGCACTTTATTTTCACCGGAAAGCATTTGTAATCATTGTTTAGCCAATCAGAAAATTTTCCGGCAGAGCAAACAGTTACTTAATTCCACCATTTGTAAAATGTTTTCCCATACACCAAGTTCAGCAACTCCCAAAGGCAGTATCATCTTTTTCAATGACTTGATTAACACCGACTGTGCATAAAGCCAACGGTCAAATGGCACATTCAGAGAATTTCAGAATCCGTCTGAATAGCCTAAGGTATAATTATTTACAGCTTAGTAGCCGTAGATCACGACCCTTATGTCTATTTTAAAAAGGTTTTCAGACTTTCTTCACTTGTGCAAAGGGCGTCTTCAGTACTGAATTCTGTGTTTTCGGTATAAACAAGACTCATGTAGGCTATAAATTGCCTAGAGTTATGGGACAAGTTGCCCCAGCTAGAGTCCTCAAACCAAAGAACGAACAACCACAAGCGTACCTAATGCAGAAAAATTTTCTCCCTTAAAAGGGTATGTGTCCCTTTAAAATCATAATTTATAGAATAACAGATGATTGAAGAAAAAGACTCTGGGTAGCTATACTTTTAAGAAATATGGTTTTCATGGAAAGAACTTCTCTACTTTATAAGTGTTCAGTGTTCACGAAAACTTTGAGAGTTTCAAAATATGATATTTAATGTTACATAACTCTTGTGGGCTAATACGTAGTATTTTTGGACAGGTGCAGGGGGCCATTACCACTCGCGGATACAGAGGGGTTTCCGGATCTAGTCCCCCCTTTCGGCACTACTTTTTTTTGATAAGGCCCCATGCATAGCTGCACTACAAAGATTATGTATATACGAATTACGACTGTCAGATGCCAGAAAATCGCATCTTATTGTGCTTAATTTACAATATTCCTGAGGAAATCCCAGACCCCTTGCGTTACCAGTTTTAGGCGGGTGTGGTCATTGATACTAGCAGGTTCCGAAATTGCAGGTTGGTCAAACTTTATTTAAGTGTTCGATTTCGTTCAAACAATTATTTTGTATAGGCTACATGAAGGAGTCGGGAACATGTTGACATACGGTACTTACTAGGATTTGTCAATGAATGATTTTATCGAGATCCGTACTTAACTAAATATAGACGTGTCCTTTAATAGAAATAGGCAATTTATATCATGACTTCATTTCAAAAGATCACAGACAAACATCGTTAACATGAGAACGAGATTTACGATCAATACCCCATGTACGGGCAGTTGTCACAGGGCATATTGCAAGTTGTAACGCCTTGTATTTCTCAGAGACAACACCGACAACACTTATGTCTGATGCAAAGTTTTGGAATATTTCATTTAGATGTCCCAACATATGTAAAACATTTCACCTAATATTATAATGGCAAGAGCACCATGTCTGGGAACACATTGTGTCTGAGTACTTTTTTCAGTCCAAATGCTCATAGCTGTAAAATATGCACCATTCAGGTTCGCAGTTCGGCCCATATACTTCATATGCCCTGGGCAAGCAGGTATGTTAGGAGGGAGACGCAAGAACCACATCTGTCAGACAATACGTACTCAAAATGATTTAATATATTTCACGTATCAAAATTTGATTGACAGGTATCTGTGTTCCTGTATTGTTTAGCCACTGTTGACTAAACCCTCTAAATGATGATCTACCCCATTCGCATCCAACTAATCCTCAATCAAACTTAACAAAGGCCATTATTAAGATATGCCAATTGATCCGGCCCGTAACCAGGCAAAGTACGGAAGGGTGACGAGATGGCGGGGCGATATGAAGGGGCGAAATACGTTTTCAAGTGGGCGAGATTTGTAAAAATGTGTTAACGCCATGGTAACTTAAAATTGTCGAGAGGCGAAAATTTTCTAATTTTTCTAGGGGATCTTCCCCTGCTCCTACCCCACCCCCTGGCTGCGGGTTTGGCCTTGATATAATGTTTGTAACGGCCAAGAGTTAATCAAGATTTCTGTCAAACAGTCGTCAGTAAACGTTTATACTTTCTTTGCTTATTTACGGTTTTGACGTTTGCTTACCTTTCTTTCAATATTGGCAATTTTTCTAAGGAAGTATACTCGAAGTGAAAGTTTTGAGGAAATTCTTAAATGACGTTAACTAAATGAAATTTATCGTGATGAATAACGACGAAAGTTTAAAATCTCACATTTTTCTATGACGACTGGTAGTCATAAGTTAACTAGTACAAGGCATGGAGGGCTTTTTTCATTGTCATTTTGACAATAAGTGCTGAGCCTGATTAGTCTTTGCATGGTATTACAATAAACACTTTGAGGAGATAAATAATGTTACTATCGGAAACCAAAATTGCTTCACTGAGTCTGTAGAATGTTTGTTCTCCTTCCTAACACCTCCCTGCTAACGAGGGGTCCACCCCAACATATTCCTCTACTCTATATGTGGTATTATTGACTACGTCATTTCAAAACAAAACTTCCACTGATGAAATGTGTCTGCCCTGAAAAACCTCTGTCTGTTTCAAACAGATATTGCATAGCTAGGGTCAGACATGTCTGCTCTGGAAAATTGAAGAAAGTTTGGTGACCAAGTCAGAATTATTTTGGTACCTGGGTCGGAAAAGGTTTACATAAATTACTCGCATTTGCTTTTGATCTTTCATGATGACCAGAGAGGTAGTGTTACAACTTTCTCCTCTTACTCCAAATCCAGCTTGTCCCTACTAAATAATATGAATGCCAATTGCCATAATTTCACTGAAAACCTAAACTAGTCAGGATGGTGCTTCTCCCGACTAATTTGACTGACTATCGTAAAAATTAGTCGGTGGATTAGTCAGTGATCACAAACTAGTCAGTTTGATAAGTCGGTGTCACACGGACTAATTCACTGACTAGTTTGTGATCACTGACTAATTCACCGACTAACTTTTACGTTAGTCATTCAAATTAGTCCGGAGAGCACCATCCTGATTAGTTTAGGTTTTCAGTGAACAAGGCCAACAATGCGTCATGTTAAATTTTTTCTGGGGAAGAACTTCCGGCCCTTTCTCAGCAACTTTTGCCGGATATTGCTGGACATCCTACATTAAATCACCGGTGACACTGTATAATAATGGTACTCCATACAAATTGATTCTTTGTATACTTACTAATTGTATCAATTCTTAGATCTTAAGAAATTGCACGTAACAGTGTTGTAGCTTCATTGTTTTATTTCAATTTTCATGTAGTGACAATATTACAGATATAAGATTATCAGGCTGCTAACAGGCCTTTTCAGAAATTACAGTGCATGCTCAGTGCACATTGCAAAGCGCCGATGACGTAAGAAAATGTTTGCTTGTGTACGGTATTTATCTTGGTTGCCAGATGCCGGGAAATACCATTTAACAGTTCTTATTTCAATTTCCTCCTGTCCCCCACCCCATTTAAGCTTCGTACATTTTGATGCTCTTGGGTTTGAACCCCCTTTTGTATAATCCTGGATCCAACCCTGATGTCTCCCCCTTCCCTCCTCATCTATATTAGGATATTTTCCAAATTTGTCTAAAACCCTGATTTGTACGACCTAAAGCATGTACTCCCCGATAGCGAATAGTTACCCTGAAGGTTTACACAATATAATATGACTCTGAAGAAAGGGAAGATTTCAATGAAAACCCCAATTTTCAAATTATATTTTGTAGAAATCTAAAATTTTCAAATTCCCTCAACAAAAATCTTTTTTTTTTTAATTTCTTTAACATAAACCCAACATTTTTGTGGTCATAAAAACAATTTGATTTCGCAATCCTTCCGGCAACCTGTCGCCATTGTCGTGTCTTTTGGTAGCTGCCACCTGCCTTGGAGGTTGATCCCCCTGATGAGCAAATCCTGGAGCTATCCGTTTCTGAAAAGAAAACTGCTGCCATAGGTTATTGGTGGATCTGAATGGTTTAATACTGGTAAAAGCCATTTCTCTCTGTGCCCTTACGGTGTAATATGTACACTCCCCCACCCCCCAATTCAAGCAGAAAATTTGCTTCGTCCGGAGGAAAATGCCCTTTTCCGGTATGTTTCATCTTACTAAATGACTAAAATTTTTGGAAAAAAGCTCTTTGTCTTAATAATTAATAATAATAATAATTGTGCATTTGTAAAGCGCCATCCATCTATGTAAACATAATCCGAGGCGCAAAAGGACCGTATTGGATCAATGAAAAGAACAAGAAATAATAACAAAGTATCACCAGTGAAGTAGAAATTAATTATAAGCAATAGTGAACAAGTGAGTTTTAAGATTATTCTTAAAGGTAAGTAATGAATTACAACAGCGAATGTTCAGTGGAAGAGAGTTCCATAATTTGGGAGCAGCTACAGAAAAGGCCTTATCTCCAGCAGCTGTAGAAGTCCTTGGGATGGCTAGGAGATTTTTTCCTGCAGACCTTAGTGTGCGACCTGAGGAATATCGTATTAGGAGTTCTTCAAGATATACCGGTGCTTTGCCATTTAGCGCTTTCCATGTGAGAAGAATTATTTTATAGTCAATACGATGCCGGACTGGAAGCCAGTGAAGATGTTTCAAGATAGGTGTAATATGATCATGTTTTCTAGTTTTTGTTAAAATCCGGGCTGCTGCATTCTGAACACACTGAATCTTTCTGACCAACTTATCAGGAATACCGTACAACAGGGAGTTGCAATTGTCAAGCCTGGATGTTATAAGGGCATGAACAATTAAAGCCGCTGAATCATCAGGCAAACATCTACGAATACTATTAATGTTCCTGATATGAAAGAAAGCAGTTTGGCAGAGCCTTCACCTTGTTGTTTCGTGATTTTGTCTCGATTTGCCCCTATGTCTCTAGAGGAGCATGTATAAACCCCTTCCCAACAACCGCCTCCCCCTTTCACGACATCCTACTTTTGCTCAACACTTAGGCACTTGTCTTTGCTGTCAAACTGTTGTTCTTTGCCAGCCACCTATATAAACAATAACGTAACACTGTTACAGCAGGGGTCTAATATCACTTCCCTGGTTAGAGATTTTTTATTTAGTGGGGAGATTGAACAGTAACTCACGCGATCTGTGCCATTTCGTCAGCGAAGTGTATTTGTTTTGTGTCAAAAATTTATTATACATTACATAACTTCAATATTTTTTACAATTAATTCATACTTTACTTTTTAAAGAGGAAGATAATTGAATTAAGTACCCTTAACAATATTCTGCATGACTGAAACAATACATCTTACTTTAGGAAACGTCACACTGACTTAAAGGAAGGGTTTAAGCAAAAAATTAATTCTCATATGTAAAGGAAGTAAATCTACGCAATTTGGTGAAAATACCATTCAAATCGGACATGTAGTACTGGAGATATCAACAAATGAAATTACTACTTTTGTGACCGAAAGTGAGCTTGAGGCAAGCAGGGGTTAAATCACTTCCTCACGTTCATGAGAAGTGCTTTGTTTTCTTTGTTTTTTTTTTTTTTTCAATCTGTTGTGCTGACCTTCAGGTTAATAGGGACAGGAGCTCCCCATGAGGAATTGGAAGTTTAAAAAATTCCCATGCCTCTCATACATTCACATCCAGATAACATGTGATTGTGAAGGATAAAATTGGTTGTAAAGTTTAAATAAAAACAAAAGATGTTCATTAATGTGAGGCAATGACGCCATATGTGCTTGCTTCAAGTTCACTTTGCGTTGAACATGTGACAACTTTAACTGCGAATAACTTGAGAACCACAAATTGGATTTCAATACAAATTTCACCAGAATGCTTAGAATAAGTACCTCTCTAATATATGGAAACTTGATTTGAACTTAGACCCTTCGAGTGTGGGGTTGGGCGCCGGAAGAGTTTTGAAAAGAAGGCAAGTGCTCCGCTGCCCTTTTGTTTTACAGGACAGCACCCTGCGGACCAGACGTAATTTTATCACATCTCACTCATTCACGGCTTTCAAACCAACCAATATATGTCAGTGATGTAGGGAAAGACTGTGTGCCCAGGGAGGTGATATTAGACCTCCCTGGTGTGACTATACTCGGGTCAAAGAGGAAATGAGGGCGGCAACGATTTTCCTTTTATTAGAAAATTTAAATATGTATATTTTACTGACTACAAGGTCCCTTCTCCGGCACGTGCCAATAGTTATTGACTATTAAGTTGAACGTTAAAATGACAGAAACACTTAAAGATAAGGACTTTCACCTTAATCGAAGAGTTGAAAGGAATGTAATTACTCAAACAAAGAAACACGAAGAGCTCGTTTTAACCAAATATAGTCAAATTTTGAACCTAATCTAGCCAAACCTACTGACGGCATTGTTTTAGGCCTGCAACAGCAAGGATCTTAAATGTTGAAAACGTGTGTGGAGACACAGCAGGGAACAGCTTCGGCCCTCTTTCAATCGAGTTGTCCCTAGTTCCCCACTTTCTCTCGTGCAAAAGAAAGATATGAAGATAGTTGGGGTAATTTATACCTTTTCCTCTTCGAAAATGTTATCGTCTCAACGACATGTCAATCATCTATTCCTATGTACACAGTTACCCTTCACCACCCCTTTTCCCCTCCCCAAAGAGGAAAAGGGAAGATTTGTTGACTAATGATGGAATGATGGCGGTTAGATACCATCAAAGTAAAAAAGTACTTTAAAGTTTCGTTAAATTGATGAAAACTCCGAGATTTCAACTTCCTTCACGGTGACCATTGTTGCTCTTGACCGCGTTCTAATGTTTCCTGCGAGGCTCAGCGAACTCGATCGCGACTTTAATCGCGGTCGATACACTCCTTGCATACCACTTTGTATCGCACCTTCGGTATCCTCTTCTGCTTCTGGTTCACTTTTATCAGAACCAAAGCAAGCTATGTATAGTTTTGGGCTGAAAACGCAGAAAAGAACGAAAATGGAGTTTATGTTGAGACCCGTAGCTACATAAAGCAGTGATCTGTAATCGCTTGTGGTAGTGAAGTAGGGAACGGTTACCGAAAAGAAGAGAATCTCTGTTCCAAAAAGAGAAAAAGCAAAGAGACGGATCTCGTAGTTGTTGTCGGGCAGCGCCCTCGCTAGTATGCTGAAAACACAACCGACCGTCATAAAGATAGCGTTGAATACAATATCGCCAATTGGTTGGAAGTAGGGAACAACGCATGCGTCGTGGTGGTACACCTCCCCGCTCTCAGAATAAGAGATAGTCCTAATGAAGTCTAGTGGAGTGGTCACCATCCAGGCTGTACAGATGATGAGCTGTGGTAGAAAAGAAGTAGATCAATATTAGCAAAGGTCACATAGGATCCAGGTGTAGGCTGGTTCATATTCACATATAAAATGATACTCCATACAAAACATGTGACATTGTGTCTTTGTACCCGTGTTTCTTTGCCCAGTCAAAAATAAATGTTTCCTCTTCAAGCATTAAATGTGCATTAAATGTGCAAAGGAGCGCTCCTAATGTACGCCATGAGCAGTTTCGTTTTACTTATACCTAAAGTTTAAAATTTCAAAAATACATCTTACAAAGCTTGAAAAATGAATCCAAATGGTCTCCAACTTTCATCTTCACAGGACATTCCTGAGCCGAGATGTAAAGTGTTGAAGCTTATTTACTTAAATTAAATGGTAGAATGTGCATTTAATTGGTATGAAAATGGAAGTTGGATGAATGAGATTCATTTTCTAACCTCTAAAATATATATTCTTGTAATTCTAGACTGTAGATACAGTTTCAGCTTATGCTTTTTTACTCGCATCGTCTTTTTATTTCTTTTTGCTAGGAAAGCTTCTTTGTGTTATAACTTTAAGTGATGATAGTCACATTCGGCAAATTTCTACCCAAACATTGAACTAAAGAAACTACCACCTCATTGTTTTTTCATAGTTTTCGTTATCGTTGGCAAACTTATATTTTTTTTCAACACTATGTTGGGTGGGGGGGGGGGGGCTTTACAAGTTGTTGACAGCAGTTGCTCTTGCATTTCCCTGACGATTTCGTATTTCCTCTGCTCATATGCCTACGAGCCCCGGAGTTGGGATAAAACCAATTTCTCAGACGGATATATGGAATAACTCGTGCCATTGTCTCATGAAGTGCTGATTTTTCTCGGGCCAAGACGACCTGTCCCCAGCAATAAAGTATCCAGTACGCCTGGTCGTCTGCTCTGCACTTACCTGTGCTACTACCGCGACTGTGATAAGCAAGACCTGCTTCTTTCTATTCCAGAGATCAGCCTCCTCTCTCGATCCCGTCTTTTTAGCCATTTTGTATGTGCGATAACATCGGATAGTCTTAATAGCAAATGGAACGTAAATCAGAGTAAGAGATACACCCAGTCCCATCCTTAAAAAGAAGCAAACAGCTGGATGCGGAGTCAGTGTGTGCATCGCCGTTGAAACGAGAGCGAGGATAATGCCGACAAACATGGAGACCGTTAACACAGGTTCCATTGCTCTAATAAGGTAGTGTTTTAAATTAAGAAGTATTCCTACAATATTAATAGAAGCCAGTAATATTCCTAAGCAACTGAGAGATATCATCATCCATCCCAACCCCTGAGCATCTTCGAAAAAGATTTTCACCGTTGTGACGCAACTGGTCTTGTTAAGATTAGGCCACGTGTCATATTCACAAGCAGAGCATGTAGTACTATTTAGCAGGGTCTCATTTGGCAGACATTCATTGCATTCCCAACAACATAATTTATCCGAATAGAAAGTTTTGACTAGTCCCATCGCACAAGGCTCACTACATACGGACATAGGAGGGTCGTACGATACGGACCCGTTGACTGTTGTATTGAGGTAAAACTTCACCAAGGTGTCGTCAATGTTCAGACGCACAGCGTCCGGCAGAAGGTCAGTCCATGTTCCGACTCTCGTTCGTCGTAGGACGCCGTCCACGTCCAGCTGGTAGTTTTCAATGGAATATTTACCTCCGGCGTCGCCTTTCTCGTCAAACGTGACGATACCATTTGCTAAGCTAACAAATCTTACATGTCTAAGATAAGAATAAAGCAGAGAACCGTTGGATACTGCTGTTAGCAAACACATCTTAGGTTCAGTACTATTAGTACAGAGATCCTTAGACATTTCGTCCATTGCGTACGCAAACGCATACACGCTGTCCATGACTAGTGTATCTGTGGTGGAGTAGTCCGCCACGTGTTCCGTATTGTTGGACGGACAAAATAGATTGTTGGAACAGTAGTAATGTTGAAATTCCTCACCCCAGGGGTTGGGGTCGTCCTTGTATTCTTTTGTGTAAAACTGTAGATCAAACTCAACCAACCGGTTGGAAAATGGAATAACAGCCAGAGTTCCTATAGGCAGAGAACAGTAAAATATTTAAGGGATTTGCTAGTGACAAAAATCAATGACTTCAAAAGATGTAGAAATTTTTTCTCTTCTATTGGGAGAAAACCACATCTCAATAGCTTGTAGCGTTTGGAAGATACTAATTTTTAAAGAAATACAATTTTTTTTTTCTCAAGATAAAGCGCATAATGGGAAATCTGTGATGTCATCGCGGCACATGAATTTGACAAAGCATTGAATTTCTTTGTAATGCTGAAACTGTTGTAGGGAATTTTTAGCAACTGTGTTTGTTATGCCGTACAAATGGTGTAGATTTATGCTAAACCTGCATGGAAAGATATTCAAACATTCCAACAGTATCAAATTCCAAGGACAACAGGAAATTCAATTATAAAGGAAAACAAAAGAAACCTGAGGCAATGTGCCCACTTTACATAACATGCTGTGACCTTGATGAGAACTGGAGGTATTTTTGACGAAGGCGTACCCTACCTTAGATACATGGGCGAAGGAGCCCAAGTTGATTAAGTGGGGTAACTACTTGCCCGAAAAATATAACCCACAATTTCCGCGCGCTCCACGCGCATGCAACATGTTAATGTGCATATCATATAGGCATGCATCGGTTATCACACCGCTTGCCAACTACATACAATCATATGGTAATGTTATTACCCTTCCATACTATTATAATTTTTTGGAAGTCATTACAATAACAATGTTAATAATCAGTGGCGTATCCAGGATTTCTCTCATGGGGGTGGGGGCATGCATTATGTTGTGTGAATGCAGGCCTGGGAGGGGTCTAAGGTCTTGTCGGGAAAAGGTCCACCACCTCCAACACACACACACACCCACACACACACACTCATCGATCCTTAGGGACGCCCCTGAATATATCGGCTGTCAGGGTGGATGGTCCAAATCGCGGGTGATAACGTACTTTGTACTGGGAACCCTCTTGCCTGATGATGGTCAAACCTGCCGTCAAACCTTACCGTACTGTGCGATACGGTACGTAAAAAACAACAGCGCGGTTGGAATTTAATTCCCGGTCTTTACAGAAAACTGTGTAAACTATCTTACTCTATAGAACCGGAGCGCTTGGCTATGTGGAACGGAACTTTTAAAGAAATGGAACAACGAAACTCAAAATCGCGCGAAGCGCGCCAAAATATTTTTAAGATCTTATAGGTATATTCCCTCCTTGAGAGCTAAAACAAGTACACCGTCCTTCGGGGATAACATACTTTACCTCATACAATTTGTATCTACGATAGTTTGCACCCGGACGGACCCTTTCTTTGTCACCTCAGGGAGTTGTCATTTAGAGTTGTCTAAATACGAACTCCCTGGTCACCTAGTGCGAACGTGCCGTCCTGAGGGTGGGTTTCCCCCTACTCTTGAAGAAAATTTTATTCTTTTTAGTTGGTTTAGATGCAAAATTTCTTTGGCGAAGTTTTGAACTGATTATATGTTGAAAAATTGTTTTTATTTGGGGGAGGGGGAAGGGGTGGTGTCTAAGTTGAGGGCCTGAAACTCCCTCCCCCCCCTACCGTGATATATTAATTTACGTAAGGTCGGTTGCTCAGATGGAAAATGGTGCTATTTTTGGCAAAAACTTGAGCTTTAAAACGATCTCTCGTTACAAAAAAAATGGTATTTAGTGATATTTTGGCTGTGTCTTGGTACACTCCCAATGTTGATATAACGAGATATGAACAGGGCCTCCTGAAAGCTCTGGGGTAATTACAGTAATTACAAAATGGAGACACTAGTATGATACTTTTAACTGACGTCCAAATGATACTGCAGGAGAGCACACCAAAAATCGTCGTTTCACTCATTTTGATCGAGAATCCAAATGTACAGCTTCCAATGAGGAATGAAAGAGGGAGAAAAGGTATTATTACAAGTGGTTTAAAGGTTTAATAAGTTGCATGTTTGATAAGGCTTTTTCTCTGAAAATACACTTAGTGACCTTTGATTTGAATAAGCCTGTGCATTGAGTAATATACTTCTAATCATGAACATTACGCTACAAATGTTGCCCATAGAACAAGGTTGCCACATCATCCCCTCTTGATGTAAGCCTGAGTTGGACTTGAAAAGTTTTTGGAAAAACAGGTCTCGCCAGAATAATTCGGTGCTTTATAATGTCGGTCAGGCGTGCAGTGTAAAACTTGGCAGTTGCGCAAAACGCACCGAAATTTTGCTTTAATTGGAATTGTTATAAAACCCGTAACAATACAGTTTCACACTTACATTTGTGATAATATTAAAAAGGAACAGAATATGAAGAGCAAACTTTTATAGGTTGGGAGGGATTTATGAAAATTTGCGTATAAACGGTTGTTTCTCCAAAAAGGTAGCGCGTACTTCAGTTATTTTCAATTGTTTTTAACCGTGTAGTAATTTTCTGGGACAAAGATCTGCGAATGTAAGTGTTGTGTAACTACGGGTTACAAAGATTGCCCCCAAATCCCCCTCATTCAACTCTTTCCGCTTGAGAAAGAACAAGTGATCATTACGAAAAGGGCTTGAAAATCGCAGGTCTTAACCACATCTGTTACTGGATTTTTATTTATTTTATCTATTTATTTATTGTTATTAATTTTTTGTGGCAAACGACAATGCAGAGTGTCATAATTATTATGTTTACTAAAACATTAAGTGAAGCTTATGAAAATTACGGTACACATCAATGTACATGAATAATTAGAAATGCAAGCAACGTCTGCAGCGAAACTTGTATTCCGATTACTTACCGGCCGCAACGTCTTCGACACCCGTCAGAGCCCGCACGCCGTCTACTGCGATACCGTCACTTACTACCCAGGTAAAATCATAAATGGCGTTTTCTCGTTGTACGGCTTCCATGAGGGATTTCGCCTGTTCCATGTACATGAAAAGAATGACAACCTTAGCTCTCGAGTAAGGATCTGTCCTCAGCGTCCTTACCAAATCGGTAAAGTCGCTAGCAGTCCAGTATGACGATATCTCTTGGGAAAATGAGATGCAAAAGTCGTAATTTTCTTCCTCAGAGGTGAAATCCCGAAATGCTGTTTGTCCGTAACTATCATCAGAATATAGAAAATTGACAAACGACCATTCGTAGAGGAGCACGATATCTCTTATCACTTTCACCTGCAACTTGTCCGGTGGAACCGTCCTCATAAAATAAGGATACTTGTCCCGGTTACTCAGCTCGTCGCTTGTGGATAAGTAACTCACGACGGGAATGGCATCGGTACCAAGGAGCATGGCTGCCTCTATGGTACATTCGCTCTTTTGAGCTCCAATGACACCCGTTAATTGCCCATAGTCCCATAGCTTTTGGCATTGGTTCGTGTCGTCACCATCCGTAATGTCTTGAATGGCGCAGTCGAAGGCTCTTTTCCGTGGAAGAAAATTAAGAGATCGTGCAATTGTGACAGCGAAATCGAAGCAAGAGTCGTAGATCTCGAATCCAAGAGTGATGTTTGACAGCAGATTGTCCTGTGCATTTATTCTGTCGACAGCATAGATCATACCTTCTAGATTTTTAAGGGCCGACAAGTCCCGGATGGCATCGCAGTAACGTTTGGCTTCGTTGTAGGTGTGGAGAGGGAACAAGCCACCTAACAAAATATCTCCTTTGCGTCTATAAACGATATCTGGCTGGATCGTATCGAAGGAAGTAACGCTCACGAGGAAAAAGGGGTTAATAAAGAAGAACTTAAATAATGCAAAGATCCATCGTGAATAACGATGAAGAATCACCATGGCGACCGCAGGAAAAGGTTACAAGCCTAATGCCTCCCTGGTGATAGTCATATTATAGTTTCTAAGGCGTTGCTCTTCAAAGAAGTGAACATTACAAAACAACCAACGTTTTTCATCTGCAGTTATTTCTGCTTCTTTTCTCCAAAGATGGCAAGACTGTCCATACGTTATTATGACGTCTACCTCTTGTACAAACGGTAACGTTTTCATAACTTAAAGTTTAAAAATAACAGATCATGTGTGCATTTATTCAAGGACGTCGGTTCTCTCCTCAAAAGCATCCATGATCATACCCAGAGTCTTCCTTCCTTAACGATTAATCTGTCTTCTATACAAATTCTTGCAATAAGTCATTCGTGACGTCACTTTATCACTCATTAAGTGCGATGATTGGCAGATCTGGTCACTTGGATCTAATTCATTTTCTGCGGTCACTCCAAGCGACATGTATAGCTCGGAGTGTATAGCTTTGCCATGCTGCAGACTTTTCACCAACTATGTTGTTTTAAAATCGTATTTCTTTTAAGTACAACTGAGTGTAAATTTCAATTACACTTTTGAAAATCACTGGAGACTACCCTTTTAAATAATGCAAATATTTAAACCCGGAAAATGTGTCGCCTCATACATCAAGTGTGACACCATCTTCCTTGCACATCCGGTAAACAGCGTTTATGCGTCCCAAAAAAGATAAATTCTCGACATAGTGGCACGTGTCTTTGTTGTCAGGATGATGAGCCGTCGATTTTTGCTGAATTTCAGAGTTCCAGTCTTTTAAGAGTACAAGAGTAAAGTTTTTCCTTCGTGTCGTGGTATTAAAATGAAGTGTTCGGTAAACAGAGTTGTCTTGTCCGACCAGTCGGAGAGGACTGATTGTAACGATCAATTAACAGCCATTAGTCTACAGTTGCCGCACTGACGTCTTTGCTCCGGAAATTCGGCATTTGACGCTTCGCTGTCACTTTGAAATTGGTTTAGAGACTAACAGTCATTCCATTAGCAGACTTAGATAACATGAAAGTTTCAGATCTCTGCTTAATTGTGATCCATTAACATCTCTTAAAGCAGGTGTTCCGTTCCCATCGGGCAGGAATATTTAAATACTCTCGGAGATGCGAACGACGACCGAACAAAACGTATAAGCGCGGAATTAAATTAAGTATAGACTAATCTAGGGTTGGTAGACACATCGGATGTACAGATACTAATAAACAAGGTAGTCATTAAAGTTATAACAGACACTGATTTGGTATAAATAGACCACTCTGAAGGTCCGAGTTGTTCCCTCCGATCGAATTAATGGGTATATGTGGTATATAACCAATTGGTAAGTAAATAAGGGAAGAAAGAGGTACAAAGAACTTTGGACGAGAGACTTGTTAGTCATCCCAGATGTTTGTTATCGTGATCTTAACACTTGTTTGTGTGTATACTTGCCCAGTATCGCCGTATGTATATAGTGATACTGAGTAAATACATCGGTGAATGCAACTGAGATATGGTGAAGTGTCAAAGGTCATGATGATTCTTTTCACAGGGCAGTATCCGAGTCCAGCTAACCCGATTCCGAGCCAATTCTGATTCCAGTGGTTACAATTCCAGGCCAATTCCGAATCCGACCATTTGACAATGTAGAATATCATACAAATGCTATTTATACCATTTTTCAAGTACATTTCATTAAAACTGTCGTTTCAAGAGTCATTTTCATAGTCTGGTCCACTCTGTAACTTAGTTGACTGTGTGCGACCATTCATGTATTAAATTGTGCACCAATAAAAATGTATCTTTCAGTAATATTAATGAAACTTTCATTTTTGTGGACTCGGCTGGAATCGGCTCCGAGTCCAGATCCAGCTGAAGCCCATTCCGCGCCAATTCCGATTCCGGAACCTCCCATTTCGGACTAATTCCGAGCCCAGTAAAGAACGACTGGAGTGCGGAATCGATTCCGAGTCCGGACTGGGCTTAGTTTACGGCCTTGGTTCTTTTAACCATTTGGTGAGACGTTTTATGCATGTTTACAGGATTAATTACGGGTATCAACACTTATAATATCCCCCGTCTTTGTTTTATCACCTAGATTATGTAGCGAAGAAATTTTAATCGACTTAAACTTATTTTTATTTCATAGACCCTATAACCCGAAACCAGTGAAAGAGATGCCTTGCGGTGTAAATAACTAAATACATATTTTGCTATGACCGTGACACGCGCTGCACTGAGGCATAATTTTAACATTCTCTTACCCAAATAATTATCCTGCTAATGTAAAAATTTAGGGGAAGATACTCGCCTTTTTTGTACTTCGGGCACGCTGAAAACTACGTGTCTTTGTTGATAATGAACCAAATTCTGACGTAAACTAATTGGACGGTGTGCTATAGTTGCCCGCTCCGCGGACATGTATTACTCATGCACACATATTGGCTGCACTCGTAATACCAAATTGCTTAGACTGTTAGAGTATGTACTCAATAGAGGAGTACATACTGGACACCTGCTATGAAGGTAAGTGTGCTAGAGAACAAAAACAAATTAGAAAACTGGTTACGGAGACCGTAACCATTGTTTGTAGAAGTGATGGAGGATTTTGAAGTTTTCTTTTGTTTGGTTTTCGAAGGTTCTGTAGTGGCAGGTTACACACGAATTTGACGCCATGAAGGAAACTGGAGTTACATGTATACAACGGTTGATTCATAGGCAGGGGCGGCGCCAGGGTTTTTCGATAGAGGTGGCAAAGCATGCTGGGTCGGACCCAGCTTTATTGTTTGGGGGGTGGGTGGGTGCAGGCATTGAAGACTTCCGAGCCTCACCCTACCCACCCTACCCCCCCCCCCGTGTCAGAACCTGCGTTTTGGCGTTTTCATTTTCTTGGACTTTCTTTTTCTCTAAAAAAAACTTTTTGTCTGAAATAAATACGAACTGTGAGAAGGTTTGTTTATCTGTCAGTGAAAATCGGCCCCTCACTGAATGAGACGCTTCAACTATGCAGCAGGCACGGCGGAACGAAAAAATATTGGGGGGGGGGGGGCTGAGTGCAGCAAGACTATCTAAGCGGAGCGCCACCATCAGTTGGCGCGTAGCGTACAAGAAAATTTTGGGCTTTAAAAACCCTCCAGATGGCCGGAAATGGCACTTCCCGAGTGTTCTAAGCTGCATGTACCCAGCCTTGAAATATGGATCATATGTCTGCAATTTCTCAATTAAGGAGAAAAAAATAAATCTATGAAAAATGGTAATACATATTTCTAAGCGGAGCGCCACCATCGGTTGGCGCGGAGCGTTCAAGAAAATTTTTGACTTTGCAAACCCCCCAGATGGCCGGAAACGGCACTTCCCGAGTGTTCTAAACTGTATGTATTCATCCTTGAAATATGGATCTCATGTCTGCAACTTCTTAATTAATGAGAAAAAATTAATCCTCATTATGTGATTTTTTTCTTGCTTATAGAAAAGCCGAATCACTGAGGAAGAATTATACGCAAAATTGAATTTTATAAAAGGGAGAGGAATCATAACTCTTATGAGATAACATTAAATTTTTACCTATAGTTTTTCGAGTTTTTGAACCAATGGTGTAACCAAATTTGCAAGCTAAAGTAAACTTTACGAAAACAGGAGTGACGTCATTTCCTCACATTAATAGACTGAATTATGTGTATCGTTAAATTTAAATCCGATTTAGCTGTTTAGTGTCCTTCATAATCGTATGGTACGGTATCATTACTTAATATGCATAGGAGATACTGAAAATTTGCAAATTGCACTCATAAGGGTCTGTAAGCCAAAACGATTGAAAGGAACAGAAAAGGGAGAACTGCTCATCAATGTGAGAATGTGAAATCGCTCCAGCTTGCTTTGAGTTCACTTTGCTTTGAAAATACAGTTAAATCAACTTTTTATGTTGAAAGAAACGCAAATAGAAAATGCATTTTTGTGGTCTACAAAGAACTGCCAAATTTTAGCTAAATTTAAAGTGTACCTAAAGGCTAAAAATTCAAAAACATATATTACAAAGCTTGAAAAATGAATCCAAATGGTCTAACTGCCATCTTTACAGGAATTCCTGAGCTGAGATATATAAAATGTTGGTGCTTATTCAATTTAAAATGGTAGATGGCGCAATAATTTGTAATGTCATTCTTGTACTACTCAAATTACATTCTTTGTTTTCTTTATTTTTTCGAAAGCCTCTGCACCTTGTGCCAAAATGTGATCCCTTTCTCACTGTTATAGGGTGACTTAACTATACAAAACCTCATCGTACAACAGTAATTTTTGCAAGGTTATATAACCATTTCAATTTCAAAAGGAAACAAAAGCAAGTAATGTGAGTTTTACAAGAAGATCATCACAAATTATTGCGCAATCGACTACTTCAAATAAAATGAATAAATTTTAACTTTTCATACCTCAGCAACAGGGTGAGCTATGAAAATGAGAGTTGGATGAGTAAAATTCGTTTCCAACGTCTAAAATATATATTCTTATAATTCTACACTTTAGGTCCACTTTAAACTCCTAAAATGAAACGTGCATGTATGGGATAAGAGACAAAACTGATTGCAATTTGTTTTATTGCAGTATTATTTATGTAAAATTTGGACTTAAATCTTAAGAATGAATTCACAGGCAGAGGTACAAATAATTGGTTGGGATGACGTCACCAGGGAGGGAGAGGGAGGAGGGAGATGGAGGAGGGAGGGAGATACCGTACCATAACACACGTCAGTCTTTAAGCGCCTGTCACACCTCACCGGATTGCAATAACGGAGAGGAAACGAAGACCGAAAGTGTCACTCCGTTGATGTATGTTAGTATCCGTTTAGTCTCCTGTTCTCCTCCGCCGACTTCGTTTCATGACCGGGAACGTCCGGTATGAACGGCGAGAGATTTGGACCACACGTCGACCGAAAAAGGTCCCCTTTACGTATTCGTTACTTATCCGCTAAGCTTCCGTTTTATCATTTTCTCGTGCGTTTCTCATACTGGACTTCTCCGTTAGTATCCGTTCGTCTCCAGTGATTGCTATTGCTCACCGGATCATTACCGGACAACAAACGGATGAAACGTAAAAGTACAGTACCTGTACCGAATGTTCGACGGATACTAACGCATAAGTAACGGAAGCGTAAAGGAATAGAACTGACAATGAACGGATAGGTAACGTACGTTTAACTGAAGAAACTAAACAACACAGGCAAAGAAACGTATAGGGGACGGACATAGACCGAAGATGCAGCGTACTTACATCCTGTCCCCTCCTCATACTATAGCTTAACAAACGTTTTTGCCGTTTTTTCTTGAATTTTTTGGGTGCGACTGATTCCTTCCCCCTGCATCCGCCCCAGGCATGAGATGAGGGATCGCGGTTCTGAGGGAGGGGTTAAGGGGAGGGGGTGTGAAAGATTTTTCGACTACCGGGAAGCCTTAGACGCAATCTGGTACAATATTTTGCATCTTTTGAAGTCATATTTTTCTCGAGAAATCTAGTTTCTAGGTAAGTAATCCAACGTTCTTTACTTTTGGCCGACTACAGTTTTCCAACTTTGTTGCACTTATTGTCGACGATTATATAACAAACGGGCAAGGGCGGCGATTTGTGTTGGCTATTGGGGGAGGGGCGCAGAATGGAAGTTGCCATCGAAGCGGAGCCATCATAGTTTTGTGCGAAGCGTACAAGAGAATTTTCGCCCTACAGACCCCCCAGACTGCATGAAATGGCACTTCTCGGGATCTTGGAGGCAGTTTTGAACCGTACGAGACTTGATAAGTGACGACTGACAGGCATGAGCGTGTGAACGGGTTTGGTTGCGTTGGTATAGAAGCGGAGCTCCACTAACGTTTTTAAAATGTTGCCAAAATAGCTTCTATATCGCAATTAAATGGTCCTTCTCAGACCTTTCAAATTGCACTGAAGCCATCTTGATATGTGGCATGATTTCTATTGGCTGGTGCGGACTGCGCCGATAAAATGTTTGCCAAAACAGCTCCCAGATCGCAAGAAATGGCCCTTCCCAGATCTTTCAAATTGCACTGAAGACATCTAGATATGTTAAACGCCTCATATATATTTTCCCACTTTTCCACTGCTTCCTCTGGTATAACCTTCCCTGCGTACCAATTTAACCATTTTGTGATTGTTGTGACATGATTGAACAATGTACACGGAAGTGAAAATCCTACACCCCCCCCCTCCTCCACTGATTGGATACGATACTGCACTACAGACATGTCACTGCATGTGTAGGGCAAGTGTACAACTATAGCTGGTAGGTCCATGCGTACTGGATTTACACACTAAAATATGATGTAGGCCTACTTCTCCGGGAGCCACGGTCGTGAAGGTAGCCATGGAATTCAAAATAGATACCACATTCGCTTAGTCCGAGAATTTACAGAATATTGATAAATACGTCGGTCAAATACGGATTTGAATTAACTTTTAATCACTCAAATCAGTCAGTTTAGTGTTGAATACTATGTTTTGCTTGTTTTCAAATAGACAACAATTTTCACAGAATCTCGCTAGGGGATATACTGTATTTTTGGCCCCCTATTGTTTACGCTACTAGGTATTAACCCTTAAACGACAAAAAAAAAAAAACTCAGAGAGAAATTCAATCATGGGTCTTCTGGGATGTAGAAGGGGCCTAAGTGTAAGCTCTGCGGTAACGGGCGGATGTACAATGAGTTAGACAGAGAAGACAACGCGCGCCAAGCGCGCAAAATTTTCGAGGATTTACACCGAAAATGTCCTATATGCGACGGATAATGTATCACAATACTTTATTCCATGATACTGTTACACCTCACCCCACCCCCTACAAAATTATGTGTCTTAAAACGTTATTTAGACGATTTTATTTTTTGGGTCAAAACCATAGGGGGGCAAATGCCTGCCCTGCCCCCCTGTGGCGCCGCCCCTGTTCATAGGCGTAGGAAACCGGAGACTGAGGGGCTTAAGCCCTCCTCCCCCCGTGAAAAATGTGGTGGGGCGAAACTATTTTTCCACCCTCCTTCAATCCAAGGACGAAAACCCCTTACTAGTTTCCTCTGTAAGAAATGTAAAAAAAAATTGCAGTAATTTACCATAAAATTTGTCAGATATGTTGCACCAAATTACATCTAAGTACCCTCAAATATTCAAAAATTTTCCAAGGGGAGGGAAACCTGAGGGAGGGGTCTAAGGGGAAACATCCCTCCCCTTAGACCCCTCCCTCAGGACGGCAATTCCAAACAACGTTCAGCACCGTCTCCCCCCCCCCCCCAGTCTCGAAAAGCTTCATACGCCTATGGGTTAATTAGTTGATTAGTTGGTAGGTGGACATTGTTGTCGTTTGTGATTTGTCTGAAACAGAGTGACAGCAATATATAGAAGTAAAACAATAGATATACCGTATATCATGATTGATGCATACAACATTGCAGGAAGTTGTTAAAACAAACTGACAAGTTACAGGAAAAAAGTTGAGCGGTATATCTAACGCTACTGAAATATGAGGTATACTGAATTGTTTTAAGGATGATTTTTATGTCAAAAAGGTTTACTTTTGTTCAAAATGCTTAACATTAAACTTAATTACAGGCTAGTAGTGAAATATGGTCATTATCTTGTGGTAGAGTGATTTTATTCTTTTCTTTTTAGTAAAGTGATGATCTTTTTCGGTTTTTGGTAGAAACTAAAGTAGCTTGGGCTTCCACTTCATGAACCACGTGTTTTGGAATGGCTTGGTGGTTTTAGTGTTTGTAATTTTGAAAATTATTCAGCTGAATTTGTGTTATTTCCTAACAGTGTGAGATTTTGGAATAAGTGAAAGTTGTACCAGTGTTGGTGATAGTTCTGTAAAGTGAACAGAAATTTTCTAAAAAAAAGTACAAAGTTATATTTGTACTTTAGTGTTACTTGATATTCAAATAAGTGAAAGCAGTAAGTTCTTTACAGTATATTCTTAATACTCTAGTACTTTACATGTAAATAGCTTCCTAGAGTGGCAAAGGTACGTGTTAGTAATATACAGTGTTAATAGGATGCTGAACGTTGTAAAGGTATATTAAAATTAACATATAGCCTATAGTGTGTGAGTAATGTGATTGATAGACTTATTGATGAAAAGAATGTTAGCTTTTTGTTATGTGAGATGTATGTGTGGTTTGCATGTTTATGGGTATGTATGGATGAATGCAGTGTGTATGTGTGTTAAATTGCTTGTATGTAGGATGTGAGTGTGTGTCAGTGGGTGTTCGTATGTATGTGTGTGCAGCAAGAGGTTTGTGTTGATGTGATTAGCATCATATTTTTACAAGTAGGTTGAAAGGAATTTGTTGCTGGACAAAGGTGATAGGAGTTGTGGCTAGGGAGCTGTTAAAGATAAATTTTTGCGTGGGCTAGCCTGGTCCTTTTTGTTGGTGAGGGTTTTTTTTTTTGAAGTAGATGATGATAAGTGATGAACTGCAAGATATTTATGTGAGGTTTTGGTAAGATCTTGTGTTCATTTGTTATGATTCTATGATAGGAGGTTTTCTAACCAGTATTGTCTAAAAGGCTGCCCCCCCCCCCGGGCCCCAGCTGAGAACAGTTTTCAGTGCTTATTGTCTCTGGAGTATCAAGGCTTAAGCTTTCTGTTCTCCCGCAGACTTTTTGCATTGAAGACAGCTATTGTGAGAATGTGTCCACCCTCTCCCTACTGCAGTTTAGCCTACAGTATTGATTCATCAGTCATATCAGTCATGAATAGCCTGCTGCACAGTGGCTTAGCCAGAGTTTTCTGTGTGGGGGCTGGAGGGTGCTGGATCTCCAGATGGGAGGATCCATTTGTCCCCATAGTGACTCACTTTATATAAAGTGAGTCACGATGGGGACAAATTGACTCAGTTTTAGGATAGTGACTCACTTTTTATTTTCTGTGAATTGGTGTATGTTCTTCTGATGGCTGTCATATTTTTTCAACATATTTCCGATCACCATTGGGGGTGCTGGGGGCTATGAGATTTCGTAAACGCGCTGAAGCCCCCAAGCCCGCCCCGTAGCCACGTCACTGCTGCTCCATACGCAGTATAATGTATTTTATAATATGCAGTGGTAAAGTTGCAAAGCAACAAGGATTTTAGAAGATATATGCTTAATACTTATATTGTACTTAAAGAAAAATACTGTGGGCATATGTCTGCCTTCTCACTTTAGGCCTAATTTTAAATTACCAGTAAGTTAAGTGTTTAGGTATTACACCCTTAATAGGTATACTAGTCCACAGTTTGGCAAATTAAGAGCTTCCGTTTATTTACACATGCCTAAGGTACTTATACAAGAAAATAGTTTGTTTTATCAGTTTTAGTAGTAGTATAGCATGTATTGTCTTTTGCTACTAACAACTGAAAATCACAAATCCAAAGTATTGATCATAATTACATAACCAAAATAGCTCATCATTTTTCAAGTGCATGGTGCGACATGAACTGTGTTCCTTAGTCCTAAACTCCTAACCCTTAAATACAGGTATAGTGCTTTTCTTCAGTTAACAAAGAGGTTTTTGATTTTAGTTTGAACTTTTAGTTCTCTTCGGTTGTTTAAATTCAGTGGCAGATTCAGGATTTTAAAAAAAGGGGGTCCACCGAGATCCGAAGTCCCGAGGGAGCCGCGAAGCGGAGATGGGCGAAGGTTCGGGAGAGGGTATCTCCCCCCTCCCGGACGATTCATAATATGGAATGGAAGTCGTTGGTAACATGGTAGGAAATTCAAAATACGGAAGGTGGGTAACTTTATTCGAGATACGGCTTTCAAAGAAATGTATTCACTGCTTCATGAAGATTTGTTGGCCCAGTCTTTCAAATTTTCAAATGATACAACATTCAATACCCTGAAGTTTAATATTTCTGAGAAGAAGAGCTAATGCCAGACTTTATTTGTAAGATTGAATGGCTTCATGATAAAACCTATTTTCTGTCTGATCCAATCTCATCGAATTTAAACACAATATCCTTCTTTAAAACGGGACACGACCAAACCGGTGAAAAGGTTCCCCACACTGACAACTGAAACCACAAATACGAAGAAGCATAAAATACATGGAGCTGTCGCATCGAAGCCTTTCCTGAGTTGTATGAACTATAGTGCCTACCGTAACCGAATTATATTCGTGGTCCCTCGCTTAATTAGATACCAACTGCTTAGCTGATCATGAAAGCGGCCAAATCCCCATTCAATGGACCCGATCTGTGAGTGTTAAGTGAGGGCATAGGCAGGAACAACGGGGGGAAGGGTGCACCCCCCAATTTTCCATACCTTAAACATATTAAAAAAAAAATAAAAGAAAATAAACGAAGGAGGCAAGACCAGAGATATTATGAGTGATTTTTAATGTTATGGTTATTTTGCAATGTTAAATGAAGGAAAAAATTATAATATCAAGTACTAATAACAATGCCAAAACTTTTTTCTTTTTTCTTCTCGGCGCACTTCGCCCTCACCCGCAATGTAAATTAATACAGTAGCGAAACTCAAAGGTGGAGAGGCAAGGGACAATTGTTGTTGAAAAATTTTGTTCGGTACATTACTTATATTCCAAAGCATTGGCTTCGGTTTCCTGCCATACTTCTGTGACTTGAAAGTGGAAAACCTGAGATAAGGGTACCACTAAATGTACGTCATTACACGCACACAGTGGTCCTTGCATACACAATTTAGAAACCTACCCGTGTGTAGGGAATCGCAATTCTCAACACTTGTTTTCCGCATGCTTCGCATGAGCTCAGTTTAAGTAGGTGTCTTGTTCTGACCGTCCGTAGGAAACTTTTGTGGAATTGCCTCGTTTTTATTTCCTAGCTGTAGGATAACTTGAGTAAATCATCATTTCCAAAACTCTTCCAGCTGTTCACTCTCCCCACCAACTACTAACATTCTCATTAAATTGCAAACATGAAAAACTATTTCATAAGCATATCAAATTACACCTGGGGGAAAAAGGATTTTCTAGAGAAAAGATCTAGAATGGCAGCAATATAGTCATCAGATTTAAGAAACGTTCTCGGGGGATCCTCGATTTCTAGCCTTCAGTGCTGGCGGTTAAACGCTTCGCCGCCACACCTTACGGAGATGCAGCCTCCAATGACAATTGCTTCCCTGGCATGATACTGCAGACGCCCATGGCTATTTCTGTGTAAGACACTACCCATAACAACGTTTTATTGATTTTGGAAAGTATTGTAAACCTATATAATCCTTTCAACGTTTATCGTCTTTACAAAATTTTACCTTAACCTATATTTTCGAAACTATTTTGTTTTTCAAACAATAAATAAAAAAATCTGATGGGTCTTTGTCCCAGAACTTCGACTAGTAAATGAAAAATAAAACAGAGAATAATTGGCTGAGGAATGTAGGAGAATCTTTTATGTACTGGATAATATTTTATTTAAAAATGAAAGAGGAGTAGGTTACAATAAAATTACTTAGGTCAGAATAAAATTAACGCTGTTTTCTTTGGCGCGCTTCCACCGCACCCTTTTAAATATTGTTTGTGATTGCTTCCTGTAGAACATCTGCTTGTTCTATAGCTTTGTATAAACGCTTTCATTATTACCATTGATACCACCAACCAGCCCATACCCCTCATCATAAAAATGACCTGTTATTCTGAGTAAGGACATTATTAAAACGGTCGAAATGTGCTTTTTGTGATCTGTTTAGTGCACATCCGATAAGTTTTAAGATAGCCAAATACTTCATCCTAATGGTTTTAATTCTTAAAATACCTTAGGGCTTCCGGGAGCGTTCCCCCGGGACCCCACATGGTCGTTGCCCCTGTACCCCACTAGGGGCCCTACGGTGGGCCCATGAACCCCATGCCTTCAAGGGAAGGCTATGTTATTTGGTATTACGCCCGGGTTTGCCCCTACCACTACTTTCAGACATTAAATCCCGCCCCTGAGTGAGAGGATCGTTTTTAATTCTAGGTCTGTGCTCATGTGCGCCTTTAAAACTGCCGTACAACAAAGCACACTTTAAATGGACAAACTACTATGTTGAGGCAGATTCAAATGTTCGGCAACGGGGAATCCAGTACAAGGCTGTTTTGTGTTACGCTTCATCTATATTGATAAATCGTGAGTCCGAATTAATGCTCGTTTCTTCTATGTGGCGAAGGGATAATTGGTGCAGCAAAGTAAATAGACATGAGATGAATCACAATCAAATTTTCCTTTTTTTTTAGGGTTTTGCCTGAAGCATGCAGGTGAAATACAGTGGGAAAAAGCTCCAATTGTTCACAGACTTGGCAACGAGTATTTTGAAGGCAATTTAATTAGTACTGTTTTACTTCATTTTGCTTTGCAGAAGCAATCCATTATAATAAAATTCCTCCTACTTTCGATACGTTTGATAGAAAACGTTACAAATTTGAGGGGTGGTGATGGTAAAACGATGATATCTCCCCCGTTCCCCACTTCTAGTTTGAGTTTACGGCCCTTCTTTCCCCCAACCTCCCCGGGGATAAGCACCACTGTCCAGGGCCCCGGATCATTAATACACCTAACTTGAAAGATTTTTCTTATCAGCAAAGACGGCTGAGAGTAACAGTTATAAAGCCTTGCGATCGTCATTCAAACTCCCGCAACAGTGGTTCAAATATATCTTCCACACCAAATTTACGAGACAAAGTTCAGTAGGCTAAAATTATTCAAAGACATGCTTTTAACATCCAAAGGAGGACAAAGAATTTTGTGTCAAAACTTGACAAGATTTGTTTTAACTGTAGTTTGGCAAAATAAAGAATGACGGGGTGACATTGTAACTGCCATCGATTAATTGCTATAATCAAGAGGAGAGCTACTTGATTAATCAACTAAAAAAGAAAGCGTCGACTGTCAGCACTATATCCCCAGTAAGGCTCCCCGACCCTCGACGAGGGATAGCCTTCCCGGGAGGGAACTTGGCGCTCCTGTACTCCTGCCTGGTGTCACCCCTGTCCCTGACCCTGAAGTGGGCGCTTTGCGTTCCTACGGCGCCTGCAGCACTGTTGGGTTATTTTCGCATTTCCCCCAAACTCAAGTAGAGATTTGCACCCCTGTTAATGATTAATAGCAGAACACTGATCACTTGGTGAGGGTTAATCGCACCTGAGTAGAAGATCCCTTTCAAAACGATTATAAGCAAGGTGATCTAAAAACACCGCAATTCTTGGCGTATATTTCTAATAGGCCTACTGGTCAAACAAATGCACAGTAGCGCCACTAGATTTTAAAAGTGGGGGTAGTGAAAGCCGGAGAAAGCAGAAATGTTTTGGGTAAAAAGTTGTAAATCTACATTGTTCCTGTAAGAATGTACACCTTTGTACATTAGTGGAGGGAATGAGGGAAGGCATTTACTGGGGAATTCTTCCCATCCCACCCCTTTTGGTGGCGTCACTACAAATATAAAGACAAAAGCAGTGAACCAACACAGAAAACCCTCTTGAGAACTTAAAGAGAGCGATTTCCCCTCCCACAAGTACGAACTGTACGCTTACTGCCTAATCCGTCTCCCGACTAGTCGGAGTACGTGTATGCGATTGCAATAGCGGGTTTGGAGAAACGTTCGAGATGTTTGTCTTTCAGTTGCTTTTTCCCGACCATCTTGAGAGGCACGGACCTAAAATTTGATGCGTATGTGGAACGTTCCACGCAAAATTTACCTCTAAAAATTTGTACTAATCAATGGTTATTTGGAGTCACTGGAGTTTTTTTCCGAATTATTTTGGCCATAAATCCATTCTTCTCATAGAGATTTTGATATTTGTGCTCATAACTTTGTGCAGTTCCTTCACATGCAGGTTGTTCATGTACGAAGTTTATTCGGGAATAACCGGTATGACGGAAAACGATGTATTTAGGGGGCAATTATGAATCCAAATTGACCATTCCAGGCCGTTGGAAACAATTGTTCCTGATAGGAACAAAAGGAAAATAACTGATCTCGGTTGCTTTTAAAACTTTTCAGTCATCTACTTCGAAGATTTCGTTTCATTTTATCAAACCATGTGGGAAAAAATTCGGAATATAATTACCTTCTTTATGTTCTCTCCGTCGGAAACAATCGATTCAGCCATCGCAAACTTGATTTGGCGATTTTTTTAGTAAAGGGTGCAAGCAAGGGCAATTTCAAAATAATGCCAATGAAGTCATTTGGCAATGTATTGTTTAAACATAGCACATTGGTACATGCGGAATGCAGCAGGGTCGTCCTGCCAACATTATGTTTATCTAGCGTTTAACTCAACGCAGGCTAATAGCAAAATGGTCACTCTCCTAATACGAAAGCTCGAGCCATGGTCAAACTATAAACCAGAGAGTGTATATAGCTATACACATCGTTTGTACATTTTTTATTAGCGAATAGCAATAATTAATAATTAAGGCTTTGAAGGGCAGTTGTTTTACGAAGCTAAGCGACTACAAATGCAGTTTATATGGCTTATGTGGCTAACCAGCTCAACAATTTAGATCAAATGTGGTTTCTTTTGAAAGCCAGTTCAGATGGGAAAACCTTAGATTGCTCTTGAACTTTGACCCGGCCCGGGATCGAACCCCGAACCTACCGGTTGCCAAGCTTCATCGCTTCAAATGTCATCGTCTTTATCCACTCGGCCACAGCAAAGTATACATCGGTATACCTGTCGTGTTTTAGACTTCCCACAGTATATTAAAGTCCATTATCTTGACATTTACTATACTTCTTATACAAGACTATAATTTTTTTAAATTACACTCCATTCGAGTTAAAAAACAAAGCGGGATTGTTGGCAATTTGAAAAAAAAAATATGGATTATGTGTTGTTTGCTCGAAAGCAAGTATCCAAAGTCTAACTCGTAGTGTACAGCCGCCTATCACCGTTTTTTGGAGAATGCTGTTCCAAACACATACCTTACTTTTCCCTAGCAGTAATACTTAGATTGATAATTAAACAATGATATTGAGCAACTAGTTTCAAAGGATTAAGTTCAAACATTAACAGACCTATTGTTAAAATGGAACAATCTCTTTTTTGTTTTTGTTTATTTTTTATAGTTAAACTTAAAAGAGCAATATATTTAAACACAAATAAAAGACCGAGGGTTATCCACAAGAAGCTTAGCAAAATTTCTGGACGAGGATACCCCCTTAAACATAGAACAGGTTAATGTGTATATATATATATATATATATATATATATATATATATATATATATATATATATATATATATATATATATATGTATGTATATATATATATATATATATATATATATATATATATATATATATATAAAATATTTTGTGCTATAGAGTATTGGGTGGTTGTTACACGGTGTTTCATGCCCTATGGCATTCGTCAGCTAGCAACTCTCAGGATTGGGGTAAAACTGATGATCTCTTCTTGGCTCGGTTGGCTGTTTTCTCACCATGCTTACACTTTCTATGATTTCTGTTCTTTTATTCAGCATGTTTGGTCCACTAAGCTCACTCTAATCCTGCCAGTTCTCTGACGAATGCCATAGGGCATGAAGCACCATGTAGCAACCACTCAATAGCGTATAGGACTCAATATTGTATGAAAGCTCTGTCTTTTAAACATTGAGCACTTTCTGAGTTTGAGATATATTAATATATATATATATATATATATATATATATATATATATATATATATATATATATATATATAATATATAATATGAGATAAATAAGTAAAGTTCCACATTATTAGCACTCTCTTTCGTCCATCTTTTGTTCATGTCTTCGGATTTTCATCACTTTTATATATATATATATATATATATATATATCTTGAGTCCTATACGAGATACCTATATATATATATATATATATATATATATATATATATATATATATATATATATATATATATATATATATATATATATATATATATAAACATACAACACTGTCATCAAAAGGGAAAAAAGCCTTCTTGGCCTAGAGCAACTATCACGGCATTTACATACCAAGGTATATGAACCACAGCTTGTACAAAAAAAAGTATTAATATAAACACCAAAAACCAAGTAAATACACATAAAACCCTTAAAACAAGTAGGTCTTGAGGGCTTTTTAAAACCGAAAATTGAAGGAAAGGTACGGATACGAACAAGTAAGGACTTCTATTCCCTTCTGCGGCGGCAATTTTGATATGGAGTCAACGCACATTTCACCCCAAATGTACTACGCTGAGACGCTTATCCGAAGGGTTTTTTTTCGGCTCCCGGCTACAGCCACCTTTTTCGACATATTTTAGACCGTCGGACTTCACAATGTGTGTGCTTATTTAGATTGCCAGATACCAAAAAATACCATTTAAGTGTATCAATTTCAACCCCCCCCCCTTCCCACCGAGGCTTTGTACAATTGACGCGAGTAGGTGCGAAGTTTGCCCTCGTGGAACTAGCCCCTCCCTTTCGTGAAATCCTGGATCCGCCGCTGAACTTAGTCGAAGTTTTCACCATTGGTGGTCTGGTTCAACTCCAAAAGTATCGCCATTTGTTGTGGTGTGGTGGAGAAGTCGCTCGTTTCAAATACGGGAGAAAAATTTCGCGTAAGTTCCGGTCCATTTTTTTCGTCAGTTTTTTTTTTTTTTTCCTTCAGTTTTCGTCAATATTTTCGGGCCTTCTCTTTCTCTTTTTTTTTAAATCTTTATACCATAACTCAAGTGATGGTGGACTCAATGGAATTCAGGGCTTCCTTACCAAAGTTGACTGCTCGTGGAAGTTTCGCAACCTACACCTTCCAAACTTCAAAGCCAGGAAGTCTCGTTGTACTCCATTTACGCGTGATACATACACTACACACACATCACACACATTTACTACACACATCGGACGCAGGAAACGACCTCTATTTCACAAGCACAACTGAGAAAAGAGCTTTTTCATTGTTAAACGTTCAGAACCGATGGCTTTAAATGCTCAGAACCGATGGCTTTAGATGCTCACCAATTGACTTCTGTCAATGTAAGTATTTACTCCTTTTTTGAAGGGCATTAGCTCCGTGCTTAGAGTAACGTAGGCCTACATATCTTCTGTAAGTGGAGAACTGAGTTGACCAAACATGTGCCAACTAGTTTATGCACTACATACAATGACAAATTCAAAGGGGATAGTGAGTGTTGTGTGGACTGCGGTCTCTTCTTGCAAAATATTCAATGACCAGTTTATACAGATAACATTATCGTTTCTTGCTGGGACAAACTATCGTAATCTATAGTTGCTCTCTTGCAGACGTAAGCCATATTTTTGGTAAAGTTGTGAAATGCAGTCCACCGTACGTGCCAGAAGGCTCCTTGCCTAGACAGTACTAGCACTGTACACAGAAAGTCGTGGTAGGTGTTGAGGTTAGAAATAAGCTTGGGTTGGTATACGCTTGTCCATAAAAAGTGGCGTTTTTATTCAGAACTCACTTTGATATAGAGGAGCCGATGGTCTGCTTGTACGGATGCCTCACTCAGAAGAGCGGAACTGACAAAGAACTGTATCGATTTATCCAATGGGAAGTGGAATGATTGTCTGCAGGGGGGTGGAGGAAGGGGGTTATCCAGCTTAGTCCTTGAACAGTACTCGATCTACAGTATGCTACGTTCCCTTTGTTTTACCCCTCACTAAACGGAGTATGGTCTACTGTTAACGTCAGGGATTCCGCCAGAAATGCAAAAAGGGGGGGGGGGACTAATTGCTCCTAAACCCCTAGTCCAAATTGATGCTGTCCCTGGCTAAAGTTACAAGTGGGTTTAGGGGGACAAAAGCTTGCTTCAAGACCCCTATAAGGTGCATTTTGAAGGGTTTTAAAGGCCATTTAAATTAAGGTCCAAACATTGCTGCAAAGGTGCCCTCTTCTTAAGTAAGAAACCAAGATATGGACAATTGTTTAAATTTTTATGGAAATGAAAAGGGGGGGGGATTTTACCTACCTTCTTCTAGAAAGGGGGGACAAATCCCCCCCTTTCCCCCCTTTGGCGGAAACCCTGGTTAACGTATTACATGGTCCTACTCAAGGACTATAAATCCCTGCTTGGAAGGGCTTGCTATTCAGTCAGGGTATGAAGCTGCTGCTGCATGTTACAGCTAATGGGTTCACTGGTATCAGGCCTGGCCTTAGCAAGACAATGCACTGGAGGGGGAGGGATACAAAATACTTTTGGGGGGAGGGGGGAATTAGGGGAAATGCATTAAGGCAATGGTAATTTCTATTATCTAGTGGGGTCAAAAATTTTTCAGAGGGGCCCTGGCCTCCCAGTTGGTAACAAGTTTGGCTGGTGTACTGTGTCACTCCTGTAGTGCATCTCTTTGGGGAAGTTATGTCAGTATGACCACAAAAATATCAAAAGATGCTGAATATTAATAATTACTGCACCCTTCTGCAGTCAGTTAAATGTGGAAGTAGACTACAGGAAGGGTTAGCAAACAACTTTACCTATAGGCCTAGATAACTCACCCAGACAATTTTCCATGCAGGCTGTTCCCCCTGGACAACCCCAAGAGGCCTGAGGCAATTCCCACCCAACAGTTCCCATGCAGGCAGTTTCCACCCAGGACAACTGGAATTGTTCAGAGTGAGCATTGTCATTGGGGTGTGTACCAGAAATTGTACCAGGGAGTTGTCTGGGTCGGTACCAAAGCAAGAATTAAGGGGCCACTCTAATAAAGGGAAAAAGAATTAATCCCAATTTGAATAAGTATACCCTGGTATCCTTATTCATGAATGGCTCTTTTTAATCATGTGACAATATTTTTGTTACTGAATTCAGAATAATTCCTTAAGTTTAAAATTTTTATTCAGTATGTATGTTCTTGTTCAGAAACACTGTGAAAGACACAAGTGTGGAACACTCAAGGAGATTTGTAAGATTAAGCTGGTATTTCACAATAAATTGGGGAGACTTTTTATTCCCTTTAAGACAAATTCCATCACAGACTACAGAATTTGTACTTCTCAGCCCACCAGCCAGTAAGTTTTATGTTACCTTACAGTTAAAGATGAAGAACTGACCTGATTAAATTTGCTGTCATTGATGTATGTGCTTAAGTTTTGTTTATAGGGATAACAGGTGGGGGGGCCGGGGTCCCCTCCATATCAGGACACCTCCTGCAATTAGTAGATAGGTGGATTATAAAGGAGGAAACATTCTAAAAATCTACAGTATATGCCAGTGTCATAATCTGTAGGCATGATGGATCTGTGTCCTGCACCTTACCCTTTCCCTGCCCTCTGAGAGAAAAGTGTGGTAAAACCAGTATCTCACCCATCAATCCACTTCACCACATGTTACATTTCTTAAGACCATATTATTGATCAGTTGCATGAGGCTACCCCACCCCCTCACCCTGCATGTCATGGCTTCCAGGAGAATGCAGGTTTAGAAGCAATAGTGTATCTTTTTTGTCACAAAGTATTGAAGTGCTGTCTGTTGGCAAACAGCACACATATTTTCATATTGTGGAAACAACAAGGTATAGCATATTTTGACAAGAAATAGTCCAATATTCCCGCCTGGTTTCACCAGTCTTACACCTCTTACTGCAATAGGTGTATGGAAAGATGGGAAGACATTTTATGGGGAAAGGGCTGGGGATTGGTCAGAACTTTGTTTGCCCTGAAATAGAGTGTCAGTGCCCTAAGATTGACCTTTTATGCCCTGCAATTACTTTGTTTTTTCCTGAGGAGGTAACCCCATTTAGACCTTTTGCCTCATATGCCAATTGCTCTTCTCCTCCAGCAGTGTCGCCATCTCTATGTTACTTATTGGAATAAGTATGCACCCCAGATTCATTTTGAAATATCAGCTTAAACTTTCAAATCTCTACTTCTCCCCTTCCGAGTATCTCACTTGATGTTCCAAAGGTAAAACATATGCACTTAAAAGTAAAAAAAGGAGAAGCTCGGCATGAATGTGACAATTTAGTAACAAAAATGCTGTCACATGATTAAAAAGAGCCATTCATGATATAGGATACCAAGCTACACTAGTTCAAATTAGGGTGACTGCATTTTCCCTTTAAAGGGAAATATTGTGTTTAAATTTAATCACAATGGCACACACGAAAGATAGCTGTGACTCTTCAACATAACTTTTTCAATAGCTTTTCTCAAAAATATTACAGCTTACATCAATTGTGAATGTTGCATAATTTGAAAGTTTAAAATTTGGGCCAAAAAATCGTTCATGAGATACCAAGAGGTGATTTTCTTTCTGTAATCTTATTTTTTGATACTTAAGTTTCGTGGCTACCGTACTTTGAATTGCCTATCATTCTGTATGCATAAATCATGGTTTACAAAAGGTGAAAAATTTTGTACCACAATCGTAGTAGGCCTACTTCTCCTTTTGTCTGGTTTGTCTTTCGTCATCCCTCTTCACAGTGTGTCAGAAAAGGAATCGACTTCTGCTTTAGAGTAAGATTTAGACAAAGGACTTGGGGAGTAGGTTGGGGGTTAGACCCCCACCAGGCAAAAATGAAGTAGGCTAATAGTCTTGCTGGAATGAAACCTTTGACAGCAGGTTTTGAACATGCCCCTCTTTTGCACGTTGATGTTGGTACTGTGAGTGCAGCCAACATAAGTGCAGGACTGAGGAGTAATTATACACATCCACCAGTCGAGCAAGCAGGCCTTGCTTGGAATGTCACTGTTCAATAGCTATATACTAGCAATATTACATGGTTATAACTTCTTCACAACCATGGGGAACCTAGCCTGCGGAACGAACCCTGTATGCTCAGTCCCTCTTTAAGGTTTCTCAAACAAAGTGATACAGTAGGCCTATGACTGAACAAGGAATATGCCATACAGCCTGTTACGTGGGCAATGGGGAAGGTAGTGATGACAGTCACTGGGGTTGTGACTTTCTATGTCCCTTCAGGTTTGACTTAAAAACTATTTGTGTATAACTGTCCTTCCCCTTTCCACCAAAGAATTTGACCACCACCAACCCCTCACCCTTGTACACAGTATCTGTCTCTGAATTGAAAGCCTTTTGGCATGTTCAGGTGTTCAGCTGTATAGTTTATCTCCACACGTGTCTTGTCTCAACCACAAGTACGTGTATAGCTAGGCAGACAAAAGCACACTCGTACCGTAGTTTCTGTTCGCAACTTCCGTTGTACGTGCTTCACAAAGATATCAACAGGAAAGTTCTCACCAAAGAGGTTTACACAAGCAACGTATAGCAATACCGTGGATCAGGGACTGAGTTGTAACAGACGTCCCTGCTTGGATATAACATAGTAATTTTGAAGCTTTTCCCCGTTTTCAAAGATTTCTTGGTCCTACTAAACAGAGCCGCCATGATATTGGGGGAACGCGATAACTGTTCAGGGCCCCGTTGGTAAAATGAAGGTGTCTTTTCTCAGGTTTTGCAAAGACCAGACTTGGACCCTTTGTCAAAACATCCCTTGGCCTACCTGAAGCTCTCGACCACCCTTCTTTTAAGGTCTCGATGTCAAATTCCGAAAGAAAAAAGGACCGATTGAATTCATACTCCAGGTTCCAGCAGTCTTCGACAAATCCTCGCAAGCCAGTCTGGGTCAACCAAAAATTCACTTGGGCAAGTGTAGTGTTCAATAACCTGGCCCGCACGGCAAGAAGCCCTTGCCATAAAATGCCTTAAAACTTAAAGTGTACCTAAATGTCTAAAATTTCAAAAAAATATGTTACAAAGCTTGAGAAATGCATCCAGATGGTCCAACTCCCATCTTCACAGGACATTCCTGAGCTGAGATATAAAATGTTGAAGCTTATTTACTCAACTTGAAATGATAGATTGCGCAATAATTTGTGATGTCATTCTTGTACTACTCAAATTATAATCTTTGTTATTCTTGGTTTTTTCCAAAGCCATTGCACCTTGTGCCGAAATGTGATAACTGTCTTACTGTTATAGGGTGACATGGCTTTAAAAGCCTTTTCTCTACAACATGCTATGCAAGGGAACAGTAAATGTTTCAAGGTTATATAAACATATTAATTTGATAAGGAAACAAAAGCAGGTAATGTGAGTTGTACAAGGAGGACTTCACAAATTATTGTGCAATCGACTTTTTGAAAATAAGTGGATAAATTTCAAGATTTTATATCTCAGCAATGGAATAAGCTATGAAGATGGGAGTTGGATGAATGGAATTTAATATCCAACCTCTACAACATATATTTTTGTAATTCTAGACTTTAGGTCCACTTTAACTTTTAGAAACAAATATTGCCAGCCAAACCTATCACTTTCAATTACAAAATCCGACCTTTCTATCGTTTTCTTAGGATTGTTCAGCAACATAGCGATTACGACCCTGTCATAATTACCATTTAAGTTGGGATTGGGCAATTCGATATTGATGCGGGCAAATAGAAGACAGCTAGCCCTATGGCAAGTAAAGTAATGACAACAGAATTTGTCAAAGCCTGTTAATTCCTAGAATATTTCGTTGCCACAAGTATAAATGAATTCCCATATCCGCTGTGTTCACTCTACCATATGATGGTGCGTTTAAATACAGCATTTGACAGTTGTCATGTATTTTGGATTATGAAGCGAGCTTTAACATTATGATTTAGTTTTCATCCTGTGATTTTCCTAGTAACCTTAGGTCTAAGCATATGGCCGGGACCCCTCCCACGCGAAAACGAATTTGGGCAAAGAATTGGTTAAAATGTCGGCAAAAACAGCTAAATTCGAGCGGAGGATTAGTAAAAATTAAATGTTGTCCTTTTATGCTCAATATTGGTAAAATGTATGCAAAATTTCGGCGCACCCCGCCACATTTTAGTGAGAGTTGTATGAAAATTCTGGCAATTTTCCATTCCCTCCTTCAAAAATGGAAGAATCCTATACTTCTTTGCATCTTATAGGCAGCTTTCGGAACTGATTGAACCCATCTCCGCCTAGAATCGTAAACTGAGCCGTCTGCATTGCTAATTTATTTTCATCGAAAATGAAGCAAAATTAGGCTATGTTAAATGTGACCTCATATTAATTGAGTTCATATATCAGGCCCCTTATAACCGGAGGGGTCACACTACCGGCCCCATGCAATTGGGAGTTCCACTCGGGAAAAATCCTGGACATGAATTTCCATCAAAATTTACCAAATGCTGCACTAGTTTGCACGTACGTAAGCACCCATGAGTATCTAAAACAGTGTGGTTATAGCCTCCGATAGACAACACTATACCCTAAGGTTGGAGCCTTCGCTTTCGTTAATGTATTAATACATGTTCCAAATTCTTTTTGAGTTCCGTTCAATATGAAAGCGACCTTCCCCGACAGATGGCCTGGTGACGGAGTCTTAATGAATCCTCCGTTATTGTTTTCTGTCTAGACTTGTGATGTGATTACAAGTGCTCTGCCTTGCATTGTTGGAGGCACAGCCTATGTAACGCGGTTCTTGTGGACAGCAACCCTCCCCCTTCCCTTCAAGCAAAAACGTGTCAATTTCAGGACAAAAATCATTTGGGGATGGGGTAAAATTCATGTCTTGATTGCTTACCAACTACATAAAATTTGGAGGGCAAACACCTTCCGCCCCTAGTAAAATGTCTCCCCATTCATTTGTGGTTGGAGGTCTCGAAGTCGGCGTGGAGGCCGATTTTTGCGGCCTCGACTTTAAACTCGGCTTCTTTATGCAATGCCTTGGGCTCGGAAATTTATCCAAGTCCAGTTCGAGGTCGGCCATTATCCCTGATTTCTCAGAGGATTGATTTCATATTTTCAGTTGTTTAACTGTGTTTGTCACTAACTCGGGTCATAGGGTATCGCAATGTTATCTTTCGTTTATTAGCGGGCCTCGGGCTGAGGGTGGTGGTCACGGCTTCTCGAGGTTGCGGTCTCGGTCTTGGCCTCGTGGACGGTAGCGTCTATAACAACACTTTCGGCTGTTAGAACCGGAATATCTACAAAGACCCTGTCTCCCCACAAAGAGAAAACATCTGTAAGCATTGGGTAATGTAGGGAAAAATCACAAATTTGGCCAAAATTTAGGGGAAGGTTAAATATTGGCCTTTGTGGTCTTTTTTCCACTTTATGATTTTCGAAATCATAGACTTCTATCCGTCAGTATCCGAGGACTTATTGACCAAGACATCCAACATCTCACATCTAGACACAAACGCTATTATGCATGCCAGAAAATCACTGCTTTTTCACAATTCCGAAATAAAGCAGGGTTGTTATATAAGTGGTCAAAACCGGTTTTGACCACAAAGCGGTTTAAACCTGGTTTAAACCGGTCAAAACTAGGTTTAAACCGGTCAAAACTGGTAAAAACCCATAAACCTTCTGTTAGACAAAATATTTTAGGTCACAGCCCATGAGCACACATCAAATCATGTGACCTTGAATGATCAGGAGGCTTTAAACGATTGAATTAAATTTCTTTGATTGAAAATATTATTCTTCTGCCCGAAATAATTATGAATTAACTATTCCATTAATTATTGGAAAAATTGGAAAAGATAAAAAGAAATTCTACACCTGACATTGTTGGGTCAAATACGTAAGTCTGTGCTGTTAATTTGTGCTGTTAGAGACTGTGAGTAATTGTTACATGTGTCATGGAAGCCACATTATTATTTAGCAAATAGGCCTACCTTGTGCCCCCTAAAATTTGCAAGCAAAAAGCAAGGTTTTCATCATGTACCTATTAATTTAAGGTATTTTTCAGATAAAAATAACTGATTCAACTTAGAAAAATGTATGCTTGAAAATTTGCTCCTTTAGAAACGAACAGCATTTTGGGCTGTTACAGAAAAAAATAATAAAGGAGAGTTCCCTCATTACCAATTTTTCCACAAAAGAAGGATGCAATTCTTAATTTTGACCTATGCACATGGTGTATACTTGTGTATACAATCCATAATCAAAATCAGGCGTCTGTTGATGAAAAGCAATAGCTATGTAGCTAATAAACACAGGTGTGAGCTTGATTTTCCAAATGTAGTGAAAGCAAGTTCAGTAATTGAATCAGTAGTAAAAAAAAAAAAGATTTGTTCCATTTGAGTTTGACAGTGTCAAAAATTTACATTGGGCATTGTGTCTTGCATGTCCAGTGATTTGGCTATCCATATTGGGACAGTTGATACTTTCTAGGTTTCATGTAATTGAGTTGTAACTGGGAATGTATTCTTAATGGGGTTATTCTTGTGTTTCCTTTTTCATTATTTTGAGTTCAAAATAGGCACCATGAAGAATAAATTTGATTTTAGTTCATAAGAAACCTTTGTCAGAGTTTGTAGTGTAACTGTATCAAGCCAGTGAAATAATTTTACAACTGCAAGACAGCAAGAGTGTTGATTTTTAGATGTTTTGACTTTTGAGACTGATGGGGCAAATGAGAGAGAAGCCTTCAATAGCCCCCATGGGACTAATTTGTCTTCTGAATCTTTGTCAAATTGAATCAACTATTTGGCACATGAGTAACTGGCATGTTTTTTCTTTAAATTCAATTTAAATTGACTTGATTTAAACACTGAAGGGGTTTTGACCAGTTTTGACCGGTAATAGGTGGTCAAAACTGCCCGGTTTAAACCAGGTTTTAACCGGTTTAAACCGGGCGGTTTAAACCGCCCCGGTTTAAACCGAACAACCCTGAAATAAAGCGAGATGGAGTTAACTTATCAGACGTGACTATGGGGTCATACGACGGAGCCGAAATTTGCGAGCTGGTTGGACTGTTCATCATAGATTTCACTGTCACAGCAGTTTTTGGCACCTAACGTTGGTCTCTACCGGGATGACGGCTTTGTAGCTTTCAAGAACCTCACAGCCAGGACCACCGACAAACTACGTACCGTAATACTTTCGTAGATATATTTAAATCTGTTGGACTCAAGGTGACTGTAGAATCTGACCTAAAGATTGTTAATTACCTTGATGTAACATTGAATTTAAAGTCCCAATACGACTTTGTATAAAGAAATACTTAAACCGCCAAAAATCGTGATAGCACGAGAGCCAGTTATATGAAGTTGCAAACAGTTTAAGAGGTTCTAACATACTAAGAAGAACAGCCTTAGCTTCTTTCGGGAGTAATCTTTGTCCGAAATGCAAATGTTGAATTCGGATTGCCAATTGAAATTCGAGTTCTTTCCTCGTAATGAACCTATCAGTCAGGATTATGAACCAATGAAAGTCTGTTTGTTTATGATTATTCATGAATAAACAACTACAGGTGCCATGCCTTCATGCTCAACTGTAGTGAAATGTACGCACGTAAACAGTGCAGAGCATTTGCTTGTATATTCGACGGATGGACTACACAAACAGCCTAGGACTATACGCAGGTTAGAGTAGACTTAGAACTGAATTGTAGTTAGAAACATTACCCACGCCAACAAATTGCTGCACAACTAACATGAAAAAGAAGGAAAACCTCACCTGAAATCCTAAGCGGAATAAGAGAACGTTGCCTAGCACAGCGAGGCAAAATACAGGTATATGAACAACATGCACGGCCGCAATCCGACCGCCAATGGAGTCGCGCATGTTGACTGCTTGTGTGTTATGGCCCTATAGCTACATTTTTCGTGCATCAAGCACATCGTAGCCTAACATTTGTCTTCGTCGAAAGTCCCCTTAGGAAACATGCCTATCATAGAGGAACCATTTCAGAGGGTCGCAGTAGACCTTTCAAGGCCTATCTACCCAAGTACTTCCTCGGAACACAGGTACATTTTGGTTCTAGCTGATTATGCGACAAGCTACCCCGAAGCTGTACCCCTTAAGAACATTGACACAGAAACCGACGCTGAGGGTTTGTTAGCCATATATTTTCGAGTAGGATTCCTAAGTGAAATATTGACCGACCTAGGAACGCAATTCATTTCTGGTATTATGAAGGCCGTTGCAGACTGTTATCAATTCGTAGACTCACCACATCACCATACCACGCAATGTGTAATGGGCACCCTCAAAAACATGTTGCGAAAATTATGTGAAGAAAAACCAGCAGATTGGGACTATTATATATATATATATATATATATATATATATATATATATATATATATATATATATTATATATATATATATATATATATATAAATGCACAGTATATTATACAGTAGGCCTTTATCCTGTATATGTAATAGAGTGTATAATTAAACTGACATTATGCATTAATAGCAAAATTAACCCCTTACACCATTCTAGCCACCCCAAGTGCTGTAGCACGGACAAGCCACCGAGTGGGATCCCACATGCCGTTTTTGTGTTTGAAAGATCATCCCTCAGTGTCCTATGCATTTCGACATCAATGAAATAATGCCAAAAAGTTAACCTATGTCTCACAAGTTTCATGGGACTTGTTCAATAAGTGTTTTCATGTCAAGTGTATTTATGCTCAAGCACATGTGTCATTATACAGATGGTGTCATAGTGTATAAATTTACAACGTAAAACATCTTGATAACGTGTAACCCGTACAATTTTAGTCTTGTGGTGTTCATAGATGACCCTGCAACATTTACTCACTTTACACGTGTGCAAACCCTGTTATCTTGTAAATCGCTCGTCGTCTACCTTAACTGCGTAGTGCGATATTTACGATTTGTGTAAATTTGAACACTACGTTGAAAAGTGATATTACTCTTTCTGTTTTAATTGATGGACGGTATCTTCCAAATTTGACAATACCAGATATCCACATGCTGGTAGTGAGTGATACTGTAATTAAATAGTACAAAAGCAGCACGTGTCAGACGTATAGGTCTGTAGGTACATTGTATGATTCCATGAAATTGGTATAGCAGTACAGTATCTTTACCCATGGCGTATGCGATGGCGATACGAGATTATACCAGGGAACTGCCACTCTAACGCCCCTAGTTGAAGTAAAGGAACTGGTCGGTCCCACAAGTACGTTTTCTTTACCCAACCTCATAATCCAGACTTACTGGTCAGAGACCTACAATGGTCAGGAAACCAACAAGGCTCATCAAGTAGGTCGTGAACGAACGGCCCGTCTTTTATTCTAAATGACGGGGTCAAATATTATGACTGGGCTAACCAAACAGTTTGGTATATAATGGTATTTGAGAAACACTCAAACTTTCTCAAATGAAACTTGGCAGTCGCCACATTTGTAAATTATCCCTGGTGTCAAATAAGTCCTATATTACGGTATTATAGTCTTGTAGCTGTAGGTCCCTAGCCGAGACCCTGGGCAGGGGTGTTTTTAGAGAGGGTGTGGACCGTGCCTCACTCACCCAAGTCTTGTTAAAACTGACAATTGTTGGAATATTCGAAAGTTCCTGTCAGCAGGGAGACGCATGGTATTTGCTGATAACACCTCCCTGCTGTCAGAATTTTCGATTGCACAATCGCATTCTAAACTTTGCCAACTAGGCTTAGGGTATTCGTAAAAACGTGTTCTTTGGGAAGTAAAATATAATTAGAAAAGTGGATTTGAGTGTTGGTCAAAAAGTGAAGTAAAATTCCGACAGCCGACATTATTAAAAAGTCTCGGGCTTTGTAGGTTACGCACTTTTGTGCATCTTGTCTGCCATGTGGTAATTTGTGCCGAATGTGCGAACGTCGCTGGGGGGGGGGGGGGGGGGCATTTGTAGAAGGAAATATGATGTAGGCTACTGCTCATATGAAAATCCGTTGGTGAAACGGTAAAGCTTTCTTGTTCAGTTTTCGATCCCTTGCCTAAGGCAAAAGGAATCGTGTGCAATCACGAACGTGTAAGTGTTTGTGTGTGTTTGTGACGCTTATTTGTAAACATGATATCTGAAGGCAGCAGTGATGGATATTTTATATACCTGGAATGTAAATTTGTCATAAGATGAAAATTCTGGTTGTTTTGGTGGGGGCGTGAGGTCATTTAAGGTCACTAGAGGTCAAAAACCGAAAACCTTGTAAACACGATATTTTAAGACAGGGATGATGAATACTTTTCATGTAGGATTTTTCATGTTAAGAAAGAGAATCCTTTTGGTTTTGGTGGAGGTCAAAGTTCATATGAGGTCACCAGAGGTGAAACTACGAAAACCTTGTAAACTGAATAGACAGTGGGCCATACCTCCAAATTGTGTTGTTTCGTGACCACCGAAAAGGGAGGACTGAAGTTTTGTACCATTCCAAAGACGACATAGAAAACAACATTTCTTTTCACAAGAATGACTCTGGTACATGAATTAGTAATTCTAATTTTAATTACCTTATCATGAATACGTGTGACGAATTTTGTGAAAACAAAATCATTAAAAAGAAGGTACAATTAATGTGTATGTTGAGTGTAATGAGTCAAGCGTTCATGAATTAGGATACCTTGGTATACTAATTCAGTTTGGGTGACTGCATTTTCTCTTTAAGGTGACCTCGACATCGTTTAGCGCTGTGTGTGTTTATGTAGTCTAGGGAGGCCTCAAATGTAATCACAATGTACTACTGTCGTAAAGGATGTCATATGACAATTTCTGACTAACAAAACTTGCAAAAATGCCATTATGTGTTAAGTTATTACATTCAGCAGAAAGAGAAACAAAAAATTGTCTACAATCAGCTTTTAGCATTATGGAAAGTTAAGTCGGGGACAAATAACTGCACATGTAAGCATGTTCATATGTAAGTATGTTAGGCTGTAAGTGTGCATTATTTATGACTACACTGCAATGAGATTGCGTATACAGTGGCTTGAAGTCTGTTCATTCTTAGTGCCTTTTGTCACTTTATTGCACAGTGGAAAGTTTTCGAAATCTTTGTCATCAGTTTAGAATATGCATGGGCCAGCCATTACGTTTTTTTTTACAAAGGCTGCAAAAAGCACCGTCTCCCACCCTTATTTCGATACATACCGATTTAACCAGATGATACATAGGCTATCTCCTATAAATTTCCCTTTTCATGATGTACCGTACCGGAACATAAATATTGTACGCAATACTAAAGGTAAGTCATGGATAGGGAAGAAGTAAGCAAGAATTTAACATTTACATTAAAATATCTTCACATTATTATAAAGAAAGATACGTAAATAAGAATATCAGGGTGTGTTAATTAATATTTGGTGACTGTCTTTACTGTTTAAAGGGGGTATGGCATCCCCCAAACCAATGCCAGGAAATACTTTGGAATGGCCCTACAGTTGATGACTGCACTTTGATTGACATTCATTCAAACAGTATAGCTCCATTCCGGTTAGTCAACAATGGCTTGTACAGTCAGTTGTGTTCCCAATTATGCTCACATACACACACGCACACACACACTTTTGTAACAGTATAGCCTCAAGCAATTTAAACTCAATGCAGGCTACAGTGGCTCTGTCTTGGAGGTGTACTAGACAGGTGGTTTGGTTTAAATTAGAGGAGGAGCATGAATTGAACGTAGTACGGAGTACTGTTACTCTCAGGGGTGAGATAAGAGAGCCTTTGAAACATGTATCGTGATGACGTATCCTCCTAAAGAGATCATTTCAGAAAAGCTATTGGATTAGGTAGCTACATTCTTTAATTTGAACGGCAATAGAACAATGTGGTCATGTAGTAATTAGTGTTCGAAATGACTTTCTCTGCCGTCATTGACGCTTGTGCTTGTGCTGAACAACACTGTGCCTTTAATGAGGCATATTATGAGAGCCATATTCACAGAAATTCATAAATTGTCACGATGGTAGCCTCAGCATTGACTTATTGGTTGTGCAATTGATTTTGTATAGTACGCAAGCTGTGCCGTGTGGAAGGAAAGCCGAGTGCCTGGAGAAAAAAAAAGGAATCCTCCCACCTCGAACGTTATTCGACTTGTGAACAAAAGTGCATGGTACATGGTGGCGCATAAAACGGTTCGTTAGCCGAGTTTGTTAATTGGTAAACAAACCGATCGAGTGACAGTGGTCCACCTCTTCGTACAGAGGGTTCTCACGTGAGTGACGTCAGCGCGTGTGCACTGAGAGTCATTCTGGTCGTCACAGCTCATGCGCAGAAGTTGTGTTAACAGGAAGCGACCATTAGGCTCCTTGATACAGATGTCATAAACATGGGGGTTACGGGACATTTTTCATCGGGGGCCGAGCCGTTTTTGCCTGGGAAAAACCATTTTTACCCGAGAAAATTGCCCGGTTCTTCCTAATCATCTACCGAACTCCGGGAGAAAGAGAGGGGAGGGCAATCCCCAGACCCTCGGATCGTATACGTTGATGGTTCCGTAATGAACGACATGACGGCCATTGTTCAACAGAGACGCGCAACACAGCGACGTCTGCGATCAATTCCACAGAGAAAGGGCACTTAGTGTAAAGTTACGTTAAGCCGTAGTATGGTTATTTGCGGTATCGGCTTTGTGTAAATGTTAAACCGCCCACATGAAGCTACAAACATTTAAGTATGTTTTTTTTTCAACCTTACCACCTTTACCGGTGTACGGTAGTAAGGTACGCATCTCAGCTCTGTCAACAGCATTGATTGTTTTTTAATCCTCTACATGCAAACAGTGATCTCCATATGCAAATAGAATTCCTTCACGAGTATTGTTCAGTTGAAAGCGATAAGTCTCAGTTTCCATGGATTGTCGAAATGTCCACTGTAAGTGTACACTGGAAATGTCCACTGTAAGTGTACACAGGGCAAAGCATGCATGTAGCTAGAAAAGCAGTTTTCCGACAGTACCATGGGTTGTGTCTGACGTTATGAGCACGATTATTTTTCAGTGAGTAGAATTTTTGTATTACTATTAGCATCAAAACTTAGCGGTACAATCTATGAATTGAAGTTCGCGTATAAGTCCATTTAGCCTATTACGATAATTGTGCGTAAATGTGGATACAATTCTAGTAGGTAGGCATGTGTTATTTGATGATGAACTAAAACCACGCGTACTTTTGCAAAACTACATTTCCTTAAATACGGTGAATCCACCATTTGGAGAAACGCAAAACCAATGGAAAATTCAGTAGTTCAATCGCACCCTATTCTGCTCCTGGGTCCATCATCCAACTTTCCGATCCATCGGACGAGGATGTTACTCCAGTAACCACTAGCTGCTGGAGTAAAGTGTTCCTCCAGTAACCACTAGCAGCTGACGTAAACGTGTTCCTCCAGTAGCCACTAGCTAGTGGAGTAACGTGTTCCTCCAGTAACCATTGGCTACTGGAGTAACATGTTCCTCCAGTAACCACTGGCTACTGGAGTAACGTGTTCCTCCAGTAGCCAATAGCTACTAGAGTAACGTGTTCCTCCAGTAACCATCGGCTACTGGAGAAACATGTTCCTCCAGTAACCACTGGCTACTGGAGTAGCGTGTTCCTCCAGTAACCACTAGCTGCTGGAGTAACGTGTTCCTCCAGTAACCACTAGCTGCTGGAGTAAAATCCCTGTCCAGTGGGTTAACCAACAGCCACTTTTCCGAAAGCAGGCGGGATGGTTGTGAAGATCACTTGTTCCAACACCACAACCCAGAAAGCCTTGCTGAAAGAAACCTGCGACGGGCGTGCAGTCCAAGCATGAGGGCACCTACTAACACGTTGTGCTTCGAAACGGAATCTCGCACCGTGCGGAAATAAGACGAACGTACGAACGTTTCTTCTACAAAGAACGCGGAAAGTACATATGCATGAAGATAATACACTTCATTAATTGTTGTTTTCATGGATGTGCTCAAAAACTTAATGTGCGTGTACACATCAAAGCTGACAAGGGCATTTGCTATTTTCAAGTCCAAATATTTTTTGATAGTCAGTAGTTCTGTCGTGCACACCAGTCTGCCATCTCTTGGATTAATGCAAAAGCATTTCAACGATATTGACCGTCAAATTACAGTTTGGGAAATGAAACGTCAAGTTACGCAGTCATGTGGCTAGGCTGTCGTGACAACACGTTGGTTTTATAAGTCAGATGGCGCTGAAAACTTTCTTTACCTAAGCTCATAGCACGCCGGGAGGGAGGTGTCAAAAGAGTTCATCTCGGCCTGCGCTAAGGCATAAATACTCTTGTTTAGTCTGTCAAACACCTAACCTACTGCAGACAGTGGTCAAAGATCAGATGTTGCCATGCCTACTGCTGCCATTTCCCGAAAGGATCGTGTGGATAATGACATTGATATGACCAAATAAAAGCGGGTACTCTAAGGCATTTAAAGCTTGTTGATTACTTGTGTACAGTACGGTGGCCTTGAACTTCCTGGAAAGACTGTTTTGCGAGCTATGAAATACAGAAGGACTAAGGTTAGGTATATAGAAAACACAGAAGTGCAGAGGAGCTAGGCCTAGAAGAAAGAATCCCAGGAACGATTGTGCTGGTTGTTGGTATTATTACAAAGAAACCTGTGTTAATCACAGTGGTAGCGCCAGTGTTTGCACGACAAGGGGGGGGGGGGGGCAAGTTCCCTGACAAAGGTGACAGATTTTAGGAATGTTCGCAAAAGCAACAAATTTTCCTCGCGCCGAAAATTTTGGGTCTTTATTGAAGAATATTTGAAAATATGCGGTTTGGTTGAGGAAATTTCATGTTTGCGGTTTTTGGTTACGATGAAAGAGAAACCTGTGCAGTCGGGATGACATGTGTATGTATGTGTATGTATGGTTGTATGTTTGTATGTATGTACGGGTGTGTTTGTGACGCCTAGCTCGTTAACGCGATATCTTACAAAGGGAAACTGTTGCAGTTTTCCTACTTGGTGTATGGATGCCCCATATTGAGAGGAAGAACCTTACAGTTTTTGGTAAAGGTGAAAGGTCATGCGAGGTCACCAGAGGTCAAACTCTGAACCCTTGTTTACACGATATCGCCAGATAGGAAGATGGGTACTCACCATACATAGTATGTACTTGCATTATATCAGGAGAAGGAAGTGTATCATTTTGGTGGAGGTCAAAGGTCACCATGGGTTATCAGAGGTCAAACCCTGAAAACTTTGGCATAACTATCTCCAGATAGGAAGCATGGAAACCTTCATACTTAGCCTGTAGATGTATTTTATCAAAAGAAAGGACTATATTGCTCTTGGTGGAGGTCAAAGGTCATCAGGGGTCATCGAGGTCAAACTGAGAAATTTTTAAATAGGATATCTCCAGATAGGAAGCACGGAAACTTCATACTTAGCATGTCAATGCATTTATTGAGAGGAAGGACCCTCTTGATTTTGGTGGGAGTTCAAAGGTCATCTGAGGTCACAGAGGTCAAACTCTGAAAACCTTGTTAACAGGATACCTTGAGATAGGAAGCATGGATACTCTTCATACTTTGCATGTGTATAGATGCATTATATCAAGAGGAAGAACTCTATAGCTTGTGATGAAGGTCAACGGGTATCTAGGGGTCTTCAGAAATGAGTTCATCGAACCTTCAATGCATTTTTGCATTCTGGTTATTGAAGAAACTTTGAGTTTTTTCTTGGAGAATCTGTTTTCCTAGAGAGCAGTCATGTTACTCGTTGAGGTGTCTGTTCACTGTCTCGGGGATTACATTGTAATCAAGCTCCCTCGAGGGGGGGGGGGGAGCCTGCCCCACCTGACGTCATCCCTGTTTCATCAATATCGTAACTGAAGTTAAAATACACAACGATCACTGAAAAAAGTGTGTGTGTGTGGGTGTAAATTTAAGCATATTGTTACGGCTTGTGGTCGCGAGTCAAACCAATAACAGCGAAAGATCACAGAAGAACGAGATTAAAATTCAACAACTTAATGATTATTTACAATCTCCTTATCTTACTTAAATTTACAATAATTAATTAGACTTACTCACAATCCTTTACTCAATATTTGCCTGGTCTGGTCCAAGGGCTGGTAGTGCATGCACGTTGACGATGGCACAGTGGTAGACCTGCAGCGTGCTGTAGCGTAGGAACTGGTTCCACGAGCGAATAACGACAAGGCTAGCGATGATGGATGATAACAATCTCAATACACAGCGTAGAAACGGCGTAAGGCAATTTGTCACAAGTGTGAATTGTCAGTGGCTGGCCTCATATGATTCGGTCAACAAACGGACAGCAGAATAACGTCTGGACTCGATGGTGTCTCTCCTCGTTAATAGTTGTTGAACTGCCTTTTATATGCTAGGCTTTTATTCGAGAACTCTCCAGAATTTAACAGAAACTTCTAGTGTACACAGTCCAGCAATTACGAGAACGTTCCTTAATAGAAACTTCTAGAACACACAGTCGAGACATTACGAGAACGTTCCTTGTATGCACGGTAGTAAACAGTGTAGAAGTGTCGTCAGGCCGCGTAAACAGTTCTCTCTTCTAGACAATTCTAGAAAGGCTGCGTTGAAGTTGAATTCTCTAGAACTTTCCATTCGCTCGTCGATGGATTCAATCCGGTGTTCCTGACGGGTCGTCTTGTAACACTCCCCCCCTTGAAAAAGTTTTGGACGTCTCGGACAAAACTTAAGTTACAGTATTTACAATGTATAACTTTACAGTAATAACTACAGTATGTATATTATGTAGTCCAATATTCAATGGAAGGTATAATCATAACATACAACTTGTCTTGCTAGGTGATGATACATGAATACAGTAACATCATCAATACACATTGTGCTGTAGTTACCACAAAATTTCAAAACTTACAGTGATATCTTCAACATACTGCATCAAATCAAATTCTTGACAAAGAGTCTGGTACAACATTGTCTTTCCCTTTAATGTGCTTAATATCTACATTATATGATTGCAGAAATAAACTCCACCTCATCAATCTTTGATTCTTATTCTTCATCTTAGATAAAAATGTCAAAGGGTTATGATCAGTGTATACAGTGATAGGGAAACTAGTAGTTCCCAAATAAACATCAAAGTGTTGAAGACCAAGTATCAAAGCTAATGTCTCTTTTTCAATTGTTGAATAATTCTTCTGGTGTTTGTCAAATTTCTTAGAATAATAACAAACAGGGTGATCAACACCATGCTCATCAGCTTGAAGCAAAACTGCTCCTATGCCATTGTCACTGGCATCCACTGCCAACTTAAATTGCTTCTCAAAATCTGGAGCAATCAACACTGGTGAACTCATTAGTGCCTTTTCAATAATTCAAATGCTGCTTGGCAATTATCTGTCCAATCAAACTTTTCATTTTTCTTTAACAATTTTGTCAGTGGTGCAGCAATGTCAGAGAAATTCGGACAAAAACGTCTGTAATAACCAGCCATACCTAGGAAGCGCATGAGCTGCCTTTTATCAGTTGGGGCAGGGAATTTGTCAATGCCCTCAACTTTAGCCTTAATTGGTCTAACTTTACCCTGACCAACCACATGCCCTAAGTACACCACATGGGCACAAGCAATCTCACTTTTGACCAAATTGACAGTCAAATTAGCTTTGGCAAGTTTGTCAAATAATGCCTTAACATGTTGTACATGTTCATCCCACGAGTTGCTGTACACAATAAGGTCATCAACATATACTTCACAATTTTCTAAATTTGACGTAAGATTATTTACTAAGCGCTGAAACGTCATCGGTGAGTTTTTCATACCAAACGGCATAACCTTATACTGAAATAACCCATCTGGCGTCACGAATGCCGAGATTTTCCGAGCCCTCTCAGTGAGTGGTATCTCCCAGTACCCCTTTAGTAAGTCAAACTTTGACACATACGTAGCTTTCCCAATCCTATCAATACAATCATCGATACGGGGTATCGGATAGGAATCCGTTCTTGTGACTGCATTCACCTTTCGGTAATCAGTACAAAATCTGTACCCACCGTCTGGCTTGGGGACCAATATACAAGGGGAAGACCATTCACTATTACTAGGTTCTATAATGTCATGGTCTAACATATACCGAACCTCATCCCTGAGATGTTGTCGTTTTCGAGGGTTAACTCGGTAAGGATGCTGCTTGATTGGTGTGGCATCTCCCACATCAACATCATGTTCAATCAAATTTGTCCTAGTAGGATCATCTGAGAACAAGCATGCATATTCATAGATTAATGATTTCATTTCTGACTTTTCTTTGTGATCCAGATGACTTAATTTCTGGTCAAGATTTTTCAACACATCAGAATTTTGTAACTTAATACACATGTCAGGAACATTATTAGCCTTGATCTCATCATTACTGAGTTCATAATCAGCATTGATAATACACACTTGATCACCTGTATCATTAGTGTTACTATTTACAGCATGTATACTTTCATCCTTAGAAATGTCACAATCTTCTTTTTCATAATATCTCTTCATCATATTAATATGACATACTCTTCTAGATTTACGCTTGTCAGGTGTCAAAATGACATAATCTGTGTCACTAACTTTTCTCTCAATGACATAAGGTCCTTGAAAGCGAGCTTGAAGTGGCTGACCAGACACAGGCAAAAACACTAGCACCTTATCACCAGGCTTAAACTCTCTTTTCACAGTGGTCTTATCGTACCACGCTTTCATTTTCTTCTGAGAGTGCCTCAGATTTTCCTGAGCAAGTTCACATGCTCCAAGAAGACGATCTTTAAAGCGGGATACATAATCAAGTAGATGTATGTCTTCACCTGGATCTGATAACCACTTCTCCTTTAACAATTTCAATGGTCCACGAACTGTGTGTCCAAAGACAAGTTCAAATGGACTGAACCCAAGTGACTCTTGTATAGATTCCCTGGCAGCAAACATTACAAATGGAATGCCTTCATCCCAATCTCTCTCATTATCATGACAATATGTCTTTAACATATTCTTCAATGTTTGGTGAAACCTTTCTAAAGCCCCTTGGCTTTCCGGATGATAAGCCGAAGACTTAATTTGGTCTATGCCTAACTCATACAACATCTGCTGGAATACAGTTGACATGAAATTAGACCCTTGATCTGATTGGATCTCTTTCGGCAACCCAAACAATGTGAAAAATTTAAGTAAAGCTTGTAAGACTGTCCGAGCCTTAATATTCCTCAGAGGTATTGCCTCTGGAAACCTCGTAGAAGCACACATAATGGTTAATATATACTGATGCCCTGCCCTACTCTTAGGTAGGGGGCCTACACAATCAATGATGACTCTACTAAACGGCTCTTCAAAAGCAGGAACTGGCTTTAAGGGAGCAGCCGGAATATTCTGATTTGGCTTCCGAACCATTTGACATGAGTGACAGGTCTTACAAAATTTGGCCACATCACTTTTAAGTTTTGGCCAATAAAAGTGATTTAGAATTCTGTGGTAAGTCTTATTGACTCCTAGGTGCCCTGCAAATGGCATTTCATGAGCAATAGTCAGTATTTCCCTTCTATAAGTCCTAGGTACCACAATTTGATGGTAAATTCTCCACTCTTCATCTAATAGTGCATCAGGTGGTCGCCATTTACGCATCAAAATATTGTTTTTCAAATAAAAGCAGACTGGGACGTCTTTCGATTCATCCTCAGTGAGTGCACCAGCTATTAATGGCTGAAGCTCTTCATCATGTTGTTGTTGGACTGACAACTGGTCTCTGTGGAGTGTGTCAGACATTTTTGATTTTTCCTGTTCTACCCCCTCACTATGTGTGGGGCCAGGAGACTCACAATCCTGACTATCATTAAGATTAGTCATAAAAGATTGGCTGAGATCATACCAAGAATCTTCACTTTCATGAATATTTTTACTAGAATCTTTTTCAGACTCTGACTCCTCTTTTGGGAGTGTTGTTCCATTTTTAGGAACTAATTCCTCAATTTTAGAGGGCGGATGATTAAGTTTATCATCCTTATTTTCAGAAATCATACCCTCATTTTTAGAGAGTGGATGTTTAAGATTATCATCCTTACATGATTCCCTACTTGTTCCACTTTTGGGAACTGTATCCTCACTTTTGGAGGGTGGATGTTTAAGATTATCATCCACGGCGAGTTTTTGTGACATAGCTCTAGTGACAGCACAGGCAGGGAATAAATTTGGAAATTCCTTTTCTAATTGCTCTGTGTTGTTATAGTCACATGGTTTATCTGTCAAAATTGCATTGGCTACTACCTTTCCACCAGCTAGGTCATTGCCTAGCAGCAGAGATACCCCCTTTACAGGTAGAGTAGGTCTGACCCCTACTGTGACCGACCCAGAAACTAAATCTGACTTCAAATTAATTTTGTGGAGAGGGACAGAAATAAATCCACACTCAACCCCCTGAATTAGTACATTTGCCCCTGTGGAAGTAGAGTCCGATAATGGCAAAACTCCATCAAGAAGCAACGACTGAGTTGCGCCTGTATCACGCAAAATTTTAATTTTGACGGGTGGATGAGCTGAATTCCCATCTAGGGAAATAAACCCCTCAGACACGAATGGAAGGTATTTTTCCTTAATTTGGTCTTTAGAATTAGGCCGTAAAGTCACGACTACCTCAGAAGAGTTCTCTACATTGGCTAAGGCATTGGAAGCTGTTTCAGTCTCCTTTAATTTTGCCAATGTGAAGCAATTTGCCATTGTGTGGCCCTTTTTGTGACAGAAACCACAAGTTATGTCTTTAAAGGCAGCTTTGTTTGAGCTGACCTGGTCGTTCTTTTGACGACTTGAATCTGGTTGTTTTTTACTAGAATTTGTTGGAGAGATAGAACCAGACTGAGATCCACTGTTACCTGTTGTGCCACTATTATTGCCATATTTCTTATTTGGCCTACTAAACTGACCCTTGTTTTGAGTCTGACCCACTTTACCAAACTTATGGGTAAGAGCATACTGATCAGCCAAATTTGCAACTTCACTCAGCTTGTCAGCCTTATTTTCCTCAAGGTGAGTCTTAATGTCATCATTCACACACCGTTTGAATTCCTCGACCAGCATCAGTTGTCTCAAAGTGTCAAATGTGGAGACCTTCTTGGAAGCACACCATCTATCGAAATGCCTTTCTTTTTGATAAGCAAACTCTACGTATGTTTGTGTATCCGCCTTACGATACTTTCTAAATTTTTGGCGATAAGCTTCGGGCACTAATTCATAGGCTTGTAATATGGCCTTTTTAACCTTATCATAATCCATGCTGTCCTCTATTGACAGAGCGGAATACACTTCTTGAGCCTTGCCTGTGAAATTACTCTGGATGAGTATGGACCATTTATCTCTTGGCCACTTTAGTTGCTCACCCAGCTTTTCAAAATGGTTAAAGAATTTCTCCACATTATCCTCCTGAAATTTGGGGACAAATTTTACGTGCTTAGAAACATCGAATAATCCCCCAGTATCCAAGCCTATTTTAGGGTCTGAGCCTTTTATGACCCCTAACTCTAGTTGCTTCAACCTAAATTCATGTTCTCTTGCCTCTTTTTCCCTTTGCATTTGCATTTGCATTTCTCTTTCCTCTTTTTCCTTTTGCATTTGCATTTGCATTTCTCTTTCCTCTTTTACCTTTTGCATTTCTCTTTCCTCTCTTTCCCTTTCTCTTTCCATTTCTTTTAATCTAATCTCCTTATTCATTTCTATTTCAAGCCTTTTCAATTCAAATGTGTTGTCAGTTGGCACAGTGATAGCTGTTTCCAATACTGTAATAGGCAGGATACTTTCATCCACTAGATATTCTAGAACATATCTTTTAATCTCGTCTTTCCGCATTAAAGGCTGAAATTCAACGCCATAATGTTTTGCGACCTTTACAATCTCAGACTTCTTTAATGAATCTAGTTCCTCGACTGAGGGACTAGCCACGAATTTATCTAAGTTGAATGGCATTTTGAAATTGTATCAAGCCTTCAACAAACAAATAAGTAGTCTGAGCAAACACAGTTGCTTACGATTCACAACAGAATTTCTCGAATTTTCTAGTATTTTTCGTTCCCGGATGTTAGGCCACCAATTCTGTTACGGCTTGTGGTCGCGAGTCAAACCAATAACAGCGAAAGATCACAGAAGAACGAGATTAAAATTCAACAACTTAATGATTATTTACAATCTCCTTATCTTACTTAAATTTACAATAATTAATTAGACTTACTCACAATCCTTTACTCAATATTTGCCTGGTCTGGTCCAAGGGCTGGTAGTGCATGCACGTTGACGATGGCACAGTGGTAGACCTGCAGCGTGCTGTAGCGTAGGAACTGGTTCCACGAGCGAATAACGACAAGGCTAGCGATGATGGATGATAACAATCTCAATACACAGCGTAGAAACGGCGTAAGGCAATTTGTCACAAGTGTGAATTGTCAGTGGCTGGCCTCATATGATTCGGTCAACAAACGGACAGCAGAATAACGTCTGGACTCGATGGTGTCTCTCCTCGTTAATAGTTGTTGAACTGCCTTTTATATGCTAGGCTTTTATTCGAGAACTCTCCAGAATTTAACAGAAACTTCTAGTGTACACAGTCCAGCAATTACGAGAACGTTCCTTAATAGAAACTTCTAGAACACACAGTCGAGACATTACGAGAACGTTCCTTGTATGCACGGTAGTAAACAGTGTAGAAGTGTCGTCAGGCCGCGTAAACAGTTCTCTCTTCTAGACAATTCTAGAAAGGCTGCGTTGAAGTTGAATTCTCTAGAACTTTCCATTCGCTCGTCGATGGATTCAATCCGGTGTTCCTGACGGGTCGTCTTGTAACAATATAAAGAACATCTTAATGTGTTTAAGACTCGAATGTTTGGCGTTTAAATAGGTTGTGCGGAGAACAAGACATGTTTTGCGAATAGTACCTAAGCCCTTCATTGGGTTTCGGTGGAGTCAGTAGTAAAGGTGCGTTCACACCAGAATCGAAATCTGCTGCGTTTTGCGGGCGGGAAGCGGAATTTTTTTTTTCCAGAACAAATAGGGGCAATTTTGAATCAAAGAAAAATTTAGAAAATCGCCCCATTCGTTCAGAGATAACAAATGTCGCGTCCCGCCCGCAAAACGCAGCAGATTTCGGTTTTGGTGTGAACGCACCTTAAGGCGATTTTTCCATGTGGGAGGTATGTAAATAGAGTAGGAAGTACGTTATGAAAGTAATTGATTACAGCACCTTATATTGAAATCCAATATTAAAGCTACAAACGATAAGACAACACCTTATCAAATTGCAGCAACGAACAACATGGCGGCATCCTTCACAGTTACAGCACCAAAGAATGTGACAGTATCATCCAAATAACAGCACCAAACAATATGACAGCATCATGCAAACTTACAGCACCAGACATTGTGACAGTATCATACAAAATAACAGCACCATACAATATGACCCAGCAGCCCAGTAAGATTGCAGCATACAAAGTTGCAGCACCAAGTAATATGACAGCAACGTTCAAAGTGACAGCACCAAACAGTCTGACAGCAGGATACAAAGTTGTCAAAGTTACGTATACTCAAATAGTATGACTGTACCATACAATATGACAGCATCATGCAAGGTGTTTAATGCACACAACGTACAAAAAGGGACGGAACTCAATAAGCATAGATCTTCAAATTCACCAGAAAGTTCTAACTTTTTCAGATGATGCTTTAAACGATTCACTTCGACTTCAGCTTTTTTTTCGACGAGTTCTATGATTGTCTCCAGGTGGTTTCTTTTTGAAGAAGTATTGGTCTATACTTACCTTTTCGTTTATCAGTAATCTCACCCCATCCTTACAGCGTCACGCCCAACCCATCTGTTAAATATGGAATCTACATACATCTACGAGATTTGGACTTGAACTTGTTCCTTGCTAAGTTAGTGTTACTATAGCCACCATAGGCGTAGGAAGGGCCGGGGAGGGGGGTTAGGGGTCTTTAGCCCTCGGTCAAAAGTGTTGGGGTTAGAAGTGCTGTATTTCAAGGACGAAACCTCTTATTTGTCATATGGAATCAACATTTTCAATAAAATATCAGACCATAAATGTACATTAAAAACTGCACAAGATTTTGTATCAAATTGCATCTAAGTACGCTCAAATATTAAAAAAATATTTCATAAAGGGGAGGGGATCTTCCTTCCTTAAGACAGCGGTCTTTAACATGCATCCTTAGCTAAGAATAGCTTCCTTCAGCATTGTCATCTGCACCAAACCATTGTTTATATTAATAATGATTACCTCGTTTTTAGCGGTAATAAGAAGGAAGACGTCGGCGGTACTTCTTGCAATCGAAGGTCATCTGGATCAAATCCCAGTGCAAACACCTGCAAGTTTACTGAGGACCTAAGTATATTTGTTAGCACACGTCCTTACAGTCGTGATAAGATAGTTTGAGTTCGCCACATGGCAAAGCCACACTAACAAAATTACCTTCAAACAAATTCGTCCCTCATCAAAGTCACCTTGACACCCCCCCCCCCCCCCACACACACACCGATGATTCGAAATTGGTGTCGCATACATGGCCTCTGGATGTCTATTTCGGGCCCCCTTCACCTCAGGTCTGTGTTCAGCAGTGGCGTAGCTAGAGGGGGGCAGGGGGCGGTCCCCCCCCCACAAAGCCTCCGAAGGCCTCTGTCGGAAATTTCTAGTCTCTGTCGGAAATAAGTTAAAAACAATTCATTTGAAACACTTACAACACTTGTTATGTTTTTAAGCAGAATTACACATCGAAATGTGAACGTGAAAATCAAAAGTCGGACTCAAATTGCTCGGAAAGCAAACCAAAAAAAAAAAAAGTCCCCAGATAATAATCTGTCGGAAATTTTGGGCTTTTGCCCCCCCCCCCCCCACAAAATATATCTGGCTACACCACTGGTGTTCAGCGCAGCTGTTGGTTAGTGATGTAGCGGATCGTCACCCCTGACACCCTTTGGGAAAGCGGGTAAGGACTTGGAATACACTCATCGGTCGGATGGCAATGGACTTACTTATTGACGGCCCCGGAAGCAATAAGAAACGAAACGAGTATCTGATTTCGCCGTTGCTCATCCATATTATACTTCCACGGTCCGTAGCCAGCTCGTCAATTTTGAAAAGTTTGGCGCATAAATGTGTTTGAAAGGGGGAAGGGGTTGCATGGATACATTATTGGTAGAGGTTATTAAAATCATAGATTTATAAAACAAAATGGAGGTGTTGCCTCCAAATTCCCCCACCACTTTGGCTTCTGACCGGCACTTCACATGGTCCTTACAGCATGGGCTTCATTACCTGTATTTTAAATAAGAAATCAACGCGGGTCGTTTCGTCGACCTGACGAAATCAACGATATTTGGACCTCTCATGACTTCAGTACACCACATAACACCGCTGATGCTTACTTCCTTTTTAGCTACCTCTCTACCAATCACCCTAGGAGGATTTCCCTTTCGGATTACAAGTGATCTGACAATGAGACATTTTAGAACGTAAAAGATTAATTTTGTCCAGTATATGGTAAGAAACGCTTCCCAAATTCAAAAAACCATCAGCATTAACTTGGTGATGGTTTCATGTGCAAAAGATTGAGGTGCCATATTATGTAACTTAACACAAGGGAAACGTTCTTCGTGCATTTAATTCGGAATGAAGTAATGTTGCCAGTCACAAGCAACTCTTCAATGAGATGAACACCCTTTACGGATTTCGTGCCAAATATTTTACAAGTTTGGTGTGGTCTCATTTTCCGACGAGTCCAAGGCAGTGAATACGCAAACCAAAACTATAAATACCTTGTATTACCCTTTTGTCAAATGCGGTATCTTATAAGCCTTACAATCTCTCCCCAGCCACGAAAAATTCTCCCTGCTTAGTTTACTTCTAGCCCTCCTCCAATGTAAACGAAAACTCCAGTCTAGAATGTACAGCTCCCAGGCAAAATTTCAGTGGCTTGCACTGAGTGAAAATTGCTCAAGGCCACATCCACACAATACTGTGAGTGACCTTAATTTGGAACACAATTGACTGGACAAGTCACCATTGACCAACCGTAATGAAGCTACTGTTTGAATTAATGTCATTCAAAGTGCAGTCGCCAGTTGTATTTAGAGATGTTATCATATTCCTATATGTGTTTGGGGTGATGCCGTAGCCCCTATAAAAATTCTGATGCACTTGATCTCGAACGTTAATTCTGTCAGAGCCATCGGAAGGTTCCTCGTATTGGGGGAGGGGGTGAACCTATTAGCTCGTGGATTTTTCTGTTTTTATGGGTTTTTTGGCAGTTCTAATTTGTTGGAAGAAATACTTCAAACCGAAATTATTGGGTTATGCTAGAGCCTCCTGTTCCGGCGGCCGTGTCTGCACGTTCAAGACGCCTGTAGAGCACCTTTGCTATGGGGGACAATATTTTATGATGAAAATCAATTTGGGGCTTTATTACCTTCTGTTGATTCAAATTCTGCTCAGCATGATTCATATGGCAAGCAAGTAAAAACAATCAGACCCCTTTCAAGTTACCTCAAGGTGACTGCTCTCTCTTTCTTCCGACGTCTCTTTCTTCCGACGTCTCTATATTCTGACAAGTCTATACGAAGGTCGGGTTTAGTTTAGGATGAGAGTATTAGGGTGACATTAGCACGCCCGGTGGACGTGTATTACTCCTGCACCTATATTGGCTGCACTCGTAATACCAAGTTAGAGTATGTACGCCAAAGAGGAGTACCTTTTCGACACCTGCTATGAAGGTTAGGTGACGTATGTCGGAACTTAGAGACGTAGGAACATGATAAAGGTGTAACCACTTGAAATTTGCAAGTGCCCTACAAAGAAGCACAACTAAAAACGTTGCCATTGGCTTATGCCAATAAGAACATGTCATTTCATTTTGAATCTCAGTTACAAAGATGGGAGGTCGATCGGAGTTCTTAGATGAAATTACTCATTTAGTTTAATGTATTCAGGGCAGGAAGCCGCTTGGGCACACCGAGGACTCTGCACCAGTTTGGTCGTGAACGAGCATCTCAGAGGGCAACGAGGCAGGGGTGTACTAATCGCTCCCAATCCTACCCCGGGACCTTTATTAAACGTCCCTTACGACAAACGAGAGTGTATCCCCAGTTCTTTAGCCGCTTTCCAAAGACTGGGAGGGGTGGAAGATCTTTGATCTGCACCACTGCCCGACAGCTGGACAGAGACCTGAAGCAGACGACAACTTGAATCGGACAACAACAAACCCAATTTTAAATCGCCAGTTTGATACTCCTTTTTGCATCACTGGGCACAGCTATGCCGAAGAAGCAATTTTAATTATCAGAGGCAGTGGTGGCGCCAGGTGAAGGGCAGGGGACCATGACCCCCGTCGGGAAAGGCTGGCCCCCCGTCGGGGAATTTTTTCAGTTTCGTCGGGGAGTCTAAGTCGATACGGTAAAGTATGTAGTCCCAGACGGCGACTAGTCGCCGCGACGGCTTACCTGTTTTTTGCTCTCCAGTGGACAATTTTCCTTATAGGAACCCAAAATTTTCGGCGGGCTGTAGAGTTACTCCACTTTCTTCAGTAGTTCCATTCAACATTGCTAGATAGCACAAGACCTGTCAAACTTACCAAGTAAGATGTAGGCCGAGTACACAGTTTATGTGGTCGTAAATTCCATCCCGTATCGCAGAGCCTAGTTGCTGGTCTCTCGCGTGTGTCATGCGGTACGGTCAGTTGGTGATCGACTCACGGAGCAAAGTTTGGCTATTTCACAGGGTAGTCCAAGTGTTTTCGATAAAATGTATGTTATCCCCGATGTGGCCTATAGTTTTTCTTTTTTCTTTTTGTTCTTAATGATTACATATATTTGTTGTGTAAGCCTACCAAAAATTTTCGCGCGCTTTGCAATTTCACGTTTCAGATTCAAAAGAACACTATCAGTGGGCAACTCGGCTCCTGAATTATTAAGTGATATTATGCAAAATATGCCCTGCAATGACGTGGGATAGTTAGGCTCTTTTATATCCCCTTCTCACCATCCCCTCTACATAGGGGCTGTCGGAACGTCGGGTCACTGCATGATCCGGGTCACTGCATGATCCGGCCCCCTGTCGGGAAAATGATGTCGCTACGGCCTGGTCGGTTAACTTATTTTGACTTTCAAAAGGGTCATTTCTGTGATAAAACCCAAAATTTTCAGTACACTTTGGCCACTCTTCCGTTACTAATAGCTAAATATAGTACAAACCCTTTCCACCTTTTCAAGTAACTTAATATAAGTAGAATACATGGATTTATGTAAATGTCGGTCATTTCATCTCATTTTGCTAAGCCTAATTAATGTTCGTTCTCTTGTGTCTGTCGTGTGGTACGGCTAGTGACTCGAGGAGGGAAGTACAATGTAAGTTATGCCCGATATGGCCCAACTGGCTTGACAATTGACCTATATATGCTTCAAATAAGTACAGATTCTTTTTAGTGTAGGCTTATCCAAAAAATTTTCGCGCGCTTTGAAATTTCACAGTTTAGATTCTGGGAAAAACACTAAATCAGCGCGGAAATATGTTCCCCTAGTATATGCAAATATTATGAAATATATGCCCCGCAATGGCATAGTCTAGTACACAAGTCTTCTTCAAATCTCTCCACACCAACTCTTCGACGACATCATGTCTGTCGGGACTTCGGGTCGCTGCCCCCCCTCGGGCAAATCCTGGCACCACCCCTGATTCAGAGGATTCCCAGGCAACTCCGCCGGGGTTTGATCCGATGACCTCTCGAATGTAATGAGAGGCGGACACTCTAACTGCCACCAATCCAGATTGGATTCGTAAAACTCATTTTACTTTGTAAGATTGATCTCAACCGTTTCAAGAAAGTAATTGTATTTTACAGTACCATGTGAATAAGATTGCTTAATAAGTGTACATGTCTAATATGCATATATAGTATACATAAAGAGGGCATCTTGTGGTTGCGACTTGCGAGTTTGTTGGCATGACAGCAGACAGGTGCTTTTCAGAAAGTACAGAATAAATAACACAACTGATAATGTAGTAATTGTCCGATAATGTAGCCTATCGCTAACCGATAATGTAGTAAAAATTGACCGATAATGTATCACCAACCGATAATGTAGTAAAAATTGACCGATAATGTAACTGTTACTACATTATCGGTAGTAAAAGTTAGTGCATTATCGGTTAGTGATACATTATCGGTCATTTACTACATTAGGCCTATCCGTTGTGACATAAGAGTGGTTAAGGAACATTCTAGTCTGTATCATACCGTATCATGTAGTACTATGAGCAAGTGGAGACTTTCCGGCATGAAGCTACGGCATGCACTGTAGATAATGACCCGAAAACTTCAGTTTATGCATGTTTCATGCCAGTTACTGACGTGCATAAGTTTGTGTATATTTGCGGGTGGCTCTTGAAATTATTGACTTTTGTGATTTGGGGTCTTTCGAAAAAATCGACAGTTCAGTTCTGGAACAGCATTGCTTTAACGGAGAATGACTTGCAGGATCTTTGAATGAACAGAAAATTGAAAGAAACCTCTATGAGTGGTATTTATAAGGTGATACAGTGATGCCTGTATAGCAGGGCTTTTCAAGCTCGGGGCACGCGTAATCCAAGGGGTATCCGGGATCTGTTCTGGGGGTACGTGGGATCTTTTTAGTGGATACTCGAAACACCTAAATGAATATGAATCATTTTGTTCGAAAAGAAGTGGACTGCACATGATCAGCAAAACCGATGTGTGATGTTCATTCTCTGTCACATTCTCTGCCTGTTTATATTGTGAATAACAGGAAAAGAAAATAAAAGGAACAATTTTCCCTTCCGTTGCTCCGCCGAGATACAGTATTGTTCAGAATCAATCCGAATCTTGAAACACTTCAGAGGCTATGGGGAGAAAGTCGGACTGTGCATGGTGCAAATGCAAGTACAGAGCGAATGAGATAAACGGTGTCAAGTGACATCATCATACTTAATAACCGCCATCTTAAAAGGTATGATACACTGCTGGATGTACAAAAGTGTTTACATGCGTGTCCACTGAGCAGGCGCATTTCGCTCTTATGGCCATGTGACGTCCTGTGCATAAGGTCGATCCCATTAACTTTCAATGTGATGACGTTTGTGAAAGATTCGACCAGGACTTAAGAGTAAATTTCCTTGATGATTGTGAATCTGACAAATACATCTTGGTCGATACGGGGTAAGAGCTTTTTTTCAGCCCTGAGCTGTTTTATTGTCATGTGCCACACATATATTACATATTATTACATGACAGGGTTACATACTTTATTCTGCTGCCTTTCGTGTTTATCTATACATAAATAAGGAAAATAAAAGATATTGATCTGGAAATTGCAAGTATGTGTCTGCCGTGTAATTGTAATTAATTTACGTTTACTGTATACGGGAGAAAGTCCTAATAAAAATGTAAGCCAGAGTCGATTAAGTCGATATTATGTTTATTCACTGTCATCTTGAATAGATTTCGTGTTTCGGGCGGTAAAAATCGTTTTTCAACATTTTTCATGCTAGCTCAAGTGCTCGCTGTTTGATAGTGGTCGTTCACAAATAAAAACCTTGAAAATCATGACCGTATATTGTACCAAGGCATGCAGTAAAACTGTTTCTGGTCAAAATGGGACAAAATTGCCTTACTTGGCAGCTTGGTACTCGACACACATTATAAAAATACTGTAAGCTTATCCCAGACTTGGGTCAAAGGTCATACTTTGTGACTTTTAACTCTTGTGATGTCATTACTCTTATGATCTCCATTATTAACATATTTTCTGACCGTGTTTGTATCTAACAATATTTAAGGGGGTAGTTTCTTGTGTTGAGGTTACAGGTTGTAAAAATATAGTCATTTTACTTCCCCCTAACCCCGTAATCTGAGACAAAATCAAACACGGAATACATTTGGACTTTTGATTGGTATTGGTGTTTTCTTTTTTTTTTGGGGGGGGGGGGTGGGTAACATCGTAAATTGTCAGGGAATGTGGTAAGCGAACCCTCTGCAGAGCAAGAACGCGATAGTCAATTTAAATAAAGCCGCTCTACATAGAGCCGGCATTCAGAGTGTTTGCCGTACGCTGTACGCACGGTTTTGGCCAATTAGAGCAAGCCTCCTTTGAAGTATGCTCGATCGTTACGCACTATTGTGTATAACAATTCTTATTGCAGAGACATTGTCATTGCGATCTTTGCAGCCTCTCCTGGGCCTAATGAGCATATCACAGTGGCGAAACTAAGGAGAGAGGGCTCACTGGCGCACCACGAGTCTCTTTCCCTTAGCAGCCCCAACTGGAAAACTGAGTTAAAAATATATTGCTTCTTTATTTGAAGCCCCCAATGAAATGACAGACCCCCACCCCCCACCCCCCTTAACCCTTTGCTGGCCAAGCATCCGTCTGCCAGGAGCAGAGAAGTGTTAACAGGGAGATTTTATTGAACACTTCCGTATCTGCAGGGACTAATCTTCGTTCCTTCCCACTTTCCGTTGTAACGAGTCTTGATCACGGCGCACAGTGTCCAAGATGAGCGCACCATGAAGGGATTTTTCATTTGAGTTTTTTTTTCAGCGTATGACACAGTTAAAGGATAGTCCAATCCTTTAGATTTAAGTTCTCTTATAATGATGAAGTCTTGTAAGACAAATAAAACAACGAAAACATATTCTTAGGTCATTAAAATATTGGCTTTTAAAGAGTACCAATCGAAGGCTTGAATCAAGACTATAACGACAGCTCCACAAGAGGTGCGAGTTACGATTCCTTTCCTTTGTTTTCTTTAATAAATGTGTAGAAATGAAAGGATTTTGTCAGTTTGTGGAGGGAAAAGTTGTTTCTCAAACTTTTAACACCAAAATAATTCGGAAAGAACTTCACAGAACTGGATGTAATGGTGCTGATTGTTGTAATTTGTTAGCATTTTGTTGCCTTGCGATCATATGCACCTACTAGGTGATGAATTTCATTACATTTTTGAATGCCCAAAATTATCAGTAGAGAGATGTAACTATATTAAGCCCTACTATAGAAGAAATGCCAGTGCCTTAAAAATGAGGCAGTTTTTCCAAAAAGGTAACATTAAGTCCTTAGTAAATTTAAGTTTATTTTGCGGGAAAATAATTCACAGTTTCTAAAACATCCCATCAATGAACTTTACCAATCAGAACTGAAGCCTGAACTACTCTCTGAGTTATATTGTTGTATGTTCCCTATTATCGAATTGCACTCTTTAGTGTCTTATTCTGATCTGACGTCATTTGTAGGTTTCTAAGTTTGTAATTTCACGTATTTTTGTTTCCTTTCTTTTTTCTCTCCTTTTTGTGTATTATTATTATTTTTTTATTTATTTTTTATTTATTTTTTTTATTACTTATCTTGAAGCCTTATGCTTTTTGTTACAAACTGTGTTATGTATCTTTTGTAGTTACCTAAGTCTCTTATACCTCATATTGAGGATGAACTGAGAATAAACTGAAACTGAAACTGTAAACTAAGTTAGAGTATCCTTCCTTTTCTGGCAAAATACCTAAGCCTATAGAAACATGCGCTATAAAAATTACTCTCATCTTTTTTCTTTGATTTTTGCAGGACTCTGGAAAGCGCTACACTTTGTCTGGTCGCCAGAATTTGAGGAAATTCTCTCCGCGTAATACTAAACCAGATTTTGGTATTTTGAGTTTTACCATTGAATAGTCCTCTACCATTCTCATTGAATTCTGAAGAAGAGCACTGCCGTACGTAAGCCAGACCTTTACCACATGTAAATATATACATATCATAAGCAAAGGATGCTATTTGATTCATTAACCACATGATATTGCTCCTTTGTGGGATCTACGGAAGCATTCGTAATTCTATGGTTGAACCTTGCACTCCAGGAAACACGCTTTTAAAAACGTGTGTATTAACCGCCGTCCTTTTTGACAGCAGACGGACGAGAATTACCTGTATAAGTGGTCAATATCTTTATATTAAGTACCGTGAACTTGGAAAGGGGGGATTATGATAACATCCGCAGGAAAATCATAGTGTGGCTCGGTGGGGATGAAATCGCGAGCGCATTTCCACCTGAATTTGTGACGTCACAATGATATCGCTGAAAACCGGTAATCGTCAGATCCAGTGCCATTTTCGTACCATTATCTACTTTTTGTTGACACTCATTGGCCTCTATTTGAGCCTCACCGCAATCTTCGTGATAGTGCACACCAAAGCGAAACCAAGGTCAAAGGTCACCCCGATAGACTCACTAATACAGAAGTCCCCATCTGATGTTTTGTGGGGCTACTTTCGGGGAACGAAAATAGCACTGGGGATCACGGAAATTTGGTGCGACGTAGTCTACGAGACGTCAAGTCCTCCGCTTGGCAGCGCCTGCTACATGCGGGATCGCCTTAAATGTTCCGGGATGCCAACGATTCATTCAGCTTTCATAGATATTGTTTCCAAGGAAGTTATTTTTACGGGTATAACCTTTCTGGCGGAGCGATGGGAGCATCATTCCTTTGTCTGTGAATTCCCTGATGGAAGTCTTTCAATCTCTGATCCAATTCTAAACGACACAAGGAGTTTTGGTGGCCAACCGCAATACGTGATAGTGATCACGTGTCCGTTGACTTCGTCATTTTTACGCACCTTGAAGGACAGAAAAGTAGGAGCAACCGAGACGCCGTTTCGAATGACGCTACGACGTGCCTCGGAGCCCAGGTACGCTTACAGAAACATCCCCGTTTGTACGGCAGGGGAGGTGGAGGAAAAGAAGCACAACTTTTTATCTTTATGCACAATGGCAAAGGACATGGATGACTTCTTCCGCGTTTGGCTTCTTTATTACCGTTACATGGGCGTGGACCACGTGTACATTTACGACAATTCTCCTGAGATATCACTGATCAAAGTTTTACGGCCGTTCATTAGAATTGGTTTCGTGACGGTTGTACCTTGGGCTCACCAGTACACCCCAACTAAAACCTACTTAGAGGTTCAAATAGCCCACGAGAACGATTGCCTATGGCGGCATCGCCACGACACCAAATGGATTATAAAGGTCGACGTCGATGAATTCATGCAACCTATGGACCCAGAGAGCCCGCGAATTGTCGATTTTGTAAATAAGTTCGGGGAACCCCCAGAAACGGTCGCCGCTTTGCGAGTGCGTAACTGGTTTTTCTCGAAGTTGCCCAGCAATGTAAGTAGAGACATCTTGTTTTCAGGGACGGTGATTGAGAGGAATCCCTGGAGATCACCGGAACCAACAGAAGAGAACCGAGGTAGGGATAAATGTTTGGTGCTCCCTCATCGTGTTCATTATTACAAAATTCACGGAGTCAAGATTGGAGGAGATACCGTGACGTTAGATCCAACGACTGAAATGAGGCTAGTACATTATAGGTCAGAGAATCCGAAACACAGGAACTTTCGAATACATCAGTTTGTTCGCGACGATTCAATGAGGGACTTGTGGCAAAAAATTATTTACTGGAAAGACAGAACTAAAGATAAATATATACGCTGGTCATATAAGAAGGGAGCACCAGTTGATGATGTTCATCCGTACAAGAAAAGAGGCCTTTGAAATAAATAATTCTAGCGACAAAACACCGAAGGGAAATCCTTAATGATCTTTATTTAAATGAATAAGGTGCACAGGGTTAATAAACAGAGCAATTTACAGCAATAGGAAATACGAGTTAGTTATATCATTAGTTTTGTGTAGGTCACATAAAGCCTAACAACAATGAATGTTGTCGACAGTGTTATGTCGCAGGACCGTTTTGTTCGAATAATGTCATTGGCTGTGAGGTTGCAAAAATGTTGCTTCCATTAGTAAAACGCATTTGCAGATTTTAACTTATAATGTAGGGAGGAACCCAAGGAAACGTTAATTCGATGTTGTGTTTTCTTCGTAAGAAGAATAGGGTACATTCATTAAAACAACTGACAAATTTATTATGGTATTTTTCCTTAAAATCAAATAATGTCAAGTGGGTTCTTTTAAAGCAGTTATGTCATACGGCCTGCGTATAGCGCAACTTGTAAACTAATGCTAGGAGACGAGAACCAAAATATTTTTGTCGATTAGTTGTGGCCTTTTAACCACGATTTCCGCGATCAAGCGATTGCTGCTGTTTGGGTTTAACGAGTGACGTCATTGTCTTAACGTGGCACGGTAACCCAACGTAAAATTACCAGTAGGCCTTTCCAGAACATGCAACTGACAGACATCGGTCTGACAAGTTTGCCTGAATAAGACACATAATTTTCGTTGCACTGAGGCTGTGTAATACCCAGCATCATCCCACCTTACTCGAGGCAAGCTTGGGACTTAATGAAGTTTGGGACTTAATAGTGTTAGTAAGAGTTACGTCATCAGGCGCGCATCCAGACATTTCGAAAGGGGGGGGCTGAAAGCCCCCTTGAACATTCCCCTAGAATAGCATTTATGCTAATTTTCGCGTATTATTGTTGATGTGGAGAAAAAGGGGGGGACTGAGGCCGGGAAAGCCCCCCCCCCTTGGATCCGCGCCTGGTCATGCACGCGGGATGTAGTAAATCGTTCGTTTTTAGGTCGTGATCGATTAATCCCTGCTTATCAGTAAGGCTATTAATCATGGCCGGTGTTATCGCGATTTGTAATCGATTACTCGACGACGGAGCACTACTGTTTACTTCAGCTGTTGTTTTGTCTTTTTAATACACTTACGATTAGTAGTGCAACGCGCAGAATCGTACATATATACAGGACTGCAGTGATCTGTGATAGTGTTTTAAAAGTGCAACGTATTTTAGATACAAGTGGAATTATTTTTACGCTACCTGGAGTGCAGTAGGATTAATAATAGCCTAATGTTTTCCTAGCAGGCGCTAGCTACGGGGGCCTGGGGGACTTGGGCCCCCCAGATGTTCGCTAGGCCACCCCACCATATTGTGTCCTAATAAAATGTGTAAGAATTAAAGGCGGCGATCAATGCCGTGACCCTCCCCCCCATTTGATACCTAGGTCCCCTAAAAATTTCGTCCTAGCTACGCCCCTGTCTCTTAGCATATTATATTGCCTTACTGTCTGTAAATTGTTCTGTTTATACTATTAGTAATCTGAGGGGTGAAGGAAAGGTACTCGTGAAACTTTGGAGTCGACCGGTTGTCTTCCTGACTGAAATCCTTGAAACCACAAGTGCAATTACACACGGTATATCGCCGTATCGGCTCGGCACAATCGTTATTTTCAAAGCAGAATAGGGAGTTAGGCCTATGGTTAAGATTGCATGAAGGGCTAAAAGTATGGGGACATGTAACTATACAAGAGATAATTTAGCCAAAAGTTGTAGACTGAAATCACGTTATCGAAGATCAGTTTGAATTATTTCAATATGTGTAACTTTTCTCAAGGCATACCACTTCAAGGTTAGTTGATTTGGTACTGGAAACTCATTGACAACGAACGCTAAGCTTACGATTTGGATTTTGGAGTTTTGTATATTGTCAGTATTTCTTCGCTCTTTGTAAATTATCTTTAAATTTAGCGTATTCAGCTATTTTGTACTTTGCAGTCAACTGTTAGTATTTCTAAAAGACCCTTTGAAAGCCATGTAAACTTCAGCAATGTCGTTATCATGGAGGTTGAACAAAGGATAACAGGAGAAATATCTTGGTTGTGAGTTCCTGTGCATTTCACTATCTCTAATGTTTTTCATTATGCAGGTGTAAAGTTTTTTATGAGAGTTGTGGCTATTGTCTTCGTTTTAAGTTCAAGGTTACATACCCTTACAATTGTTCTTTCTCATGATGAAAAATAAAAATTGGTACTTTTTTATGGCAATGCCAGGGGGAAGTTTTCGTCTCAGTTAATTCCCCCAACGTTTCTGCTTGCGTACCGCTTGCCCCACTTTTGAAATCTTTACGACGCCACTGTACAGTTGACGTTGCTGCACCCGGCAAAACTGCATTCTGTATAGACAGGAACCACTCGACACTTTTCAAGTCTTCGTGAATTTACTTGTTCCCAGTTAGTTGCATTGCTGCAGAAATTTTTAAGACATACCAAACAAGCAAGTATAGCCTGGAAATCGGATGATAAACACCAGTTATTGCACCGCTCGAGTAAGCTTTCCCACATTCAGTCATTCTCTTTTATTGAATGTGATGACACACCGTTGGGACTAACGAGAAATCTAACAGATCGACAGTCTTGGTAAACCTGCGTGAAGTCTCGTTATGTCAAGCACTAATTATTTTTCACGTAGGGCCAGATTTCCAGTTATCAGTTCAGACCTTATTTGTGAGTGACATCTGCAATTGCAACCGAACACCCAATTTGATCCTTAAACGAAAATACAGTCACCCCGATAAGGGTATCCCAATTCATGAATGGCTCTTTTAATCGTGTGACACCAGGCGCGTGTCCAGGATTTTTCAGCGGGGGGGGGGGGGGTCTGACCCGAGATTTTTCAAGTGAGGCGGGTATTTGGGGTCAAAAAGCTTAAGGACACGCGCCTGGACAATATTTTTGTTAGTGAATTGTCAAATTCATGGAGATTAACTCTCTGCTTTACCTTTTGGTCGTAATATTTATTTCCAAGGAGATGTGCAAGAGTTTGCTGAGTTTTATTTGGGGTGACTGCTTAGTCCCTTTGAATTAACCTAGGAGTCTAGATTCCCGTGTGAGCTACTTGTGATAGTGCTGTGTTTATTATACAATGGAAGGAATACTCTATGATATGATTTCCATGTTTACAGTCTGACATAGCTTAGAAGTACTTCCATAGTCACTGGGTGATACAAATATCGAGTCATTGTATGTTCTGCCCTCTCTTAACAGCTTTATGAACAATAGTGAAGTTCCACTAGCCTATACAGTAGTCATTCTCTGTTATCGAGTGATTTTTCACCAGGCCTGTAGTTAAGAGAGGAGGGGGCAAGGGCGGCGCTCCTAAAATTTCAAATTACCATTGCCTGCTTTTCACTCTGCGGCGTGTGACATTTTTACCGAATTACCACTCTGACAGAGTGATACTTCAGTCCGTTTCTACTTGAAAAAGGGTGTCCACTGTAGTCACTCGGCCAGAAATCAATTGCTTTTTACATTCAGAGAGTGTGCTGTGTAAAATTCCAGGACGACACATTTTGTCGGACCATGGAGCTCCGTGTTGGACATTAGTGTCGGAGGAGTACTGGGCAGAATCATTTATACCCATAAACGTATATTTTAGTGTACTTAAATGTATACGTGGCGTGTACGTATATGTGTACCTTTGAATGTATTCTCTGTGGGCTTTTTTGTGCGCCGATAATGACAATTTTGTGACTATCTGGTGATGGCAAAACCATTTGGTAATCAAAGATATCAGCAAAATGCCAATATTACGTCAATACTACGTAATACTAATAAGATGGTCCCCCTCAGCCCTCGGTTGTTTTCTTATGTAGGCTATATTATTTGAACTTTCTTATCAAACGGCCAACTCTCGGATTGAAACTTGTCTGTGTAACTCATTACACTGTGAGCATTCGCAGCTGAAATCACCATGGAAGGCATGTAGTTGGAGGTGAATGACTCTTGATTAAGTTTTTGTGTGGTATTTCTTGCGTGTTTTGGATATTGTATATTTTGTCACAACTTATGGATTTCAGATTTGGGTAGACTGGTTAAGAAAAAGGTCAGAGTTTGGAATCCGTATATATCTTTCGCGAAATGATAGGGTTCATAGTTGACAATTGGATTTGTGTTACTGCAGACGGGTTGTGCTCACTCTATACCGTAATGTTAAGAATGTGAACGCCATGACTTTAGTTGTGTCTCTATCAAGATTGCAAAGTGCCCAGGTTCAATTTAACACAATGCATGCAACTAGGATTTTACACAACTGACAATAGGTCATGCAAGAATGCCCTGTTCAATTGTAGTTTCTAAAGGCCCGTCTACACGATTATTGATTTGTCCATGAACATCTTCATACTGTATGACATTGTTTCACAGATTCCTACTTGGAGTATATGCAGCACCGTGTACGGTAAAGGCAGTGTTCGTGCGCGATATAATTTAATCCTGAACTTGTCGGACGCGAAATGTCCCAAATTGTTGACTTTTGAGTGAACATCCCTATAACTGAGTAATAAGCAAGTTTAGACTTTGATTTTTCTTACAGCGACCATAAAGTATGAACAAATGATACGAATAGACCGAAACGTTTTAAATGTTTTGAACGTTTGTTGGAAAGATGAACCATACAGCTAAACATTTGAACAAAGTCATTGCTGGACATTTGTTAAACCTTGTTGGGAAAGCTGTCTACAATAGCATACATTTGCTTGTAAACATCGTCAAACAAAATTAATGTATGATGGAGTTTTGATGAAATGTATCATCGTGTCGACGGACCTTCTCGCTTGGCTTCTGATATTTTAAGAAGAACGTTTTGTTCTGAAAACAGTCATAAATTCTATAAGTAGCATTCTCACTCAATATCTCGCAATATCTTTCACCGTTCTCAGGATATATCTCTTCAAGGTTTGACAGTTTCTAAAGTAGCTTATTGTCTATGCAAAGTAGTAATGTGTAGTATGAAAAGTGTTAGCATTTCATTTGTTAAACCCTATATAAATTATCGTTTAATTACTCGTCCGATACTTAAGGAATAAATCGCATTTGGCCGACTTTTGTTAGTGAATAAACCGTCTCGACTCCAAATTTGGCAAAATAACGGTTCGCCTCCTCCGTTGTTTTGCCAAATTTGGAGTCGAGATGGTTTATGAGACAATAATAGTCCGACAAATATGGTTTATTCCTATTCTACCACCAAACATGGGTGAAAATCTTCATTTTTATCAGTTTTACGTTTACCGACCGTATGTTGTGGAATAACAGGTCAGTGTTCAACCAATAAAAGTGCAGGATTCTCAATAACGGATAGCTAGAGTTAGATGGGGTTTTACGGCTCAGTTTCTAACCAAGTGGTTTGAGTTGGTCCGGCCACGGCCTTTTTTCCATTTGTGGCTCACTGGCTTGTATTCCCTCCTCCATTGCTTATGCTGCTTATGCTGAGACGGTCGGATCGCTATGGTTGTAGAATTAACCTGTTAACAGTTTCGTGAGTGGTATAAAAATTCTTCTAGAAAACTTGTTTTAACTTTCAAAGAAAATCCCTCAGGACATACCCTTGTTTACAACTGTCCTTGAAGGTTGAAGAAAAAAGAGTAACATTAGACAAATTCAGCGAGTCCTCTTCGACGTCACAAATTTGTATATCTGGCTTGTATTTATTCATGATGTAAGTTCAAAATAGAAGTAACCCAGTATAATGGTCAATATTGGATGGATTTTGATGGAAATTGTGGCAATTTTCTATGTTTTAATGCTTTCTTTATCAAATATCCATACGTCCTTTTTATGTCGTCAGATCTCTTACAATCAACCGAGGCTCTACGGGAGTCGAATTCACCGTGAGAAATGTACTACGCTATGTAAGGTTTTTGTGCACTGTAATATGAGAAATACGTGGGCATTTGTATTAATGTTATGAGGAGGTGACATAAAGTTATCAGTACGACCTCTACTTCCCTGGTCTCAAAAACATTAGATTCCTTCATGTAAGTCGGGGATGTTATTAATGCCCTTCAACATACCATAGATGGTAGGCTACAGTTCAATAGTTCGTTGTACAGTCTCAGACTGCTCAGATTGACAAGTTGATGCAGTCAGCTTGTGCCTTAAAGGGGAATTTTCATGATCCCAGACAGTTCCAATTCTTCCCACTATGCAACTTCTAGCTCCTCCCATAACTGTATGAAGCTCTTCCTTGTGCAGGAATAAACCTGTTTAATTCCTTAAGGCCATGTCCTGGTGAGCATACAAGGCTATAAAATGTAATAAAAGCACTCTCTATGCCTTGTGTGGAATGTGCATATTTCAAATTTTCAAACTTTGACGTCAATCAAAGAGCAGTCACCAATTGAGAATTTTGATACACCCACACTAAAAATATACTTTGGCGTGATGACTGTCTGTCTTTAAAAGAAACGGGATATGCGACCTGCTTAGCTGTCGGTATAGAAATCCGGGCTCGTGCGTGACCTGGTCAGCAAATTCGTGGGTCACACATGTTGTGTGGACGAACTTTTTCTTGGGGGAGGCGGAGACAGGGGTTACATGAATCTACGATGGTTGCCCAGAGAATTCGAAAGAGGAGGAAGGGGTGGAATCAGAATTAGGGGCAGCGAACTCACCATCCACTCCCACCACCACCAGTACACTTTGGACCTTACAATGTGTGTGTGGAGGGGGGGGGGGGGGGAGGCGATTCTGAATATGTCTCGCTGGTCGAACGTACAAACCGTAAAACCTATTTTCTCCTGAAATTTTTAGAATCGTCATGGTGTGCCCCAGTTCATCCCACTTCCAGCTCCCCATTCCTTTGGGACCTTGATGAAAGGCTTTTCGTGATGGCTACTGCAAACCTGTCGTCCATGGACAATGAACTATATGTATAGATAATGGGAAACAGACAATGCTGCTAAGGACTTTGTTATCATTAGATGAGTTAGAAGGTCTAGTACATGTTTTCATAACTCTTATAGTGTTTGATTTCGGAAAGGGAAACACTTCCCTTGGTAAAATATGTTTTTCTTCTACTTGACAGCCAAAATCGACGTAAGTTTATTATTTCTTAAGCCGTCCGTTAATTGTGTGCTTGTTGTATCGGTATTTGTAAACAGAATGAGATTGCAGACTAGATAGCTAATATACACTGCAGGCGAAAACGTAAGGTAATTTTACTCATTTTTCTTCTGTGACGGAACATAATGGTGATATATGAGGTATTTGAAAATTTCATTTGAGAAAGTCTCATATCAGGTAGGATGTATGTGCATCTTGGAAGCTGTGGTATATAGTGTGTAGAGTAATGAAAGCGCGGTATTGAGAAGTCCGAGCTCGTAGCAGTCTAAGCAGATTTGGAGGGACAAGGTTTTTTTTATTTATTTTTTCATTTTCTTTGGAGCATACTTCCACCAATCGGTCATTAATATCTGTATAACTTAAATTTTAAATGTGAAAAAGTTTCCAGTGCATGGTGAAGATTTGAGAGGCATTGTTTCAGAACCCCAAGGAATTATTGTTATATGGGCCCAAATGTGTTGCGGATGAGCCCCGAATGTGTTGCGGACAAGTGGTATAAACTAGTAATGTACTGCGTTCTTCTGTTTCGTGCGACTCTTTAGTTTTTTGCATGTCTCGCATGCACCGTGAAGTCTACATCAAAGTTAGGCTAGCTAGAAGTCTAGTTTATACTTCAATATTTGTTCTATATATATATATATATTATATATATATATATATATATATATATATATATATATATAATATATATATATATATATATATATATATATATATATATATATATATATATATATATATATATATATATATATATATATATATATAAAGTATAAAGTATAAAGTATAAAGTATAAACGAACTACACATGGCATTAACACAATCGTGCCTGTTTCATTTAAGCCAGCCGTACACTACACGACTTTCCACACCGCAACTCAACTCGATCGTCGGATCTCCAACAGTCGTATAGTGTGCATGAGTTTATGACTGCGACTGGAAGTTTTAGGACCAGTTTTAAATCGCGCCGACTTCAGTCGGGAAGAACGAACATGTTGGTTCTTCCCGACAGAAGTTGGCGCGACTTAAAACTGATCTTAAAGCTACCAATCGCACTCTTAAAATCTTGCACACCTCACTACTGTTGGCGACCCGACGATCGAGTTGGGTTGCGGTGTGCTAAGTCATGTACGGTAGTGTACGGCTAGCTTTATATGTTAAAGTATCTATAAGTGGAGTATGAAAACGTCGCCACGCTTATTCAGACACTACGTAATATTGAATGGCTTGCACTACCATTCCATCCTACCCTACACCACCACCCACCTACCCCACCCCCTCACACCAAAGCTAGTTGTCCTCAAATAATATCCCTTGTTTGCCTGTTTCAGGGCAAGCATTTTGGTGATCTATATTTCATTTTTAAGTTGTGTAGTCTTACTTTCAAGTTAGATAAGTGTTGTACTTTTGAACTTTTTATGAATAGTGTGAATTTTGTGTGCTATTTCCTTACTTTCTTGTGTTCATAAGAGTATTATATTTACGTTCATTACTTTAAATGTCTTTTTCTTTTACTGGCATTTTACTCCAATCAGAGTAAGCATATTTCCCATGATGCTGTCGTCATTTCTTCATCTTTTCCTTGTTAAATTTAAGATTTTTTCACCTCCATTTCTGAATGATTTACAAGTGTGTCTTTGCTCCGAGAGATTTAACACAAATGATAATTCTACATCGTGTGCATTAACGAGCTCGCATACGAAAGAAATGGGTCGTTTTGCTGTGATGTACAAAGTTTACATTATTATAGGGAACTTGCACCAAAGGTCAAAAGGTCAAATTCAGTGAACGCGGGTTGTTCTGGAGGACACCGCGCTACGCACCACATTGCTTTATTTGGTGCATGACCTAGCGTCCGCGTGTGCTGCCTCTCCTCCAGGACGCGGTTGCGTTAGTTGACCTTTGCATTCGCGAAACCTCCCTACAATAGATTTTTGACATGTATCTCATTATTGTTATTGTTTAGTAATGGACCTTTACCAGTTTACCGTCCAAACGCTTAGCGTCGTTGGCCAGTCTTACATAGATGTAATAATGTTCGGACAACGGTTTCCACCGTTACCAACATCCGGCAGTCCTTTTTGTTTGGCAGCATGATAGTAAGTCCCAAGAATATGTGTGCCTGCTTAGTTTCCTCATTTCCATCTACTGATCTACAGAGCGGATGTGCCTTGTATTTGGTCCATTTTCCGATGTACATTTACTTTTAATGACGTCATATAGTGTGCTTAGAAAACATTGCCAAAGCAAACCTGTCTACTGAATATTATACAATTGAATACAAAACACGGGAACAAATACGCTACTATGCATTTGTTTTTGCTCATCTTGTTTCATTTGTTATCTTTTACTAGCAAAGAAAAGTGTAGGCTTTGGTCTCTTGGGTGGCAGAACGTGGCATTATTGTGACCCAGTGTGTCTTCACGGCTAAGTTTCGAATCCCGCTCAAGGTTTTTTCTCTCTGCCACCACCACTCTCTCCCCTTCGGGCCCCCTGACTTTCCCCACTTAGCCAGGCTTGCCATCAAAATCATTTGCTCACTAAAGCGTCTCCGGAGGACCACTCAAACAGCCAACTTGTTATGCAAGCGCACCGGTTGGTCTCAGTGGCTGGGTCACACGTTTCCTTCATTTCAGTGATAGCGAGGGACATGATGATTTGAAAGATGTGAGGCCTGGCAACATTTGTGTGGGTGCCGTTATATTTTAGACCAGGGTGGGGAACCTTTTTCTTATCAAGGGCCATTTTCTTGTTGGCAAAATCAATCGAATGCCAAACAAAGTTCTCACATGCCGGTCAGGTCCCTATGCATACTACAACGCGCCTTAGTGTGTGGTGTACTGGGCTCTTATACTTGCAATATGGCAACTTGGAATGGGACGCTAGCGGCTGGCTTTATGATGGATTACATACAATTATTTCATGACCTTCAAAATACCGCATTTTGAACTGTCTCACAGGCCGGATGAAATGGTTTCGCGGGCTGTATATGGCCGAGGTTCTTCACCCTTGTTTTAGACACTGCATATTTACCTCGAGTTTTGGTTGTATGTCAAGTGGCTGTACAGGCTTCCGGTAATATGCGAGATTTTCGCGTTTACATATCACAGACAGATGCTTTGTGTATATCGTGACTGGAAGAGTATAACAGAACATAAAACGCGTTTTACTAAAATTACGATCCCGTCATGAAAACATTCCCAACATTAATGCAGGCCTGTAGCCAGACAAGGTACTAAAGCGCGGGTTAGCTTCGGGGGGGGGAGGAGTTAGCTTGGGGGGGGGGAGGGGTGACACGGAAATGCAATAAGACAATGGTAATCTTTTCTTTTTTTTTATTTTCTTAGGAGGGGAATTTGTCTAAGGGGACACTGTCCCTTGGCCCCTTGACTACACGTTTGCACAAATTAAATCATCCTTAATATGCACACCGTTTGGAAGGCTTGCAACCTGGGGATGCATTCATGATTGAAAGTGCAGGCTTAAATTCCTGAAACAGGGCCGTCTTTGTAACGTTGTAGGCCCATGGCAAGGCAGTGTACTGGCCCCTACCCACCCAACCTCTCACAGGAATAAAAATGTAGATTTAGCGTAGGGCCCTTTTACAAGTGGGACTCCTGGTCAACTGCCCAGCGTACCTGTGCGTTAAGACTTAGATCCTTGTCTAGCTCAAATTCTCAAAGGTACCGGTACGGTGCGGCAAACTGTTTAAGCCGACATCGGTCATTTGCAAAATGGTGGATAAAGAATGCCATAAAGGTAAAAGGTACTCTAATCTCACCCCAGACAGTAACAATTCTCCCTACTATCTTAACTTTTAGCCCCTCCTCCAATTTAAACCAAACCTCCTGTCTCGTACCCCTCTAAGACAGAGCCACAGTAGTCTGCACTGAGTTTAAATTGCTCTTGGCAATTTTGTCAGACACAGGGTATGAGAGCTAAATTGGGAACACAACGGACTGTACGAGTCATTGTTGACCATCCAGAGTGAAACTGTATTGTTTGAAAGAATTTCAATCAAAGTGCAGTTATCATCTGTATTTAGAACTCTAGGGCTATTCCTAAATATGTTTAGGCAGAGAGGTGCTAGCAACTACCTGGTTTGAGGGTCCCATATCCCCTTTAAGTTTACAGGGCTGTGAAGACTCGGGAACGAAACTGAAAGGTATCGCATGTCGTGTACTTTGCACAGTTAATGAATTCAGTTCTGGTCAAATTTCTAAGGAATGACTCGATCATATGATAAGGTGAACTACCTGGAGCACATACTCTGTCGCCCTTTTCAAAACATGCATATTATGGCCATTCAAATGGTATAAGCAAACTTAACGACCTATTCGTTAGATCTGCTGTAAACTCGCAAAGGTCGGTCGATTTCACATCCTGTCGTGTGAAATCTGTTTTGATCACAAATGATTACAAAAACATATAAACCTAAATTCACCTACATAGCACTCACCTCATAAAGAAGGGTCAGGCCTGCTTTTGTAATTCATGACATTGGGGGAAAAGTCAAAAATAAATTTCTTTTTCTGAAGGCAAAGAAGGGTCAAAGGCATAAGTAGTCAGCTCTTTAAAATCTTCTTCCCTTCAAATTATCTTTCATTGTTTTCGATTATGAATATCGTGGGGATGTTGTATCCATTCGAGTAGAAAATTGTTTTTCTTTTTTTTTTTTTTTTTTTTTTGTTTTTTTTTCTGGCGAACTATGTGCTATTTTTCTGGCATTCGGGCAAAGTACTCACCCCCTCCCATTGAAAGTAGTACCGTTCGGTGTCCCGGACAACACTATCCCGTCAATTCCCACCCAGGACAATTCCATTTGGGAGAGGGTATCTGAGGGGTAATTGTCATGAATGGAAATTGTCCGAGAGGAAATTGTCCAAGTGGGTATTGCCCTGGGGCAACTGTTGGGGGTAATTGTCTGGGGCAATTGTCTTGGGGAAGTTCGTCATGAGACTGTACGTGTGCTTATGCGTACAATGAAGATAATCCAAGATAGGATTCAACATGGAGAAAACTTTTCATCCAAGTAATTGTCACATATTTAACAACCACACATGAATTAAGAACGTTGAATTAATATGTGAGATTCAATTGAATTGACTGTATTCACCATTTTAATTACATTTACGATTCACACGTCAATAGACGAGCTGGGAAATGTTTCCACGCAATGCAATGTGGAAATGGGTCAAAGGTGAAGTGTACCACGCTTACAGTGCCCCCAGCACGGATGTTACATGCTGAGCATGCAGAGTTAAACTCGTTGCCGTTGTCATGGTACACTTGACCTTGTGACCCTACCGGAAGTACCGAATTTCCCAACACGTCTATTAGCTTAGCATATAAAAATAGGGAACCATTAATGTGAAGACGTATTCGAGGGGTACGTTTTACTTGATTATAACGTCATGATTATTTGATTCATGGTTCTCTCCCCTGCATATAGCTATTCAGAAACCGTTATACTCTCTTGTTAAAGTGTGTGTGCATAGGCGTTTAAGGCGGGGTAGGGTAGCCCCTCCCTGGCCAAAAGAATTGAAGTTGTCGATTTCACTGGGCTATCGTAGCCGGGGGCTTGGGGCTATAGCCCCCAATATTTTTCAGTTTCAAGTATTTTTCTTTCCAAAAAAAAAAAAAAATGAGCAGTAACTGTGCCTGATCGGAGCAGCCTAGAGGTAACTTAGAAAATGGCCAAGTCTAGGAACTACATGGTCTCACCCCCCCCCCCCACTCCATCTTAAAAACCTTCCGACGGACCTGTTCAGAGCAAATATGTCGCTTTTCAAGTCAAAGGTATCTAACATCGCTTTTAAGTTAGGGAAAATTTTAAGGCAAGCACCTTCCAGTCCTTTTGAAATGTTTTCCCATACCCCTGTATGTGTGTGTACAGTGTATGGGGGTATCGGTAGGGGTACCGGTACATTGTTAGCATGCCAGATGAAAACTTTAAAAAAGTGGGATACGATAAGGGTCCACCTCAGATGAAAAAGACAGTTACGAAGTGCTCCATACAGCTAGAGCTCCTCACGGTGCCTAGGTTTTTACGTGGGGGTGGGGGACGGAAGAAACTTAGAAGGGAAATGTAGTGTAGAACCTTGCAAGATTCTGACTGACCAACTCAGGATGGATGATGACCATTAAATTAGTTCGAAGCAATGCTATACCTTGCGGCAATTCTCTAATAGACTGGTAAAAGCTACTCTTGTCAGTACATCACCCACTTTCTAACGAGTCTAAAGGCCGGTTTACACTTCCAAATTTTCGAGCGCTATTAAGCCATAAGAACCATATATATGGTCATCTCCGGGCTCTACCGGGCCAATCACGTACATAGTTGAACAGTGTTCAATGTCCCTAGCTTAGCTTAATAGTGTTATACTGAAGTATGGAAAAGGACTTGGAAGGAGGGCCCGGCTCATCTGCAGAACTGTTTTCAGGTACTGTATACTACAAGGTATAAGTACGTCTCTCCACTTTTGTACCTAACCGTTCTGTTTTCCACACTTCACGCTCTTCACAGTGACAGTTGGCAATATATATGAGTTTCGATTTTGCACCATCCATATATGAGCCCCATGCATCTCCCAGAGAATGCTACACAAGAGCCGCCCTACGGAGATTTGCTTGAGGGAGGGGGAGGCAAAATCAGGCCCGTATTCAAGGGTGTTCGGACGAACCGACCCCCGTAATATCTATGATCCCGTCCACATAGTACAGTAGTCATTCGCGCATGCATGATTTTTTAATCCCGTGACAGTGTTCGCATTATAGGCAGCGGAACTGAACGCTTCCCGCACTTTTCTCAACATTCCCGCAAGGTTTTAGATCGCATACGGGAATCTATCGCACCTGTTGGGGGAAAGTTGACTTTTTATGTTGCAATTAATCGAGATCCCCCCGTTTGAAACAAAATCCTGCTCCAAAGTATTTTGAAGGGAGAATCCCCAGAATCACACCCCAGTTCTGAAACCTGCGTAGTGCATGCCAACACTGCCAGGGTGGCTTCGACTTGACAAACGCCGAGTCACTTGTGTAGCGACCTATGGGAGAATGTAGCAACGTTTCTCTCAACCCGGGGGCGCGCGATCCCCACCAACCCTCCCCTGGATACACCTGCTTGTACTAGAAGTGCTAACATTTTGTAGCCTTCAGGAAGCGCATGTACCACTGATCATTAATCCATTGACTAACAAACGTAACATTGGTCTGTCTGAAGGTCTCTGGAACCTTATAGCCTGTACAGGTCATCCCTCACATAGCCTAGTGACTGGATTTTCAGGCCATTTTCATGAGTTTTAGAGGTCTTTTAGGCCCTTTACTGTGTTTTTAAATAATGTAACATGGCAATTGATATGGTGAGCCACGACAAGAGACATAATATGGTGGTGGGTCGTGTCCCCCTTTTACGTTTTATTCAAAATCCAAGTTTGCAAAGCGGACGGATGTTAAAGAACTAATAAATGAGAGGAAAACCTGAAGTAATTTCCTTTGTCTTCTTTACTACCACTTTCGAATCACAAATGTAGCACATGCTTTCAGCAGCATAATCTATACTAAGGCACCCTCCCCCCAAAATAGTATGTATGCAACCGACCCACGCAAGCCAGTTTTCACGTTTTCATCGATTACACCTGGCCTCTGATGTCTGACAGCATAACACTGTTAAAAGCGACAAACATTTCTGTATTATCTTTGATCAACTGACGAAAGTGTCAGAAATCTGTAGCACAGACATCTCACTCGCTCGATCTTTGTAAAGATTAACACTAGGTTACTAGTACTGGAATATATCTAAACTTTATCAGCCTTCTCTTTGGCCAGTCAGTAAGTTGCTTGCCTCTGGATACTAGGTACGCGGGTTCAAGTCCACAGGGAGGCGTGGCAGTATTTTTCTCATTGTGAGGTTTAAGCCTATGCTGTTTTTTAGTCTTAACCACATACGACACCAAGTTTTTGTTTTCCTGTGATGTCTTTCTTTTTTCTAGCTTTAGTCGTCTCGTGGGTGTTCAGACATTTTTGTATTGACACTAGGTCCCGTTCTGTTTATCAGATCCTACTTAGGCTCATGCCCCTCCCCCTTAACTTTTTTTTTGGTTGCAGTTGGTATTAATTTTCATGGATATATTCCCTTTATGAGATTAAATGAATTCTATATTTCAGGTGTTCATCATTTGAACCTTTCCAAAGAAACTTTTCTGTCAAATGTAAAACCAATCTGGAATGAATATTTAAAAGATAACCGATTTCAAAATACTTCCGTCCCAACGTCACTATGGATTATGCCTCTTATAGGTACCCGTAATACTCTGCCAACAATAGGCAGATAGGTGACTATTGTCTTCGTTTCACCAAGGAGGTTCTACTTGGTTTCACCAGGGAGTTGCTATTGTCAAATAGCAACTCCTTGGTTTCACGGCGTGCTGTATTTGTCAAAGGGAGATCGAGGATCCTTTAGACTTGACCAAGCCTCTCTCACAGCGTTTTTCCCTGCTGTCTTCCGAATCGTTTAGTTATGGTAGCATAAAATTAAGTCAAGTGATTTCCTCCGCTCCAAAATATTCCCTGACAAATTTAGTCCCTAACATTTTGGAGGGGGCAGCGTTTACCATGTTTCTGAACGGGTGTACTCAACCGTTGATGTGGATGTTGTAGCAAATGAATTAAAGTACTCATTTCGCAAAAATGATGGAAATTGAAGGTATTTTAGGCAACGTTTTGCCTTTTATCCTTCTGCCTTGGAAAAAAGTATTTTGAGTAAACTGCCAAAGAGGGAAACCACTATTTTATTATAGACGCCGTCGGAGCTAAAGATTTCAATGGTCATGATCAGTGCTGTAGTCGAGTCACCACTAAGAGTCCGAGTCCTCACCTGAAGAGTTCGAGTCCGAGACTGAGTCACTGGCATTCGAGTCCGAGTCACAAGCCGAGTCCGAGTCCCCGTATGGAAAAGTGTACACTGAGAGACAGGAGTTTAATAATGATCAATTTTTACACTGCCATGTATGCAAAATGTTGTTCTGTGTTATCACAGGCGGGATTACGAGGGGGCAAGCGGGGGCACTTGTCCCCACTCAAGCGTTGATCCTAGACCTTAAAAATGAATAAAAATAATTAAAAAAATGAACGAAAGAGAGAGAGAGACCTGAGAAATTATTAGGAAATTTGTAACATTATTGTCAATTTTGCATATATCAATATCAGACAATGCCAGCCTTTTTTCCTCGGCTTCGTACGCACCCGCAATGAGTACTAACTCATACAGTGACGGAGCTCAAAGGTGGAAAGTCAAGGTGCAATTGTTATTTAAAGGTTTATTAGGTACCTTAATAAAAATTTCTTTCAAAGCATGATCGTTGGCTCCCAGCCACACTTTTATGACATGAAGCCCGAATTACGGGTTGCTCAAGAGTACTAAATGTACGTTATTACACCTACCATGCGTGGTTCTTGCATGCACAATTCAGAAACCTACCCCTGTATAGGAAATCGTGATTCTCAAGGTTTTCGGCATGCTTCGCGTGAGCTCAATGGAAGTAGAAGTATCGTTAATACTGCTGTCCGTACTCCGTAGTGGAACCTCTGTCGCTGAAATTGTCTCCTTATTACTTCCTGTCGGATCAACGCTTGAGTAAATTTATATTTCAAAACCCTTACAACCCCTCCTGCTGTACACTCACCACACAAACTTCCACCATCCTCATACAATTGACTGAAATCACTATCTGAAATTTGCAACCACGATATGAAAAGTATTCTGTTAGCATTTCGAATTATTTCTGGGGACGCGGGTTTTTTTCTAAAAATGGTCCAGAATGGTAGCAAAAGCTATCAGATTTAAAACGAATTCTCGGAAGGATCCCCACCCTCCCGCTTCTTGCCTTCGGCACTCGCAGTTAAACGCTTTGCTGGAGACACCTTACGAAGGTGCAGGCTCCAATAAAAATTGCTTCTCTGGCATCTTTTACTGTGGAAACCCATGGCCATGTCTCTGTAAGAGTTACCCATAACATTTCGTTCATTTTGAAAAGTATTATACACCATCACCCTCAACCTTCAGGGCCGTCGCCTAGGCAAAATCTATAGGGGGCAGTTCATGACACTATCTAACTCTTTGCCGTTCACCCGGGTAATCCCTTTACCCAGAGAATTCTGCCTGTTAAAAAATATTCATAACTTTGTCAATATACACTCCTCAGCCTTCATTCAACCACCAAAGTAAAGCTTACAAAAAGTTCTGTGCAATGCCACCATTTTTTGGGGGGGGGGGGGGTTGTATTGAAAAATTTTTCACGAAACATCGATAAATAGTTGTTTACATTCAAAAAATGTTAAAAAAACTCAAAAATCGCTAAAAATGACATCATAAACTTCAAAATTCTAGTTCAGGCACTTATGAAAGGGTCACCCAACTCACTTTTTTTTTCTGAATACCTTAGAACCTAAAGAAACACCATGAGAGGTGATTAGATGCCAGGTATAGGGAATTTAGAGATATTTCAAGTATAATTTTTCAAAAATGCGTATTTTTGGTCAAAATCTACATTTTCAAAGGCAAAATCACCGGTCGATAAAATATTCCACAACTCAACAACGGAAAGTCCGATCTTTTTCATTCAAACACTAAAATGTCCGTTACAAGATTCCTTACAAAACCATACCAAAAGATATGCATAAATGGCAAGAGTAGGGTGAGTTAGAGAGTTTGAAAGATCCAGACATATGCATTTTTCAAAAATGCGTCAATTTTGGCCCAAAACATGCATTTCTGACCCAAAAATCCCCTCCCAATATCAAAAATTATAACCCACAACACCCCTCCGACCTTTTCACTCACTAAAATGTCCATTTAGAGCTACCTTACAAAGCCTATGCAGCTCTATTTATAAATCCAAAGTTGTTTACGCTTCACTGTGCACTGAGCCACAGTGTTCTGTGTGAAGGTCATATAGGTCACTGTGTGTAGTTCAGTGTGGAGCTGTATAGCAAGGGTAAAATGGGTATATCTTCCTCATTTTTGGTCCAATTTCCTCAAATTTGGTATCAAATGAAAGAGAAAAGGAAGCCAAACAATCTCCTTCACCATAAATTACAAAATAATAGTGATATGTATGGGTTTTCTACGGTTTTCTATGAAAAAACCGTATGACGTCATCTAATTTGAATATTTGCATACATAATAAGATTAGTTTACAAAAATAAAATGTTCATTTAAATTCCCAATCTTTGCTCTTTACAATGATATATAGGTTCTCACAGAGAATATTCTTCTAAATCAACCAAAAAATTCCTGAAAATATTCCTCTTTTTTAAACTGCATTGGGCAGACAACATAGGGCTAAGCGGAGCACCAAGTGGCGTGCCTATAGAGATATAGTTGACACCCGTGCCGACCCTTCGTTTTTCATCTGTGATTTAGTGTCATCCTGGGGGTGCTGAGGGGGAGGGGTGCATATAAGGCCTGGCTTAGGCGCAAAATTGTGTTATCGTTGGCAAAGCTTTGAACTGATTATATCTTTACAAATTTGTTATTATTTCATTATTGAGTGATATTCTTCCTATTTTTAGCTGGGCATAAGTCAAGAGGTTCTGTTTGTGAGAAAGGGCTGTCACTCTATAGTCTTTTAGAAATTTTTGTCTTTTTGAGGTGGCTTGGATGCAAAATGGTGCTATCTTTGGTGTAGCTTCGTAAAGAGTTGAATTGATTATATGTTTAGGAATACTCATTACGTAATGATCTTTTTTCTGTTTTGGTAGGGTGTAATTGAAGGGGATGTTGCCTCAGGGCAGGAATGACACCATTACTCTCTGAGAAATTTTTCTTGTACTAAGTTTTCCTAGATCCAAAATGGTGTTATCTTTGGTAAAGCTTTAAAAGATAACATGATCTGACATTTTAACTATTTACTGAATGTTTCAGCTGTAGCATGGCACCCTTACAAGGCTGGTACCGGGTGCGGGTTTTTCCTTGCGCTCTTAATACGCCACTGGGGAGCCACCATCGGTTGGGACGTAACCGTAGGGTAGGCTCTGCAAGAAATTTTTCGGTCGAAATGTCTTCTAGATGAGGGGAAATGACACATTTTAGAACTAAACAATGCATCTAAGCATTCTTTTCGTAAGAAACAATTTAGATTTCAAGAAGATAACTAAAATTTCATTTAAAGGAAAAATACAGTCTTCCCAATTTGAATTAAGCGCAGGTCACACTTCAGCGATTTCAGATCGGATTACGGTCCGATTTTTGTGAGTTTTAATTAAAGTCTTCTCTATCCCTTGTCAGCAAGAGCCAAAAATTTGCTGTCCTGTGTAAATATATGATTTGCATCAGAGGACTACGAAAATAAAATGTAAACTAATTATTTCGTGACGTCCCATCAGCAGACAGCGTTTATCAGACACGCTTGCAAAAATCCGATTGACTTTCGAACAAATACCGCTCTGTTGAGCGATTTAAGTTATATAATTATGGTAGCAGAACAGTTTATCGTGAGACAAACTAGGATCAGTTATCGACAAACCGTGACCATCCTTAGAACAAATTCTGAATAAAAAACTATTGGCTAGATTTAGAAAAATTTGGATCCGATTTCGGATTGAAAATCGCTGTAGCGTGATCCGCCCTTTAGTGTACCCGGTTATCCTATTTCATGAATGGCTTTTGAGAATCATGTTACAGTATGCTTCTCACTGAGATGTGAAATTCACGTATAGAGCATACCTTGGTTTACCTTGAATACTCAATGTTTATATTCTAACATATCATGAAGGGCATTTGAAGTAAAATAAGAGTGATATTTGTAAGATTTAGCTCTTGTTTCAAACTAAAACTGCTTATGCTCTTTAAATTAAAAGCTTCTTTACCAGCTCATTGAGTTAAGCTAATAATTAAAGGTAATCATAGCCTATTTAATTACCTTTAGCCATCGTATATGCTGGTGTATTCAACCGGTGTATCTTGTAGGAGGTAGATGGTTCATTCGTCAGAAAGAGAAACCCGCATAAGAACGCATATACGGCGGGGGTTCGGGGACCTCCCCGGAAAATTTTGGGAAAAGGGGACCCATATGCAATTTCCCAGGGTTTGGGGGCCTTGAAATCATAATTTGGACAATGAAATATTCAGTACTTTAGCATTTTTTTCTCAAGTAGGCCAACCTTCATTTACGATTTGGAAATTTCAGGGGGCAGTAGCCCCCCTCCCCCCGCAAGCTGCGGCAATGACCTTTCATCGTTACAAATTTACTGCTTTAACCTGAATTTTCGAAACTATCTTATTTTTCACAAGTAATGAAAAACTTGAGGGGTCCCTTGTCCCAGACCATGGACAAAAATGAAACAAAAAAGAGAGAATAGCCTAGCTGGGGAAAGTGGGAGAGACTTTCCTGTAATGGATAATATGCATTCAGAAAATAAAGAAAAACAATGGACAGCAATAAAATGCGGTTTTCTTCGGCGTGCTTTGCCCCCCTCGTTTTAAATGTTGGTTCGTGATTACTTCTATAGAACATCTTGCATGTTCCATATTCATAAAAATTCTTCTATCATCGTAGTAACCACCCACAAGCCAACCCCCTTAAAAATGACCTGTAATTCTGATTGAGACTATTATTAAAAAGGTCAAAATGTGATTCTTCTGATCTGTTTATAGTGCACATCCGACGAGTTTTAAGATATCCAAATGCTTTATTATAATGATTTTAACTCTTTTAATACCACAGGACTTCCGGGGCGCGGTTGCTCTGGACCACCACCAGCCTGACGTCGTTCTACCAGAGTCCGAGGGCGGGCCGCCCTGGACACCACGCCTTCAAAGGAGCGGCACGTTCGCCCCCGTTTGCTATTCCCCCGGGGTTGTCCCACCCACTTTCACACCAAATCCCGCCCCTGTGTGTTATAATATAGGCCGTGGGTCTGCATAACAGTGGGCGATTGTCCTTCCTTTATTGGTCATGTGGTGTTACTGTAGGTATACCGAACACGGTACTACGTTTGTTTCCTTTCTTACTTTGTATTGGCAGAAAGGCGGGAATTAAAGAATGGGTCTGTGGGGAAAATAGGTGTCAACTGGAAAGCTGTGACTGGAGTTAGGGTGGTTGTCATTTTTTAACGATCGATCTTTTAATATTTTCAAAAATTGTTGAAAACTCTTAAAATTTTCTTGCGTTCATTGCTCTTCTCATTAAATTTGAATAGGAATATATCGTAACCTTTTGGTAAATGTTCCGGAACTAACGGGCCCTGCACCCGCAGATCTAACTGATTGGTACTCTTTGCGTGAGAGCGTCTTTATTTCGAATGTACCTCATTCCTGCAACAGTTTCGTGTTCCTAAGGGCGAACGCTTGCGAAGAGGAGAGGGAGTATTTAGGATAAAAATTTGCCCAGAAAGCAATTGTCCTAGAAATCCGACAAACAAATCAATTTGGAAGGGGTGAGCTGTATTGGGTATCTGGCTACATCTTGGTTCAATTGAACTAATCTGGGGGAGGGGGTGACATCGAGTTTGACAAATGCCGAGTATAGCGGCCTTGGGAAGAGTGTAGTAAAGTATTTTCAACCCGGGGCGCCCGCACCCCCCCCCCCCACACACACACCTCCCTTGATTCGCGCTCGAATGCAAACAGTTTCATCTGGCTATCAATCACAGAACAGCCGACAAGCTGGCCGTCATAAGATATTTAAATTACCATATCATGAAGGGTAAGAATTTGGGAAGAAGCCTTAGCATTTATTTTAACTTCAGAAAGCGCGTGTACCAGCAATCATTCTTCCATTGATTCGCGTATACCTGATTTTGGTCCGTTTGAAGACCGTTGGATGTTAAATTCACAAGTAAGTAAAGCAAGATACTCTACGGCGCCCGAAGTTTGCCGTTAATTTGGTATTCGAGTTGGTGGATTTCTGCTCTTGAGTTCAAGGAACTGAAGGTCAGAAAGTCAGGGAGACTGATCGTCGTCGGGACAGTAGTGACGCCAGATGGGGTTAGGGACCACGTCCCCTCATAGAGGAAGGATCCCACACTGTCGGGTAAATTTTCCAGTGAAGTCGAGAAACGATAAAATATGAAGTAGCCTACAACAGCCATTCGCCTCTGTGATTTACGTGATATTTTGATTTAAATGAGGGCATATTCTGTAATAAGTCCCGCACTGAAATTTTCCAATTTCACGACTAAAAACTCAAAATGCGGTCCAAAAATTTTGAATTTTGCTGTCGCCAACCTTCCGGCAACCCGCCGCCCTTGACGGGGCTTCAGGTTGCAGTTCCACGTAGGGGAAAACTTGGATCTCAATCACTCGAATTTGTGCGCTACCCGAGCGTCGGGATTACACATTTTATCGAACCTACTATCCTGACTACATCTTTTCCGAAGAAATTGGAAAAATTCTGCGACCGGGAAGACCACGGCTTTCTGTGTTTCCCATGTCTGCCCCGCCCCATCCACACCCCCGTTATGTCATTTATAGGGCAAAGTACAAATCATTTACAGGACATTAAAAGGAAAAATGAATTCAAGAGTGTTAAAATAACATCATCGAGGCGTTTTTCATGGGGGCCATGTTGAGTACGGTACTAATACTTAAGGATGCGGATAAAAAGGGGTGTTCGCTCTTTCTCCACTCCCCAACCGGCACTTCTAATTGTATGTCACACAGCTTCACACTAGATCTCTTCTTTCTATTAATTATATTGCTGCTCATTACAGCACTGTAGTTGGCCAGTCGGCAAGGCGCTTGACTCCGACTACTTAGGACGTGAGTTCGAGTCCTCATGGAGACTTGGCAGGGAGTCACTTCTCGTTTTGCTGTTTTATTAGAAGGACTTATCGAGTTTTGGGGTTACTTTCTCTTTTATATCTTCCTGGTTCTAGCTTTTTCCGACTCATCTGAGTTCCCAATTTTTCTTTTCTTAATAAGGCTTCGTTTTGTTAATCAAATTTTACTGCAAATTTCCAAATCAGGTCACTTCACACTGTTGCATATAGCCTACATTATCAAGTCGTATAAGCCTACCCCTACTACAGAGCTTTTTTTTCGGTTGCAGTTGGTAATAGTTTTATGAAAATCTTCCCATTATGAGATGAAACCGATTCCATATTTCATGTAATTAGCATTTGATACGAAAGGTATCAATAAAGACAGGACTCTCGGCTACTTTAGTAGCCGAGAGGCCTGTCTTTATTGATACCGAATTTGCCTACCTTCCCAAAGAAACTGTTGTTTCTTGAGAAAAACAAGTTTGGGATGAATATTCATAAATTACCGACCTCAAAATACTTTTCTTGCATTGCAACTATGGACTAAGCCTCTTAGGGGGTAGGTGTAAGCTTTTGCTAACAATAGGCGACCATTGTCCTTGTTTGATGGTTCGCTGATTTGTCAAAGGAAGACAGCAGTTCCCTTAAACTTGACCAAGTCTTCTTCCGCGTTTTCCCGGTCATCTCACACCACTAAATTTGTGAGGTGTATGCGATGGAAAAGGAGTTGAAGTACCCATCAGGCAAAAATGAAGAAATCTGAAGGTATTTCAAGCACCTTCCGCGTTGAAAAATGGCATTTTGAATGAAGTAAAAAAAGCAGTTACCACCATGCGTCCAATTATGCAAGCCCTCCAAGCTCAAACTTTCAACGGTCATGGTACACAAATTTGAAATCATTGTAAAAGGCCTACTCATCAGCTTTCTTATGAGGGTAGTTTGTGCACGTTGAAAACTTTTACAAGGGTCCGGAGGCCACGAAACATACTCAATTTTAAGTTTATAAGTTAATAATAAAAGGAATAGATCCGCGTTTGTCAAATACAACCTTGTAGCGGACCAGTATAAATTCAAATGTTCTTTCGCCGAAAAACATGGTGTGACAAATTTAGTCCCTTAACTTTTTTGTTTTTTTTTTTAATGGGAACATTGTTTTTGAATGAGTTACTTATAAAAATGCGATCAATTTTTCATATGGTTTTTATAGACAGTGAGTTGACTGTGCAAAATTCAAGGCAATTTGTCCAGTTTTAGTCCGATTTTTTGATTGTATAACACCGCTCTGTGAAGTGACGTCACAATTGAACCAAGATTGACCTGTATGGAATTCGACAGTTGGAATTCTCTGGCTTCAAACTCACCTTGAATTTTAGCTTCTACATGCCATCACTAATCCCTCTATTACATCCTGTGTGTCTGGGCGAAACTTTTAGGGGGCAGTTCTTGACAGTAGCTAATCGGAGGACCAAGTGGCGTGGCTACAGACAGTTGACACCCGGAAGGACCATTCCTTTTTCATCTGTGCATGACTGTCATCCTGGCTTGGCTTAAGTGCATAGTTGCCCAATCGTTTGCAAAACTTTGAACTGATTATATCTTCACAGATTGTCATTATTTAGTGATATTCTTCTTATTTTTGAGCCGGGTGTAAGTCAAGAAGTATTGTCTAAGAGAAGGGGATGACTCTCTTTACTCTTCTTTATTTATAGTGATTCATTCTTTCTTTCTTTCTTTCTTTCTTTCTTTCTTTCTTTCTTTCTTTCTTTCTTTCTTTCTTTCTTTCTTTCTTTCTTTCTTTCTTTCTTTCTTTCTTTCTTTCTTTCTTTCTTTCTTTCTTTCTTTCTTTCTTTCTTTCTTTCTTTCTTTCTTTCTTTCTTTCTTTCTTTCTTTCTTTCTTTCTTTCTTTCTTTCTTTGTTGCGTGTGATGTTGCCACAGGGGAGGAATGACACCTCTACTCTTTGAGAAATTTTTCTTGTCCCAAGTTTTCCTAGATCTAAAATGCTGTTATCTTTGGTAAAGCTTTGAACTTATAACATGATCTGAACTTTAAATAGTTTACGGAAATTTTCGGCTGTGGCATGGCATCCCTACAAGGCTGGTACCCGGTGCGGGCTTCTCCCTAGCGCTCTTAGTACGCCACTGAGGGAACCTCCATCGGTTGGCGCGTAGCCGTAGCGTGGGTATGCAAGAAAATGTTTGGTCGAAATGTCTCCCAGATGGGGGACAGTGACACATTTTAGATCTTAAAGTTTCATCTAAACATTTTTTTAATTTTATATTTCATGCCTTAGAAATAAATTTAGATTTTCAAGAAGAAATGTTAGATTTGATTTAGAGGGAAAATGCAGTCACTCCAATTTGAATGAGTGTACCCGGATATCCTATTTCATGAATGGCTTTTGAAGATCATGATACAATAGGTATCTCACTGAATTGTAACTTCACGTGTAGGGTAACTCCTTGGTTTACCTTGAATATTTAATATTTATACGTTAACATATCAAGAAAGATACTTGAAGTGAAATAAAAGAACATTTGTGAAATTTATCTGTTGTTTTAAATACGTCTGCGGCGATTGCTAATGTCCGTTAAATTAGAAGTTTCCAGCTTAATGAGTTTACCTAATAATTAAAGATAAGAATAGATTATTTTATCTTTAGCCAGCGTATATGCTGGTGTATTGAAGCGATGTATCTAGTGGGAGGAAGATGGTTCATTCGTACAGGAGGAGAAACCCGCATAAGAAGGCATCCACGGTGGAGGTTCGGGGACATCCCCGGGAAAATGGGGGGGGGGAGGAACCCTTGTATGCGATTTCCCAGGTTTTGGGGGCCTTCAAATGATAATTTGGATAGTGAAATATTCAACATTTCGGTACGTTTTTCTCAAGTAGGCCAATCTTCATTTATGATTTGGACATCTCAGGGGGCAGTTGCCCCCTGTCCTCCTCAGGCTACGGCCCTGTTTATGTCCACTATTTTGTGAATACCCTCAGAGGTTCCCGGGCTACGCCTTTTTTTCCATTCGGTGCTGCTCTGAACCAGAGACTTTTCGACGGACCCCTAGACACCACACATTCAGGTGAAAGGCTAACCATTTCAAAATGAAGCCTAAATGCAAAATCAAGGATCCCCATGTACGTTTTTATCGTAGGACTTTTTATAATGTCATCCACACTATATAGAGCATAATGCAAAGACGTAAATACCTTGTGTTTTATAGAAACTGCAGAAAATGAGGTAAAGCTATGTGAGGACGAATTAATGCATAAAAGTGATTCCCAAATTCTGCCGGTCTGAAGCCCAGCCTCGGGAAATTTAGAGCCCAGTCACGAGTCCGGATTGTACGAGATTGAGTCCTTGCCTTCCTAGTCCGAGACCGAGTCCTTAAAATCGTGACTCGAGACAGGCCTCGAGTCCGAGACCTGTTTCTAGTACTACATCACTAGTCGTGACGGTACACACATGTGTGAAAACACTAGGGAGAGCCTACCTTCAAGCTTTGATATGAGGGCAGGGAAGGCAGTCGTGCCTGTTTAGAACTTGCACAAGGATCCAAAGGTAAGGTTACTATATTTATTTTCTGGAAAGGAGAACATGAATCGCCGTCCTAGGAGAGGGGTCTAAGGGGAGGGGTTCCCTCCCCCTTTGGGAATTTTTGCGGTTTTCAAGGGTGTCTAGATGCAAAATGGTGCGATATTTGCTGCTTTAATCAGAGTTTCTTTAACTTGAATGAACTATGTCTTCGTTTTGAAAGTCAAATCCTGAAAAAAGTCCTAAGGAATGAGTTAATTTCTTTAAATGTCATCTAGGTTGCTCAGTGGTCAGACCTTCGGACTTCGGGTCGTTAGGTTATGGGTATATCTTGGGGCGTGTCTATGCTACCGGCGACTTTGTGCACAGGTTTGTCATACCTCGTGTGGTGACTTTGTGCACAGGTTTGTCATACCTCGTGTGGTGCGTGACTCCCTGTCTCGGAACACGCGGCTGTCAGACCGTGCTGTTCAGTAACGAAGGTAGCAGACGCCGTACTCCTTGTACAACAGAAGGTGGTGGTAGGCCCGCGCGATGCATTTTTGCGCTCGCTACAAGTGAAGAGTCCTGTAATAAATCCCCCAAATTTTCCAATTTGACGAATTAAACCCCCAAAAGCAGGCCGAAAATTTTGAAATTGCTTACCTTTCGGCAACCCCGTCGCCCTTGTCGCAGCTTCAGGCCCAGTCCCACGAAGGGGAGCTTGTGTTCGGGAATTGATGGAAAGGTCACGTAGTGGTTATTTTAGCTAGAATTTGCCATTTTAGGGGTCAGCTCACTTGTCTCCGTAGATAATGAACGTACTAGCACATAGAATATCCTAATGAATGCAGTGGGCCGCTAGTAGTTGGTGATTGGGGGTCACAATAGATTATTTTGCAATGGCCACCTCAGATACCCCACAAAGTCAGTATAAATTGTACATATGCGTACCTGCCATGGGTTGTTCCCGCGGCTGATCCTTCCTTCGTCCTAGGAGAGGGGTCTAAGGGGAGGAGACGCTCCCCCTTTGAAATATAATTGATCGTTTAAGGTGGCTCAGAGGTAAAATGGTGCTATTTTTAGCAAATTTTATAAAAATGATCAAATTTTCAAAGATTTGCATAATTCAGTGAATCTTTATTTTTGGTTGGGTGTAAGGAAAGGGACGGTATGTTTTCTAAGTGGAGGGGTGGCGCGACTCCTTCCTTTGAGAAACTTTTTGTTTATGTTACGTGACTTAGATGCAAAATGGTACTACCTTTGGCACATGTTTGAACAAAAATAATAACATCCTTAGAAATTGTTATGAATTAGTGATATTGTGTCCGTGGCATGGCACCCGTTTTGCAAAAACGTATAACGACATACTTTTAATCTTTCACTTACTTAATAGGCTACTCGTGATATAAGATTGCTTTAGGACCCTCCTTTCAAACGTTGTCCTTACTGTTAAAAGGTGTGAGATGAAGGCCTACCTCTGTTTTTCAGAAGAGGGTATTGGTCCGAATGTTATGACCATGTGGTCTTGAGATGAGGAATGCACACCGTGACGAATGCGCGCAAAGCGAGCCGAAATTTTGCATTAGAAATCTTTTCCATGGTAAAATTACCGTCAGACTATGCACTGAGAAACTTCCAATTCCCTAATAAAATTTATCTGCCAATAAAAACTTTCATTCTTCATGAAATATGTCTTATCTTGAATTCCCATGTTTCTCGTTCTTGTAAGGCTCTATAATCATTCCTACGGACACGAACAATCGGCCTAAAGGCTTTCACCAATATATAGTGGGACTACGTCTGAGACGGTATTGATATTAAGCACAGCCATGAGGGTTCCTGTGAAGGCATGAAGCGCTCAAAAATTTCGAGGGTTTACGGAAGATTTATGAAAATTTCGAAAGTTTCAGAACGACTTGTGATAGAAATTGTTAAAAAATCCATCACTCACTCGAAACATACACTCCTCCTCCCCAACAGAACTTAGAAACTGGTTAGAAACTGAGCCATAAAACCTCATCTAACTCTAACTCTAACCCAGCAGAAATATATAGCTTAAACGCGTATAGGGCTTATTTGAGAAAAATGTTGGTAAAGTTTCATAAACCGATGGGGGGGGGACGTGACCCCCATGCCCCCCCCTCCGTGCCGGGGCTACTGAAATAGTATACATATTGCCTACCTAGTCGCAAAAGAAGAAGTCGTCTCAGCTCACTTGTCTTCTTCTAAGTTCGCTATTTGGTCCAAGATCACTTTAATGCCAACGTTAGAAACTTTCTAACGTCTTTTCAGTGTTCCGCAGGGGTCCTCCCTTGGGAAAATTCTGAAAATTTTGATTGCCTGGGATGTTTTAGAAATATGAAAATATGTCATGACCCCACACTAGAAAGGTGTAGGGGGAGGCACGATGTGTTTAAGATACTAATCACTTACTTGTCCCTAAGCCGTCTCAATGAGCAGGGGCCAATGAGAATAAAGCAGTGGCCCTTTGAGATGTAGAACCTGATGGGGAACCTGTAGATTCCCAAAGCAGCTAGTGTTGAGGTTTTCCACCATTTTCTAACCATGCACATCCATGACTCTCAGACTGGAACATTTGTTTAGTTTTAATCTCGTGGTTCTATGATCATTTCCGATCATAACGAGTGCACCCGGAAATGAGCGCATTTCCCTGATCTGAACGAATTTCCTGCCGGACTTAGAGTTGCACCCCGCCCGCTTGAGCCGCCTCGCTGTATGTCCATATCTGGTGTATATGAGCAGTGCCCTGGAGATGTAGCTATTTCCGACCTTCTTACCCTTCGCCACGGAGTTATTGCAAAATCTTTAGAAAGAAGTTAGAAAACTCAGTGAACGCGTTCTCGGTTTATGTATACCGATATACAGGCTCTTCGGGGTCAAATAACGGCTCATATCCACCGTCCCTATTCATTCCATATTAAATGGTTCCCGGACAATTCCCACCAGGACGACCCCTCCCCCCTCCCCCACAATTCCCACCAACTGAGGTCAATTTCAAATTTTACTGACTGTTGTCCGAAGGGTAAATATCATGGGTGGGCGGAATTGTCCACTGGTGGGAATTGTCCTAGGTGGCAATTGTCGGAGGGTAATTCAGTTATCCGGGTGGGAATTTCGGGGGGAAGATCCGTTCACGAGGCAAAATATCTTGTACGCCTGTGCTCTGGCAACTCCCTGGCTAGACTACCCCTTGCCTTCGATCATCACTGGCTCGCTCTACTAGAGCTCCAGGGGTGGTCTCCATGGATGGTTCCCAAATGAAAAAGTCTAGCTCTATTGATTCCGCCACTTCTAGCCTCTTCCACAAGCAATCCTAAAGGATCAGATTATTACCGTTGAATATTTGGTTTGGTTTTGGTTTTGTTTTGGGTCTGGATGTTAAGGCATCTTATGGGGCCTTTGCTCTCCTTTGCCCTTGACGTTTCATGTCATTTTTGTTACCGTACCGTACGTTGGAGCTGAGGCGCGTTGTCTTTTGTTTCGTACTACCTGCCCCTATTACGTGAGAAATGTCTACTGCGCGCACTTTATGATCGTGAGATTACATTTCCAGTAGGGAGAACTGACGCTTTTTACACGTACATCATGGTGCTTCGAAAGCTTTCGACCTCCTTTCTCAGAAATTTCGCAAAGTTTTGTGCCTCTAAGTTGGAAAAGGGGGTTACTCTTCAGAGACCGGGCTGGCATTCTCTAACCAGGCTATCCTCTCGTACATTTCTTATGCAGCCTAACGTTAGTGTTAACACTATTGCAAGTAGAGGAATCAGTAGTACATTTGAACATGGGAAACAAAACTGTACATTCAAAATCTTAGACTGTAAAGACCTCCACAGTTCACCTATGGTATGTCGTCGCTGCTATGCTGTCAAAAGTCCCTCAAGTAACCCACGAGACCGAGACAAGGAAGGTAAGTATGCATCTGGAGCATACTGAGTCAAACTAAAATGCCCAGTGGGAAAATAAAGGCTGGCATGTCAAAATAAAGATTGACAATTTAGAATAATGCCTCATGAATGCAAATGAAACAATCACTGGAGGATTCAGGAAGTTTCAGAAGATCTCATTACTCAGTGGTTTCCTAGTTTTGTGGTCTTGTATAGGCCTATATATTTAGCACTTTTGCACTTTTTGTGGTGGTTGTGTCTCCCTTGTTGGCTTTTCAATTGTTGACTGTTTACTCTGTGATGGCATTCTTGCCTTTTTGGAGTTCTTTACTGAAGACTGAAGATCTCCAAGTGTACTTGTCTATTGTTAATGCAGAATTGGGGAAAAAAGGGGTCATTTTTCTGTGTTTATCATTTGATGACCCAGGGTCATTTACGTCAGAAGTGCAGATTTGTCAGCTCTCACGGTTTCACGGTGAGTCTCACGGTTTCTGGCATTGTCCCACAGTGAAATGCCAAATCACACAGTGAAATTTACTTTGAGGCAATGCCAGATAAGTTTCATTATTTAGACCAAGATCAGTGCTTTCCATCGCTAGTTATTACTGAATCGCAGATGTATTGTTGTGAGAAAGGTGAGTAATTTTTTCAAACAGTCAGCTTTTTAGATGGCATCTTAACTTTTTTAATGAGGCTGAACAAAAAAGTGTAAAATCTTCATAGCATAGAAAACTTTTTCTTGATAATGCATGAGATTAATTCAGTGTTAAAAATCTCTAGGTTTGAGTTGTCATTTGCAGGTTTTCTTGTGAGATACTGTAAGGCTGTGAACGTGTAGCAAAAGAATTAAATGTTTAATGGTACGAATTTGCGATCGTTGAGCTATTAGTATTAATCACGATTACCATGTCTCAACAGAAAGGAAGGATGTGTGCTGATTGAAGTGATAAACTACATTCAAAATGAATTTGCGATGCCGGGGATGTATTATGGTAATATGTTCCCCTGCGTTTAAACGGCTTGTAATTCAGTGAAAAGTTTAAGCAGATTTCCAATTAAAAACGACTGAAGTGTAAATTTAATTCTCCGTCATGTTTTGCTTTGATAGTCCATTCATTACAACAAGTTTTACAGTGTAGTTGCCAATCTAATGACCAAATGCAGCTGTGAAAATGAGCTGTAGTATAAGTTGATGGTGGCTCATCATTCATTAGGGTTGTTGCGATATGAAATTTTCATTATCAATATCGCAAAAAATTGTCCTTCAAAACCATAACGATATCGCGATATCGCATGACCTCATTTAAAAGTGAAACATTACATGTAAATCGAGCTGTTTGCTGTGGTAGACCTGTGAGGCCATGTGCTTACATTGCCAATGGAATGTACTGTACTCACGATAGCTCGCACTTAAAAATCAACGTCAAGTGATAGGCATATTGGTCTACAGTGTAAGCCCACATTCTGCCTGCTGAGTTTCTATACTTCACTTTAACTACAGTACCCTGTAGCTATAAAGCCTAACACATGAACAGGAGGACTTTCCAGCTGAAGCATTGATAGCCTAGGCCCTAGAACTTAGAAGGCCTATTATAGGCCAGTTGTAGCATAAAATGGTTTATTACTCGGCATCAAGTTGAATGGTAAAAAAGAGAATTTTTTGAATTTGGAATAATTAATAAAGTTACTACAGTAGTACCGTATCAGACTGAACCTTCAATTAAAAACCAGAAACCGGTTCATGTCAATGACAGAAGTGGCAGCCTCAGAGTCCCCTCCATACGCTATACCCTGCATCATGATGGTATATCCTGCAAGCATCTGTCATTCTGAAAGAGTTAAAGGGGATATGGCATCCCCTCCCCCCATGGAGTTGCTACAAAATCTCTGCCCTTACATATTTAAGAAAAGCTCTGGAGTTCTAAAGGTAAATACAGTTGATACTGTCTTTCATTGACATTCATTCAAACAATAAAGTTTTACTAAATTCACTCTGGTTGTCAACAATGACTTGCACAATCAGTTGTGTCCCCAATTAAGCTCACAGTATGTATGATGTGACTATAATTATAATACTGCATTGATTCACCTGTGTTCTGTTGTGTGTTGGTACTATACACATACATTTGTTCATTAAATTCGAGAGGGTCGTATCTTTGTCTGCAGACAAATTGTATCTCATTCAAAACTTGCCATCAACGAAAAACAAAAAAGGCAAACAAAAAAATGTAGTGTGCTATGGTATGGTGGAGATTTGCTGCTTATTGCCTTTTAAACATACCTTGTGTTTTAAAAATTTTATTTTAAGAGTTGCCATGGTGAAACTCTCAATATTCTTGGGAGGGATTGTCCCGCCTTGAAATTCTTAGTAGGAGGGATTGGTATCATATTACTGGGAATTGCACACCATTAATGAGAACTCTGGCTCACACTCACTGTGTTTGACAGTATTGAATCCAATAATTTAAACTCAGTGCAGGCTACTGTGGCACTGTCTGAGAGGGTACTACAGATAGGCAGTTGGTTTAAATTGGAGGAGGGGTGAGAAGTTAAATTAGTAGGGAGAATTCAGAAAATTTTGTTACTGTCTGGGGTGAGATTAGACAGCCTTTGAATCAGAAGGTTCTACTGTAAAGTAGTTTCTACACAGCAGGGCTGGAGTCAAGGCCACCCAGTCCGAGTCCGGGACCCTGGTATCCGAGTCCGATTCCCTTTGTAAATTGAACACGTTTTGAGTGCAAGAGGACGAAAATGTTCTACAATGAAATAGTCTTATTCTAACCTTTGTTCCTTAATACCCTAATATTAAAGATGGCCATAGACCAGTCTCGAGTCATCCAGTACTGCTACACAGACCTGTATATTTTCCTTGTAAAATACTCAGTCCATTATTGAAACTTCCAATTTACCTGTAAACTTTTTGAACTTACGAAAACGTCACGGAAATCGGCTTATGTATTTCCTTCCTGCAACCTAACTTGCGAATTTCTTGTGATCAGCATGATTTACTGAAAATATTGCTACGTTTTTTGCTGGTACCGTTGAGCGATTTTGAACCATGAGAGGGTTGTAATGTTGCGCACTAGTAAAAAGCGCTGCAAATTACCTCACGACAACCCCTACTGTCAGACAAAATATGGTTTGTAGATAAGAGATGAAAAATTAGTTGTTCCCCACACATGTAAGTCAGAAATTAGCAGTTTGTGGCAGGAGCATCTCAATTTTTTTTGGCCTGATCGGTTTGACCGTGCCCATGTTCAAGCACATGAAAAGCACTGCAGTGGAAAATCAACAAGGTCATAATTTAGGCTAGGCATTATCCCTTGTTGATTCATGTTACGTTATTATTAACTGAATATTATACCTCGTGTGTAGATGTGTGGAATTGTCTTTACAATTGCATTGCAGTGGAGAAATCCAGGAAATTCAAGGGGTGCAAAACACTATGTTATGGGCAACATTGTGTATCGCGACTATGCAGGGGTGGAAATAAGCCTCCAACCTTTGTGGGCCTACCGGGCTCCTAGCCCATGGAATTTAGGGGCCAAATGAGAAATCAAGGGGCCCAAAACTTACAAATAAAAAAGAACTGATAAAGTGTACGGGTGCTTTTTACGTGCTTAAAAATGTGTAATATGGGTTTAGCCTAATTAAGGCAAGTTGAGGCTGAAACTAGCCTAAAACCAATCTGTCCACACCCTCTTAGACCATGTTGCATGTAGGCTAGTGTACAGTACATTTTCAAAATTTTCTCGTAACTCTGGGCATTGTTCAATTCCCGCCAACCGTCTTCGTCAGTTGATCTTGTGAGGCTCCACCTACATTACTCATGACTGAAATCGATGTTTCTGCGTGAGTGATCTTCCGTGTTGTGACAAAGCAGACTGTTTATGAGCGATGTGAACTGATTTCAGAAATAATAAATGTGTGTTTCACAGGTTTTTAGTGACTGTTAGTATAGGAATACACAGGCGGTGCGAGATATAAAATCGTTGAGTTGTGGATGGAGAGGTTCACATGCAGACTGTACCATTAGACTTGAAATATTTAGGAGCCAACCGGGCCCCTTTCCCTGTAGAGACTACGGGCCCGAGTGATTTTCTAGGAGCATCGGGCCCACGGGCCCCTGTTATTTCGAGCCCTGCTATGCATAATCAGCTTATTACATTATACAGTAGTTTGAATGTAAACCTGAATTTTGCTTTAAAGACAACTCATGGAAGAAATCTTTGATCCATTTCTCATATTTTTTGTTTCTCTCATTGCAGATCCTTTAGCCCGATTTGGTGGACTGGATCCATCAACTCCAAAACTGGGATTTGAGAAAGTTAAAGACTTAATGGAGTGAGTGATACATCAAATACTGTTCAGAGAGTTTTATGTAAAATAGGCTTTAGTTTCTGAAACCTGTATCTAATGATCTAACAATCATAAGCCTGCTGTCAGGATTCATCTTTAATGTAACTGCCCTTGGCTCACACAAATAGATGTATCCAATATGGTCATGATGAGGACAGACTTTTGGAATGCAGTCAGGTGTGGAGCAAAATTTGGAGCACACTGCACTTTCATGCCTGGTTTTCATTCAGGCTACAGAAGGATCAGTGCAGTGTGCACCTGCCTCTAGGTGTACTGTGCAGTCTTTTGCTTTAGTTAACCTTTAAAAAGTGTGGAGAATTCAGTTTAAATTGTATACTTTGTGTTTAAACCCAGATGGCATGTCTAGTACAGTAGCTGGTACTGGCTTGAAAGGTTTTGGAGGCATTCATTGTCACTGTTTAGAGGCCAAAAGTGTTGCCTGGGGCAAGTTCTCATTGTGTTGCACCAGAACTGCAAATTAGATCAGATTTGGATTCTTTTCACTTAGTAGTTGACTTGTGATAGTTGACTTTCATAGCTTCCCATGCAAATCTTATTCTCTCATAAGTAGGACTTTGCTTCTATGTGGAAAGTACTGTACCATTACTAATGTAACTCCCAAGTTTGAGGTAGGAATTTGAATTTGAAGCCCTTGCAGGTTTCTTACATATCCATGGTCCCTGAGTGTCATATGAGTAAATCCCTCATGGCTTGAATTAAAAAAGAAAACATCTAACAAATCCCCCAACACCCCCCACCCTCCCAAAGATATGAAGTCCTTTACAATAGTCCATTTGGTGACTCTGCCAATGCTGAAGACATTATTTACTATTAAATAGATACCTATTAATATCCACCCAGAAATGTTGAATGTTTTCCTTAGAAAATGCTTTTAGCCTCTTGGCTATCATTTTTCTTGCAGTGCCAGTGAGGCGGTAAAGAAGATTTTCAGTCTAGAATTTGCGGACGATGTAAGTATGCAAGTTGTGAGAAAAAAGATTCAGTTGACTATCTCCACTTACACTGTAGAGCACACAGTGTAATATACAGCGACAGCCTTTTAGTCAATGATACTGTTTATGTGTGTAGATTAATTCAGCTTTGGGTAATGCTGGGATAAACTATGTACTTTAAAGAGAAAAATATATTCTATTGATTCACAATGATTTTTGTGTCTTGGGTTTTTGCCTTGCAGAAAAAATTGGAAAGAGCCTGATATTTTTGTATGATTATAAAGGACATTGAAAATTAGAAGTTTGATTTAGAAAAATTGATTAGTGGTTGTGAAAACTGCACACTTACAGTAACTGACAGCTGTACTTAAGATCATGTTGCTTAAAGGGTCTACAGTGTACAAATACCTAAAGACAAATGCATTGTTTTCCTTCTCTATATTCTGTATTCTTCGGTCCTGAAAATGACAGAGAAAGGGGAGGGGTAGGGAATAACTCCTGTATGGCAAAGTAGAAAGCCTTGATGGGGTGGGGGGTTCTAGGGAAAAATTTGAAATCAAACACTGTATAATGGTATTCTGTGGCAACCAAAACAAGTATCCCTAAACTATGTGACTCAGCTTTGGAATCTTCTCAAAAAACTAAGTGGTGCTGAAAGGGAGGGGGGGGGGGAGGGGGAGGATTGGAGCTGGAAAATTCTCCCTCTCGATCTGCCCCTGATGTCAGGTCTCAAAAGTGTAAGAACCCTGTGACAGTATTGTATCTGCAGTACTGTAAATCTGCAGTCACGACCCTGTTTTTGCAAAACTCATGATAGTGTTAGAGGTATGGTAATCCTGTCTCTTCAAACCTGTTTGTACTCATTTTATTCTTCCATTTGCTGAAGGCTGTCCATTGTAAGGGTTACTGTCAGTCAAGTGCAAGCTCAAAGTACTCACAATGTCGTTTAAACTTCTCAAAGTGTACCTCAAGTCAAAAATTGTAAAAAGTTATTTTGAAAAGGTTAAAACATGAATCACATCAGTAAAGCTCCCATCTTTACAGCACATTCCTATGCTGAGATGTCAAATGCTGATAGTTAACTCATTCAATTGAAAATGGTCAATTGCACTACTTTGTCTGGCTTTCTTGTACCACTGGAAGTACATTCTTTTCTTTGTTGCATCTAAACTCAAGTACACCTTGTACCAAAACGTGGATGATTGTCCATTTGTCCTATTGTTATTCCTGCAGAATGACTTGACTTACAATCCATTTCCTTACAAATGTTATGCCAGAATAGATTAACTTTTTCAAGGTCATATAAATATTTTTGTTTCAAAGGACAGGAGGCTCAGGTACAGTAGTGAGAATTGTACAAGAAGGACATCACAAGTTATTTCACAATTGACTATTTCAAATTAAGTGAATATAACTTTAATATAAGTCAGCAACTAAACAAGCTACAGTATGAAGATGGGAGTTTTACTAATGAAATGGATTGTCTAACCTCTGTAAAATAGTATCTTGTAATTTAAGATTTAAGGTACATTTCAAAATTATGAAATTTATTCCTTCAATAAAAACATGTAAACCTTGTGAAAGTGCACCTGTATTCTCATGTCTGATTGAATTTTTTCTTGCTTCTATACAACTCTGACAATGGGGAAATGTAAGATCGTTTAAGTTGCTGTCTTTGTATTTCATTTACGTACAGAAGGAAATAAATGCTTATCGTAGAGCTAAGCTGGTGAAAGCAGTCCAGAAAGATGCAACAGATCAGTCATCATTACCTGTCAGCAGTAAGTCTAAATTTAATGTTATTTTTTTTTTAAATCTGAGTCAAACATTTTTCAAAAACTTGCCTTTCAAATTATTTACAGCCATGAAGGAATATTGTGATTTTGCTTTTTGCAAGAGATGAAAGAGAAGTGCTTGATGTTAAGTCATGTTCTGGTGAAAGGTAGGAAAAGTTATGAAATTTGGGGAAATCAAAATGTCATGAAAAAGTTCGGGAGTTTGGTGGAAACAAAAGTCAGAGAATTTTAGGAGAATTTAGACTGTCATGAAATAGCCAGGAGGCCAGGCTTCAACTAATGCTGTTTTAGTAGTTGCCCATGTTCCTAACCATTTCGTAAACCCACTTGCCCACATGAATATCAGCTTGCCCAGTAGAGACTTACATGGTGATTATAAAGACCATAATTGCCATGTTGCTACACAGTCCAAGAAAAGGACAAGTTAAGGATATTTTTGTTGGATTTAGTGATTGCAGAGCTGTAGGTTTTGCTAATAATATTTTCCTTTAGAGTTTATTCTAAAGAGCAAGGGCAACTTGACCTGGGCTGGTGGGGGAGGGGGATTTTTTATTCCTTGTGAAAGGCAATCTATGCAGTTACAAAGGCCTGTGTATGTGTGAGTTAGAGTTAGATGAGGTTTTACAGCTCAGTTTCTAACCAGTTGGTTTAAGTTGGGCTGGCCACAGCCATTTTCCCAGTTCAGGGTTCCCGCGGTCATGGAAAACCTGGAAAAGTCATGAAAATTTGGAAAATCATTTCAAGGCCTGGAAAAGTTTTGAAATTCAGGGAAAAAGTCCTGGAAAAGTCATAGAAATTTTCACAAAATGACATAGTTACATTCTTCCACGTTATATCAAAATGTTTTCGCAATCGTAATATCAAAATTTATTCTCTTCACCTCAAATTTAATACTGCCTGCTTGCCGAAAATTGCCGAAAAAGGTCATGAAAATTCTTTATTTGGTCCTGGGAAAGTCATGGAAAAGTCATGAAAATTGATTCCCCAGAAAGTGCAGGAACCCTGCCAGTTGTGGCTCACTGGCTTTTTTTCCCTTCTCCATTGCTTATGCTGAGCACCAAGCACAATGGCAGTTGGTTCCATTTTTAAAATCTTTGTGTATGTGTGTGTGTTTGTGACACTTAGGTTGTAAACACAATATCTCAAGTTAGGACTGATGGATACTTTTCATATTTGGTATATGAATTTATTATAATGAGAGGAAGAACCGTATTGGTTTTGGTAGAGCTCTGATGTCATGTGAGGTCACCAGAGGGCAAAAACTAAAAACCTTGTAAACACGATATCTCATGGCAGGAAGCATGGGTACCTTTCCATACCTGGCATGCGGATGTGTTACAGTCAGGAGACAAACGCTATTGTTTTTGGTTGAGGTCAAAAGTTATCTGAAGTTGCTGGGGTTGGAAATTGCTTGTTAACACAATTACCTAAGATTGGTATGATGTACACTTTTCATACTTGGTTTATGGATTTATCATCAGGGGTGGCGCCAGGATTTCCCCGACAGGGGGGCCAAGCTCCCCGACGGGGGGGTCAGCAACCCAAAGTCTCAACGAAGGAAATAAAGTGCTGAAACGATGTTTGAAGGAAAATTTTGGCGCGCGAAGCTCTTTTTGGAGAAAATTTGAAAAAATTGCCGGCATTTTCCATGGAAAATTTGAAAAAATGGGGCTTTGAAGAAGAAAATTGGAAAATTTGGAGTTTTCATTGAAGAATTTTCCCTAATTTAGACCAAAATTAAGTAAATCGTCGGGGCGACTGGGCATTGTCGGGGACTACATATTTTATCGTATACATAACAGCTCCCCAACGAAACCGAAAAATTTCCCCGACGGCGAGCCAGCCTTCCCCGACGGGGGGGGGGGCCATGGCCCCCCTGGCCCCCCTGCTGGCGCCACCCTTGTTTATCATATTGAGAGGAAGAACCCAATTGCTTTTGGTAGAAAGGTCATGTGAGGTCACCAGAGAACAAACACTGGAAACTTTTTAAACATGATATCTCAAGATAGGAATGGTGCATACTTTCCACACTTCGTATATAAATGTATCATATGAAGAGGAAGAACACGATGGTTTTGGTGGAGGTCACAGGTCATTTGAGGTCACCTGAGTTCAAAAACTGAAACCTTAAGTTACTCAAAGATGGAAGCATTTATATTTTCATACTTGGCTTGTGGATGCATATTATGGTCAGAAGATGAGCACTTGTTTTTGATGAAGTCAAAGATTACTGGAGGTGATTCAGTGGAAATGGTGGAATTGCTGGTAAACACAATAACTCAAGATGTGAAAGATGGATAACTTTCATACTTGATGTATAGGTTGTCATTGAAAGGGAGAATCCTGTTGTCTTTGGTCAGAGGTCACTAGAGGTCAAAACTGAAAACCATGTAAAATGTGATATCTCAAGACAGGAACCATAGATACTTTTCATAATGGCATGTGAATGCATTATAGTCAGTAGATGAACCTTAGTGTTTTTGGTCAAGGTCAGAGGTTATAAATTTTCCCCATCCCCCCCCATGCCAGTCTATTGCTGGGTATCCTTTAATAGAGCTGTATAGTACCAAATTTCTGGTAGATATACTGTAGCAGGCGGGGAGAAGTGTTCTTCTCCATTGACGCAGAACATTGACCCAGAAAAGACTCACACTCACAACTTTGTTCAAGAATCACAAGCAGTGCTGTACCATTATTTCAACTGATATTATCCACATCTTATATTCAATTCTCAATATTGGTGGATACCAAGCTGTTACCTAAATCAGAGAAATGGGTGTATATTGCACAGCAGACCATAAGCCATGGTGAAGGACCACTGCATGTTGTTTCATATATAAGGAACCCCAGTTTGCATTAGTATACCACTGGCATCCTTACAGTAATCATGAATGGCTTTTTTTTAATCACATGACTTTATCTTTGTCATTTAATTGTTTGATTCACACAGACTAACCCTTTGATTTACTTTCAGTGTAGAATATTTATTTTCTGAAAATTCATGAAAGATGCTTGCAAGGGAAATAAGAGGATATTTGTTAAAATTAGCTGATGTTTTACAATAAGTTTGGGGTGACTGCATAGCCCCTTCAAGTTAGGAAAACATTGGAACTTGTTGTCAGAAATAGGGAAATAATGAAACATTTTCTTGAAGTACTGCATAGGCCAAGAAATATCGGGTATTATATAACACCTTATTAATTTCTCTACATTTGATTGGAGGACTGGTGGTCACATGCCATGCGTGATTCGGCACTATCATCAAGATTGTGGTGCTCGACCGTTGGTTAGTATATACTAACCCACGGTCGTTGGTTAGTATATACTAACCAACGGCAATGACGTCACCGATCATTGCAGTACGTACAAGCTATGCCGCGACTCAAATTGGGGACCGTACATTGCATATCGTACGTAATAGGCACGTAAACGCGTATCGAGCAAACGACAAACCAAAGAGCTGCGCTACACGGACAAACACGAACCATCGTGGCCTCCAAAACACAACTTTAACCAACGACTAGATCAAGGTAGATAGTTATAAGGTGTTATATAAAACAAATAATGAATGTTTTTCATTCGTGCGATAGTATGAATTATATTTCATTCGTTGAAAGATTTAACATTCTATTCAACTCGGCTTCGCCTCGTTGAATAGAACGTTCAATCTTTCAACTCATGAAATATAATTCATACTATCCCACTCATAAACATTCATTATTTGTATACTATCTGTATTTAAAGTAAAGTTTACCAATAATGCTACTGGACAGAATAAGGAATATCTTCTGATACCAATATTGAATTCCTGTATAATGGATTCAGCTGTTGTCACAAGCACCCCAATTTGGCTACACCATCTTCTGATATGGCTGTCAAGGTGGTATGATATTATTGATGTTACCATTTGACAGTATCTATGAAACTTGAAGACATTGTTTCTTTCTTTTTGTCAGTCACTTTGCAGACTCTCAATATACGAAATGCTGCAAAACAGCTGTCTCTTGCAAGAAAGGTGAGTATTGAACAGCATCGTGAACATGGGCGGCTCTAAGAAATTTTGTTTGGGGGGGGCAAACTCATGTTCGTATTCAGGGAGGTTCAGAAGACTCCCCCCCCCGTGATTTTAATGGTCAGCTCCGGATAGTACAGTAGCCTCAATAGGAGATGCACAGGCATAGGGGCTCAGGTTGATGGGGGGGGGGCTGTAACGATCTGCCCGAAAAATAGAAACAAAAATTTTCGCGCGCTCCACGCGCGTTCAAAATGTTAATGTCCATATCATACAGGCATGCATCCGTTATCACACCGCATACCACTTACATACAGTAATTTGCCACGTTACTACCTATTCCATATTGGTTATAATTCTGAGGGAAGTCGTTACAGTAATGATGCCAATAATCAGTGGTGTAGCCAAGATTTCTCTCATAGGGGTGGGGCAGGCACTATGTTGTGTGATCGCCAGCCTAGGGGAGGGGTGTCCCCCTCCCCTTGAAAATTTTTTGAAAAATTAGGTGTCCATACATGCAATCTGGTGCCAACATATGCTACCTTTGAAGTAAAATTTGTGTTAAAAAATTTGCCGTATGTATTTTAGGTACTAAAAGAAAAAAAATAGGCATTACCCCCTACCCTTTGAAAATTTTTGAAAATTTAGGTGTCCTTACATGCAATCTGGTGCCACATATGCTACTTTTGAAGTAAAATTTTGTGTTTTATTTTGGGTACTAAAAAAAATCGGCGTCATGACGGGGACATGGCCTAATGGCTTCTCAAATACACCACTGATAATCATAATATATAAGTTTAACCATTAAAAAACACACTGGTGAATTAATACTGAATATATAGGTGATGGTGCAATCCAAATCAGAACTATATTTTTATTACCAAGGAAGTGTTTTAAAGTATCAATTTCTGTTAAGCTACAGCATTGCATTATTTTTCTTTCAGTAGGTGCCCAAAAAATTCTCAGAGTGTTGCCCGAATTTTCACAAAAATATTTTGTTGGGGGAGCTGCAGCCCCCCAGCCCCCGCCTATGGGAGTATGGTCATTATTATATATTACAGCTATGCCCCATGTAGTTTTCAAAAGCTCTTCAAAAACCATTTCAGGCAGTTAGTCATGAGCTGACTACTTTAAAAATAAATACAACCATATCAACCGATCACTACCGTACTACCATAGGGGTGGAGTAAGAGGCAGGTGAAATGGGCAAGGCGGCTTGATCCATTTGTATAAAATGAACCCCACCTTTTAATATTTTATTGTTTCTTTCATTGTGTCACAATATGTTTCAGCTTTGCCAAGAAGTCATAAAATGTTGGTTTTCTGGATATTGTTTTCTTAAACAAGGCAGATCTGACCCTACAGAGTAAAAACAATGAAATGATAGCACTAGTATTTTGGATCTCAGTACCGTTCCGAAACGAATTTTTTTAAAGGGGGAGGGGAATTTCCCTAACTCAGAACGACGTCTCATCCTATATACAAATAGCTAGGCCACTAGTCAAAAGTCTCATCACACTGAGCTTAGATTGACTGTTTGGTGTGTTTATTTTAAATCAATTGAAACGATATACTTTAGCACAGAGGTGGAGAACCTTTTGCTTATAACAGGCTATTTGACAGTCATAAGACCGCTCGTGGGCCAACGGAGCTGTTAATTTGGTCAAGGGAAGGGAAAACTCTCCTTCTATGGGAAACACAATACTTTTAGACTACATGCCCATTAAAACTTTTTGTAGACAGATACCTATGCTAATCTGGCCAGGTGACACCCTGGCAAAACTGCTTTTAGTCTTGGATGAGAATCAACACGGCCAGTGGGTTGTGTATCTAATGGCCCCGAAAGCTCTGAAGTGTCTGCAAAATTATGGGCATGTAACTCCAGCATTACCGTTACCCTCTGTAAATGACATTATGATCCCTAAGCTAATCAGATTACAAATATCACAGTGTGATCATTTGTTTTGATTACCTTAGCTCGCACTAACGGCAGGTCCATTTGTGATGTCTGAAGTATATACAGTAGCAAACAAGCAACTGAGAAAACGCGCGCGCAGTGCGCAGAAAAAATGTCGTTTTGGAAGCACTTTGTTAATGTTTAACCTTCGCATTGCATTGGAAAGTTATTCACTTGTTTAATTTTAAGACCACTCAAGGAAAAGGGAGGGCTGGACCCATCTCGAATTACATGTTTTTTTTATTATTATTTTTATTTTTGAAAATTGAAGATCATGCTTTGCAAACTTGGGGGGGGGGGGGGCAAGTGCCCCCCCGTGCCCCTATGGTGAGCCGCTAATAATCGTGAATGTCTTGAGCCAGAGAGCTATCCATCTATCATTTGGATAACCATCGTTCCCCCACCCATCCTTTTATGTATATTTTACTTTTAGAAATCAGAAAGGCAGCAAGCATGTCCAGTAAAATATTAAAAGATCATGTATGAGTCACTAAAGTTGGATAAAAAGTGGGTGTCAATGTTTGTTCCAGTTTATGTCTTAAAGTTCAGGAATTACAAAGATTGTCAAAGGTAGGAAGCCTCTGAATATGGACTCCCTGATTTTAAACCCTGCCTAAAAACCTGGCATCATCATGTACTTGAAATGTAAGAATAAATAGTTTATGGATGCAAATATTAGATAACTAAAGGTCATCACTACATCCAAACTTAAAAGACATAAATTTAAAAGACAGTGTTCTTGATGGTAAAAGTTTTTGCATGAACAAACTCCAGACAGAATATGAATTTAATGACATGAAGAAACCAAGTGTACTTTTTTGTTCTTTTATGCAAATTTCAAATTTTGAGTGAAAATGATCCTATTGACTAGCTTTTCGTTCATTTTCAGGATATGGGTGCTAAGCAGAGGCTGCTGGGAATCATTGGGAGAAGGCGGCGCACCTTAAAGTACCTTCGTCAAACAGATTATGAACGTTTTGAAAGGCTATTGAAGGAATTAAGGATCACCTATGTCTTACCTCCAGCCCATGTTAGGTACCACACAAGAAGATATCTGGAAAAACTTGTAGTACGAAAGAAGGCAAGAGAAGAGAAGTTGAAAGCTCTGAGAGAATTTTTAGATGATCGAAAGGAGAAACAGCTAAGAGAGATTGCCATTTTAAAAAAAGAATTGGGACATGAGTTGACCAAGGAAGATGAAGATATTTTGGCTAGAATGAAGGATGACTCCTAGTGCCATACAATCATAGCCAGCCAGTAGGAAAAGGGAAGAGGCAGGGTATGGCTTGACATCCCTATAAAAATATTTACTTTCCTATACCCCCACCCCCTGAAATCCTGGGGAAGAAATTACTTTTGCTGTAGTATATGTTAAAATGTCTCACTTTCTCAAATTTGACACCCTTCCCACTTGCCTACGCAGCACATTCCGTGTTCAGTCATATCCCTAATGCGTGCCCAAGTGAACATTGAACAAATTTTTTTAGATATTCATAGAAATATATGGCCTCAGGACTGGTTGATTGTTAGTGAATATGCAAAAGAATGCAATATCTGTTCCTGTTTTAATCATGTGGTAGCCTATGCCACCCACAGAGTTGGTATGTCATTGTAATACCCACTCCCAAGGCTGTACCCACTGCACAGGTGGTTATGCAACACAGTAATGATAGGACTTCCCAGGTTTCAGTCTAGGCTTTCACTGAGTTTTACTACTATACACTCATTCAAAAACAATAATGTGAATAATGAGAGACTATATGAATAAGTCAAATTATGGTAATAAAGTTTGCATTCAAACTTGAATGCAGTCTTCTTGGCTAGGGCAGATGGTGGTTTGGGAAGCAGAGGAGCTGAGCAAACAGAGTCCACTTTGAGGGGTACCCTCCCACAGGAAGCCATCTTGTCCTCCTTCAATACCATGTCTGGCAATGGGCTCGAATTATAGTTGTAACATGTCACTTCCTTCAAAGATTATTACAAATCAAGTTCTGTAAGTGAAATTTTCACTTGAAAAGTAACTCCATGACTGTATATCTTGACTTCAGTGAACTATTTGCTTTGAATAACCAGATTTTGTATTTAAGTGAAGTGACTCTTTACACTATTACGCACACAGTGACAAGAGAATTGGAATGGATTTCTTGAAATTTGTGAGGAATTGTTTGAGTGAATCCAGCTAGAAATGTCAAAAATTAATGTACGGTAAGAATAAAACTCCCCCCCTCCATCCTCTGAGTCTGGGCAAAACCTATTCCTTTGTCAGATCTTTTGAAAAAATAAGGCAGTTTTCTTTGGCAATTTAGGTTTCTCCAAAAATAGAAACCCTGCCCCTCCCCCCAAAAAAACCCTGTAAACTTATGAACGGAGGGGCACTGCACATTGTAGTGAGCAGTTGGACTACAAGTTTCCTGCAGTATTGTAACTGCTTCAGTAATGATACCATCAGCCAATTGTGAGAGGAAGAGAAGATGTTATCAAAATAGGATCGTTTCAGTGTCTACTTAAATTTGATGGGTTAAAGAGGAACTTGATGTGAGGATTCTGATAAATCTGTGTTTGGTGCCTCTTCATCCTCTTGTCTGTTCTTTTGAGATATAAGCTGATGGGTAACCTCATTTTCAACTAGGGGCAATCTGCAATGACATTAAAGCATCACTTTAATTGATTCAAGTTTACAAAATTGGTGATTTCATTTGTTAATTTATTTAAAAAAACAAGAAAGGAATTGAATGCAAATCTCACTAGCATTTGTAGATTAAACTCTGCATATCAAGTACAAGTTCACCTTTGGTCCTGTTCATAGATGGATTATTGTACATATTATTACTATGTGTGCCCTTTAAACAGAATTGCCACCTTCAATTTTAGTTGTTTGTTGGAAAGACAACTTGTCCAGTTTTTGTAAACAAAATAGCCATCAAAGTTGTATTTCTTTGTGCATGCCTAGTGAAAAATTAAAAAAAAAAAACAAATCTTCATGCTTACAGATTTAGCTTGTGGTGAAAACCCTTTAAATTTAACTGATAACCCTTCCACACACAACTTTTTACAAGGCTATAATATAAAATGTCCCATTTTTACTTTGGACAAAGATGGTAACCGGTAACCGTATGTACTTGCACATTCAGTAGCAGAGACTTGTGTGGAAAAGAGGGAGGATAAAGGTTCCTTGAAGTTAAATTTACTTTGTGGCAAAGTGACAATAGGACTGTGTTCAAAAAGTGGGGAAATATATTCACCTAGATTTCTGCCTATGCTTACATCAGTGATAATGCTTCAATTCAACTGTCTTATAGTGTGTATGTGTGTAATATTTTTGTTTTGGGACAAGCCAAAAAGATTACATTATCTCTCTGGATGATTTAAGAATCTACATCTTTTCATCTTTTGTGTCTGATGGATGATAAATTCTGCAAGAAATGTACATCTTTGGAATTGAAATAAACATTGCACACACATTACAATGAAATTTAGAGTGTCTGGGTGTCTCTTTAACTTCACACCAGCCAAGCAAAAGCAAAGAAAATTTCAGGGAAGGCATTACAGACTGTGCCCACAGGTCCCCTTCACATTTACGCCCTGCTTGTCATTAAAACCAAGTGTAGCATTTCTATACAATGCCCTTGTTAACTACATATGGCCTTGATTACCCTTTGCTTTGCAGGTTGGTGCCGTGGCAAATTTTGATCAACTAAAAGTCATCTGACTTTGCTGTTGTCATTGAACTATGAAATTTATTATGTTTGAAATGTACCACAATCAACATGCCAGTGTGATGAGTTTTCAGTCTAAATGAGGAACTTAATTGTGAACTAACAGAGAAAATGCACATACATGAGCAAGGAAATTGGTCGTCCTTCTTTTTATCCTCTTCCCCCCTCCCCTTCCCACCCCTTTTCATTTACTTCTTCAGGCCTGATACTTACACCTGTTACATAAAGCATGTAGATCATATCCATCCAAATTTAAAACAAGTTGTTAACCTCATAAAGCACTTTTTCTTCATCCAAAGGTTTGTCTTAATACAGTGTCATTAGGATCATCACTGCTCATAAGGAATACCACCCAAGTCCCATTTTTTTGGCCAAAAACAGGGGAGATTAAATATCTAAATATCAACCCAAGTTTGTAACATTAGCCTCATTGAATGCTCTACTGCACAAATTGGTTCTTAAATAACCAATTACCTTCCAAGAGTAATCAGAGAATAGTGGAGTAACAAGTAGCATACATGATGCTCTAAAGATAACTAGTACAGTTGGTCAGTATTACAGCAGATGTGTCTACAATCACACAGTGGCTGGGTCAATTATGTGCACACAAGCATAAATCCTACTACTGACCAGGGCCATCGCAACCGGGGGGGTGTGGGGGGGGGTGGGGTGTGGGGGTGTCTCACCCCCCAAAGTTCGTCAGAGCGACGATAGTCGGAAAATCTGAAATGCCAGTTGGAATTTCTGATATCTCAGTCTAGCACATTTTTCCGACTGAGCCTATGTCAACTTTGTATATATTTTCCAACTAGACCAAGTGAGAATAATACCAAACGTTATTTTCCTCACGTTAAATCAAATCAAAACTGTCCTTTTCCGCAAATTCTTCTCAAACTCTCAAAATTTTCGCGCGCTCCGCACGCTTCAAACCTGACCTCAGTGTTTTTCTTATTATCAACATCTTCCGATAGCAACTTTTGGAGAAGCACAACAGCAGAAGTTAAAGCTGTTTACAAATTACCAGGTAAAAGACTGGCTTTTTGAGTGACATGTTGGTTTGTTGGGCAATTGAACGTATTTTGATGGAGATTCTGAATGCAGGTTTTATTATGAAAATCTTATTTAATGAAAATTTGGGCGCGCTTCGCGCGCATGCGTCACGATTTACAATCAATCTCATGAACATTATTAAGGTAATTGTACCAGACACAGTTCTATGGGAGCTAGGGCGCTTTAGCCCCCCCCCCTCCCCAATTTTTTTATAGACTAATATTGGTGAAGACATAGATATGCTCAGAAAATATTCCAAACGTCTATTTATCAGGCTCGTAGCCAGTAAGTTCTGTAACGATTTTTTCTGTAACTTCAAAAAATTTTCGCGCGCGCTTTCATCTCTAGTTCTATCTAGTGGTAACGCCCCCGTTTCAAACATATTGGATTTCAACGTTTCCACAAATGTTGTTCTTCCGTGTAGGCGTGATTCTAGAGAAACACGAAAATGCATGCATCATTCCGAAGTTCTTTCTTCTTTTTCCTAACTTTTAGAAGATTCTTTCTTCAGCCTCGCCATCGTGGCAAACATATTTTGTAAGAAAAAGATCTTTCAGTTTCGTAGGAGATCCTTAATGGGTAAGATAAAGAATGTAATCCCCGACGACGACCATACAGTCACCCGAACAAATTTCTTGGTTTTGTCCAGATTCTTCAATAAAAACCCAAACTTTTTCAACTTTCCTTAATGAAAATTCAATATTACCCCAAATTTTTCGGCGCGCTTCGCGCCCCTCATATTTTGAGTTTGGCAACCCATTGCATCTGTCGGGACTTAGAGTAGCTGACCCCCAGTCAGGGCGCTTCCCCCCATGTCGGCAAATCAAAGCACCACCCCTGGCTGAGCCTGCGTGCAGGTTTTTCATTTTGGCATTGAAGTATACCCCCAAATTTCGGCGCGCTTCGCGCACAATCCTCACAATCCACGTTGTATCACTTAAGAACATTATAAGCACAACGTACCAGTGAACTTTTATAGCATAAACTATGTGTACATTCTGAAAACGCGCTTGTTAGTCCTAAACCGTTTATGCTATACCTGTCTGGGAGGTCTAGTACCATTTTTCTGCACCTATACTCTCCCTCCCGCCCATTCCCCATTGTTCGTCTCGATTTTCGTTCATAATTGGTAAAAATACGATAGATGTAAAGTGCTTGGCGTAATACTCTATATTATTATTTAGATGCCAGTCATTGCCCCATTTTATATTATTGATCCAGAGGTTCCAGGAGGCCTATACAGGTATATGCCAGCAATACATGCCAGAATAGAAGGCATTAAAGTAGTCAAAAGGTTTGTGGGGGGGGGGGGGGCTTCAGGAGGTTTGTTGACAACGTATTCTTCTCTTAGACAACATACTTTCTACTTTCACCAAATCTTAGTATTCACTAAATTATGGACATTTTCCAGCCATATATCAACCCCTCCCCCACGACGGCACCTTTATGTAGTGACAAAGGAAGGATCCTCACTGCCGTATGTTAACGCAGGGCGCATAAAAAATGGTGCAATTTACGCGCCACCATTCAGTTGGAAAATATATCTATCCAGTCGGAATTTGGGACCTTCACACCCCCCCAAACATATGACCCTAGCTACGGCCCTGCTACTGACAAGTTACTTCACTATCAAGTGTCAAATTATTACTACCTCAGTGAATTTTGGGGCCATTCTTCGATGGACTGGGTTGGCCATCATGGATCTTGGTATGGCGGGAGGAAACAGAGCTATACATGCTCTGGGCTAACTGGGGGATGGAGCAAACAGAACCCTACCTGCTCTGGGCAAATTGATTTTTATGTTTAGGTATTGGGACCTTCTGGGAAGACCCACAAGCAACAATCCTCAGATCTCACCCCCTCCCCTTGCAAAAGATCTTGTATTTGTACTTGTATAAAACACCTTGTGTAAAACAAGTCTCATAAATATTCTGGTTGCATTATCAGTATTATACAGTACACTTGAAAGACCACAAGAAACTAACTGAAACAAGGGTCTGCTGTTTTTTATTCTCATTATTCCAGGTTTCATAAAGAAAATGAAAGTCCTGGTTCATCATTATTTCTAAAACAGTGAACAAATGTCATAACATATTGATAACCTATTTGACCTTCTCTCTGACCACAAAATCAGGACCAAGGTTACAATATATGTATGAAACTTCTGCTTTCAGTTTGAAAATGAAAATTTTTAAACAAGAATGTCAAAGAATTTTGCATTAAAAAGAAAGTCAGCTCGATCTAAATGGAAACATCTGAGAATTTAGAAATAATTAAAAGTTAGGTATTAACCAGATACAAACTTCTACTGTCATAATTCGTATGACTCAATAGTGTAAATGTACAGTATTTTGCATACTTCATTGAAACACCCTTAATTGTCACACACTTGTAGAGTCAATAGCTAACAATGTCATGAGTATTTTTCCAAGTGTAGTAATATCTGATTGTGAGTCTTCCTTACACATCTTTTTCCATCTGTATATGTACACAATGTTTTCATCCTACCATGGGCATGGATCATGGAGGGATGGGGGACACGTCCCCCTCACTTTTTGGGAAGGGGGGACATCTCCAAAAAGTCCTCCCCCCCACTTTTTCAAAATGATGAAAACTAAAACTGTGATGAATTGTATTATACCATAGATTACGAATTGAGACTACATTTTAAAAGCTAAATTGCGCCCAAATATGGCACCATTTGCCATAAAGACACCTTCTAATTTCCTCTTTTTGCAAAGGGGAGGGGCACGCCCCTCCCACAGGACGGCAATTCGCAAAAGTGAAAAGTCCCCCCCCCCCCGCCTTTGGAGACGGATCCACGCCACTGCATCCTACAAGTACGCCATGAGACTTTGCAGTCTACTGTGAATTTATTCCTTTGTCTCTTTGTAGATGACTGCCCAATTTGTACCAAAGTTTAATTCTGTAAAACTCTGGCATGTCAAAGAATGGATTTAACAGTCTCATGGAAGAGGGGCATCACAGTTGCTGTAGTAGTATTTAAGAAAGGTGGGGAATGAGATAATAGCCAGCAATACAACCCCTTTTTCCCACCTACAAGGGACCCCCCCCCCCAACTCTCTCCATTTTCCTTCCTGAACTTAAAAGTTACCAGTAACTACTTTCAGATATGAAGAAAGTTTTCCAAAAGTCAACCCTACACTGGTTTGCTCATCTTTTAGAGGTTATGCAAGAAAACTGTTCATGCTATGTTCTACATTTGTTCAAAAATAAAAAAATAAAGGTATATACAAACTTAACCATTGTGCTTTACATAACTGTTCACAGAAAAGAAAGCAATATGCAAATCAAAGTGATGCTACTGCAGGTTTCTTGTACTCATTATTCAGCATAACAAAAATACTTCCTTTAAATGGAAAAACTGTATTAGGTATGGTACAAGAAGCTGTCAAATGGTACAACTGATGCAGTACATTTGCATTCCATCATTAAATGTGTAATGTTTTGCATGCAAAAAAAAAAAATGCAAATGCAATCACTCCAATTTGTATAAGCATACACTGGTATTCTAATTCCAGTACGACTCTTCCTAATCATGAGAGAATTTTGTCACTGACTTGTTTACCTCCTGCAGAATAAATCAATTTGTAATGAAACATCATCAATGATACTTACAATGAAAATAAGGAGATATGTGTAAGATTTAGGTGATGTTCAAAATAAGGTTGGGGTGGCTTCCTACTCCCTTCCAGCATTCAGTGCTAATCCCCAATGAGGATCTAGGCATACAGCAACCTAGCACTAATCCTCAAATTTAAACTGACCACTCATGACCAATGCCCCTCAGAGCCAACAGACGAAACAATGTACTATCGTGCTCCTGTTTCACACTTTAATACTAATTTGGTCTTTAACACCCCAGACAAAGCTACTTTTAGCCTGGAGAGGACAAAACAGTACATGTAAAGGATGAAAATACATAATGATGACAGATTAAACATGCTGAAAATCTTCATTCCAGTACAAAACAATACAGCTTTTCTATGTACACTTAGAATCTCCAAATAAAGTGAATAAACAGAAAAACAAAAGAATTTCAACAATGTGAAGCTTAATTTGACCTTGTTTGCATGTGAAAATTTTCATATCACTGCTGCGGCTTTCTAAAATGTTCATCTGTAAAATGAAAACTGTAGAGAGCCTTGTCCACATTAAGTCGAGATTGTTTTACTAATAATGGCAAAATACTTTTGGATACTTCATTATTCGTACATGAGAAAAATTCCATTATTTTACCCTTCAGAGTTGTATCTAGCCCATAATACTAATACCTGATCACTTCAATATCAAGTTTTGATGTTATAATTGAATGATCAATATAAGAATATTACTAGGCTTAACACCCTCCAAGCAACCACAGGCATGCATTCTATGATATTCATTCTGTATGCCACAGTATTTCAATGCTAGATTATTACTACCTGTAAAGAGGTAATATTGACTCATAAAGGCACTTCACCCAAAGTGCATTCCATGTCAGGCCCAGGCCAAAGTTACGCCAAGAAAAACTATAGCAAACATAAGGAAAATGCCAGCTCCATGCCAAGACCTTCAGATTGAAATGCACAGAATGCAGACTGGCACTTCACTCAATGTCAGTGAATCATGAACTGTCTTTATCACCAAATTAAACACTTCAAGCAAGAGAGCAGTCTGAGGTTGTCACAGCTTGTCTCCAAGACAAATGCCTGCAAGTAATGACTGATGTTAACCACAGTTGCTTAATTATTACTGAAAGTATTCACAAGTCTATTTTTGGAGTGAAGAAAGTACATGCAGTAAAGTATAGTGGACTATTTTGCGTAAGTTATAACAATAGGCACAAAAAAAACTTTACCAACCCTGGTGGAAATTACCATCAGAGTACAGCAGCTGATCCTCATCACAAGAGTCTCCACTTGCTCCTTCAATCTCAGCATACTATCTTACCCCTCCCCCCACCCACCCATACCTGTGCACATCTTATGCCATAAAGTGTTGGTGTAAACACCTCTCAATCACTTTACCTGACATTACTTCACCTCAGTACCACAAGGGACTATATGGGATACAGGCCTGCTCAGGGATCTCAGGAACCACATAGAAGGTATGAATGCTGGATTTGACACTTTCAAGAAAAAGGGCACAAGGATATATTTTTATGACCTTGATGAAAACAAGTACATCCTTTGCCACATGATTCACCTCTCCCCACCCTCACCCGACCCAACCCCACCATCAGTATAAGGCAGCTAATCATCATCATCAGAGTCTTCACTCCCTTCCTCCTTCTTTAATCTCAGCATCTCCCAGTATTCGTGCACATCTTTCACCATCAGATGGCGGTACAGATACCTCTCAATCATCCTATCCGACATGGGTTTATCTGAGTACCACAAGGGGCTGTCTGGGACGCAGGCCCTCTCAGGAACCACATAGAAGGTATTCATGCTGTTTTTGACATTTTCAGGGCTGTAAATGGAAAAGATAAAAAGTAATTTAGAAATTTTCATACATTTCAGCATTTTTTTTGTTAACAAAGAAAGTCATTCTCAAAAGATCATGTATCAACAATGACCTCACATGACTTTTGACCTTCATAAACAGTAACCATAATTTGTCTGCAATTCCCTTCTTGATGCTTCCATCATGAACGACACAAGCATGCAGGTTTTTTTCTTTTTCCATAAGCCACCTAGGGGTAGATCTACCCCCTCTTGCCAGCAAATCATGCATAGAAGACCCAAATCAATTTACTATTTAGCCCTTGCTAGCCCATTTTTCTCATCTCAATTATAGTGCAATATTTCTTAGCTTCTTTTGTATGGGCAGTTGTCTCTTGCTCGATTGTTACATCCTTTTCAAAGGAACCCCAATGGAATTAAGCTTTTTCAGGGCTTTCTGGGCTATCCCTTGTACTCTGTTTTGTACTGTTATTTTTGTCTTCAGTCTCCTTTTATTGTTTTATGTTTCTTTTATTTTTCTTCTTGATCTGTTGTTTTAATGTAATAGTACCGAATAAATCAATCAATCAATCAATCAATCTTCCTGGGGGTTTCTACTCCCTGAAATTTTTCAAAGAAGTATTTGGATTTTCTTAGTTTGAAATTTTCTTACAGCTGCAAAGCCTTATAATTTTGCATTGTAGTCTGTAGTCACCTCACATAAGCAAAAATTTAGTCAGGGAGAGTAGAAAAAATTCCCTTCCCCAAGACAGTTGAACACTCCACCCCCACCCCTACCCCCAGGAAAACCTACAGGAACCCTATGCTTAAACTAAACACTACATATTTACACTTTATTACACACACTATCATAACTTTACAGGTTTCCACTGCACTAAAACCAAAAATTGCTCACAGCCGTATCAGCCAAATCATCACAAACAATAACAAATAACAAGAATGTCTACATCAAAACAATACCATTTATCTCATTTTATCACTGTAAAGTTTGTTGAACTTTCCTTTCTTAGTCTGCTTCATAATTTTATGTACATGAATATTCATACCATAAGGACACAACAGGTGTTCTATTTACAGCAACAGGTGTTTGCTCCTATAACATACAGGATAAAAGAAGATCACCCAGGGAGTGACAGTAACAATAGAGCTGCTTTAGCTGAATACTATAAATAGAAATAGCTTAGGGAGGAAACAAAAGAAAGAACTGTGACTTAAAGATGTAAGGCCAGGTGTTTTACTTCATATCTAACTATGATTACTATAAACAGAAATAGGTCAGTGAGGAAACAAAAGGAAAACCTGAGAATAAAAGACATAAAGACAGGTGTTTGTAACATAATGTCACCTTCAGGATGATAAAGTCTGATGAACTTTTAATCATGGGAAGGGAGGTCTGTGTTAGTGTTTGGAACTACTGAAGATGGCTGTAGTGTTTAAAGTACTGTGCAAGATACCTCATGCATATTCATGAGTATAACAGGAACTGATAGGTGTGGAAGGTGTTTCATGCTTACAAGGAACATGTCAAAACATGACAAGGCTAAAGGCCATGCATATTCAGCAGCATGATAGGAACTCCTACATATGACAGATGTTGTAAGCTTCCAAGGTACATATCAAAACAAAGACTTCAGGAAGCTTTCCCATTCAAATGAATACAGAGCTAATTTACATGAGAAAAAAACCACAAACTTTGCACAAGAAGCACACATTCACTAAACAGAAAAACACAGTTGGGGAGGAAGAGGTAGGTCATAGGCACAGCAATTTAAATGCTTTGAAGCTTGAAGACATGTAAACCAGGTCATCACATGAACCTCAACATCCCTCCAAAACACTGAATCTGACATTTGCTTGTCTTGAAAAATTTGAAAACCTATGCCAAACAGAGATTTGCTTTATGAAATCCTTTTCATATGAACTACCTTTTTTCCTTCAAAATGCATGTTCTTTCCCACAATTTCCTTACAAAACCATTGTAAGGTTATGACTTTTGCTAAAGCAATACCACCAACCATCACAACAAGTGAATGAATAAGCACTGCTGATTATTATACACTGCTGATTTTTATAAGCCAGGTGGTCTGTTTCAAAACAATTTCATGGCTTTAACAGACATGCTGTGCTGTAAAATAGAGGCTAGTGCTAACAATTTCATACGTGGCATTTTGTACCACAATTTAATAAATGCCAAATAAGGTCAGCTGCTTACCAGAAAGGTGAGCAACCCTGGGATAAACTCCATCTCGAAACTGACAATAATCAGCAAACTTCTGTCTCTTAAAGATTATGCAAATCCAGTCTTCTGTGTCAATGCTAAGAGAAACTATTCACACAAAGTGCACCAACACTTTTTTGACTTACCATTTACTGAGGTAAAACTCATGAAGCTTAACTGGGCATCGTAATGGTTGCTTGGAATTCAGTTTTAGCTCCAAGGAGTAGTCAATTTCAAGAGGGCGCTTTTTACTCTTTCCAGATTCATCTGAGAAAAAGGAACAATAAAGGAATAAGTTAATCAAGATCCAGTTTAATCTTGCCAACAAAAATAAGTTCTTGTCCTTTGTATCCTTTACAGCTGGGTAGCGATGGATGGGGGAGATAAGGTATATCAGAGCTAAGGAGAAGCGATATTGCAAAATGAAGTATCCATTAATCGGTGACAAAATATTGATAATATACATGATTTTGTCATACTTCACAAGACAAGCTACATTGACAGTTGGTAATTTGCAATTGACACACCGCTTGATGATTTGTTGATTTGTGTACATGGTGCACTGATCTCTTCCAGCAATACCTTTCCATTCCACTATACATAGAGTTGCTATATGCCTGTGTGATTGTAGCATATGTTGCGGTTGACATGATTGTTCCAGCTGTCATGATGGTTGAGAGGTGAATCTATATAATGCAAGACCTGAGTTTCCTTTGAAACTTGAGAATATCGATACTTCCAGTCAGTGTTTACACTAGAGTGTGGGATTGCAATTCCCCCTGAAAAAAAATTCATTGCAGGGAAATTCCCACAATGTGTTTTACACAAAGAAATGAAGAACTGTAAAGCAGCACTCGACACATGTGACATTTCAATTAATACCAGAAATGCTGCGACCATTTAAAAAAAACCCTTAAAACGGAACAGGATTTCATTCAGAAATGACATCATTCCAATACCCTGATTCACTAACTCAGCTAACCCTTCCTTTCATACAGGACATAGCAAAGCTGATTCAACGGGCAGGTTCCCATTATAAAGAATGTGAGTGATTCCACGCCCAACAATAAAACTGACGAGTACCACACACAGTCTATTACAAAGCTCCTCTGACTGTGTGTGGAGAATTCTCTGTAATAATTGTCCATTGACTTCATAGGCGAGGATGCGTGTGATTTCATTGGCTAGTGTGAATAAGCTGATAGTCTTGGTGACAGGTGTGAATATATTTGTACATGTACCCGAGGAAGCTAAATGTCATGTAAACTTTTCAAAATATTTCAACCTTTTAATTTCACCTCCTGCAAAGTTGAAACATGAAGAATGTTACTTCAACTTACTAAAATACTCAACCCAAACATGAAGCAATTTGGACCTACACAGGCTACCACTTGGTAAATGTCAGTTTTGAAATTTTACATTAAACTCTACCCAGTTGTTTTAATGCTTTATACTGGCCAACACACATTTGCTACATAACTAAGTGTGGTTCCCACTGGGCCTTTACTTCTGCTACATCACATGGATACATTCACATCCAAAGACTTGTAATGTAAAGGTAATGATGCTTCCTTTGGTAATGTAACCAACAACAGGTAACCCTAAACACTGTAATAACTATTATAGAAAGAGGAGGCTATTTTCAACTAGCTTAAAGACCTCATCAAATTATGAAACAAGAATTTAAGTCATTTATAAACAGCCATTTTCATTTGATATGTAGTCTTGTTTGAACCTCTTCTCAATTTTCTTTTTCCAAACCCTCTTTTTTCTTGCAAATTCCTCCAACATACCTTTGTTACTATTCTCCGGAGATGGTATAAAGCGGACATATGGAATCCTTTGTCCTTTGGAATCCTTTCGGACAAGACGCTGAACCCGACAGAATGCCAGATCTTTGTGCATGGCCACTGTTTTGAGCATTAACTCCTTGGTACAGAAGTACAGGATGGTGCTGAGTAGCACTGAAGGGGAGTGCGCCCCCAACTGCTTGGACTCCCACAGGAACTCTTCGTCCAGGCAGGTGGTGCTGATGCTCGTGTCTGCCATTGGATCCGTTATGATGGTGTGTTCCGCTAACCTCTCATGCAGCAAGTTTGAAAATGTCACAAAGTAAGGGTCCATGAAAATATTCTCTTTTCGTTTATTAGTCATGAGGTACTTCTGAATCGAAAGCAAAATCAGATAGAGAGTGTCAGCCGAGTACATCTCACCATCTGGTTGTCTGGCCTCTTTCACAAACCTACACAAGCAGTAATGGAGCTCATCCACACTTGCAAGAGTAAGATTCGGTTTCAATTTCTCATCTACAGGTTCTGCCTTTTCCATCTGCTGGAGATAAAAGCTGTATGCAGCAGGTCCAATGTCTGGCCTCACATCCTCTTTCACAGACTCTGGGGACTGTGAAGACTCTGTATCATCCAAGGCCTCTAAGCAGACTCTCTTTGCACCTCTGGTCCTGGATCTTCTTGATGTTTGAGGTTCAGAGTCTTCTGCAGCATGGGAAGAGCTCCTGGTTATACGAGATGAAGATCTTGTCACCCTTTCTTCTGGGAACAAGTCCGAGGAATCTGGAAAGAAATTGTGATATACTTTTACATCATAACATTTCCTTCTGCCTCGACAATCAATTTATCTAAAAAGAAGTGATAGAGAAAGAAAGACTGAATTGAATTGAATTTAATTTAATTAGTTTTAATCTAAGTTCCCAACAATGCGGTACCTTTGAGGGTGACTTACACAGATGAACTGCACACATAAAATACCCACGGAAAATCCTGATTGCACAAAATTTGCACTTACTTCAATTATTTCTGAAAACCCATAATTTTTAGTTCTAAATTAACTTTTTTGTTGGACAGGCTAGTGCTATGAGCTAACCCCCCTACAACCCCACCAATTTCTACACCCTATAACTTTCCCCAACAGACTTTTGGATTGTCTAATTACAAATATTTTCAGAATTCAAAGCATTGCCAGTGCAAGCACCATATTGCATGAAAGCCACACACATTTTGGGAAGATGAGTGTTTCCTTCCTTTGAAACCCCACCATGAGAGTCTACCACCCCCTCCCCCTCTTCCCAAATGAAAACAAAAAATCCCTGTCAATTACAATGTGAATATTACCTAAGGTTTCTAGTCCTTCTGCTAGCATCCCTGCAATGTCTGAATCGCCTTCCAGGAACTTGTTAGGAAGATCTGGAACTTCTTCTTCTTCCAGGGGTAAGAGATCACTGATATCCTCTAAAGAATACGAGACAATCAATAGGAGGGTCAACCATCAATGTGTGATTAATTTCCCATAAAGGAAACAAAAAACAATTTGCAACATATGTTGGTCCTAACAAGTATCACTTATTCCCTTCACAAGTGTCTCTTGGGATGCCTTGCACTACAGATATTGCATATAATGGGTAAAGTTGGTAAACAGCTTTCCAACACTTTTGACACATTGAAATTGAAGACTTTTTCATGACTTTGATGGCCACTTTTTAAGGACCCAAAATATCAAACTATGTCGGTAAGAAAACAATTGCACTCATACAGCAACATGAACTCAAATTAAGCAAGTGTATTGCATTTTTCCAAACCATATGATACATTTCCAAACCAAACAGCCAAAATTAAAGGATCTTCAGCTTGATTATCCTGTGAAATAACAAAATCCAAGCACTTAGAGAAACTGAGAAACCTTGGTATAAAGGATGGACAGTCATTTCATTTCATTTCATCAGTTTGTTGACTTGAAACATACTCACACGCACCCATATAGTGAAAGCTGGCCTGCAGAATATACTTGTGAAGTACGTACATAACGTATGCAATGTGTCAGTTTTCTATATTTTCAAAAGGCAAATTCCAGTTTTTTTTCTGTTTTCTAAATGCATACTTTGCATAGTCTAAAACTGAAAAAAATCATGTATGGCCTTTTTCTAGTCAGATTCCATACTCTGCTTAAGATGAAAACAAAACAGTGTTTGGACATATCTTACTGAATGTGCAATCTTTACTTTTGTGCATCTGATTTATGGCTTCACTTATTCCTTCCATTTTTTAATGTGAAAATGTTATTTTCCTGATTTTGCCATATTTTTCTAGCTTTAGTCATAGCCACCCAAAGTGGAGTCAAACCTTCCTTTCATGTCATCTGCACACCCACTACAGATGTTCTTCATTTGACATCAACATGCTTCAGATGTACCATGCCTGGAAGTCACAGCACATATTCATCGGGTGTGTCAATGGTACCCCTGCACAACAAACCCCTGGCACACTTGTGATACAACCAGGGTACAACTTTTTTGAGTTGTTCTTTTCAAATGTTCCTTGAACAAAAAAAAAAATGCCAAAAAAGTACATTGTTGGGGCTATTTTGGTATCCACAAGGAATGTTGTTATGGGTTTTGATGGGAATTATTTACAAAAGGAAGAGGCTGATTTTTGTAATGCTTGGTACTCCTATGCACTCCTTAACATCTTTTTTGGAGAGCCTTTTGACTGCTGCCAGGGTGAATCAACCACTGCCATCATGCATTTTGTATATCCGATAGAAGAAACACTTAACAGTCACACCTCCAACAAAGAGAAAGATATGTAACACAATGCCAACGGTAATAATCTTCTGTACTTTTACAATGACTTCTAAAACATCAAAATACTACCATTTGAACTGATCACTGATCATGCTCAATTATTTAGCATACCTGGGGGTGAGCTTGGCTCTGCTGGTGGTGGGGGTTTTCTTGTGCTCTCCTCTTTCCCAGCTATGGCCGTAGCCATCATCAGAATGTCAGCTTCCAAGGGATCTGACGGGATGGTATTCATGACCTCCTCGATACTTTCCATCAGTCTGTCACAGTTAGTATACGCCACCGGTACGAACATAGGGGTAGGTACAGGGATGGGGACGGGGAAGGGTTGGGGGACAGGAGTTGTGTACATCTGCATTGGTACTGGCACAAAGATTGGTACTGGCACAGGAACAAAAACTGGCTGGAAGTCTGTCACAAACAAAAGAATGTGTAAGATCATTGAGAATGAGCAACTTTATGTTCGAGGTTTGTCACCAATTCAAGAGTCTCAGTTGCAAACATAGAGAACAAGTTTTAAGAGAAAATGAAGGACTTCAAAAATTTTGCACAGGGTACTCAAAGGGAATGGGAGGAATACATGACAGTGTTGGAGGAATTGTGGAGTAGACAAGTCTGTTTGATATGTTATATCTACGATTAGAAAATAATAGTCCAAACAGTTTACAGGGTTAACCATTTACAAATGAGATTGTGTTACCAAATATTCCAGATAGCAAGGGGCCAACAAAATCATATTGTACTAAGATGGTGAGTGTTTAGTTAAGGAATTCATAATGCACTGGGGAGGAGTGTCTTATACGGATATGAAGAGCTACTGTTTATATGGGGTCTGTTTGAGATTTTCCTAATGTATAATTTTATTTTGAGAGGAAAATACTGCTTGACATGGGAAGTATTTATCTCTTGTCTTACACAGTGTTTGTGTTACAAAATTTTGGAAGTCTTTGCCCTCTCACTACTATGGGAATTTGTGTGATTCATGGGATGAGAAAGGCAAAACACAGATATAAAAGTTTTGAAATCTGGGAGCAAGGGATCCTGTGTGTCTCAAAGTTTCACAACAATAGGGTGAATCGCAGCCGAGTTGATCCCCTTGGGGTAGATCACAGGGGTGACAGCTGGGGTGTTTACAAATTTTGGTAACTAGACAGGATGGAAAGCAGGGCATGTTCTTATTATGAGGTGATTACTAAAAAACTAAGATAGCATGGGTGCAGGTACAATGGAAATTTGGTCTTGTAGCCTACTTCACTAGATGAGTGCCATTCTGGGCATGTTCTAGCCAATCAGAAAAGGTATCTGCCACTGTAGCCGATGGAATGAGCAATATTTCCTGTGTGTGCTAGACTATGGTTGGGGAAGAGACCTTTGCAGATTTTAGGAGATGGGAGAAGTTCCAAAGTCATTCAAGATGTAGACTCCAAGGGAAAAGGAAGTGGAATCAACCCTGCACCAACTTGTGGTGAGGAAATAGGACTCTTGAGTGAATTTTGAAGAAAATGTGGTGCTCCTTGAGAAGAGGATTTCAGAGGACTTTTGCACATTTTTAGTGAGCACATGTTGATTTTGCAACAAGAAGGGATACTTGTTCTTGGATATGAATCTGATAATATTTACTTCTAGTATTCTTTAAACAGAAATATATTTTTAGACATTGACTAAGCAGTGTATTGCGGTTCTGTTACATACTGCAAAATTCTATGGTTCAATGAGCTTTTTAAAATCTTCCTGCTTAACACTTCCTTACAAAGCAAACTCCACTCACTCAAGTCTTCCACCACAACTTCATAAACCACTTTCTCCACCCCAATACCAAACAAAGCAGGAGTGTAGCTACCAGGGAGAGGGGGAGCTGGGGGGCCCAGATGTTTGCCATGCCCCCCCAAAATTGTGCGTGTCCTAATAAAATGTGTAAGAATTAAGGATGGCAATCGATGCCATGACCCCCCGTTTGATACCTACACCCCCCCTTAAAAAATTTAATCCTAGCTACACCCCTTAATCAAAGGTTTCACCAAATTGTCAATACTTCAAAATTCAGGATGAAATAAATCTCAGCCTACAGTTTGTAGCTGATAAATAAATGAAATGTACCTGGATTCTAATACCCTGGATGGTTAACAAAAGTTTACTGCAAATGCCAACATTTAACTTTTACTCTCACATCTAACCAGAAAGCCAAAAGGCTTCGTGATTCCTTGCCGAAAGGGGGGTGTTTTGTTACACTGAGGTTCATCTATCAAATTTATACTTCTCTACTTCCATCATTTTTTATGATGTGGTCACAATTTCACCCCTGCTCACATCAGCTCATGCCACAAGACCTTTGAACCAAAACTTGAATAACCAAAAAAATGAAAAAAAAAAAAAACAAAAAAAAAAAGGTTTTCGGACTTCCTCCTCTGGTGACCTTGAATGACCTTTGACCTCTGCCAAAAACGATAGGGTTCTCCCCCTTGACATGACAAATCTACATACCAACTATGAAAACCATCTGTCATTCCTATCTCAAGATATCACGATTACAAAGTTTTTGGACTTCCACCTCTGGTGACCTTAAATGACCTTTGACCTCTGCCAAAAACAATAGGGTTCTCCCCATTGACATGACAAATCTACATACCAACTATGAAAAGTGTTGGCCATTCCTACCTCGAGATACCAAGATTACAAGGTTTTTGGACTTTGACCTCTGGTGACCTCGAATGACCTTTGACCTCTGCCAAAAACAATAGGGTTCTTCCTCTTAACATGACATGTCTACATACCAACTATGAAAAGTATCAGTCATTCCTATCTTGAGATATCGCGATTAACAAGGTTTTTGGACTTTGATCTCTGGTGACCTCGAATGACCTTTGACCTCTGACAAAAACAATAGGGTTCTTTCTCTCAACATGACATGTCTACATACCAACTATGAAAAGTATCGGTCATTCCTATCTTGAGATATCGCGATTACAAGGTTTTTGGACTTTGACCTCTGGTGACCTCGAATGACCTTTGACCTCTGCCAAAAACAATAGGGTTCTTCCGCTCAACATGACATGTCTACATACCAACTATGAAAAGTGTTGGTCATTCCTATCTCGAGATATTGCGATTACAAGGTTTTTGGACTTTGACCTCTGGTGACCTCGAATAACCTTTAACCTCTGCCAAAAACAATAGGGTTCTTTCTCTCGACATGACAAATCTACATACCAACTATGAAAACTGTCTGTCATTCCTATCTCAAGATATCACGATTACAAGGTTTTTGGACTTCCACCTCTGGTGACCTTGAATGACCTTTGACCTCTGCCAAAAACAATAGGGTTCTCCCCATTGACATGACAAATCTACATACCAACTATGAAAAGTGTTGGCCATTCCTACCTCGAGGTACCAAGATTACAAGGTTTTTGGACTTTGACCTCTGGTGACCTCAAATGACCTTTGACCTCTGCCAAAAACAATAGGGTTCTTCCTCTTAACATGACATGTCTACATACCAACTATGAAAAGTATCAGTCATTCCTATCTTGAGATATCGCGATTACAAGGTTTTTGGACTTTGACCTCTGGTGACCTTGAATGACCTTTGACCTCTGCCAAAAACAATAGGGTTCTTCCTCTCAACATGACAAACCTACATACCAAATATGAAAAGTATCGGTCATTCCTATCTTGAGATATCGCGATTACAATGAGTGCCACAAACACACATACACACCCGCACACACACCCACCCGCACACACACACACCCGCACACACACACACACACGACATCACCATCGCATTGATTCCTTGCCTGCCTACGGCAAGGAATCAATAAAGGGTCAGAAACTCAAAGACACAATCAAGGTACAAATTTTAACTTTTTATCAGAAAGGTTTTTTCAAATGTTTTGGGAAATAATTGCCCTCTACAAAAATTTGTGGGGGCTATTTTGAGATCAACATGGGCTATTTTTATGCTTGCTTCAAAAATTATCTAGGAGAGGAGGGCATTTTGCATAACATTTGGTATTTTTCTCCCTCCTCAGCATCTTACTTAGTTGAATTTGGCTGCTGCAGGGGTAAATTCCCCCTGCCCTCATGTACTTTGTATGCACAAGACACACAATCAGAGGCAGAATACCCATAGTTTAACTCACACAACCACACTGACATAGCATGTCTGGCTGACTATATAACTTACCAGCCTGTGCTTCTGCATTCTTGGTGATGGGCTTGCATGTAACTGATTTGCTGACGGCATACGGCTTGCACAAGGTAATCTTATTCTTTACCTGCTTGGGTGCTGGCGGAGGGGGTGTAGGTGGGGGAGGTGGGGGTTTCACAAAAATAGTATTGGTGGTTATCTGGGTCTGTTTATGTGCCATTGGAGCCTTTGGCTGAGTTGGTGTATCTGGTAAGTAAAAGAGACAGGCATTAGTTTTGACTGTCAAAATATTTAATAATCATAATAATATTTGCACTTTACAAAAACACTAATATCAAAGGAGTCCTAATCAAAAATACAGTACAAAAATTTATCCCTGGCCATGAAATAACCCATCCTAGAGTCCTTTCCCCCTTCACTATACAGGACTCAAAATGACAAGTAATTTAGTCATTACTTAGTAACAGGGTTGAGACAGGCAATGGAATAAAGCATGCCAAAGGATGTAATATTTAAAAAGATGGTCAGGAATTAATCGAGCAATCCCTACATCACACGTTCATCCTCTTAAAAGGAAACTGCAATCCCTCCCAATTTATTTATGTATCCTAATTCATAAATGGCTCTTTAAAGAAGTCAAGAGAACATTTTTTGGTTACTGAATTATTAAATTCATGCACTATGACTACATGGTTAAATCTAAAAATGCAATACTTATGCTCAGAAACACCATTAAAGGTAGTTGTAATGAAAATATAAAGAAATTTTTAAGATTTCAGCTAATATTTCAAAATTACTTCCGAATACAGTTGTGGGGGGGGGGGGGGATTGCTTACTTCCATTCACCACTATGCCCTTGAGTAATTTCAAGAGTTTAAAATACAAAGGCAATGATTATTGCTTCTGGGGTCTTAAGTTGTATCATCACATAACCAAACTGCAAAAGTCTGAAAATTTAGTTTTAATTTTTTTTTTTTTTTTGAGTTTATTTTTTCCAGTTATTCCTACAGAATCCATTTCATGAAGTAAAATCAAAATGTGTCTTACCTGAGCTGTTTGGGGGTCCTGCTAAGGACTTCACATTAGTGATAGTAGGAATGCCGACACTTCCTGAAAAGAAGCAAGGAAATACAAATAAATACAATTTTTACATTATTGAAGGTTGAACATGTAAATTGAACATATCAAAAACCATTATGGGAGGATGTGGCAATATTTGCTTTATGTTCAGTACCAGCAAAAAGTGTGGTAACTTTGGCACAAAGTGCCTAGATGCAAATTTCACAAGAATACTACGATAAATTTCTTCTTTTACTTCCCTTACATACAAAGAAAACAATTTTGGCTTCAACCACTTGTTAAATGATCTTTACACCACTAACCCTTTTCCAGGCTTCGACAAATAACCTGCAGTGAGAGCAAGAACCCCAGCCAAGTCTCCACAGCAAAGGGTTTCATAGGCTATTAGGCAGATTTTAAGTGGACAAGAAGATATTCATGCTGACAAGTGACAAATATGAAAAGAAGAATTTATTGAAGCCTGCCTTTCCTAATACATTAATGTTCAAATACAATCAAGAGTAAGGTTTCATACTCAACCCACCAACACCATTCTCTGTTGCTTTGTCCATAGGATTTAACTCTGACTGCAGCTGGGTTCCCATATCTGGTACATTCTGCTGGGTATAGAACAGGAGCAAGCACTGCTCATTACAAACCCTCTTCACCTTTCCCCTCCAACGGAAACTCTCTGTCAGTTCGCAGCCCATTCTCTTGCAACCTTCACACCTGGTAAAATAAAAGAGAAGTATTCAGAAATTTGATTGAACACAATGAGAAGGTAAAGAAGTTTTCAAGATTGTGTAAAATAGCAGTAGCACAATGGTGGGTGAGGCAAACAAAGGTATTTCTTCTAGAAAATTGAGGCAGTTTGGTAAAATGTCAGGTTCTAATGTTTTATGTCTATACAGTTTAGCACCTGTTGTTCTTGCCTTTGAAGTGCTGAAAATTTTCAAACCTTAACAAGTGCCATTTACATGTATGGAGTGATAGGAAGGAATTTCTAAATTTGATACCTGGGTATGGGTGAAAAACACCCAGGAATCTGAGTTCTTTGACAGATGGATATTTTGGCAATTGGGTGAGATTTTGCTTTTTTTGTACATTAAAATACAAAACAATGCGGGAAATGTGACATGATTCCATAAAAATAGAGACTATGTCCCCCCCCCCCCCCCGCTCATAACTTGGTAACTTTATTTTCAAGTACAGCAGGCCTCAGAGAAGAAATTTATTACTCTGTAGCTCATATAAGCAGCTCACCAAACCATAAGGCACAATGGGCAACTTACCCCCTAAAACTTTGCAAGTCATTGACCTCCATTCATCAAAAATAACATATAAGATATTTTTTGGTAGTATGGTCAACAACATTCCTTCCAACTCACACTTGTCTTATATTTTTAATAGGACCACTGGACCACTGGTGATATGGACTGATATTGTGCAAGGCTTCATGGGTTCAAGATAGTTACCCCCCCCCCCCCCCAACAAAATTTCTTTGAGCCGCTACTACCGTATCTCATGACTAATTCGTTCACCCAGATTTTCGAATGATACACACTTAATAACTCAACTGATGTGTAATATTTCTGGGAGGTATAGTTTATTGCCACTGTATGTTGGTAAGACTGAATAGTTTGGGTCTGTATGGTTTAATAATGATAGAAAATATTTTCCATATGCGCCACCTTGATGTAATATAAACATAATATGCTCCTTTTAGGCTCCTGAGGGCTTTCCGTCATGGCCAGACCACAGTCTTTGTTGCATAATTATATTTTCTCTTCAACAGCATTTCAATTTGGGTCCTTGAATGGCACAGTAGTTTATGCTACTATTCAATAATGTGTTCCATAAGTGTGTAGGTTCACATCCTGCTCAAGATAAATGGGTTCTTCTCCAGATATTCTGGTTTCCCTCCAGACTGGCACAGCTTGCCACTCAAATTGGATCCCAGCTGATGAAGTCAATTAATGCTAGATACACATTACTCAAGTTTGAGTGACCAAACTCGACTGTCATGACCTAGTTTCTTAAGGATGGCGCAGTTTTCGTTCACACAATTGACACAGTAGAACAGTACACAACTGGCCAGCCCATATTGAAGAGATATGCGACAGTATGTGACACTCCACTTTCCCCTTTGTGCACAATCGCTGGTACATGACTGGTCAGACTGTGCCAACCTTGCGACCATCACAGACTCCAGTCAGGAAATTCAGACATGTTTGTTTTTTCCCCCACTGAAGGCAACATGAGTTAAAGCTGGTCTTAAAACTGCCAGTCACAGACCCCTGCACGCTACATAACTACTGGCGACACGACTGTCGAGTTGTGTCGTGCAAAGTTGTGTAGTGAGCAGATAGCTTCTGTTTTTCTTTTATTACAATTAAAACAAACGTGGTGTAGCAGCTGGTCAAAAAATGGTACAATGTGTTGAGGAGAAAAGCTGATACATATTTCAAGGAGAGACAAACTGAGGTAAAGTCTCAAGGAGGAAATGAAGGCTGCATGGTGTAAATACATTTACTCTTCTTCATTTTGAACTTTTCTCATGTAGAGGGTGTATAGGTCTTACCTTGCCATTCTGTTGTACCACTGGTTGTAACTCTCCTTACACTCATCACCACAGAATCTCTTCTTAATACCACCCAATACACTGACTGTTGAAACTTTACACATGGTGGAGCAATAGTCACACATGGCACACCGCAGGCCTATTCGTTTCACAAACTGGTTCTTAAAGATAAGGCTGCAACCTGTCAAGTAAGAATAACATACTCATGGACCAAACTACACAAATAATTTAAGTCCTTCATCATTCACAATGGTAATCATATTTGTCAAATTAATTCTCTTTTATCTAATGTTGAAAGTTATTCTCTCCAAACTTTGTGATACAAATTATAACCATTTGTTTTTCTTTTTTTTTACACTTATAATCAACCAATTGCAAAAATAAACAGTATGGATCTATTTCTGGTCAAGAAAAATCTGGATACTAACCTGGGCTACAAAAGTAGCGTGCTTTACCAAGGAAGTTGGTTTCTTCAAAGAGAATTTTCTCCTCAAAGCAGCAATCACAGATAGCAATTACAGATTGAGTCTGAAATTAAAAACAACAGATTCATTTGTCAAGTCATATCCAGAAAAACCTGTTGAAGCTGAATGAATAAACATCGTGCTGCTTCTCTCCAATTATTCCTGTCCAGATCAGCCAGGTTCACATTCCATACAGCAGATACTACAATGTAATCTTGGGCGATACCAAAATGTCTGGAGTCAGGTACCTGCAGCCCTATTAGTCATCACTCTGAATGGAGTCAGGACTCCAATGATGGCATCATATCTGACACAGGAACACATACCACGGTAACTATAAAATGTTGACTTCTAGCCCACCAATGAGTGCTACTACACCAGCAGGCTTACGATACAGGCTTCTCAACAGCTGAGGTGCTGAACTAACAATGTCAGAGAATCATAATGGTCAACTGAAGAAATGAATTAGGATAAAAGCCAAAAGAGCCAGTTTTGTTACAAAACTTCATGAACACCCAAGAATTAACACAAATTCAAACTCCAAATATGATTTCTGAGTGTACATTCACAGTACTGAATATTTCCCTGGGCCTCCCAAGTCACAATTCCAAGTAGGCCTAATTCGAAGGAAAGTGGAGTTGCTGCTCAGCTCCAAGCCATGAGTAATGGCTCTTTAGTGGAGGACTCAGGTAACCTGTCTAAACCTGCTTTACTGTATTGTAACTGTAGTATGGCAAGAAGTGCGTATTTCACTGCTCCCATGGAAATTCTTGCATGTTGTTGGATACCGAGCAGATGCTGTACTGTACCATGGCTGCTATGTAAGGTAAGATAGAACAGCCTTGTACGCATCCCAAATTAGCCTTGTCCTGGGTATGACGTTAAACTGCATCCAGGTGGGGTGAGGAGGTCATGTGTGGCAAGTAGTTTGTCCCCGACTATCACCTATAAAATGTGCACGTAAGACTGTTATTACTCATCCTACAACTGGCGAGTTATTGGCGCCACAACACCGAGCAAGCCCCTCCATGGTTGGGCCCCCTGTGGGCTGGGGGTTGTAGAATATTCCCACGGTATTTCCCGCACATCGTAAGAGGCCACTAAAGGGAAGGACTTGCACCGTATTTGAACTGTATTTGAAACCAAACTTGAACTTGAAAAGTATTTGAAGGCATTGTCTGGTGGCATTTTGTAGGCGTCTTATATGAAAGATAAAAATTTTTCATTACATGTCATCCAAACCCCGTATCAAAACTCCATTCCTAACTCAAGATATCTCTTCCTAAAGATTGGTTACTTTTAATAAGAAATACCTCCAAGGTTCTTCAAGGTCACAAAACGTGATCCAAAGTGGGCAAATTGCCTCTGATTCCTTTTTTATTTTTAATAATTGGCTACCTTGTTTGTCCTTGAAATTTGATACCGTTGGAATGTTTAGATGTTTTTCCGTGTAGATATAGCGAAAAACTGTTCCATAATTATGGTACAGCAAATAAAGGTATGGAATATTCAATATAGTGATATCAACATTATAAAGAAATACAAAAGCTACATCAAATCCATTTGCCCAGATGACATCACAGATTTCCCATCATGCACTAGGGAAACTGAAATGTAGTATTTCTTCAAAAATTTGTATCTTCCGAATGCAAGATGCTATTGAGATAGGGTTTTCACTACCTAACACAGAAAATTTTTCTGCTTTTTTTGAAAGCATGAAATTTGGTCACCAGACCATGCTTTTAAGCTTTACCTTTTTATCTAGTTGACACTATATAATACATTCGTGTTGGTGTGTCATTACATCTCATCTAACAAATGCAAATTACCCACTTTAAGGACAGGTACTTTCCAAATATTTTATCCTTTCTGTCGATTACTTAAAAGTTTTTGCCCTCTAGTTTTTTCTGCTTATCCTGTGGAATAAAAATCACCTACAAAACTTACATGAAACACTAATGACAGCCTCTCTCCAAAATTAGAATTGAGCTAGGGGCTGAAAAGCACCCCATTACCAATAGTCAAGTAAGTCATAATTTGAATGCTTTCCCTTACATGGAGATATCAGATAATGCCATTGACAAAGTGTCTCTTTAGCTAGCATGCCTTGCTTTAGTTAACTTATACTAGATCTAGCAGCCAGGAGAGGACAGATGCAGTTCCCACCATACATCAACACTGTGTACTGAAATTAAACACCAACAGATTATCTAAACTGAAGTTTCATACTGCTCTCTTCATTAATCAACTGAAATCTGCTTTGTTCGCTTATTTTTGATGCATGGTATCCCCATTAGGAATAGTTTGTTTTGTCTTTTGTCTTTTGCAATTGCTGTTTTTCCTTTTTTTAAGTGCAATATCAAAAATGTACACTTCATCTGATACTGCAACTCTAGCTCATCAGTACTGGACTCAAATGTAAACATTTCAAGACTGATACACTTCATCTTCTTTCTGGCCCAATCAAAAATATTCTATGAAAGGAAGAAGTTTTCTCTTACCCTCTTGAAATCTTCCAAGCAACTTTCTGCACAAAACAACCTTGTCTCCCCTTGATAATCCAATGTCTTGGGTCTGTGAGAGAAACCTATTTGGCACTGCCCACATCTCAACAACAAGGTTTCTTGGGGAAGCGTTACAGGTGGTACGTTAAATTGTGCCTGGAAGGCAATGACACAAGGGTAGCTGCAAAAGTTTCTCAGGCTACTATCACTCATAGTCAAGTGGTAAAGAGGTCGCTGTACTTTCTTGCAGTGGTTACAAGGAATAAATCCCTGCTTCTGGGCAGGGGCTGCAGGGTCAGTGCCCGATGGCTGTACTCCCTTCGGCTGTACCACTGGCTTGACATTGGCTACTTGGACCTGGGTGGCCATCCTAGGACCCTGGACTGATACCACATTGGTAGTCTTTATTCTGGAAGAGTTGCTGATAGTCTCCGCTGCAGTACTTGATGTGTTCCCTGGAAGGCCTTTCTTCAAACAATCTTGTGAGCAGAATTTGTAGACCTTACCATTGCTTGATTTGCCCTCAATTAGCATACCCTGTTTGTACATGGTCTTGCAGCTGAAGCAAGGTTCGCTAAGGGCCCTGGAATGCTGAAAGACCTCAAGACATTTCTGGCTACAGAAAAATACCTTGTGCCCATCCTTCTCCTCTCCTGGTGAGTGTTCATTATAACAAGTGGTACCACACTGGTTGCATGTGCGAAGTGAGAGGTTGTTCTTCCTTCTGAAACTGGCAAAGCATTCGGGACCACACATGTGAAAGTAGGAACCTCGAAACTTCACTTCATGCTTAATCTATGAGGATCAAAGAATAAAAGAAGAAAGAATTAAAGGTAAATACATGCTTCTAAAGATAAAACAAATTCACTCTTACTGTGTAGAAGATTTGCTACCAACCCCTAACATAAGAGAAGTATGCTCTAACATTTTACACATAGCATTTGTCCAATTTTGCAGTAAGATGTTTTATCTTTCAAAACTTGCCAACCTGTTTTTGATTTCTTGCCAAAGGTATAATCTATGCAATCACAAGGGCATGTGTATGTAAGTGTGTGTGTGTCATTAACACTACTAGTAGCTTGCAAATATGAAACTGGTATCTCAAGTTTGGAACGGAGGCTACTTTTCATTCTTGGTAAACTGATTTGCCATATTGAGAGGAAGTTTCCTATAATTTTTGCAGGAGGTCTAATGTCATTTTAGGAGACCAAGGTCAAAAGCCCCAAAATTTTTAAGTTGCATTATGCCAAAATAGGAATTAATAATACTTTCCATACTTAGTAGATAGGTTTGTGACATGTAAAGGAAAAATGCTCGTTTTTGCTGGACGTCTTAAGGTCATCTTATGTCACCAGAGATGAAATAACACAAAAAAGTTGTTATTGCTTGTAAACATGGTATCTCCATAAGAGTAAAAGAGAGAGAGAGAGAGATGGATGTCATACCTAGTATGTGAATGCCCCATAGTCCCATATTACAAGTATGCTATTGTTTTAGGTGGAGATCAGAGGTCATGTCAGGTCACCAGACATCAAACAGTGAAAAGCTTGTAAACACAAGATCTCATGAAAGGCGGGTATCCATGATGGATCTCACAGTTAAAAGGTAACTTTGGCTGCCTTCAGTCATAGCTGATATAGTTTTGGGAAACAGTTACTGGGGTAGGAAGGGACTGCACTGTAGCCCTCTTCTCCCCTTCCCCTCCCCCTCCCTTGCTCTCATGGCCTGCTATTTTATTGTTGCTTTATGCATTACTGTTGCAAGTACATTCACAACTGCTTTAAATCACAGGCTCAAATCTGGGGAAGGGAAATATATATTCTCCTACTTTTTACAGATGCTCTCACTGACTTTCACGTTTTCACACAGTATCTTTTGCTTCACAGGTTCACTTTAACCCACCTACATACACCCCCCCCCCCCCATACTTTTTCACACAAATTGCCACTGCTGAATGCGATATTGTTTAATTTATCTTCTAATTACAAGAACTCACCAGGGTCACTTTAAGACACATGCTACACATTTTCTTTTCACCACTACTGTCCTTCTTTGTCGTTGGAGGAGGTTGCTCCTTGAGTTTCTTCTCATAAGTTTCCACGCAACTCTGAGAGCAAAATTCCATGAACTTTCCCTCATCCCCGACCTGTGCCATAAAAGCACTGTTAGTCCCTGAGATGTCTTCTCCACAGTTACTGCAAGGTTTAGCTCTCTTCTGGTAGTCATTTTTGCAAGTCTGTGAGCAGAAAGGTTTCTGGCTCATCCCCACTTTCAAAGAACAGCTGCCAGTGCTGTTTGGCTGAAAGGCAGTTTTACAGTTGGTGCATGCCAAGCTATCACCACTCATACCTGTTTTCTTCTGCAAGCAGTCAGTTGAGCAGAACACTGCATTGTTATGTTTGATTGGGTTCAAAGAGAGGAAGGGGTTGAAGCACTGACTGCATCTGTTCACAACATCTTCTTTTCTGTACACTTGCTTTCGTCCCTTTGAAAATACAAAATGCAGACCCTGTTACAAAAATTTCATTGTGTGCAAATCAAATAAAAAGAAAAATATTTAGAGGAGCTTGAGCATTATTGAATAACTTTTAGCTAATCTAAACTAAACAATTCCTCAGATAGCATGCTCTACTGAATCTATCATATTAATAATACCACATACATCAAAGTTGGTGTAAGCACTGCTCCAATCAAAACAAGCACTGTGCTCCCTCCTATACCTCCCCTTCCTTTCCCCACGAGATCAGGAGTTGACAAGTATGTAAGGAAAACCTCTGTGACAACTTTCATACCTCAGGACCCCCAAATTTTGCTCCCCTAACCTTTACACACAGTCCATTAATCTATATCTTCAAACAAAGACACTTGCATCTACATAATCAGTTGAAGATACTGGAATTTAGACTGTTAAGCAAGCAAACTATAAATTTAAGTAACAGTAGAAAATGTTTTATTAATAGTAATGTATATACTCACTACTTTTTCTTTGGGTGGATCTTGGGCAAGAGTTTTGACTTGAGTAATGACAGGCATTGACTTGTCTGATGCTGACTTGACATCCTATTAGGGAAGAAATTAAATGCAATTTATTTACGTCAAATCATTTCTAAATTAAGAGAACCCCTAAAACTTGACTTCAAATACTCACTTCACTAACAAATCTTCAATTAACCTATTATTCTGTCCTGCTAACATAAAATCATCTGATTTTTATTTTCCATATAGACCAAAGGCTTAGTGATTCCTTGTTGAAAGAAATAAAGGTATCCATCTTTTGCATCTTGAGCTAATGCGTTTACCAGCAATTTCCACCATTTTAGCCGTTTCACCTCCTGTAAACTCATATAACCTTTGACCCCTACAAAAAACAATAGGGTTCATCTTCTGACAATAATGCATCCACATGCCAGGTATGAAAAGTATATGCTTCTACCTTGAGAAATGGTGTTTACAGGGTTTCAGTTGTTTACCTCTAGTGACCTCACATGACCTCTGACTTTCACCAAAAACTACAGCATGCTTCCCTCTTAAATATGATCAATTTATATACCAAGTATGAAAAAGTATCTACCATTCCTATCATGAGATATCACATTTACAATGGTTTTAGCTTTTTGTCTGCTGGTGACCTCACATGACCTTTGATCTCTACCAAAAACAATAGGGTTATTCTCCTGAATATGATAAATCAATTTCCCACATATGAAAAGTGTATATCATTCTTCTCTTGAGATATCATGTTTACAAGCAATTTCACAGGTTTTCAGTTTTAACCCCAGTGACCTCAGATAACCTTTGACCTCTACCGTGGAATTAACAGCATAGCACCCTGCTCATCCCTGCCCTAACTTAGACTACAACTTGGATTTTATACCTCTTTTTCTGGTTTCTTTTCACTCAGGTTTTGTGTCAGCCGGGACACGATGCTGCTTATACTAATGCCACCCGATCTTCTCTTTTTGTCCTCAGAGGAAGACAATGAACTGTCTTTAGATTTATCACCCTCTTCTGTACTTTCTACAGTGGTATCACCTTCAGAAGTTTTGGTATCATCTTTGCTGCCATCATCCTCAACTACCACCACATTATCAGGAGGTTTCTTTTCACCCTGCAGTGCTGACTTTGCTTCACTGGTCTTATCAGTGGTTCCTTTAGAGATGTTTGATTTCTCCTGAAGCAATGGTGACACTGTTCTCTCTTCAATCATGTCTATGATATCCGTTTCATCTGCTATCGGGCTTGGCTCTTTGTTCTCTGACTTCTTCTCCTGCGAATCAGTCTTGTCCACCTCCTGAGGTTGTTCAGTCACCTTTACTGTTGCATCACTGTCAACTTCCATAGCGTCATCGGTTCCAGTTGCAGACTTGTCTGACTTCTCCACATCTGCTCTATCAGTTTGATAAGCCTGCTTCTCAGAGTCTTCATCACTGACCATCGTTTCCAAGAGGTCTTCACCATCATACTGCATCCACATCTCTTGAGAATCTGACAGCTGGTCTTTACTGTCAGCCTCAACATCACTAGCAACTTGCTTGTTTTCACTCTCACCACCTTCAGCTTTTGCTTCCTCCTCCTTTGAGTCTGCTTTTTCCTCCTTTGAATCTGCTCCCTTCTCCTTTGTGTCTACTTCCTCCTCCTTTGAGGCTGTTCCCTCCTCCTTTGAGGCTCTTCCCTCCTCCTTTGATGCTGTTCCCTCCTCCTTTGATTCTTCTCCCTCCTCCTTCGAGTTTGCTCCCCCCTCCTTCAAATCTGCTCCCTCCACCACTGAGTCTGCTCCCTCTTTCTTTGAGGCTGCTTCCTCCTTCGAGACTGCTCTCTCCTTTGTGTCTGCTCCCTCCTCCATTAAGTCTGCTCCCTCCTCCTTTGAATCTATTCTCTCCTCCTTTGACTCTGCTTTCTCCTCTGTTTCCATTTCTTGACTTTCTTTGTCATCTTTGCTCCCTGATGCACTCTCTGTCTCAGTAGGTGCATCTTTTTCATCATCATCTTCCATTGGTTCTGAGCTAAGCAAATTATCATCATCCTGATTGGAATCTTCCTTAAAGCTACTGCCTTCATTAGCATCCTCCTTTTTGTTTTCTGACTGCCTTTTAATTGCATTTTCTAATTCATCAAACTCATCAGTCTCCATGAGTTCATCGTCACCAACAGCTTCTTGGAACCCATCATCACCATCTCCTTCTATCTCACCATCTAAGTTCCATTTTTCCATCATGCTTTCACCATCCAAGTCATCACTTTTTGATTTATCATCTTTTTCCTCTTCCCTAATGCTGCTCGATGCCTCATCAGGCTTTTCTATTTCATCATTTTCTTCCCCATCCTCCATTTCTAGCAAAGCATCATCATCATCACCTATTTGAGGCTCAACATCTTCACCCTCAGGGGGTGTATCCTTGAGGAGCTCACCTTCTGCTGGCACATCCTCAGATTTATCCTCTTCTGGAATATTAGACACTCCTCCTTCTGCTGTAACTTCAGGAGGAGAATCATTTTCTTTCACTGCCTCATTTTCAAAAGTCTCAACCACACCTTCGTCTCCTTGGCTGCCTTCCTTTTCCTCCCCTAGCACTGCCTCTTCCCCTCTCTTCCCTGCATCAGAGCCTTCAACTTCTGCATCATTTGCCCCTGGCCCATCTCCAGCATTTTGTTCACTTACAGCAGATTCCTCTGATGGCTCGATTCTCTCTTCCACTCCATCCGCCAGTGCCACTTCCTCATCCTTTGCATCAGCATCATCTGCACTTGACCCATCTTGTCCAGCATTTAGTCCACCCACAGAAGATTCCTCTGATTTTTCAACCCTTTCCAATACCCCCTCTACCACCCCATCCATACCACCAACAGTGCTTTCTTCTCTTGTTTGCTTCTCACTTGTATCCTGTTCTTCAGGTGGCTTGGGTGCAGTAACATCATCTGTTTTTTCCTCTTTTTCTTCTTGAAAAATCAATTCCCCAGTCCCTTCTCCCCCCTCCTCAACATCTTCATCCCCTTGAACTCCACTTAAATCATCATCATTTTCTTGAGGAAAGGAAACCAGATCCTTAATACCTGACTCTGCCCCATCTACAGTATCAGGAATTTCTTCATTAGTGCTTTTCTCCGCGCTTACTATGTTGTCCTCAGTCGATGCCATTGTCACATGTAAGGGTGTCTTTATAAGTTATTGCATATCTGCAATGAAAATTAAAAAAAATACCAGTGAAAAGTCACACAAATAGTATGCGCCTATTTTAAAGGGGATAAGGCATCCCCCAAACCAGGGAGTTGCTAGCAACTCACTGCCCAAACGTATTTCAGAATTCAGAATAGTCCTAGAGTTCTAAATACAGTTGATGACTGCATTTTGACTGACATTCATTCAAACAATACAGCTTCGATGTGGTTGGTCAACGATGACTTTAACAGTCAGTTGTGTTCCCAATAAGCTCACACAATCACTGTGCGTCAACGTATGGCCTCGAGCAAACTCAGTGAAGGCTCAGTACCATGCCTCTGTCTTGGAGGTGTACTAGACAAGTCTGGTGTTTTTTGTTTTAATTGGAGGAGCTGAAAGTAAACTTAGTAGAAAGATTGTAGTGTCTGGGGTAAGATTTAAGAGCTTTTAAATTTGCATGAATTTAAAACTTCAGTTACCTTAACTGGATACTGTAAAAGCAATCGCACCTCTGTTCTGATGTGTCTAAGTTCCAAAACCAGTACCGGTAATACTCTCACCCTAACCTGACCGATATCCTGACTTTCATGTAGACCTTTGAAATATACTTTGGAACAAAAACACATCGAAACAAAGAGCAAACCTGTAAAAGCAACATCAAACTCTCGCAGGCCTACACATACCTTTACTGGTGTTATAATTAACTAGAATGCAAAATCCATCAAACTGAGGTTTCAATTAATTCATTTCAGTACGCCTTATTTACAGTAGTTTTATTTAAAACTAGAGAGGCTCTAAAATGTTAATGTTCTGGATCAATGTGATCCATTCACACATCATACAGAGAAATTGCAATGATTCTTACCTGGATGACCTTTTTTCTCCACCAAAACAATAGGGATTTTTCTCTTGATATAATGCATCTACACATGCTAAGTATGAAGAGTATCCATCCTTCCTACCTTGAGGTATTGTGTTAAACAAGTTTTGAGTTTGACTTCCAATGACCCCAGATGACCTTTGACCACCACAAAAGCAATAGTGTGTTTCCTTATGACATAATGCATCTTCATGCTAAATTATGAAAAACATCCATGCTTCCTATCTTGAAATATCATGTTAACAAGGTTTTCACAGTTTGACCTCTCATGACCCTACAAGACTATTAACCTTCACCGAAAATAATAGGGTTCCTCCTCTTGACATAATGCATCTACATGCTACGTACCTATGAAGAGTATCCGTTCTGCCGACCATGAGATAAAATTTTGTGTTAACAAGGTTTTCGGTGTTGACCTTCGATGACCCTAGATGACATTTGACCTTCTACAAAATTAGTAGGGTCCTTCCTTTTGACATAAATGCATCTACATGCCAAATATGAAGAAAATCCATGTTCCCATCTTGAAATATTGTGTTAACAAGGTATCCAGGGTTTCACCTCCGATGACCCTAAATGACCTTTGACCTTTACCAAAATACTAAGGTTCTTCCTCTTGATATAATGTATCTACATACTAAGTTTGAAGGGCAGTTTTCAAAGTAAGCCATTTTCTGCTCATCTCAGACAACCATTTCTCCACATGGAAGACATGTTAAGTTGATACTTTACGTTTTACGATGCAGTCTTTCCAGACTGTTCTTACACAAACATGTCACTTGGTTAGGTTCGACATATCTCCATACATAAACACTAGGGTAACGTATTGGCAAGTGCAGGTGTTTGTTAATAAAAAAAAAAAAAAAAGGTGCTGTGGCTGTGTGGATGAAGGCAGTGGCATTTGAAGCGATGAAGATAAGCAACTGGGAGGTTCAAGGTTTGATTCCTGGTCGGTTCAAAGTACTGTAACATGGATTTTTCATCCAAGAGCAATGTAAGGTTTTCCCACCTGAACTGGCCTTTCCCAAACCAAATTTGACTTAAATTGCTAAGTTGATTGGCCACCCACCTGAAGTTGTAATTAATAAGCCATATATTGGCTTCTCCCACATTCGTGATCATGTACAGTAGTGTCGTAAAACAACTGCCCTACAAGGCCTACAAAAAAGGATCATGCAGGAAAAGTACTTCAAATGGATGTTTAAAAGGAAAAATTCCCTCTCAACCTCAAAGGCTCAACCCTTGAGCTCCCGCAATATTAGATAATAAGACACCCGAAAATTAGCTCCAAAGGCTCTATTTATTAGGTTTTATTTCATTTCAGATTTTGTTTAATTCCATACATATGACTGAGAGTACAAGCTAACTGGAAGCCAGCAAATACAATTCAAAAACACTTCCATGAAAAGAACAATTCTTGATACATATCTGCCTGATTAAAAAGCTGGTTGTCTCGTCATAGGTGAATATAATCGGTCAGGTAATTTACTTTTTTATCACTTTGAACATGCTATATTAACTCTCTAGAAGATGGGCTATTTTGGGTTCATTTACCTATAATTACACAAGGAAAACCCATAGTGTAAGGGTTATATTAAGGCAGCATTAGGTTTCAAAGCTTGCAAGAGGCACTGATGCAGGCACAGGGAGAAGAAGTTCCTACACAAATTTAAAACTACGTTGCACTTCATCGACCGGGCCATCCAGTACACAATTGAGACACATTTGCACATGTACTCTCACAGCGAATGGACCAACCATAATCCTTATGTGGTCGGTCGGTGACATTTCACTTCCGCACGACAACAATATGTTGGAGTGAAGACAATGTACTGCGCGAGTGTGTTCCCATATGGTCAAACTGTAGTCGGTTGTTGTTTTCACTCCAAAGTCGCTAGGGTAACGGAGAAAGACCCGGATGACTGACCGACCCCATATTGGTTCACAAAATTGTCACAGGGGTGATTCCTAAAGAGGGCAGCTGTACAGAACCAAAGCCATTTTCATCCTAACCAAAGTTAGCACTGAGGTAAGAAAATATGGCATTCCAAATACCCCAGATTGCTGGAAACCCCCCTCTACAACACAACTGATTGGAAAGAGTCTGGTAGACAATACAGTAACATGCATGGGTCACCAGCATGAGAGAATCTTTGGTATTCCAAAAGCCCCAGATTGCAGGAAACTGCATTCTGAGCCACTACAACAAATTTGTCATTACAGTTCTGCTAGTAACATTCTTTAACCTGTGTAGCATACAAGGCTGTCATCACCAAGTACCAGGAAAAATCTTTCTTCCGTAAATCAGGCTAAGAATGCAGGAAATCGCATTCTAAATATGGCTAGTAAATTTCTAATACACAAAATTGCCACAATTGTGCATCTACTGTACCTAGACTGAGCAGAGTGTGTTGTGAGAACTTTATTTTACTCCCTCTGTAATAAGATCTCTACCTGTACTTGTTGCTCTTCCATGAAATCATGTTCACTTGGAGGACAGACATGGAATCAAGGTCAAGTTAGGTGTAAATTAGAGGCAGCCAGAAAAGTCAGGGACAAAAAGGAGGAATATAAAATTCGCCGAGAAGACTACCATGAACACAATGTCCATATGGAATATATCTGGCATCCTAAACATGCCATAACAGGAAATCGCATTCCCCATCATCTTAACAAATTTTACACTGCAGTTGTGCTTTGTTTCATCCTGTATTCTACTACGTAGCCTATATGGGCTGATATCATACCTGCTACCAAAACTCTTAAGAAGTGTGAAAGAAAATAAAATTAATAGTACTTGGGTCATGGGCCAGATATCGATACTGCTGATTGATGAATTACGGGCAGGGAGGAGGAACTTAACTTGCTCAGTGCTGTGCTAAAAATTAAAGAGTTAGGAGAAATAAAAATACTTGGCTTGATAATTCTAAGTTTTGGTTGCTTTGTCCATCTCTTTCTCTTCCCTTTTACCTTAAATCCCCCAACTGAGCGATTTTCCCCCACTGCATGGTCAAGGAAGGGCACACAGCAGCCCCCCTTAGCAACCCTCACTCCAAGATAAATGGGCGATCTTCAACAGATCCAAAAATAACTCTATCGGTCAAGAACTTAAAATCCAACTTTGTGACAGTTTGCAAAAATAACTCGTAACACAAACTGCAACATTCATGCTAGCTTCAGTTCGAAGATTTTCCCTACAGTGCGGTTTCTTAACTTGGAAGTTTCTGGATTGTTAGTGGTATTCTAACATTTCCAACTTACAGTATGTTCACACAGAACCTACACTATGACATTTGAGTTTCAGTTCATGGAAGCAAGCTGCCTTTAGTGTGTGCATTCTGCATGTGGGTGTGATTGGACCATTTTGCCAAACATACCACAACATGTAATAACCACTTATTGCATTGCTCTATCTTTAGTAGCTTGTGCCCTTCAAATATGTAAGGTGAACATCCTTCCTGCAGAAACTGGTTGTGTACATGGTTTGTGTGTGAGGACAGTTATGAAAACTTTGTGCAAGGATTATTTGGCCTACCGTTTGCACACTCATATGGGGCTATTTTTAGTGCCTGACAAACTCCATTTTGCCCTGGCATAGTCAGAGCCATCATGGGCATTAACAGGTGGGGAATGGGGAAAATGTCCCCCAACTTTTGAAAATGTGGGAAAATCATATCATTTGTCTCCCCACCCCCCTCCCCCCACTTTTCCCCAAAACCTGAACCAAACTAGAACAACTGTATTTGCTTGCAAATACATTTCATTGTAGTGTGCAGTACAAGTGGTGATCTGCTGTTATTTTGGACATTTAAAAGTAAATTTTAAGTTCGACAGAAGGTACAGTACAATAAGCGACAAAGATGCAAAGTGAAAGCTGAGACAAGCTGTAAAGGGACAGCTGGTAGGTCTTTGGGGGAAAACTGGTCAACGTGGGGCAAACTGGCCTGTTGGGGGCACACACTGGTCGGAGTGAACTGGCAGTGGGGTAAAACGACCGTAAACCATTTAGTGGGTGGTCAAGGCCTTGATTGATGTTCCGGACATTCACTGGGTTTTAAACAACTCCCAGTCTACTTTACCTTCGTGGTTGGTCCGTAGACATACAGATTTTGTCTACGTCCATGTTCTGCCCTCAAAGTACGTAGCCTTGGTCGTCACACTACATAGTGTAATTGTGACACAGCACTTACAGTACAGCAGTAGTTGAGTAAACAATGCAAAAGGGCTTTTTGAAAAATTCCCATTTTCCAAGATCATGTGCCAAAAGTTCCCAAGGTCAAAAGAATCATCAAACTGCATTCTGTATTAACATACAAAGACCTAGGCCACGGTACAACAGATTTAAGTAAGCCACGTCAAAAAATATAGGGTGTTATTTCCTCCTGTATGGAACTAAGTTCCAAAAAAAGAATAAGCCAGAAAGTGACAACTAAGGGATACAGAACTCAGGACTGACCCCATTAAGTGAGAATGCTCTTGAAAACAGATCAATGAGAATTCACAAGATAATTTGTCCATTACCCAAGAACTTGAGAAAAGTCCCCAAGCACTGGTACCATACCCACTGGTTTGGAACATAAAGTTATTTTCAGGACTAAGTTCCCAATAATATTATAATGGTTGAATTTGACTTTTCACTTGATCATGGTATGTATCACTCTGTCACATCATCTTTTGTTGAAATTTATCTGTATTCGAAATGTGAGAATTTCTACCGGTATATATGTTACGAGTACTGTTCTGGAGTAACTACCATTTCTAACAAATCTACTTTTTGGTATGTGCAAAGATAAATGGTTGTGAGCCCAGCATTTGTAAAAATTTGCTTCCACTTTCAAGGAAACTTTCTCCGCTTCCAGGAAATTATTTTTCCTGATATTTAAGAAATTTAGGGAATTTAAAAGGGCATAGTAATTTTGGAGAGTAACTTGGAAACTTTTCAGAACTAGAGAGACACTGTTTTAGAGAGGATGCAGATTTGATGTCTGTAATATTGATACAAAATGATGTTTCCAAAACTCTTGAACAACAGACATGTATGAAATTGTAACAATGTTTGTATCAGAGTTAGAAAATTAGGTTTTAAAATGTGGAAAGGTTGAAATGTTTGTGATTTTGTGAATCTGGATATTTTCCTGCATACCAAACCCATGAACTTGAAATCCATTGAGTCTGTTGGGTGCTATGAAACATTCTCTGATCAGCCAACTAGATGGTCAGGGTTGGCATAAATGCCAATATTGTAGCACGCATGTGCACTACAATAAGCACCTGTACATGTATGAAACCTTAGCTTGCAATACAGCTATTCAATGAAATCAATCTCAAAAATTGTGGAAATACTCATTTAGTGGAATAAAATGAAATCCCAATTTTTCCTTGTGGTCCTTTAGTGGGCTCCTAATTCCTCGTGGGTTTTGCAATTACAGCGTTTGAATCAGTTTTGGTCAAGGTCACATTTGTCCCCCCCCCCCTCCCTACTTCTGGGCAAGTGTTGACACTATGGGTCAGAACAGTTTCTGGCCCCTTGGGCCAAAGCCCCATTCTAATTTAGACTTCGAGTCCTCTGTCAACTTGTGATTTTCTGTACAAAAAATGTGTAACCGGAACCCACTGGATTCCTAACTGTGCGTCCTGCATCATTTTGGCATGTACTGCATTGTGCTTTAAAATTTGAAATTTTGTCTTAGAGAATGTAAAGTGAAGAATTACTGACAAATCTCCTGGATCGCTGCATGCAAAGAAATCAGTTTTACAATCATGCAGCCAGGGTTTACTGCAGCATGTTTCATTAATTTTATATCAAAACTGTTTCAAGATTTTGAGTTCCCACATTATGTACCTACAGTGTGAATGAGCTGCAGGCATAAACATGCATACAAACGTGTACGTAGTAGCGCAGAGATGCTCATCTAACAACATCTCTTTGGTACTTGCATTTGTAGAGTACCACACATTGAACTTGAAAAGACAATTTTGTGGTTCTAAATTTTCGGGAGGTGAAGGAATAGCTTTCATCAACAGTAAAAGTACCCAGGCCACTGATTTTAAGAAAATCTTATGTTTGTCCTTTGGACAGCCTATCTGCGTTTTTAGATTGTCCAAAAGAAAACTTAGTAGTCCATAAAGAAATTGGCAGTAACCGTAGAAGCAGTCTGTTAACTTGTTGCATGAACTTTGGTTGTCCAATGAACGACCAATCTACCACTTTTTGGTTGTCCGTCACAACTTTTGGTCATCACGGGAGACCAGACGACTCTTAAAATCGAGCCCTGGTACCAACAAATTTTACATACACTTCTGATAACCTCGCATACAACCATATTTGCATTTCCTTTGGTGCGTCATTGTCTGGAAAAGGTCTGTCAAAATCATATTTCCAGGTGAGTCATTTTCCAGCAAAGGTGCATCCATTGTATGACGCAGGGGTGCATCACAGTGGACATGAATGTCAGACGCACATTGTGGACATTTGACGTACCTGGAGGTCGTTAGGTGCATCTTGCAATTGATAAGTGCATAACCTGAACTAAATTTACCATCAGCACATCTTCCTTATGCCTATATAGTCTTGGGGCCTAACTTAGGCCTAAGTTAAGCCTAACTGTACACAAAATGCTGTAGGCCTAGGCAACATGCGGTTCGGGAGCCCAGTATGGAAAACATGGCAACTGCACACCTGAGATTTGTGTTCTAGATTTTTATTGCACACTTGAAAATTTACATCGCACACCTGATTTTTTAAGCCGACGGCGATTGCCTTGTATAACCCTAGGCCTATATGTTATATTGACTTGGCCTATTGGATGATCACAGGCAGTGATCATGACGAGCTGATAATTTGATTGAAACATGTATGCAGTGTCGGCCATCACTCGGCCAAGCCCCCTCAAGGGAGGCATATTTGGAACTTATGATCCGGTATCGATCCCATACTTTCCACTCTGCAGTGGATGTTAAGCGCCTTCAAGGGTTTTGTTTAAATTTCTCCCAAGTATTTATTTCACACTTGACTTTTTGTGTGCACACTTGAAGTGTGCATTTGACACCTTGTTGCACACTGCACACTTCAATTTTTTTCCTGCACACTCGAGATCTCGCAAAAGGTGCCATACTTTCCATACTGGTCGGGAGCAAATGTCCCCCTATTGTTAAAACTGGATTTAGTCAGGGGTTCCACCTGGGGTTCTATTAGGGATAAGGTCAGGGTTAGCCTGGGGGATAGGCCTAAGGTAGGCCCCCTACCAGTTAAAATGTCCCTTTACGAAAATGTCCCCACTATTGGTCACAATGTCACCCATGCCAAAACGTCCACGGATTGAATTGTTGTTACTGTAGTTTCATGATAATTTTCTCAAATATTTGTAAATGTGTTTATTAAAGTGATATTACCTGTTTAAGAAAGGGAAATACATAACACTGCCTCGTCTTAAGTGTTGGAATAACTTTTAAGCAGTCCATCCGAACAAAAAAGATGAATAAAGATCCCTCACAGAAGTAGTTGTTCCAAATATTGTTTCAATTATCATAAAAAAAACGACAAAAACTATGAAAATCGAAAATGATTCCACACAATCTTAATTCCATTCAATCCCACTACTGGATGAACAAACCAACAGGAGTGCTCTAATATATGAATATGCAAAAGGCAGCACAACGAAAGTGCCTATGTATATGCCAGCTAACGAACACTGAACACATGATATTCACACTACAGCCCAGGGGAAAAAATAATCGACGGCATCGACGGCAAAAGCCGTGGTAGCAGCTGGTTTTGCCGCCGATTATCCCAAGTAACGGCGGCACTTTTTTGCCGTCGATCAATCTCAAGATTGCCAGTCAATCAATTTCTACATTCGCAAATCACTATCCCAATTTTTAAAAGGCAAAATACAAGGTAAATTTCTGCAGAAATTTACTAATGTTTCACGGGACTTTAAAGTAACGGTAAGATGTTGTGATGACTAAAACAGCCGGCAAGTGGGCATAGAAAACAATCTGTTATCTCTTTGTCAAATTTGGAAAAAAAAAATCGTACGTATTTGTTTTGAAATTCTTGCTAGGAGCCATGATTCGGTATAGGCTCAATATCCCCTCACACTAAAAAGCGTTAGGCTAGTGTAAGTCCTAGTTTCACTAAATCTGAAAAGTTAGTTTCGTAATGAGCTTCATACCTACAAATAACGAGAGTAGACCTTACAAAAACATTGCGAATTGCTGTTTGAGAGTCTCCTACACATGTGTCTCCAATATTTTTGGAAATTTATGCCCAATTTATACTCTAGATACCCCTCCAGATCGTTAGAGATTCTCTTCAGCACATATACTCATTTAGTGTGTAGAAAGCACTGGTCATTCAGAAGAGCGTAGGCTTGAACTTTGGGAATAAAATATCTGTGTTTTAGATGTCTAAAAATTTATTTGTCATATCATCGGTCACAAACGTGGTAACCAAATATTTTGAGGGATTTTGTCTACAATTTTGCCAGCTTTTTCGGAATTATTTTTTGAACTTGTGTTCACACTCTTATGGACCCTGTGTAACGTTCTTGAGGCAAAAACTTGATACCCCGAATTTTTCCGTTATCCGTTCTACCTTTGGTCCCGATGTGTTCGAATTAACGGGGTTTTACTGTCCGTCATGACTCGGAAATTACACGCGGCACCGTATTACCATTGCAGGCCTAATTTCACTGAATGTTTGGGGTGTTTATACATGCACCCACTAAATCTCATTGGTTGTAAAGTAGTACGGAACATCGGATGAAATGCACTGTGGAACATAACCTGAACAGTGCAGTGTGTGGTAGACTTCACTTATTCTCTCATACTTACAGGGTCGGGTACTTCCTCAATCTGCTTACAAATAAATATCAAATTCTTTGCAATGAGCAAATAAAATTTACATCATCTGGAGTTGAAAAAGAAGGATTCTGCATGATGATTAGAGCACCCAACCACCTTTTATGGTGGAAACACGACTTGCCATGGCCATGTGAGGGAATTTTGAAAATGCTGTGGAGATCCCATAAAATGCCGTGGAGAGCTGCTGTCTCCACAGCATTTTTTTACAGAAATTGCCGTGGAGACATCCAGGGGAATTTTTTGGCCTGTAGCCACTTACTTGAAAACTGACTGTAGGCCTATAGTATCATGGAGCTGATATTCGAAAGGTTTTATTGGCTCCATGATAGTAAATTGAAAGGAGAAATTTCCGTTGAAGCCCACCCGACCAATTTCGGAACAAACTACAGCCCTCGTGAGCTACTCGATAACACCACAGCTTGGGACTAAGTATCAGCAAGGGGTGCTATATGGAAGGGAAAGAACTTTAAAATTTGTGCAGTAAGTGAACTTTCGTGAGCATCGAAGAGTGTTTTTTGCATGATTCTGAAGGCAGACTCAAGAAAATACGAGTAAAGACTCAATTTACCCACGAGACTGGCCATCGATATAATATGTGAGTACTACCTCCGACGAATAATACTGAACAATTCTTGAGTCATTCAAATCATCGATGGTCAACTATATCAACTTGGAGTCTGCCATCTGAGATGCTTACTCTCCGTCTCAAGGTCATACCATGGAGCTACTACCTGGACATTCTTTCCCTGTTACGTTTCCCACCTAAAATGTACACAGTTGCCTTGATTCAACCAATGAGTTATGATACAACAGACACAAATTCTTTTACATGTTGGAAACTCTTGGAGAAACCATCTGCAACAATCGAAGTTGACTGAGGGAAAAAACACATTGCTCACAGAGGAAATCGAACAGAGCCATACGATTTTACAACTACGACTATTTGTCATACTAGAGGTCAGTCCCCTTGCTATCGAAATCTACAAACTCAACACATTTTTTGTCAATTAGCGTATCGATGTCCAGTTTACGTAGATTATGTGCAAGAAATAATTTATCCAGTATCGCATCGCAATTTGCTACACAAGCTGGCCAAATTGCTACACAAATGCAAAAATGTGCAGCACTATTATGTGTGCATAACTATAGGGTTTTCAGTGATTTTACACTACAGAAAGAAAAAATTCTGAAATCTGCTATGCAAAATTTTAATACTAATTTATTCCCTGGTGTGATATGTAGACTTAGCCTACCACTCAAGGACAAAGACTTGGGATGCATGGAAGTAAGCAAGTGTATAGAGGTGTAACTGGTTACTGTTACAAGCGTTAGTATGCAAACTGTGTCTTCTTGAATACTATTAGGGTGAAATTCACTAACACGGGTATTATGATGAAAACATGTGCTTTTGTTTCAAATTTTGAAGTGTGCTGTGCAGTATACAACCTTCAAAATCACTCTATTCCCAGCTAATGCATGAATAACCGAGGGAATATAAGCCCATGTACAGTACTTGGGTACACACAACTGCATGATCATTGAATATTCATGTAGTGTTGTGGTAGGCGTGGTTTGAGCTATTTGTAATGAGGACGGTTTTTCTTTCAAAATAGCCTGCAGATTTTGACTGTTTTCGCAACGTTTCTTAATATTTTGCCATTCACACTACCATTTTCAGTCTCTACATAAACACTCTATCCATGAATAGTATAGTTAATGTATTGACAAATAAAGAAAAACATTAGGCCATATGTATTTCCCTTTTCTTGAGCAGGTAATATCACTTTTTAAACATTAGAAGGCTGTTTTCTGTTTCTTCAAGGAAAATGAAATGGCAATTTACTTTATAACTTACTGCCACAATACTTTAATACTTTACGTGATGGGCATAGTCTACATGCAAGAATTGCAGTGAGAATGTAAGTGACAGTGGGTACAGTACCTATGGTTAGCTTGGCACTAAATAGTTTTTTTTTAAGCTTATCTTTATTAAATAGGTTTTACGATAAGTATCATTCATAGGCAAGGACATTTTTGTATTACACTTATGTAATAACAAGGGGACGTTTTGGTAAAAAGCAGGGACATTTTTGTAAGTAAAAAGCAGCGGATGTTTTGGTAAAGGGACATTTTGACTGGATACCTGTAACTGTACCTTTCGGACAGGATTGAACGGCTGAATAGCTAGTATTATAGGCCTAGTAGTATTATATCAACATCGCTGAGGTATATCATAGTGCCCAAGTACAATGTATATATAGGCTAACAAGTAACAGGTATCTGCAATCACAGAGATCGTAAGTCAAGAGGATCATTGATTTTCTATTACTGCTGTGATCTCACACATTTACTGTAGCCAATTGCTCACTAACAATGTACATTTTCCTTACATAGTGCCTGGTCTCATAGCGTCCCTGATTGAAACCCCCAAAATATGGTCACCTTACCCTATAGGACCTAAATTGGTTTTGGGGTTAGGCCAAAGGCTGAGGGAATGAAAGTCATATAGAATACCGTCTGGGCGATTTCAGAAAACACATGAGGCTTTCTTTCATTTTTTTTTACTTTGCATTGCTGGTCAATGTAGGCAAAATGACTGACTATGTCGTGGTACATACACGATTCAAAACAAAAGTTACATTCACAGTACTGAAATGCTGTAGCCTACTGTACATGGCTGAGAATGGTTTGGAGAGCTGTGTATTTATCCAGGGTGCATTCCATGTAAAGCCAACGCCGAAGTTAGCCGAGGTGTCAGCGTTCATATGCCAACAAAACCAAAGGTGTGATTTATACCACACAACATAACATACAGTACCACTGTCTGCTGTACAGTGAAGCAAAAAGTTACACACATTCTTTCCTAATTAGCTGGAAATAATCAAATTTTGTGCATGAGAAAATTTTATAGCTATAGTTTTGACTTAAGATCTAGTTTGCCCTACAAAATATGCTTAGGAAAGTTAAACGACAACTCGAGTGAATTTTCATGCCCCTACGCCAAGCGTTTTCCTTCGTCTAGGCTACACCAAAGATCTTCAGTGTATAGTGGCTGCATAAATGGGTATTATGAGGTGTATACGGAGACAACAGGTGGAAGTTTTTATTTTGAGTTTTTAATATGAGTCCTGATGAAATTTAAAGTGAAACGTTTTGGCAGATTCCTTTTTTAATAATGATATTTGTTTTCAAATAATGAAAATTTTTGGCAGCATGTTTCAGCCCATATTGCAAAGTTCGTTTTTTCGCCCCCGCAGATTTATGCCAAAGGAAATTAGGCAAGATAAAAATTACGCCACTATGTGCAGTAGGCTAGGAGCGCCAAATAGAAATCAGGCTGATAATTAAAATATGCCAGTAATTTGGCGTGACCGCTTGAGTGCCACGCCAAAGATCTTCGGTGCAACATACGTTTTCCAGACTGGGTTTCAGTGCATGCAGGCAGTGGATGGTATTCTATGACTTTCATTCCATCAGCCACGTTAGGTCAATTAAGACAAGCAGGCCAAGGTGAGGGCCAGACTGGAAAGTTTGCATTTTGCACAGGCAAGTAGGCCTAACTTGTTATTTCTTGTCTGATGTGCATGCAGCCATGGCCCAGATTCACATACCTCTGCTCGATGAAATGTTGGTCACGTCTTGCTGCCATGTAACCTTCATAGCAGGTGTTGAATATGTACTACTCTTTGGCATACATACTCTAACACCTGAGAACAATGACAGAGATCATCCAATTTTGTTATATTCATGAGCCCAATATGATTTTACTCTCTCGACTGTTGATTGGTTTCAATATATGAATATTCATATTGCACTAAATGCTTCAGTTGCAACGTTCACTTTTACACAGTAAGTCAATGGGACTTCATTGTGTGAGATTGAAGCGGGCAAAATCACACACTAAAACCCCACTGACATTTGTCGTTCGAAACAGCATGATAATCAAGACTTGCTTTAGTCGTTTTTTCGTTGAATATTTATAGAACTTTCTGTTTGTTGTGATTGTATATAAGAACAGTTAATAACATAACATAACAGGTTAAAGGGCAAAGGAGGGCTAATGCACTTATCAATTAAATGACGCACCCCACTACCCCGGGGCATAGTCAGTCAAATGTGGGTCATTGACCTGTGACAGTGTGACTCACATGTCCGTCATTGTACCAATATTGTCCTCCACTAGAGTGACAAAGGGGTGAGTCATTTTACCTCAGATGTCAGTCACTTTACTGACAAAGGCTTCAGTCATTGTGAGTCATTTGTTATCAATTGTTCAAAGAAAACAACCTTCAGCATTGCTCCTCATATACTTGCTTACTTTTGTCAGTCAGTTTGGTGACGCAAATGTCGGTCAAAATCGCATAGGCCTACTGTTCATCAATTTGGTGACTTCTTCTTCTTCTCTCAAAAGCAGCACAAACGCCAGACAAGGCTATCCCGTGCTGTTAAACTAGGGCTAAGGGAGTCGGATGAATAGAGTAACCTAGCTGCAACGATTTCGATCAAGGGCTAAGAGCTGGTTTTTAAAGCTGTCAGCTGTGACTGAGGGGTGTGTCATTTTACACAAATTGTCCATCACAAAAGTGACTGAGGGGTACGTCAATGTACATGTTTCGTCAATGAAGTTGTGGACAATGACTGACCATGTCCGGGGGTAGTGGGGTGCGTCATTCAATTGATGTGCATATAAGGCCCCATAAGATGCCCTGAAGTCCATACAACCTTAACTGAAAACAAACAACCAACCAACACTAAACAAGCCCAGCACAATTACATCCTACCACAGTTATGGAAGAACTTGTCAATGCTAACCTCAAAGCAGTGCACAGATGTAGACTTAGCTACCGACTCAGGCAGACTACTCCACTCGTTAACAATTCTATGAGAGAAGCTGAACTTCCTAATGTAAGAGTAGGGGCCTACTATTTAACCATATTTTCGGGTTTGTGGATGATATTCTCTCCCCAGACTCATGTCTGTGGGCTAAGCCTAAGTTAGGCCTAGGCCTAACGTTGGGCGTAGCCTAACTCCATACTCAGTGTTCGAAATAACGCATGCACACGTGCACCAGTGCATGTAACTTTTTGGCGGTGCATGTAACTTTGAATTGTTTACATGCACGCGTGCATGTAGGTCTAGGGCACAAAGATTGGCTTTTTCTTGCCTAAAATTGTCCTTCATTCGAGGGAGATAGATTTCTCCAACAATCTAAAAACTGGTTGGAGATTAATAAAAAAGATTAAATAGACAGATATCTACTTGTTAATTTGTGTTATGTGACTGCAGGAGCTTGCGTACAGCAGTATTTATGATCGGATCGCATGTAGACAGTGTGTCATTCATGTGTCCTTCATTTGCGTAAATTACGAAACACGTGTGTGGCATAGGCCGTAAAGAACATACACAACATACGTTAGGATATTTAGTGCAACTGTGCAATGTTTTCATTTACTAGACAGCCGTTCGGTGATTTCGACTGACGTATGTAAAATCGCCAGTTTGCAAAACGTTCCTACATGCACTGTACTAAACAGTGTGCGTTACAGGCCTACTATGTCGTATCATACACGCACACATGTACGGGATAAGCTCCGTTAGAGGAAGTAAGACGAGTAGGCTTAGGTTCGTAATTTTTTCCTGTCATAGACACAAAGAAACATTCTGTGTGTATTACAGATATTTTCCGGAAGAGTTAAAAGAAAGTAAATAATGGGAGACTCAGCACATCACTGCAGTGTTTTTGCGCAAGGCTGTGGACCTGTGATAATGATCGGCGGGGAAAATCTTAGGGCCTAGGCCCGCCTAGAATGAGTTACGTAGACTCGTTGCAAGTAATGAATAGACCATAGTCCATAGTCCAGTAGGCCTGCCATTGAGATTGTATTGGCCTACTGTACATTAGCACACAATGCTTCACAGAACTGGAGCCATAATAAAATTAGTAAGTCAGACTTATTCACTACCGATTTTAACGATTGTTTATTTGTAACTTTGCCATTGTTAATATGAAGTTATGAACAACAAAGTACAAAATCAGGCTGTGCCAAAACTGTGGCTACGTAAACTGTAAATTACTGTAATTTCAGCGAATCGTTACACGGAATGATTCTGCAATTCTGAGGAATCAGCATACTAGAATACAAGTGCGATTAATCAATGTTTAATTGCAAAAATATCTATGTGATTAAATGATTAACTCATTATTAATAAATCGCATATCGACATCCCTAACACTTTGTTGTGAGTTGGTGATAGAACAAATGCAATTCATTATCATATTTTAATGGTGCATGTAAGAATTTATTTGTGCAGGTAAAATTTTGTATCTACATGCACAGGTGCATGTAACTTTTTTTTTCTAATTCGAACACTGTCCATACTGGAAAGTGTTTTTTCGCCGCCGAAGATTAACACCAAAGGAAAGGCAGGATAAAAATTACGCCACTATCTGCTGTAGGCTAGGTGCGACAAATAGAAACCAGGCTGACAAAATACGCCAGAAATTTGGCGTGACTGCTTAAGTGCCACGCCGAAGATCTTCGGCGTAACATAAATGTTTTCCAGACTGGGCCTAACTAGGCCTTGGCCCTAGCCTAGTAAAGTAGTAAGAAATCCTAGCCTAGCCCAACCTGTCCAGTCTATACAAAGACAAATGATAAACAATCCGCCTAGGCCTAGGCCTAACGTTAGGGCTAGGTTAAACACCCAGGCCTATATCTGGCTTAACTGTCATCGTGACGTAGGCCTAATTATCAGTATCACTGTGTTACGGTCTAAGGGGACCGGGCTGGGCTAAAATTACTCGTTAGGCCTAACTTGTTACGCCTAGCCTAACTGTTACTCTTGCGTTTGCCTAACTTAGCCTAGGCCTAACTTTACGTCAGTCCCTAGCAAAGAACTAACACGGCAACATCGAAAAAATCTCAGCAAAGAGTTGGCCTCAAATCCTTTTCCTTCTTACAGTCATAAAGAATGTGTTTCTTCTGTTAAGTTTTGATATTTACCATGAATGTTGCACGACCCACCCAAATTGTGCAAGTTTTTAAACTATGGTCCCGTTGACGCTGTTTATTTCTCGGACACTTACTCACACGCGTACATATGTTACATGCACTAAATACACATTGCTAGCGCTACATAGGCGCACAGCATGCAAGAGCTTGCGAATTGATGTGTTCAGCCGCTAGGCTACATGGCCTTTACCTTTCCATATGTTGCATTGCTGTGTGTGGCGGGTGCATAAATATTGCCGCGCGTTGAATCTGCACCATTTCATGCGGTGGAGGGTCCTATTTCTTTGTTTTCATGCATGTTGAAAGTGTGGCTGAAGGATGCTCGACAATTTGTACGTGATTTTACCACTGCTGTTCAAAATAACGGATACGTAGAAATGAGAGTCCTCGTTTTGCTCGTTACATCCGGGTTTGACATATTTTACGTCATCATCGGATTATTTCGGAACCACTCGACTGTACAATGTAACATGTACACCGTACTACAGTAATACGGCATAGATACGTACACTCAGTACAAAATCCGCGTGTACAAAATCGTCGGCGTCACCTTACCAGCAGGTACAGGTAGCTGCTGCTAGTGTCTTTGTAGCTTTGTGCATACGTATCCATGTATTTTATGTATGTATTGTGTGCATGTGTAGGCTGTATATATGTAGTGCAGTGTGCATATGTGAGACTGCGAATATCGCGGTGCGTCATATTACATTTTCACGTGCTCTGGAAGGTGTGTTCCAAATATTTTCGCATCAATTTTCGTCATTTGCTTTGACTTTTCATTTCGAAAATCTATCATGCCACAAAGACAAAATTTCAGAGGTCGGCCAGACAACAGATTTAGGTACAATGGACCACCTGGACGAGGAGGAAGGGGTGGATTCAATCGTCCGCAAGGCGGAGGATTTCAAAATCAAAGAAGAGACTCTCCACAACACGGTAGGCAACAGCACAACAAGCCTAATGTTAACGAGCCAAAGGGGAATAATGCGAACAGTAACACAAACAGCCCAAGTGCAAAAACAACAGGTAATGTTCAGCCATTGATGACAAAAGAAATTGTTGAGCCCGTCGTGAAGACAGACACTACCACCCCAACTAAGGCAGAAACAACTGAGGCAGTTGCCACTGAAACCGTTGCACCAGCCACTGCAGCTAGTACACCAGCAGGCATGACCAAGTCAGGAAACACCAAACCAACAACTCCGGCATCAAGTTCAGGTGAAACTGGCATTTCAGGGACCAATAACAGACCAGACAGATCTTCATCTACTGGAACCTATCAGCCACCCAATAGGGGTGGACCAAGTCAAGGACATGGAGGAAGAGGAGGGCATGGAGGAAGAGGTGGTTTCCAAGATCGCAGACAACAACACCAACAAAGATTTGGTCCAAGTGGACAAGGGTATTTTCAAGGAGAGCAGCCACCTGCTTCACAGCCTATGGATCTGAGTGAGGACCTGCAAACAGAGAAGAAGCAGGAAAAGAAATTTACGGGAAGGTGTCGACTCTTCATAGGAAACCTTCCAAATGAGACCACTGATGAGGAATTCAAGAAACTATTTGAAAAATTTGGAGAAATCAATGAAGTTTTCTTGAATAAGCAGAAGATGTTTGGATTCATCAGATTGGTAAGATATTTTTCTTGTCAAAGTTGTAAGCAATTTAGCCTCACATATTGGTCGCTTTAGGCTAGTAGCAAAAGAATGCAAGTTTTATTACCAGATCTTGTAATGTTTGTGACCTACATAGCCTATGTAAGTTTACATGAAGTGACAAAAGGAATGGAATGAAAGGGAGTCAGCTTTCTAGATAGGCTACATCACTAATTCTCATCACTGGCTAATGTGTGTTGTGATTGGCGAGTGACAAAAATTCGTAATGTATAGCTGCAAGGATAGGCCTAGTTGCTCAGGTAGGCTAGCCTAACTGCCATCAGTCATTGTCAGCTGAGAATCTCACCTGCCAATTTTTTCCAGAATTGTTATTAGACGTGATGTTATGAGCAGATTTGTGTCCGAAGAGGTGTTGGCTATTCTGCTTGGACAAATTTTGTGATTAAGACGAGAGTGTAACTAGTGAGGTTTGCAGACAGCATAGGGGGGTAAAATCACAGGCAGTCCTAACATTATATAGTGCATACATATATATGAATAGACTAAGGTAGCGCACTTCTTCCACACAATCGGGGTTGTCGGTTGTGTGGAAGAAGTGAGCTACCTTGTCTATTTATATGTGTATGCACTATATAACGTAAGAACTGCCTGTGGGTAAAATTAGGAGCGTTTTGTGTTTCAGCCGGGAAGGTCCTACCTTGTTTATGTAAAGTGTATTTATAAATCATTGACGGTCGCTTGCACCACTTCCAGTTTGCCTCAGACTAGTTACCCCCAACAAGCCAAATCACTCCCAAGTGTTCATCAGTTTGCCCCTAAGTGTTCACCAGTTCACCCCCAAGTGCCAACCAGTTTGCGGTACCCCCTAATATGATAGTAGACTGGACTTAGTTGTTGATTATGTTAATGTAAAAAATATTTTTTTGATTGATTAGGCCCTAGGAGGATAAAATTGATTATGCTATAGATGACAACTCAGTGTTGGTAATTTTCATTTGATGCTTACACTTCAGTAACTCGTCTTGTCCTTTGCACTAATACTGCCAGCAGCAAAGGATCTTTTCTGTGTTATACTTAGTAGGGTTGTTACGATATGACGATATCGGCCAAAAATATCGATATAAGATTTTGCTCCCGATATCGTTTATGAAAATGCCCAAACGATATCGTGAAAATCCATGCATGCAACACATATTCACAAACTTGATGAGCGGCCTGAAAATGTTTGTCACATAGTTCATTTACTTTATTACCCACAAAAAACTGAGTGAAAATAGCAAAGAAGATTTAGTTGATAAATCTGCAAGATCGCACTGCAAATTGGCTGACCCACGGAAAAACACGTAAAAGTGCTCGTAATACTGTACATGCACAATCGCTGCATTGCATGTAGTAAAATGTCAACTAGCCTACAGTGGAAACTGTACATCATATACCTTTTAAAAAGAAGGCCCTGGGCGCGTGCGAAAAACAGGTTTACAGTAGGCTGCATTATTAGCAATTCTTTCCAACAACGTTGAAAATTTTTTATGAAGTAAAAATCAGCAGCCCGTGCATCAGGCCGCTCAGCAGCTACGACTGCAGGCTTTAGCGTTTAACGCAATGAAATAAATACAACACTTCGTCCACTCCACAGTCAACATGTACTCTACATCGTAGATACCTTCAATTAACCAATGAGAGTGAGGGTATTCTCTTTCACGTCCGAATTTGCAAGTTGCGTATTTTTGTAGCAATAATTTTGTCGGCGATAGCTTTGGAGCTCAGGCGTACCTTTTGTGTACCGTTAATTCAATGAAGTGGGCAAAGCTTACTTTGTGCTGTTTCGTACGGAAAGAAAGCCATTGCGATGGGCTGTGTGCACTGTTGCTTCAGTTTGCAGTTCTGAATGGCTCTGAACCATACATCGCAATTAAAGTTTGAATTTCAAACTGGGATTAAATTAACTGTAGAAACGAACAGACTCGTGTCTCGCCCGATTTTATCACGGCGGGTTTTAAACTGTTTGCAATTTAATGCACTTGTCTTCATCGCAACTCACACGTTAAAAATCACCCGATGGTGAAGTAGGGCAGTAAACAACAGGGAATATACAAATGCGTCGGCTTTTTTCTGTACGACTTATTCTTGGGTAAAAAGATTTTTGTTGTAAAATTTGAACTTCATCGCAAGGAATTAAAATTCTGTTTTCTAGGCCTACTGTTTGCTACCCGTGTACACTCTTAATACGATATAATTTGAGGGTGGTTCATACACATTTGGACCCGTCCAACTCCGTTCTGATTCTGATGCTGATCGCCTGATCACACAAACCTGTGACCTATTTAGCATTGCGTTCGTCCCAGTTGGAAACTACTGCAGGCTGTTTTTCCTTTCAATATTTTAAGCCTCACTGCTGTAAGGAAGAATAAAAAGAGCAATAATATAACGATAGCAACGAGTCATTCTTACGCCGGTTGCTAATTGAGCAGTCTTTGTCACAAATTACGTCGGCATTGGGGATGGGGCCACTGCCATGTACTGTACTGCAGTTTTTGAAATGGTGCTTCAGTAAACACAAAGGGGATCCGCGATATCGTTTGGGTATTGAAGGAAAATTTTCGCGATATCGATAACGAAAATTTCATATCGCAACAACCCTAATACTTAGCCACCATACTTTTTCATACAATGAATTTTGTTGAGAATATAAAAAAAAAATTTTATACATATTACTAAATTTTTTAAAAGTTTCCACAGTCTGTTGGCCTGTAATGAAATTTGTTTCCAAATAACAATCATTTTTTTGTTCACAGCCAGGGATGTAGCTACGGTGGGCAGCGCTGGGTGCTGACACCCAAATCTGCCTACCAAGACCTAAAACTAGCCCTAATTTACTCCCTAAAGTAAAAAGGGGGAAAAGTGAAAAATTAATGGCTGAAAAATGGGGTAGATGCCATGGGGTGGGGTGAGGTGCTTTCCCCAGATCAGACAGTACCCAACACTCAAATTTGGCTAGCTGCATCCCAAATTTCTTTTTTGGAAATACCATTCAAGTTCATAACAAATATGATTATGAACATTCAAAACCGTTTTGAAATTTAAGTAAAATCAGCTGATGAAACCAAGTGTTGAACTAATAGGCCCTTGTGGGGGGGGGGGGCAAAATGACATGCTTTTTGGCAAACTGGTAGTGCACAGTGGGACAAAATGACCGGGGCAGACTGGTTGGGGATGAGACGGCTGGGTACCGTATTATATGTAATGCTGAGAACAAGCTATGCATCTTTTCCATTTGGTGATAAACTTTCACCAGGACAGTAACCATCAGGAAGGGCACAAAAGTATTCACCATAGTTAACAGAAATGTGTTAGTCTGGTGAGTTTTCTTGTCTTCATTTGAAAGAAAATTAGTCATCTTTTGGGAATGTTTCTCCCCATTTCTCAACCTGTTTGGTGTGTAGGACAACGTGCACCACAGCTTATATTTGGACCCTTTTTATGAACCCAGGAAAAGGGCTGTTGGCACTCCAGCAATCCTTGGCAGAACCCTGCAAGTACTAGCTTCAAGTGCCAGTCTTTGTATTCCCATCAACACTTTGAATTGAAAGGAGTCATTTTCCTAATTTGAAATGTGATGCTGTAAATTCTTGGTTTGAAATGAAAAGACTACTACACTAGTAGTGTTTTTGTGCAGGGATGTGCCCACACCTCATGCTTACTGGTCACTATTCCTTCTGCCTCTGCAGAATGGTTCCCATAGCTCAGTGATCGCAACAACTGGACACACTAAGTCAGTGCAATATACTAACTGGGGATGTACTGTAGCTAGCCATATTTGAGTGCCAGTAATTGTCTATCTGGGGAAAGCACCTCACCCACCCCGTGGCATCTACCCTCATTTTCTAGTCATTAATTTTTCATTTTTCCCACATTTTAATTTAGGGAATAAATTTAGGGCTAGTTTTAGGTCTCGGTAGGCAGATTTGTGGTGGGCGGGGAGACGTGTTTGCCTGGAGTGCTGGGCGGGAATATCGAGTGTTTGTGTGTTGCGTGGACCAATTGGCTATTAACACTGCCAATGACATGGCCCTTTATGTAGTGCAGTGTGTGTTAAGAGCTGTATACTGCTACTGTTACAGTATCAAACACTCTATAGGATCAAACTAATCCACAGAAACATGGAATTGGGTTAGGCTCTACATATCTCAAAAATGTATATATATACTGTACAGTAAAAACACGTTAGGAAAGTGCAAGAGCTAGTACAAAAGACTGAAGAGCAAAGTATTGTTACTATCGTGTGGTAAAATAACTGGGGTTGTTGATCAGGCAAAAACAGTACTCAGCACTTAGAGTATTTTACAAAATAGTTCAACTGTTGTATGAAATGCAGGGTTCTAGCTACGGTGGGTGGCGCCAGGCGTGGCTGCCCAGCACTCCTTATTTGCATCCGGCACTCAGGGTCAAATGAACTGTCCCACCCAGCACATTTTCTGCAAACGAAACTGACACGTTGCTGAAAATGTGTTATTTTGATCTCATTCCAACCACACGTGTTTAATGTTACTATTTTGCAATATGAAGAATAGAAACGCTGAATAAAAGAAACCAACTGAGGCCTAATAATGAGTTAACAGCCCTTCCAAATAAGATATTGGCTACGGCAAAAAAATTGCTGAAGTAAAAAGGATTTACTTCGGCAAAAATACACTTTACCTCAGCATTTGGTAACTGTCCGATGCTACTTGTTTACAAACTTCTACCACAGTAGGTTAACGTAATTTGTTTGTTTAAGCTCCGGAATTCCATTGATAAAACCAATACAGCCGCTTTGGGAATTTTTCCCACTTTATTACACATTAAAAAAGATAAAACGGCTGGTTCTGAAATCTAAAGGTCACACTCTGCCGTGTCATACTCATGTGTGTACAGTGATCATTTTCTTGACAGCAGGCAGTGAGTTTTGTACATACAGTAAACACCTATCGTAACAAACTTTTTAAATCAAGATTTTCCGTTAAAACTTGAAAAATTCCAACTATGTTTTGTATATAAAGCAATAATACTGAATATATTTGCTCATGTTACGATCGTGGTGGAAATTTTATCAGAAAACAATTTCTTTTCAAGTCGCTACTCGAACTGCATTTCGAGCCGTGTAGGCCTAGTGTGCAGCATTCGTAACCGGTAAGTCCCCGTACGCACGTCCTGCAATTTATCGCCTCGGCAAAATTTTTGCCGAAGTCAAGTCAATTTGTCTCGGCATTTACCTCGGCATTGCCGAATGCCGAGGCTATTTTCGAGGGCTGAGTTAACAAAACAGTTTCTAGCCATTTCTATACTGCACTTTCAGATGATCATTACATTAAAAAAACATTAAAAAAGATGGAAAAAGTACCAAAAACCAAAAAATAAGTAAACGTTAACTAAAAGACTGAATGAAATTACACATACTCAGGGGTCAAAATAAGCCTTCAACCTTTGTGGGCCTGCCGGGCCCCTAGCCCATGGAATCTAGGGGCCAAATGAGAAATCAAGGGGCCCAAAACAATAAAAAAGGACTGATAAAGTGTACGGGTGCTTTTTACGTGCTTGAAAACGTGTAGTATGAGTATAATTATGGCAAGTTGAGGCTGAAACTAGCCTGAAACCAATCTGTCCACACCCTCTTAGACCATGTTGCATGTAGGCTAGTATACATTTGGGTCATTCTCTGTCAACTCAACAAATTTCCCAAAAATCATGGCTGGGTACCATCTCAGATTTGGCTGAAATTCATTACACATATATAGCTATACTAGTCTATGGAACACACAGAAAAAAATTAGGTCAAAATTCCATTCGGTCTTTGACTTACAGCTCTTTGAACGTTGCTCCCGACCCCTAAACAAGCACTCGTGAGATGCGAAAGTGTGATTTTGGCCATTTTGGGGGTCTAATATCTTCAAAATGGAGAAAGATACAAGGCTTAAAATACATATGTGGGGTAATTAATAGCCATATTTTATGAATTTGGCATTAAAAACAGTGTATCTCTCTTCATTTGGGAGATAATGGTCCCTGAACATTGCTTTTCGTTCTGTGCGTCTGTGAATTTTTCAATTTTCAATCCCCTGTCACTCCATGAGTTTGCACATAAAAGATGCCATATTTCAGTCAAACATTATATGGGTAGATGTGAAAGCTTACATGGAGTAACAGGCCACTGGTATATTCAATGGTGAAATTATGGGGGGTCAAACATGGGCCCACAGAAAAAATGCGAAAAAATTGCCATTTTTCGAGTTGACCTTTGACCCTGTCTCTGACCTTCTATAATAATAAAATTTTTACCAGTTACTCCTCTTTATCTATTCAACTGTTGGTATGGGTTTGGTTGTGGTGTCTTGTTTACTTTAAGAGTTATGGATCAATATATGATGCACGTCTTTTCCAGCGTTTGCACTTTTTTCAATCTTTGAACCCTTATAATTTCCAAAGTTCATCTCAGAAAAGTGGCATACCACAGTTACCTGTTCCATGACTAAGCCTTTAAAACTTGAAAAAGTTACAGGCTTCTAGTGTTTCAAATGGTGAAATTACGGGGGATCAAAAAGTGGTCTGGTCAAAGCAAAAAGTCCAAAATCTTTACCATTTCCAAGTTGACCTTTGACCTCGCTATTGACCTCCAATGCATGCAACTATACAAAAATTATCTTAAGAACTGTGCAGTATCTATTTCACTCCTAAAAAGAGTACTGATTTGACTCCTTCTGTATAGAAATTACACTGCATAACATATAAACAATCAACAATCAATAGCCTACAGTATATACCAATACCTTTCTATGTATATACCATATGTATTCGTTATGTTTGTTGACCTGTTTTCATTGTAACTGTAGTATTTCACTACCCACCACCACACCACCACACAGGTTTTGCCTTCACAAAATAAAACTTAATACTAATAGCTCGGTCTACTAATGCTTTTACATTATAATATACCATTACATACTATCACCTCAGTGACAGTTGTGTTATTTTCTACTTGTCGATGGTAACAAGGACGTGATCCGAATATAGTCTTCAGACGCAGGCTTGTACTGTCGTCCACCATGGCCTTGCATTATTGGGGGACTGATTGCAAAAATGATGTCATGAAATGGCACATAGTATTCACTGCTGCAGTCAAGAGCTATAGCAGTGCCCTAGCTTCGCTGTTTCACAGGGGCGGCCCGCCCCGCCCCTCTTTTCGCCCGCCCTGCCCCTTCTCTTGACTTCCTATCCCCGCCCTGCCCCTTCTTTCAGCCGCCCTTGTAATTTTCCGCCAAATTATTAAAACGGCAGAGACAAGACAGCTGAACACGTTTATATGTCAGTGGGTATGCTTACTATAGAAACGTACAGCGTGTTCTTCACACTGCAAGCGCCATGCATTGACCTGCGATCCCAAAGTTGTTTGTTCAGCTTGTAGCTATGGAATACGACAATGTTGTGTGTCAGAAGCCCGGAGATCCGCTACGCAGGCTAATTCAACGACCAGCCTTCAAAAATTCCCCATACGTACAGTGTGGAAAAACGCTCGCATCTGAGCGAACTTTCTCACGTGCTGTACGTACTGTTGTCTCGAACTCCAGTCTCTCAACTGCACTTGCGCAAATCATACCGCTGTTCGCCGTACGCCAAACTCAGCATCTTGTATTTAGGAAAAGTTTCTCGCATTTTTATGGCATAATTTAGTAAAGTTATCTACGCGATTTTCTGGGAAAAGGTTGCAAGAAGCTAAGCGAGGTCTATACAGTATGCCCTGGCTTGACATGAAGTAGTGAAGTTGCTGGGCGGGTTTCGTAAACCAGTTCAGTGTTTATAAAGCTTGCAGCTATGCTCGCGGACTACAACCAACCAATAAGTGCGGGCAGCTAGGCTAGCTGGGGCCCAGCAGAAGGCTACTCATTACATGTAAAACGTAAGATGGCTTCGCCAAACGCAGGCGCTCACAGATGTAGTCTGAGTTGCATGGTACACGTGTACACATAGTACACAGGTGAACATCGTTATCAACAAACTATTCAGTGACTTGATCGCAACACTGCTCCATTACAGCGAAGTCAAACATTGCAAATGGGTCAACACGAATACTTATACGCCCCTTGTGCCTCCATTTTAGGGTAGGGGGAAGGTTGAATGCAGCATAACAGAGAGAACGTTCATGGTGGGAGATATGGTGGAGGCATAACTGAGCAACAGTTTTATGTGCCTGAAATTTAGAAGTTGAATGCAATGTATACTTCGACCGCCCAATTGCATGATGATCGGGGCTCTTGTATAAAGTTTAATTTACATGCGAGGCATTTTTACAGCACTCTAAAACTTTCATACAAAGCAGTAACTGCATCTAATCCGTATAGACCTGTGACTGACAAATATAAATGGCGGACGTTGTGGACAGCTACCTGACCTCATTTTCCAAGTTTACAATTAGCCTATAACAGCAGTGCTGGTATAAAACAAAAGTATGAAAATACTGTAGAGTCGTGGGAATTTCACTTTTTATCATCTTTAACAAACACGCCATAACCTCTGCTAAAGCAAGCTACTGATTTAGTTATTAATAATCAGTCCTGTGAATGACAACATTTTACTGACTGACAGATTATGTAATCAATCATAGACCTTCATAGATGCGATCCCACTTTCCTCGGCTGTGTATGCACTGAAACAATAAATTCTGGTCTTTCAAAACTTTTGCGGTTTCGCAAAGGAGTAGGACTGCTGTAATATGACATTCTACAAAAGGAAACAGGCTGTCAAGTGAACACTTCTGGGCCAGCGATCACACGGGTAAAACCTGGGTTGCCATGTAAGATCCAGATAATTAATGGGTGATTTCTTAATCACAATCACCACGTTAGGGGAGATTGGTAAGAGGTGAAACAGGGTTTAAATATAATTCAGTGGTTTCATGTTGAATTTTTGAATCGGCTCGTTTGTCTCAAGAATGTACGTATTTATGTGTAAGTCAGTAACAGCCAGTGTCTCTGAAGACACATGAGGACCTTAAAATAATGTACTACGTACTTTGGCTATCAAACATTGATATATTCCCAAATGCTGCTGCTTCAGTTTGATGCTGCTACACTTGATAATAATATGACTTTAAGGTCATTAAAATATGTTGTTGTTTTCCAGAGAAAAAGATTTCATATATTTCGTGTAAGCTAACAAAGGTTATTTTGTATACTAAAACTGCACATCATTTGCCAATAATTAGAGGGGGATGCGTAAGATAAATTTCACTTTCAAAAACCACATGCCCATACAAACAGTATGTAGTCTCTAGTATTAATTTAGTAATTAATATGCAGTCAAGAAATATTAAAGGTAAAGACAAAATAATACATATATCTATCTTACATTCACATTTTGATTCTTCCAGTCCATGGGTGTTGAAAGGTAAAAAAGACCATATTCTGGGTTGAGAGAGTAGCTAAAACCCAGGAGCTTCTGGGGGCTTCGCCCCCTGGGCCCCCACCGGGGCGTTGCCCCTGGACCCCACCAGGGGCCCTTTGGCGGGCCCCTGGACCCCGGGCCAATGGTGCGCAGCGCTTCACGCGTGCAAATTCTGCCCTCCTAATGTTCCTCCCCCCTGCCCCTTTTTCAATGAAGCTAGGGGTCTGTATAGTCTCCAGTCAACAGAATCAAACCAAATTCTTTCAGCAAAGAAAATGTTTGAATGGGTTTCTGAGAATATTCCAGGGGTTAAATACCTATTTGTCAGTGATGGACAAGTTCAGGAAAATGCTGTCACTTATGACCTCACTGACCGTTTTGCCTCTTCAAGGACCATTGCTGGAAGTAGGTCACATCACCGTTCAGGCCTCAAAATTCGTTTTCTCACTCTAAGGCCAAACATGGCCTTCGTAACCAACATTTTTCGGGTTAAACGAAGGCCAAAATTCTCTCATCTAAGGCCAAAATGTAATACACGCAGACAGGTCTGAAGGGAAGCCTAACATTAGCACAGTACGGTATCCTGCTCTATGGTTCTACTTTAAAGTGGATACTGTGCGTACGTACGTACGTATATAAACAAGTCAGCGTCCAAATTTTACGGTCGTCCGAGACGGCCAGAATTTGCGTCGGACGACTAACTTATCCCCAAACTGCTGATAAAGGCGGTCCTTCGGACGACTGAAGAAATCTTGTCAGCGTAATTCCCGTACAGCGTTAAAAGGAAACTATAACATGCACAGCCAATGAATCCCTGTTCTTTTCCGATAAATTGCGAAACTATGTATAGTGGGGTGTATCTTGAGTCTGTCAGTTTGGTCACTACGTACAAAATGCATGGCACGTGCACAGTCTACACAACACATATTAATCTGTATAACAAACATTGTGATTGGTTCGATGTTAACCAGCCAATCACAACTCGCGACATCGTCAATGGACATTTAGTGTGTGAAATCTCTCACATGCAGTTAAGTCAATGGGATTCACCCATTGACTTAATAAGCTGGCTTTCCATACCTGTTCACAGCATCGACGAACGATTGATTCGCATAGCGTGCGAATACGGTATGAAGGTGAGAAACAGTATTAGTTCACATACGCGGCATCGTGAATGCAAGTGCAAAAAAGAAATGAAGGAAGTGCACTCGGTCATAGTACAACAGGTAGGCTAGTACAGAGCAGCTTGACTGATGCATCGTCGGCCAAAAGTGGCCTTTGATAAGTGTGTGAAAAATGCCTGTCGGAGGCCAAAATAAAACTTACATCGGCCATGGCCGCGATGGCCGTCGTGAATTTTGAGGCCTGCCGTTTCATTCCTGTAAGTGATGGCAGGATGGAAGTACGGAGGCTGTCGGCAGATGAGTGTAACATTGTAAGCTTTACAGTGACTGTGCTCAAACATCTACCCCGAACCCAGTCACAATGCCCTCACTTGACCAGTATCACCTGGGAAGTATATTGCTTGTATGTTGACAAAGAGTGGCATGTGGGTACAATTGATGAAAGGTCTGATGAAAACAGTGACGTCCATGTTAAGTTCATGTCCAGAGCTATAAAGCGTTCTGGAACCCTGTACTGGCCAACAGATGACTGCAGCAATGAATGCTACAGTGTGTGCCTTTTCATGACATCATTTGTGCAATCAGCCCCCAATAATGCAAGGCTGCATGGTGGACGACAGTACAAGCTTGCCTCTGACAACTATGTTTGGATCATGTCCTTGTTACCATCGACAAGTACAAAACACAACTGTCACTGAGGTGCTAGTTTGTAATGGTATATTATATTGTAAAAGCATAGTAGACCGAGCTATTAGTATTAAGTTTTATTTTGTGAAGGCAAAACCTGTGTGGTGGTGTGGTGGTGGGTAGTGAAATACTACAGTTACAATGAAAACAGGTCAACAAACATAACGAATACATATGGTATATACATAGAAAGGTATTGGTATATAGGCTATTGATTGTTGATTGTTTATATGTTATGCAGTGTAATTTCTATAGAAGGAGTCAAATCAGTACTCTTTTTAGAAGTGAAATAGATACTGCACAGTTCTTAAGATAATTTTTGTATAGTTGCATGCATTGGAGGTCAATAGCGAGGTCAAAGGTCAACTTGGAAATGGTAAAGATTTTGGACTTTTTGCTTTGACCAGACCACTTTTTGATCCCCCGTAATTTCGCCATTTGAAACACTAGAAGCCTGTAACTTTTTCAAGTTTTAAAGGCTTAGTCATAGAATAGGTAACTGTGTTATGCCACTTTTCTGAGATGAACTTTGGAAATTATAAGGGTTCAAAGATTGAAAAAAGTGCAAACGCTGGAAAAGACGTGCATCATATATCGATCCATAACTCTTAAAGTAAACAAGACACCACAACCAAACTCATACCAACAGTAGAATAGATAAAGAGGAGTAACTGGTAAAAATTTTATTATTATAGAAGGTCAGAGACAGGGTCAAAGGTCAACTCGAAAAATGGCAATTTTTTCGCATTTTTTCTGTGGGCCCATGTTTGACCCCCCATAATTTCACCATTGAATATACCAGTGGCCTGTTACTCCATGTAAGCTTTCACATCTACCCATATAATGTTTGACTGAAATATGGCATCTTTTATGTGCAAACTCATGGAGTGACAGGGGATTGAAAATTGAAAAATTCACAGACGCACAGAACGAAAAGCAATGTTCAGGGACCATTATCTCCCAAATGAAGAGAGATACACTGTTTTTAATGCCAAATTCATAAAATATGGCTATAAATTACCCCACATATGTATTTTAAGCCTTGTATCTTTCTCCATTTTGAAGATATTAGGCCCCCAAAATGGCCAAAATCACACTTTCGCATCTCACGAGTGCTTGTTTAAGGGTCGGGAGCAACGTTCAAAGAGCTGTAACTCAAAGACCGAATGGAATTTTGAACTAATTTTTTCTGTGTGTTCCATAGACTAGTATAGCTATATGTGTAATGAATTTCAGCCAAATCTGAGATGGTACCCAGCCAACCCATTTGTTGAGTTGACAGAGAATGACCCATTTTCAAAATTTTCTCGTAACTCCGGAAGTTATTACCCGGTAAAATGAAGGGCACTGTTCAATTCCCACCGACTGTCTTCGTCAGTTCATCTTGTGAGGCTCCGCCTACATTACTCGTGACTGACATCTGTGTTTGTCTACGTGAGTGTCTTCCGTGTTGTGACAAAACAGACTCTTTTTGAGCGATGTGAACTGATTTCAGAAATAATGTGTGTTTCGCAGGTTTTTAGTAACTGTTAGCATAGGAATATACATGCTGTGCGAGATATAAGGTCGTTGAGTTGTGGATGGAGAGGTTCACGTGCAGACTGTACAATTAGACTTAAAATATTTAGGAGCTGACCAGGCCCCTTTCCCTCTAGAAGTTACGGGCCCGAGCGAATTTCTAGGAGCATCGGGCCCACCGGCCCCCGTTATTTCGAGCCCTGAATACTGTATAATATTACTAGGTAAATAAATTGTTAAAAGGTAGCACCATTTTTGATTCCTTGCCGAAGGCAGGCAAGGAATCTATGTGATGGTGATGTCAGTGTATGTGTGTGCGTATGTATGTATGTGTGTGTGTGTGTGTGTGACAACATCTCGTTAGCACTCTAGTTTTTGAAGGGAAAGGGAGAGAAGTTTCAAAGTTGGTTTGTGGGTGAAGCATGTAAAGATCTCAGCTGGGATTGGTTTTGGTGTGGTTCAAAGGTCAGCTGAGGTCACCGGTCACCAGAGGTGAAACTGTGGAAACTTTGACATGTTATCTCAAGGAAGAACACCAGTGTGAATCTCATACTTGGAATGCAGATGCTACATATTGAGTGCATAATCTTTATTGTCTTAAGTGGAGGTCAAAGGTTTTATTTGCAGCCAGAAGATATCAAACAGTATAAACCTCAAAAAGTGGTAGTATAAAACATGATATCCCAAGGTGGTGACAGTGAGGGATCTAATACAAAGCATGTGGAAACTGTTTATTGGACAACACTGATTGTTCCTATTGTCTTAAGTGGAAGACAAAAATCATATTAGGCCACCAGAGGTCAAACTGTAAAACTTGTAAGCATGTGTTGTCAAGTATGAAACATGTTTGGATCTTATATCTGGCACATAGTGGCCAAAATTGAAAGAAGCTGATGGATGTAAGCATGATACAAATCCTTGTGAGCTATTTCCAGGGATTTCTAACTTTTAATACCTGCATTTAAGCACATTCATTGTACTCAAAAGTAAATTGGCAAGAAATCATTTTAGCTTTTTGACTTTCTGGTTGAAGAAAGTGGTGGCATACAATAAATTGGTAGGTGCATTGCTCACATCTTAGCAGGCAGGTGCTCTAAAAATCAGCAAAACTAACAGGTATTTTTGCATCCTGGTTTCATTTGTTATAGGACACAAGACTGAATGCAGAAGCAGCCAAGAATGAAATGGATGGTGCAACCTTTAAGGGAAGGGTAATCAGAGTACGATTTGCTGCACATGGTGCTGCCTTGAAAGTGAAAAATTTGTCCCATATTGTTTCAAATGAACTATTAGAAGAGGCATTTTCTGTCTTTGGTGAAGTGGAGAGAGCTATTGTCATTGTTGATGACAGAGGAAAGTCAACGAATGAAGGCATCGTGGAATTTGCCAGAAAACCAGCAGCCCAAGCAGCCATCAAAAAGATTAAAGAAGGTGTCTTCCTCTTAACAGCGTAAGTGTCTCTAGCAAGGAAAGTTAGTTGCACTGTTAATATAGAGCTCTTATGAAGTTATCCTCTGGCCCATACTGTAATAGGGAACAATTGGAAATGTTTTAACTCTGATGCAGGGAAGTTAAGTGTTCAAATTTTGCATAGCAGTTTTGAGCATTTTTTCCTTCTGTAGTGTAAAATCACTGAAAACCCTATGGTTATGCTCACAAAAAAGTGCTACACATTTTTGCATTTGTGTAGCAATTTGACCAGCTTGTGTAGCAAATTGCAATGCAATACCAGATAAATTATTCCCTTTGATGGAATTAAGTTCCCACACATACAAACAGTGTATTGACTTAAAGGTCACATTGCTTACCAGCAAGTAAGAACACAATGCTTACATTCATGAGAAGGCAAATGGGACCTGGGAGAAGAGAGGTTTTGAAATTCAGAAGAAACATATTCAATATTTCCAGTTCTTAAATGGTATACAGGTTACATGAAATACAGCTTAAACGAGGGTTAGGTCAAGAGAGGTTTAGAAGTGGTGCATTTTGTATATATCCAAACAACTAGGTTTTGTTGCATCTACAGTAATGCTTAATGCCCATAAAATGGAGAGGATTGTTGTCTTGAGCTACTAATGCTTAAAATTAACAACAAGAACAAAAAAGAGATGAATTGTAAATGTTTCCAATGGTGCTTTTATGAAAACTTATCCATCTGGAAGAAGTGTAACCTCCTACCAGGTGGTGGGAAACTGAAGATGAAATACCTTTTTGTGCCTGTAAAAGTGCATTTTCCAACATCATGTGAAAGTAACCTATCAAACCTGATTTGGTCTTAAGAATCAGCATCAAAAAAGCGTTGAGGTGCAACATAATTGTTCCTTTGTTGTAAGAAAGAAGTGAGTCCAGTCAACCTCACATTGACCTCTACGGAACTTGTTTGAAGGGTTTTACATATACAGTATGGTATCATTTAGTGTATTCATGACTTCATGGTGACAGATCTTTGAAATTGTGTTCCCATTTACAGGTCAACACGGCCAATAACAGTTGAACCACTGGAGCAGAAGAACGATGAAGATGGTCTCCCAGAGAAAAATATTCCTAAAACTGCAGTTTTTTATCAGGAGAGAGAGGTCCCACCAAGGTTTGCCCAGAGGAATTCTTTTGAGTTTGAATGGGGGCAACGTTGGAAGCAGCAGGCTCTTGAGGAGGAGAACAAACGAGCAAACCTAGAGGCAGAAATTCAGGCAAACAGAGAAAAGCTAGTGGAAGAAGCAGAATTGGCAAGGCACGATTATCACACAAGGCAGATGAGGGAAGGTGAGATGCTGAATTGTTCAGGAATTTTTAAATTTCAAGGCTTCCTGCTTCTCTTACTCTTAGGACAGGTACCTCATACGTTGCATATGCTTCGTAAGAGCTATACTTACGGATGGCCTATGTTAAGGTACATTATGTGACTCTTTGTTAACCCAATATCATTGGACATGACATCCATAATTTGCATTTATGATTTTGAAATTCTAATTGTAAAGCAATCAAAGAGCGACGTAACCTAGGTTTTTCTTCAAGGCTGATGTAAGTATGAATTCTTACACATGATAACTAAATACAAAACAGGGGCAATTTGCCTTTCAGCATCCAAAATTGTCGAGGAGGTTGAGGAGGGCAAGAAAGACAAGATGTCATGGAAATTGTCCTCATCCTTTCCTAATTGCCTACTAAGCAGTTAAAATATCCCATGTGGGCCCCAAAATAGCCCTCGTATATATTAGGGGGTTTAAAGTCCCTGAAGTGGAATTTAAAATTTTTAACCTATGCATGATGCAGTACAGTTATGTGGCAGTTTCTTGAGTATTTAAGCCCAATGCCAGGTCTTAAAAGTGTGACTTTCTCATCTGGAGCTACAACCTGCTCTTATGAACCTTAGCTTTTCTTGACACTTTGTTGGTATCATTACTTTTATCACATGTATGTACACACAGAACCCAGTATAGGCAATGCATGATCATTTGTCTGCAGATGGGCTGGTTTCCCAAATCATGGAGTTTACAGGAGTTTATCTTGTTAAGCTAATTTTTGTACAGCACTGTGAAGAAGGTCTATTTGCCCTACACTTTGATGCAAAGCTGGAAAACCATTGTTCGCCAACAGTTCCCTGCTCAAAACTTCAACTTTTAGAAGAGAAATGTATACTTGCCTTAGTTGTGAAAAAAAACTTGAGACATTGGAAACCATGCTGCTGCAAGTGCACACATTTTGCTTGTGGCTGTGGTCAGGGGTCATCTTAGGTAAACACACACATTCATGCACAGACAACAGACACTGACTGCATTGCAGTATGGTTATTGCTTGTGCCTTTATAATTTGTTGCCTGTAAAAGTAACTTGTACTGTACAGTGAGACTTGGCATGCTTCACTGTGGACCAGGTTTGTACATAGCAAAGGGGATGCTGTAATTGAAAACAAGGCACTCTTGCCTAATGTTGAGATTATTGATATCTACAACACATATCTAGCACTTTTGCAGTTCTAAACAAAACCCCTTGTTTGCCCTTCATATCAAATATGACAGACATGTGACCTAGATGGCACTTCGAGAAGGTGTTGGTACTGCTGGTAGATTAAAGTGAACAATGATTTTTTCTTTCCTTTCAGAACTTCTTCACCGCCAGAAAGAACTTGAACGACTAGAAGAGCAGCGAAAGGACTTGGAAGCAAGGTAAGTTTGTAACAGTGGTGTTGAAATCTCAGGACAGAAAACTGAGGTTTTCTGTACAATTTTTAAATAGCATTTGAGTAGCAAACCACAGGAAGGCCTTTTAGCCATTGTCCTAGTTGATTCCTTGCCAAAGGCAGAAGGAATGAATGCGATGGTGGTGTCGTGAGTGTTTGTGTATACATGGCTTTGCTTGTAAACACGATATCTCAAGGAGGGTAACTGTGAGGGATCTCATACTTGACAGATGGATACCCCATATTGAGCAGATGATATTGTAAAAACTGTAAAAAGCTATGAAAATGCTTGTAAAGGCAATATCTCCAGAAGGAAGACATCAGTGAATTTCATAGTTGGCATGTGAATACAGTATACTAAGTAGATGATCGCTAATGATTTTGGTGCAGGTCAAAGGTCATTTAGGGTTACCAGGGGTCAAATAGTGCAAAACAACTTGAAAACAACTTGTAAACATGGTATGTCAAGGTGGGTAGGCTTGACGGATGTCATACTCAGGGCTGGAAAAAATGTTTATTTCCTGGGAAGGGAGTACAATTTTCCTCAGTTCTTTCCATATTTTGATGTATAAAAAGGAAAATTTCCCTCCAGTTGCTAAAATTTCCCTCCAAATGCAAAAATTTCCCAGGAAGGAGCCTCCCAGCTTCCCAACTTTTTCCACCCATGGTCATACTGTGCATGTAGATACTCCATGTTGAGGTGATGAGTCCTATTGTTTTGTTGTTGGTCAAAGGTGATGTAGGGTTAACAGAGGTCAAAATGCTAAAGAGGTAAAAATTGCTAATAAACATTTAATCTCAAGATGCATAAGCTTGAGAGGTCTCATACTTGGCACTTTGTTCACCTTACTGGGTGTAGGTGATTCTATAGTTTTGGTGAAGGACAAAAGTCATTTGGGGTTACTAGAAGTCAAAGTGTGGTAAATCTGGTTAATTTAATATCTGAAGAGGGAAAATGTATATGAATCTCAGACTTAAAAGTTGGGTACACAGTATTGAGCTTATGGGCCATACAATTTTGGTCGAGGCCAAAGGTCAGTTGGGGTTACTTGAGGGTCAGATTTTAGAAGCATGAAAATTACTTGCATGTAAATCTCAAGAATTGTTACATTGTTGGATCTCATACTTATCTTGTATTGATAAGATCTCTATTGTTTTGGTGGGAGTTAAAGGTCTTTTGATCTTACCAGAGGTCAAAACTGAAAACTTAGTAAACATAATATGTCAAGAAGGGAAACTTCCATTAGTCTCCTACAAGTTAGTTTGTGAGTGCTCCACATAAAGTAGAAATAACCAGTAGCATAGCTAGGGGAGGGCAAGGGGGTCAAGTTGCCCCGGGCGCCACTCTAAGGGGCACCAAATCGAGATCACTTAAAAAAATGTTGGAGCTACCATTTGCCATGAGCATGATATTCATATAGCAATTTCATCTTTTAATAAAATAATATTTACGATATTACTAGTGTTTCCCCTTTTTATATGCGGTAAATAGCCCTTGGAAGTGCCATTTCCAGTGATCTGGGAAGCATTTTGGGGCAAAATTTTCTTGCGCCCCACGCCAACCCACGGTGCCAGTGGCGTGGAGTGCTGAAAGTCTGTCTATGGGCTTGCCCCCCCCTTGAAAAATTCCTGGCTAGGCCTTTGTCAACACTGTGTGAAAAGTAGCATCTAAACTCTTTTCTGGGAGAAAAATATTTCCCATGAAAAAAGTTTGGCCCCCTGAATTTTTGTCTGCGGAGGCCCATGGACAATTGGACATTTGTTCTATTTAAGATCTTGAGTTGTGTAAGTATTCATAAGATTACCTCCCTGAAAGATGGGGGGTAGGGGCGCCAATTTCGTTTTTTGCCCCAAGCGCCACAAACCCTAGCTACGCCACTGGAAATAATCAGAAGATTTTGGTGAAGGTCAAAGTTCATTTTGAGTCACCAGAGGTCAAACTGTGGAGGAGTTAGGTGAGGTTTAACAGCCCAGTTTCCAATCAATTGGCCACTGCCTTTTCTCCAGTTGTGGCTCTCTGTCTTGTTTTCCCTTACTCCATTGCTTGTGTGGAGCATCACGCACAACGGCAGTAGGTTCCACTTTTAAAGTCTTTGGTATGACTCAACCTGGGAATGGAACCCGGGCCTCCAGCGTGAGAGGCGGATGCTCTACCGCTAGACCGGTCTGTGGAGGAAACAGTGGATGGAACCTTGTTAACTTAATCATTATATTGTGTCCTCAGGAAACCATTATTATATCCAAGAGGCAAGGAATGACTAAGCCTTTTGGCTCTCTGGTACTGAATTGATAAAAGAGCTGTGGTGGCCAGTAATTGCAATAGAAGAGATCTGTGGTAACTGCAGGAAATTTGTCATGCCAAAAATATGCAAAATACTGAAAAATTTGAGAACAACAACATTTTAAGTATTTTTTTATGTGCAGGCGCCATGGCTTGCAGAGGCAAAGGGAAGATCGATTTGGCACCCCTATGAATGAAGATCCTATGATGAGGCAGAGGCAACAAGAAAGTATGCAAGGGAGGACCCCCGAGGGTATGGAAATGCAACAAGGTATGAGGCCGGAAGACATGAACAGAAGAGAAGGCGTAAGTTGGATTCCTCGTTAAGGTTTTTTTTTGTTTCTTATCCCTGTGTGATGGTTTTTACTTCTACTAACAATTTTATGCACAGTTCGAGACTGAGGAGGAAATTTTGCAGATGTTTGGGAAATTTGTCTGAAAGTTTAGGGTTTAGATAAGTTTAGGATTAAGTATTAGTATAAATGTACATTAAGTTTTTAGCAGCTAGTGCAGTATTTTAAGATGATGTTTAGATGGTTAGGTTTGCCTCTAGGATGCCATTACTCAGTACAGGAAAATTGTACAAGTTACCTTGTCACTGTCTAGAAGGGGAGTGATAAAAAATTTCAGTCTGTGACTTTGTAGTTCCAATGCCACAGTTGTATTAACATATTCTCAGATGTGGCTGGAACAATATCTTCAAAATTGAAACAAAACCAAATTTGGAAGGATAATCTGTATGATTTTCCTGCCCACAGGAAAGGTTCATAGCTGGCGGGGGTAGTGGAGGACTACCACCACCTCCACCCCCTCCCCCTCTCCTGATGGACGGTTCTGGCAAGGGCATGATGGGGGGACAGGCTGGTGAAATGCAGACTGTGAGTTGCAAATTTTTGTGTCATCATACTTTGTGGCTTAGTTACAGTATTCAGAATGATGAAAAATGGAGTGAAAATCTTGTTGCACTACTTGGGATAGGGTATTGTATGGGATGCTGATGTACTATTGGGCAGAAACAGAGGGTAAGGGGAAGACTTGGAACCTAGAGGGTTAATGAATTGGCCTTTCCATGTTTGTTCTGTTCTGTACATAGATGGCTGGTCTTGGGAGTGAAAAATGGTAGCATTGCCAAAAGGACTGTTAGAATGGCTGAATGAGCATCATATATTAAACAGCCAGTACAGTATGTTGGAAACATCAGAGTAGAAACATTCTAGAGTTTCAGTTTGAGTATATTGCTAGTATTAATCCGATAACTGTAGGACTACATAGTAGTGAACTGTATACTTGACAGGATGCATGCAATCATTCAAATCTTTTAACTTGATCGAGTTACTGATCATTGGTGTAGGTTTGTGGTAAAAATGTTTGGACCATTCCATATTTTGCAATTTCTGCTGACAGTTAAGACAGGGAAGTTAAATTTAACTAACATTCTTCTACTTCTAGGTTGCAGTTGATTACAAATATCTTTCATTTGACAGGAGTCAGTACTTACCTGTCCTTTGCCTGGAAGGTCAGATGTGTACTGTTCAACAGCTTTTCAGCTGTTTTAAGATCTCACAAAGAAATTAATATTTCCTAACTTAAATCTGTGACTGTCACAGTATATGTGGATGCTTGTAACTGAAGGAAACATTTTTTTCAGACTGGAAATATATAGTTCTATACTGCTTATACTTTTCATGCCATTTCCAGTGTCACTGAAATTGCAGAGACTGGAAGTGCGCAGAATTGGTGATTTTTCTTTGTGCGTAAAAGGTTCATGCTTCTCTGTTGTCACTCCGGAGGCCGACCATGCATTCTATTAATAATTTAGAGTGGTTTTCACTTACCCTAGATTGTTGAGAATATGTGCAAGACCAACTCTTTTCATTGGGACCTTTTTGTGAGAGGTTGATCACTTCTTTCACATTTGACAGATGGAGAAACCTTTGATGGCAGTGAATACTCTTCACATTGAAATGTATAGTTGTATACTATGCATGTGATTGCGATGTCTTTAGTCTCAAATATTCCCCCTGCTCCAGTTGTAGTGAAATGAGCTAGAGAGATCTCAATCTTTCAGTGTTTGTACTGATGCTATGAGGGTTTTTTTTTTGTAGTAATACATCACTTCTGTTACTATAAGCAGAAAGTAACTCAAGACAAATCACAAAATTCAACCAGGGACATTGTTTAAAGGTGTAGTGGGCCATTGCTCATATATGACCCTTAGTCTTGAATAGGTATGAGCCAGAAATAACCTTCTCTTCATCAATAGGGAATTGGAGAACTTGAATTATCAAAGATGAAATGGTATGAATTGTAAATCTCACATTTTCAAGCAACTAAATCAGAGATGAATTGAATGATTAAGTTCATAAACTGCTCTAAGAAAGTCCAGGCAGTGCAATTTCTAGGGGCAGATTGTAAGATGATTCACGTTTACACTGTGCAAGGTCTCTGAATGAACATAATTTGGCCCTGTCTGTGGCTGTTTAGCGCCACATGATGTCCTCAAGTCCTGGTAAATTTATCTCTTAGTTAAGGAGAAAACTCATACTAACTCAACTAAAATTTGGCAAAAAGACAGTGTTATGAAAGAGATTTTTCATAATTATTTGGAAATAACCATACTTGTTAACCCCTGTGATGAAGTGAGGGATTTGCTACTCCCTGAACAAACCTTGTAACTTGAATATTGTAATATACTATTTGTCTTTCTTACAGCAGGTTATATCAAGTTTTTGAAGAGCTGCTACTGAAAGGTTTTATTCTGAATATTTATGGCCATATAAGATGTCCTCAATACTTTTTGCACATCTTTGGTTTTTCAAAAAGAAACAAAAAATGTCTGGAATGTTGTTCTTTACAGTTGATGTAAGTATGGGTGATATGATGAAGTTTAGACCAAGGCTTATTGTTGTACTCTATGCTTCTGCCTGCTGCCTGGATGAAACAAGTTCTGTAAATACTTTCAAGCATAGACTGTATTCTTGCTTTCTGTAGTGAAAAAATTAACTGTTTTTAAAGAGGTTGCAATTTAAGCCTACTCTGAGTTATCAGCTGTGGGCTTAATTTGTTGTAAGGTTTGTGTGATACTGTACTGTTGATTTGCTCAGTGGGGAACGGAGTCTGACGTAAAGAGGTTGGAAAGTTAAAACTGACACCCAGTAAAGATAGCTTGTCATTTTGAGGCACTTGTGACCAAGATGCCTATCCTTGGACATTCCTGAAGTGGGTTTTTCCCCTTGTTGTGGTTTCAGTTAAAGCCTTTTAGTTATGTTTAGTAATGCCTTTGGTATGTCAACTTTTCATCTTTTACATAAAACTACTGAACATAAGTTGAACTGTTTGATTGTGAGTAGTTGTTTTAAAATGTATGTACACTGTTCATTTAAGAATGTTGGAAAAACTTTTGAAGTTTGTTCAAGACTACATTGCACAGTGCTCCACCTCCCACAATATCCCATTGCTTCAACCATTCTATCTACATTGATAAACTGTGTAAGCAATTATGCCACTACAGTCTTAAGTACAGTATGATGTAGTATGGTACGGCATACATACTGCACTATTGCAATAGCTTGTAGCATGCAGAAATGTTGAATGAAATACAACAAGATGTCGTGACTTGTTACAGAAGTCCTCTGGACACGTGGCCTCCTGATAAAACAGTGAATCGTGGATGTTATTGTCATAAAAATCAGTGTGCTCTATGCATGCACCCAAACTTGTAAACATACATTACTATTCAAAATCTGCAGGTTTGTGAAATAAGTACTGACTTCTTGCTTTTGTTAGCTGAAAATCACTCCTCAAGTTACTTCGGATTAAAAATTCATCTTCATTTTAGAAATTGGGAAAAATACTTTTTCACAAAAGTTTGCATAACTTTTGATTTGCTGCAACATCACCATCTCATTTAATGTCTCAGTGGGGCTAATGAAGTTAGTGGTTTGAAACAAATATAGATTCAACAGCCTTTTTTGTTAAGGTGCCAAAGGAGCTCAGTAAGCAATTTATTGCAGTTGGCATATGCAAGCCAAGAGAGGACTTACAGAGTGCAGGGCCCTCAGCTGGAAGGAGTGCATGACCATGAAGTTTTGCCTTTTTGGTTTTACTAGTTCCATCAAAATGTTTTATATTGTAAGTTTGATACACCCTATATCGTTATGAATTCACAGAATACATTACATATCATTAACCGTGTTCAGACATCAGCTGATGAATATACTTCAAAATGTGCGTTAGTCAGAGATTGGCACTGATGGTTGTAAATACTTATGTAGTGATTTTGTACCTTTTAGGATACAGGACCTACTGTAAGGCCATGACTTCTTCAGCCCCCACTTAAATCTAACCACAGGGCATATGCATGTGGTTGTGGTGTAGGAACGCTCGCCACATCCTACAGTAACTGTAAATGAGCAAAGTCATTGCAAGAAAGGTCAGGTGGGCCCAGTTTTAGTATGTTTGTAAGGTTTGGGCAAATGTGCAACTTTGAGGACCAAAAATGCATGGTAATTTGGGTGCAGACGCAAAATAACACTATGTTAATTGCAAAAAGTGCAATCACATAATGTGGCTGTTGAACCTGTCATGTGATTGAGTAGAACAGCACTGGTCAAGTATAGTTTCATTACTGAAGCCCGTTCAGATTTTATTTGGAATATTTTCCCATGCTGTTTTCTTCTTGCATCTCACCTGTCAACAGATGTAACAGCAGTGCATAGCTTGCGAATCAACATGTGGGTATACCTATCTCAAGTTGAATAATTGTTCTGAAAAAGTAGTTTTGCAGTTCGATCTTGTTATGGTAGCAGCTCCCTTTTATTGCTACAAGAGTACAGCACAGTGATGCAACGGTTTATTTTGCATTTACAATTCAGGTCAGCTGTATGTTTGCACTGCATATGCTGGCATTAGTGTTACAGTTTATTGATAATTTAAACAAAGTACTACTTGCAAAGAATTCCCTTGCATCCACATAACTTAATGGAGAAGCCCCATTGACTCACTGTTGAAGTTTTTGGAAGCAAGGTTTATGAGAAAGACCTCTTGTTATCCTTTCTATCACATAACTTTGTTACAATCTATCTAAGAATAAAAGGAAACTAACTTTGTATGGCACCATATTTTCTAAAATTAGGAACTTTGTATTAGAGTAATGTATCTGTAGTTATGTCATGTCAATAAAGATGGTAATACTAAAGATATTAGTCCATAAACAAAAACTTTTTCTACTCTGTGGGGCAGTAAGCTAAGTCATGTTTGCCGATTTGTCGGGTCCCTAAAAAACTGCTTTTTGAAGCAAGAAGTGAAAGCTGTAGCCGTCTTTAGTCCATTGTAATGATATGCATGGAGGAATATCAGCTAGGCTCATCAGCAGCTCTGCACTAGCTCAGATCTGGTTGCTTTACCTGGTTGTTGTAATTTTGTGCATATATGAATTTCTTGCATGCATTCCCAGATGAAGTTGGCCTGAATTTTCTGCAAGGTGGGCATGAAAACTGGACATTTTGGTAAATTTAACAAAAAAATAGGCAGTGAACTTTTAAAAGTGCAATTGCACCTCAAAAATGTATTGTTCTTTTGTCTAGTCCCTGGTATGATGGTCATAGTCTGTGTTGCTTTTGTTGCCAGTGTTAGGCATAATAAACAGTGAGCAGGGTCAGTATTCACTTTCAGGGATGTAGCTACAGTGGGCGGTGCTGGGCGGTGACACCCAGCACTCGATATTCCCGCCTGGCACTCCAGGCAAACACACGTCTCCCCGCCCACCACAAATCTGCCTACCAAGACTGAAAACTGGCCCTAAATTTAATCCCTAAAGTAAAATGTGGGAAAAATGAAAAATACATGGCTGAAAAATTTGGTAGATGCCATGGGGTGGGGTGAGGTGCTTTCCCCAGACGGGACAATTACCCGGCACTCAAATTTGGCTAGCTACATCCCTGTTCACTTTAAAAAGTGCTAAATGTAAAACGAAAATGCTTTTGAAAAACTTCCAGTTCAAACTTTTTTTTAATGTTTTTAAATGTTTTAAGTTTGAAACATTTCTCCAAGTGGTGAGCTTAATTTGTAAAGTACAGTCAGTGAAGTTGTTTTACCATTCCTGTGGGATCAGGTTATCATAGTAGGAAAGGTCAAGGTTTGTGCTAGTTGTGACAGAACTGTTATTGTTGCCAGTATAAGGCATCATGAGTTAACAGAGGATCATGGCAAAATTTAAAATTTCTCTCAAGTGGTACTTTCAGTTTACCCACACACTTTTGAAAGTTGGCAACATAACCTCATGAAGGCATTTTGGTTCTTTTTATCAGATTCACATAAAAGATCATGTGTGGAGAATTGAAGAACTGTGTAAAAAACCAGCTCCCTTTTTGACTCTGCCAAAGTCAAAAGAAATCTATGCAGTCAGGGTGTTGTGTGTATGTGTGTGTTTGCTATGCTTGGCTTGTAAAGGCAATATCTCAGGATAGGAAAGATGGATACTTTCATGCTTGTTACATGGTGTTATCATACTGAGGGAAAGAACCCTATTGTTTTTGGTGGAGGTCATAGGTCACCTGAAGTCACTAGAGGTAAAAAATGGAAACCTTGTTCACAATATCTCAAGGAAGAAAGCATGGATGGTTTTAACATGATGGGTCACATGTGGATTTGCTACTGTATGGTGAGTAGATTATAAACAATATTGGTTTGGTCAAGGTCAAAGTTTACCTGAAGTCCACCAGTGGTGAAGCTAAAGAACTTGCTTGGAAACACACTGTCTCATGTTAGGAATTATGGATGATTTTCACACTTGGTATATAGATTTGTCATATTCAAAGGAAGAACCGTACAGTTTTTGGTGAAGGTCAGAGGTCACTAGAGGAAAAAACTTTTAAGTATAAACATGATATCTCAAGTTTGGAACTGGATTCTTTTCACTATTGACATGTGGTTTATGTAATTAGTAAATGAATCCCATTGGTTCTGGTGGAGGTGAAAGGTTATCTGAGGTCACTGGAGTTAAAGTGGTAATAAAATTACAAAGTTTGTTCATGGGTTCTCCAAGTGCTCTGGCTTTTCTGCCACTTATCAGGATATGCCATCAAATTCAGTTACACAACTGATTAAGTTGGTTGCTCTGGAGATCTGAAGAAACCTCGTGGGGAACAGTAAAATAGCTCAGTTTGCTTACTTTTCTTGAAGCTGCTGAAGACAAGTCTTCATTGCGCTCTGTTGAAGCCACTCAATTATATTCTTGTTCTCACTGTCTCAAGTTTGTGTGATTACATCTCATGCATTAAGTCTTGTGTCATCTTAGGGTTTAAACTCCTCATGGGAGTAGTTTCAGGTTGCTGCCTGCAGTGGGAGGTAGCCAGCTGGACTTTCTTAAAAAGCACTTTGTGATGAAACTGTCAGTTTGAAGCTGGAAAGTGAAAGTACTTAAAATGTATTTTCAGAGGCAAGATACCACCTAAGCCTTCAAGCTTCTGGTTTTATCCAATCTTACACTAAGTTCTATGTATTTGTCTTGGTAGCTTCCTGTTCAGGCTTCCATTATAAGTGGTTGCCAAGTGTAACTATTTATATTGAACTTGTCAGGAAAGTTTCAAAGCCAGTGTTGTAAACTTGGGAAGGACTATATTTCATAACAATTGAAGGTCAGAGCTTAGTAAAAACAATTTTTCTATCTTCCATACTGTAAATATGACTCATGGAAATTATAGTATTTACTTCTTCCAACTGTGTCTGTTAACAGTCATTATGATTTTCTGAAGTGTGAGCATTTTACATGTATATACCTCAGTCACAAGACAGGTACATTCATAGGTATTTCAGTGGTTGTCAATCCCATTCACATTGAATCGTACCAAGTCGTCAGTGCTTCAAGCCTGCCACTACTGTATGGTTTGTGGAAACCTTGCCTATTAAAGTGTAGTATGAACAGGTACTTTGTGTTTTTGAATATCAGTCAGTTTCTACACCCACTGTTCATTGTACGTGTGTTTGGTGTGTTTTTCCAAGCTTTGCAATAAAAGTTGTGTTTTTATTTGCAGTAATACACAGTTACTTTATAGTTGTTTTAGTGTTCATGCATATAAGCACTGTATGTAGTTAGTAGTTAATTCAGTAGTGTCAGTGGCGTGTATAGTGTAAACTTAATCAGGCAGCAGACAGAGCAGCAGTCAACAGTTTTTAAGTCACAACAGTCAGACATGTTTTAAGATTAATCAGCAAAAAAAAAAAGTGCAGTTCAAAGTTAAAAATTATAAATACATGGATGCTATGAGATGTAAATCCTTTCAGTAGTGGCTCATTTGCTTTTCATACATGTTATTTGTGGGTGATTTCCACATAGGTAATTTGTGCATATTCTCTCATTTGCTTTGTTTTTTTACCCAATTTCTCCTTCCCATGCATTCGCTATTTTCCTGGTTCTACCTCCATCCTTGTAATCAACGATAACTGGACCATGGAAACCTCCACACTCCATACAAAAATAAAATACACGACCGCTTGGCTGGAAAACGAACCTTTCATCATGTCTATGAACCAAAACTAAAAAAATACAAACCATTTGTGCAACTTTTGTAATCGGGATCCTTTGATACTTTTGTAAAACTGAATTCCCATTGTTATAAACAATCTTACTGCACAATTGTGGGAATTGCATATTGACCCCATTACGACTACCCAGCAGCGACAATCCCGATTTGATCAACCAGGAGCTGGGGGTGGCTTCAATGGAAATGCTCGAGGTAACCTACCCCCTGGAGGGATAGGTGGTGCATCACCAGGTCAACAAGTTGGTGCTGTAGGAGGCAACTTTGGTGGACAAAACATGCCTGGAAACCTTGGAGGTGGCATCAATACCAACCCTAGACCACTGATGGAAGATGTGAGAGACATGGAACTTGGGGGTGATCGCAGGGGTGATTACGGGGGCAATCCAAAACGTCCTCGTCGCTTTTAAGTTGAAATGCTGTAGATGGTTCCATTGTAATTCGACAGTGTACAGTATCATGACACCCTTAACTTTTTGAACTTTGTGTTTACTGTTCTTCAAGTGTATTACTTCTTAGAGAAGCTCTTGATAGCTCCAGGACTTACAGCAAGACAGCGTCACTTTTGTTTTGTGTTGTGTAAATCTGCAGAGTTGTTAGTGAAGCCTTGGTGAGGTTACACTCAGACAGTAAGGTCTAGACCCAAAGTCATAACTTTTAAAAGGAACAGTTCAGTTGGTATAAAGCCTGCCATATTCAGGCAAGTTCCATCAAGCATATCATGTGAAAAGTGATGGTGCAAAAGTGAACTTATCCAGAGTTTGAAAGTTTGTAAGGATTTGCAGAAGACTGCAGGTATACAATATTCTTCCTGAACTTTGTTGGTTCTTCCCTTCCCAGTGGGTAGGACTGCTAAATTTTGTATTGCATGCAAGTTTGTAAGATAGTAAAAGCAAAACCACTCATTCAGTGAGTACCACTAGTACATGTAAAATTTTTAACTTGAAACACCCATTTTTTTTATCTCTTGCATTGTCTTAGAAGGCTAACTCGCACACATTTTGACAGTTGAAAAAAAAAAACACAGCAAGATGAAATGCTGAATATATTATGCTTAATAATTTCAGCTATAGTTCAACTATAGGAATCACCTGATACCTGACTTGTACAATACTCATTAAGTTTAACTTTCACCTCTGGACAGAAATAAACAGAAAAAAGAAATTGTATAGACACAATAAGGTTGGAAGCGCTTCATCACATATTTAGTGTACAGTTAAGCCTATCTTTCCCCTTTAAAAGAAATAATGCTTGTAAGTATGAAGCCTCATTTCATGTTAGATTTATTCTTTTTGATAGATTTTGAAACAAACAGGAATTCCCTTAAATTGATCAGGAAATTGTGATGAATTGTTTTTTATTGTCGTAGTTGCTCAACTGATCGAGGTTTTAATATTTTTTCTACTTTTCAAAAAATAAATTTTGAAGTTTGTCTTTTAACTATCCAGTTAGTAGTATGAGTGTAATAAGGATCAGTTTCGTAACCAAAAAAAAAAAGCAAAGAAGTCTTAGTAGTTTTCTTCCCCATTCCAAGTGACTTGTTCTTTTTCAGACTTAACTATTGAAAGTTGTTTTAGTTGTGTAAAGTATTTTTGATTGTAAGTCATATTAAAAGTTGTGCTTAGTGACAAATTGTGTGAAATTCCTTTTATTTCCTTTTTGACTGAAATGCCAGACTTTTCTGATCTTGTGGACCCTCATAGGATTTCTTCGCCCTGTAGGGAAAACAGGATAAGTATGGAGCAAGTCTGGAATTTATGTATTATCTTCAAAAGACTTTTAAAATTTTATGTTTATGGTCTGGAAGTATGAAATCTAACACAAATGCTGTGATAATGTTGCCACGCTGTCAGCAGTTCGTGAATTATAAAAAAAAAATACTACACCGGCCCTAAAATGGAGATCTTTGGTCTCGAAAAGGTCTTTCCTTCTAGTAACCTAAGTGTGTGAACCCTGAACTTGTTCTGTCACACCCACTTGCTACCTGTTGGTTATACAGGGTAGGAGCTGACATCTATAAAAAGGAAGGCAGGTTATCAGAAGAATCTGGCCCTGCATGACATGAAATTTACATTTGGATATTTGATGTGAACGGCATATAAAACCTAGAGAATAGCCACAATTCTCATCAAAATGTATCAAATATTGGTCATTTAAAAGGGTTATTTCTAGTTTGCACTATCTCATGAATAAACATAAGCTAAATAGGAAAATTTGTGACATCAAAAGAGGAACTTGCCAAATATGGCTAACGTTATACTTTTTCCAACCTTCCTTTTAAGGACACTTCTAGCATTGTTATGCCCTGAGGTATTTATTTTGGAAGTTAAATTTGTCTTCTTAAAACTGTCAGTATCATGCAACAAACTGTGAGCTGTGAGGTAGTTTTTAATTGGTAACAAGTTTTATTGGGTTAACAAAAGAAATTGCTAACACTCTGCAACACTCCACATCATTATTTTTGCATGGGCAGTGAGTAAAGTCAAAAACCGTCGAATTTGTAAGGGTATATCTTAAAAAGGGTTGAAAGTCTTGAACTAATTCCAACTGATCTTTCGTTGGGGGGATTTTCTTCTTTATCTGCCAAGCAAAAACAGCTCATGTTGGTGGCATGTCACCATAACTGAAATAAAGAAAAATACTGTAACTTTAAAACAAGCGGTACTTGCCAACTCCATGACAGTAGAACCTAAAGCCTATAAATTGCATTTAAAAATTAGGATGATCTGTGTTTGAATTGAAGATAATACTTGCGAGATGAAGTCTCATCAGAACAGTGTGGGAAGAAACTATCATCTTATGGTTTAAATACAAATCAAGGAAATGCAAACGTTGCAATTTAGTAACTGTGCACCATACAGTGTCAGCAGTGGTGTCTGGTTCCTTGACAAAGCATACCCTGACAACTTCCTCCAAAGAAAGAACATTCATTAGAAACAGTTACGTCGGCTTTTATAGTGCACAGGATACCTCATGCAGTTCTCAATTTCCCCATGTCACTGTATGGAAGTTTTTCATACTTCTTTGGTTTGCAAATATTATAGGCAGTGGGAAAATACTTATTATGAATATGGATACGGTGATACACAGCACTGCAATGTTCAGCCTTTGCATTTAGTTTCAGTAGATAAATAACTTAAAATCAATTTTGAGTCTTAATTTCTTAATTCTACTTTGGGAAGAAAAAAAAAAGAAAACATGGTCAAGTGATGGCCTACCTAACCAGGATATTAAATGAACCATGGATGATTTTTCACAAATTAAGACCAGCCTCCTTTCTTCACTGCCTGTGAACTGTGTAAATGAGAGTGGGATAAACTTTGGTGAACTGAATTGGAACCATTTCTTGAAGCTCTACAGTCTGTCCATTTTATGTTGCCAGTAGGTCCTGTAGGAAAAGAGAGCCATGTCTGAAAGTTGTGACTATTCATGTGCAAAAATTTGTAACTTCCTTATTTCCTGTGGGTGGTCATGTATTACAAACCTTGTTGCATTATTCAAAACATTTCTAGACAACTAATGAGTGGAGACTTCAGCTTTCCGAGTCTTTAAACTCAGTTACAGATTATCAGTATGTCAGAAACCCCTTCATTGTAGCTGTATGAGTTACCAGCTACTTGTATTACAAGTTCTTACTCAATGCCCATCGCTGAGGAGTAAGTCTGATTTCATGGTGTGAATCATAATCTCAGACAACAGACTGGCAGACATATTTAAGTGTTGCTCCAGGTATGAGTCCATGGCCAACAATAGCAACATTTGGCGATGATCATACTGAGAAATAAGTTGCAGAGCAGTGTTTGCAATAGGCCATGGGATTGTGTGCCTCCAGCTCTCTTCCCAACAATCCCACAAGTTTAAAAATTGTGTGCGGGACTTTACTGCTTTGTTATTCATCACCTGCCAGCAGTCTGCTTAGCTATTAGAAAGCATCCTGGTATGTCCTGAGTAGAAATTTGTACTTTTTGTTGGCAGCCGAACCAATTAGATCAGGGTACTTGATTTCAAAATGAACATAATAAAGAGTGAACATGGTTGGACCTTTAAGATCTGTAGTTGCAGGATTGAGAAACCTACCACCTTGACCTGCATACACGTACCACAACCAATATAACATTTTCTGAGCCTACTGTGTGCTGTACATGGGGTCACAGTCACCCCCCAAAAATAATTTTTAAACAACATGCAAAGTAAAAGAAAAACTGCCAAAAGTGTTAGAACATGTTCGTTATTACCAATGATATGGTACATGATTTTTCTAAAGCCCAGAGTTTTCCCAAAAATTGAAATCTGCTTTTTACACCCTAAATGAGTAGTTATTTGGAAGGGAAGCTCTAATGATCTCAAGAGGTGTCTTAATGAGAATTTGGCTTGCACTTCCCAAAGTACTGAAAACACACATGTACTGTAGAAGACTCTTCGACAGCCATTTGTGTTGTTTCATAAGCTCTGCTGTCATTATTTGAAGGTAGGAAGCTCATTCTGATTGCCATCTTTTCAGAGTTACTGAAACTAGGTCTTTGGGTGTCCTAACATGCATTACATATACTGTAGGATACTGAGCCTGTACTGCGGACAAGTCTCCCACCAACAATTTCAAATGAAACTCATAGGAATTTTTTCTAGATTTGACAACGAGCTAGAAATTGCTTTTTCTGTAATGCCCAGATGGGTGTTACCTTCTCAATTTGACTTCTGATGAGCAGGGTTTCTGAGGTTTTACTTATAACATTATCTGATTACTTTGAGTAACTTAAAGCTTATTGACACCATGGACTATGGGGTTGGGGGTGAGGAGGGTTAATCCATATTTAAAAACTGTAAGGAAAAGTTAACTTAGTATGTTATGGAGATTCCCCCATTGAACCAAAATTCCCCCAATTATTTTAGAGGGGGGATTCCCCACACACTATTTTGAGACCGAGTGCCAACCTTTTACAACCTTTTAGTTGTAATGGCCTGGATAAGTTCTCATGGTTCTCATGGCCTGGATAAGTCATGAAGCAGTAATGGAATTATTTTATATTTACCTTCCAGGCATGGAAAAGTTAGGGAATTTTTAAATGATTTTGTGACTTCTTCCAAAAGCATTTTCAAAGTTTTTTATCTCAGATTTTCAGAGACGGGAAAATACATTTAGTCAGGGATTTGTCATAATTTGGAACAGAAAAGGTCATAGAATTAAATTGTAATGAAGGTGTAAGAACTCTGAGGTGGGTTTTATGCTTTTTCCATAATATTTCAGGACCTAGATGGATTTGAACGTATGACCAAATTAATTTCCCATATCACAGATAGCAACAAGAAAAAAAGAGGTAGAAAAATCCAGGACTTTACTGTAAAAGCCAAAAAAGTCTGTGAGAACAGTCAAGTTTGCAGTGGATGGGGTACCATGATGTCTTTATGTCACAAATTGTTGGGACCAAGGCACAGAAAGAACATTATCGAGGTTGTAGAGCAGTTACTTGTGGAAGTATATTTGCTCATCTGCAAGTTCAAAGAAGATAATAGACTGGTCTGATTTATTTACTGTAATGTCCTTGGGTCATTATTGTCAGGACTAAAGATTAGAAAGACCACTTCCCCTGTTGTAGACTAGCTGCTTATGGAAGCAGATTTACTTACCTGAAAGTCATATGCAAAGGAGATAGAGACAAGACCAATCTGATGAACTCAATGTCTTAATGTGAGAAGAGGATATTATACTGATGATGGTGGTAAGTAGGTAAGTACATATTCAGCAAATCCCTGAAGTGAAAGGGTTTTAATTCGTACCATAGTAGAGGCAGTTATTATGATTTCTTGGACAAAATGAGAGACCTGGAAACCAACTGAAAGGTTGTAAAAATGTGAAAGAATTATAAGGAAGATGTTGATGTTGAATAGATTATCAGTTTTTTTTTTTTTTTTTCTGTCTTGGTTAGTCTTAAGTAGAATCATAGACTGCCATTTGAGTTATGAGTTTGGGAGGGGAAATGTTGGGAGTAAGTCTTCAACACTTGCTGTGATGGCATTGCCTTTACCAGTACTTGAGTGGTGGGTGGAGGGGGGAAATTGTGATGATTTTGCTATCCTTTTATTAGAAAATGTCTGCATGTAACTTTGGAAAAAGGTTGGACAGGTACAAGGGTACAAGTTGGCTCAATAAAAGTCTTCCCATTTTCTCCTGGGGTCTAGTGCATGAAAGTTATTTCAAGGAACTGCATGGACAGGTGTCAAAACCCACCTTTGCACTTGTTGTACTTTTAAAGAGAAATATTTATCTAGAGGCAATTTGGGGAGACAATCATGATAGTGTTAACCTGTACTCTAATGTACATCATTTTGCAATAACTACAGTGACAAATCAAAAGCAACCTACAGTAATATGTTAAAATGTAGCAAACCACCTGCTTGTAGTTTATCATACCACAGCACAACTGTTTCAGGAACCTGAATAAAATCATTTACAGATTACTGGCTCCATTCAGTATTTCTGTTTACAGCCTTGAAAACCTTGCAAGTGCTTGTATTTTTATGGATCATTTTCGTAGCCATGAAAGTGCTTGATTTTTTTTATTTTATAGAATGATCATGGAAGCATCTCCAGTATTAACAAATGTGGTAAACTAAAATAAAAGTGGTTATACATGCAACTAAATTTTTCTGAAAAGAGCGTGAAGCCTAGTTTTTGTTTTCATCTGAAAGGACAGAATTTTTGGATGAGATCTCTCTGCAGGAGTTGCAAAGAACTCTTGCCTGTATGCATTTAACATAATTCCATTGGACTTTGTAGCATCTGTAACTGGGTAACCCCTTAGATGAAGTGTGCTTTGACAAAAAAATCTTAGAAACTTGAATACCAGGGACTGTTTACTCTGCCATTGTTCTTGGAGAGTTACTAAGTATTAACAATAGGAGTTGCAGAATATGCTTACTTAAAATTGGTTCCAACACAATGTTGATTTTCTTCTGTAAACACCCTAAGTTGGATTGGGATGATTATTTGATTGGAAGACCTACCCTGCTTCTTGAGTAGTTTCCCATTAGTAACTTTTTGTTCAGCACTGTTGAATGGTTTTCCTTTAGTTAGGATGTAAGACAAAGTACATTGTTGACCAGCACCAATTTAATTTAGATTGTTTCCCTGACATACTGTAACTGTGCTTGTCATGTCGCACATTTAACACAAACTTCATTCCTACGTAGCAGGTAGACTGTTGCCTTATTTCTAAGGTAAAAAGAATATCTCTTCAACGGTGACAACATTTACAAGGAATATAAACCATACTGTATTGCCCTTTTTGAGCCCTTTCATTTCCTTACTAATAGCAGTAAGCAGTGTTGACTTCCAGTAGGAACATATATTGTCTCTTTTGGATGGGGGCTGTTTTCAGTCTTTGTTTTTAAAAAAAACCTTTATGATAGTGCCCCTTTGGTAGTCACAAGGTTTACTTTGAGAACTTTTCGTATGGCATTTCAGTTCAGACTTACGAATTGTTTTGGCATGTGAAAGGGTATTTTTAGCAAGAGGGAATTTTTTGTCCATGTAATGTTTCTCTGAGCATATTTTAGGAAATGTGGGGCCAATCACCCTCAAGTTAGCGTTTTGCTGTACAAATGTTCTGCAGAAGATCATGACCATGTGTTACGTATGTTATCTCCTGCCTCGTAACAAAGACCAATTTTTCACCACTATATACCTTGTCCAGAGCTATGAAAACAAACTTGGATCACCTCTGGTTCTGGTCCAGCATAGGCCTGACAGAGTGCTACTTAGCCAGTAAATTAAAATTTGTCATTTTCCAATCTTGTAGTTAGATATTGAGTCAGTGGTAGTATGAACAGTGTTTCACCTGCCAGATATTTAAAAGTATTACAACTGCCTTGAGAGAGCCTCTCCGAAGTAACCCTGGAAGAACTTTCAAGTAGTTTACTCACTGTAACTGTGTTGTTTGCTTTCAGTGCAGTTCCTGTTCTCCCTCCCTCTGTACCTGTAAAGTGGTACTGGTTTAACCAAGCTTTTCTTTACAGCTGTCATTAGTACCACAAAGCAGTTCTACATAGAAAAGTGTATATTCCAAGTTTTGAAAGGGAATCCTGGCACAAGATGCTTGTGGGGAATGTCAGATGTCTGGACCCTACCATCATTCTCTGTAACAGGTAACATTTGTTTTGATGTATCCAGATAGTTTTGTCACCATTTCTATGAATGCCAATTTTCCAGTTCATGCAGCACCAATCCTTATAGTTTGTATGATTATGTATCATGTGTGATGTATACAAGAGTATCTGCACATTGGGTGGAACATAAGTTGATATTTGGAAACATCATTCAGCTACCCACTTTACCTACATTCACAAATGACCAGTTCATCAAGGTAAAGACAATGGTGCCTGGTGCATTTACAGCCTGTGATATGCACACGTTCTTGGTTTTCCAATATGGTGAAGTACACAAAACATGACAATTGAAAAGGGTCTACAGAAGGGTACTGAAAGATGTGGTAGAAATTATGTAAGTCCATACATCAAGTTGACCATGACTTACCGTTTCTCTTTTCATTCATGTGTGAAAAAGATATAGACTGCTTTAACTTAATAGTTACAGTATAAAAAATTGTATGGGGATCCTGAATGGGGGTATCAAGGTTGCTGCTAGTCTGGAATCAGTGAAAATCTAGAATACAGTACTGTTGTCAGTCAAGCTAAGTATCTCTAAATAGCAGTATCCATATAACCACTACTATAATATTACTGTACCTCTAGCAGCACTTTAAATATCAATAACTTGAACATCATTGTCCTGCTTGTAACAACAGTTTTAATTGACAGATGACGTGATTAAATTGCTAGAGATTGAAATATTGAGAAAGTGGTAGGTGGTTTTAAAGATGTGAAAGTTTTTAAGATATGTGTACATTTAAATTCTGTATCTTCTGCTAAACCCTTGTGTGGGTTTTTAATAACTCAGAAATTCTTGCATCCTGAACCATGGATAGCATGGTACCGAATTCTGTAATTTTTCTATTTTTTGTTAAAAATCTGAAAAATAAATTTTGTAATTACTGCCTTTGAACTATGGGAATCTGCAGTATTCATGTTATAAGTGCCATCCCTTAAGGGAGTCTGAAAAGTTGTGTTGAAACATCTGAAATACTTTTTTCCTTCAGTATCCCCTTGTGCCTTTTTTTTTTTTCAAGAAAGTCTTCACGCTTGTACACAGCTGTAGTTAACAACCAAAGTACAGTACTTAACAGGTTGTAGACAATTTAGAAGTTGTTACAGTATTTAAGGCCTTAATTGGAATCTTTGGTGAAAAATAAACAGAAGAATGTGTTGAAATTCAACTGACAGAAGTATTCAGAATTTGTGAAATCCCTATTTCCTTTCTTTAAAAGAACTTCAAAAAACTTTTCAAGTGAAACATGATTAGACAGTGGGATGGAGTTGCATTTATATTGTTTTTCTTCTCCTTTTCTTTTTTTCTAACACACATTTCCATTTTTTTAACTGATCTGGTACATGTGGTAGTCAGGAGGAATTCCTGAAATTGTCATCTTTGAAGTAACTCTTTGCTACAGTAGCACCCTGCAGTACACTACTGTAACATAACCTTGAAAGGAAAATGCAGACACCTCAGTCTGAATTACTATACCCTAGTATCTTAATTCAGGAATGACTCCTTTAAATTATGTGACAATATTTTTGTCATAATTTGTTGAATTCATGCAGAATAACTCCTTGCTATACCTTTTATAGTATTTAACATTTTTGTTCAGAAACAGAATGACTGTACATTGTAAGAGAAAAAAGGAGATTTGTTACATTTAACTGATGTTTGAAAATAAACTTGGGGCATTTGCTTATTCCCTCTAAGCCTTACTGTTTAATAGTACTGTACAATGAAAGTGGGATAGCTGCTGTTTTGTTTGATTTTGCATGGATTTAAGCACAGTTTCACTCATATTTTCCAAGCATTTTTTCTTCAGCAGGTTTCATTTCTGTGCCATTCAAGATTTGAAAAATGATCATAGATGGACGCTGCCTTTAAACCCAGTTTGTAAATGGCTTGAAACACAATAGCAGTAAATTAGACTGTATGGTGGGTAGATCTTACAGTAAGTTGGCTGTGGGCGCTTGTTTGAAGAGAAGGCAATGTACAGACATCCTCAGAAAGTCAAGAATTGCTTGTAAAAAATGGTCATAAAGATTGAAAGGAGTAGTGCAGATACTCAAATACATTTAGAATGCCCTACTGTAGTTCATGTTTGCTGTCAAAAATGAAGAGACAACTTTGTAAATTTGTAAAAATGGTGCAGCATCAGAAATTCAGAAATGTCTACCTTGACTCTTTGAGGGATACCATCTTAAGCACTATTTTGAAGTATCTACGATGCACAGGTAGGCCTTCTGTATCAGTACACCCTACTGATACAGGCATGGATATTCTGATTTGGAGAAGTGGATAGGCTAACTGAAAATTCTACAAGTTAGCAAAACATTGCATCTTTAAGCCAACAGTGACTTCTTGTGTGATTGTTCTCAAAAAGGTCAGATGTCATTTTGTTATTTGTGTATAAGTTTTGACAATATCTGGCTTTTAAATGTTCATCAATATTGAATGAATATTGCTCAACAGTTTTGCCAAAAATTGGTCACGTCAACTTACACTGCCAGTTGGGAAAGCTGTATAGAAATACGCAAAATACACCACCCCAGTTTGTCACCAGTCCTGGCAGTGTCAGAACATTGTAAATATTGATACAGTAGCATGCTTCTATAGTCCTCTACAGCTACACCATGAACATCATTCATCAACCTTACAGTGGCTGCAGTACATCAGCCTAGGTCAGTGTAGTGTTCATTTACTAGGTTGTCTATATACCATGCGGCTGCATGCTTTCTGTGAATTGTTGTGGTAAGCACTTGGTCTTATCCATGCTGTATCTCTTTAGTTCAATAACCTATTGGAACCAAACTTGGTTGTTAGATACAGCATGGATACCTTCTCATGTTCATGAGATTAAAGGTCACATGTAAAGGGCAAAGGAATTCTTCCATTCCAGTTTTGTATCAAAAAGTGCTTTTCAGTACACACCTTTTGCATTTTCCTCATCTCTTTGGGCCAATACATTGACCAGTTGGAACCAAACTTGGGATTAGATGAAATAAAGATACTTTTAATTGTTACTGAGGTTAAAGGTCACACGCCAAGGTCAAATTTCATATGAGATCAAGTTTAAAATAGCCTGAAAATGTTATGTAGGCCCTAGTTGAAAATTAAAGTCAAGTTGCATCAAAACTTGCATCACAGGCCAAATTGTGAAAAAGTAGCCAGAAAATGGAGATGACCTGTTTTGAATGTTTGAGATAATGTTTGTGTCAAAAGAGACACAGACACTACACATTATGTAGTGATATATCTGTTTTACTATTTGAAGATGGAAAGGGCATTATAACTGCTAACCTTAAAGAAATGAGGTAGCCCTAATATAAAGAAACTGAAAATGAAAGCATACATTGAAAATTCCCTAGAGGAAAGATCAGTGTGTTTTGTAGTGTCCTTATCTTTGAGATCATGTGAGAGTATACAGTAAGATACAGTGGGTGGGGGTGGGGAGATGATATACTGTATGGGGTAATGCCAGTTTTTCAGTGTGCCATGGAAGAGAGTTTCTTGTTCAAAGGGAAAGAAGCATCTCTGAAAGTTAAATTTGTATATTTGTTGAATTGTACCTGAGAATGATTAATATGTTTTTGTATTCCATTCTTCTATTCAAGCTGGTCAAGCTCCTAGTGCGATTACAGAAATGTATAGTAGTGTTCATGCATGTAACCCTATGGCTTTCACTGAAGTCTGATTATAAGGTTTGGGGGGTCTGAAATTACTTTGTAAAGTAATTTGAACATCAGTATCATTTATCTCATGGTACCTCCCTTATGACTTCTGTTGCACACTTCCAGCTGGAACTATGTGTAAAATTTGGAAGAGGCAAGGAGGGGCAGGGGAGAGAAGTCATTGAAGTATGGTCAGCTTGTTTCCGCTGCAGATAATTCTTTTACATTATCAATTTCTTTACCGTAAGAGTCACGTTGCATTAGTTGCAGTACACAGATTTGGCTAAGGAGGGAGCTATTTCTGGGAAGGAGACACATTGGAAGGATAAATTTATTCTAGTACTTGAAGACCCACTTCATCAACAGATTACAAACTAGTGCCTGATAATCAGGCTTACTTGGACTTATTTCCTTTATTCGATGGTTCCAGTTCATTTCTATCGTCTAATAACATTGAAGTCTGGTACATTCTTAAAGTGGCCTAAGTGGCACAATACTTTCATGTTAAGCCGATGCTGTCATTACTTTTTAAGGGCATGTTTTGTCAAATTTGAAATGAATTGTAAATAAATCACAACAGGTTGCTGCCATCTTTTAATACAAGGGAGGGCATGCAGATGAGCTCAAGTGGCAGAAGTTTTATTTTGGTTAGCACATTATGGGAAGTTTTGGGGGATTTCTAGAAGTACCAAACATAAATTTACATTCTTCATTATCCATAAAACCAAATTGATGTTCTGAAATATGCATCAAAAGCTTCAGAGGGTACAATAAATTATTTTTTCTGACAACTGGCAATGTTGAAGCAATAGATTAAATACCTTTAGTACTACTCTGGTAGTAGAAGATGATAATCCACTTTTGTGGTTATGTTTTTAATGAAGTGAAAGCCCTTTAGGAAGCTATTGTAATGGGGAGATGAAGGACGTATTGCTGACTGTGGCTGTTTCATGTTAGCTTCAAAGGAGGGGATCTGATGGTGCTCCTTCCAAGTAATAGCTCCCTGGTCTAAAAAAGTTGACAAGCATTTAAAGCAAAACTTACTTCCCACCTTGGCTGCCATTTCTGTTTCTTTGAATTTATTTCATGGGTCGTATAAAAGTTACGATTTACTACAAAGCATGTGCATACAGAAGATTTCTGGATTGCAGGAACCTTCATTTATGTTCATTATTAGGACAATTATCACAGATCTACAGTGATTGTCACGTAGATAGTATAATAATTGCAACATGCCTAGACATAGTGTACCTCTTGTAAGGAGGCCTGACTTAAACCAATTGGTTAGAAACTGAGCTGTAAAACCTCATCTAACTCTAACTCTTGTGGAGGGTTCAATTATACTTTGGATTTTACCATCCTTTACATGCTTGTCTCTTTCAGAGCAACATTAAAAGCTACAAAATGTATTACCAACTTGAGAAGAGGATATAACTACAAAACCCAGTGTGTTTAAAGGGGAATCATTGATTACCGTGTCTGCAATAGGCATCAGTTGCTGGTCTCAGTATTCTGTCTAGATCAGCACTGATGCTGAAAGCAACATAACATATGGGTACCACAACCTTATCTGTGAATTCATTGACATTGAGTGTTCTTAGTAGACATAACCAACTAATAAATTATACATACTGTGTGTACTGTCAATGCCAAGCTTTCTCTCTTTCTCAGACTGTATAGTAGGTTTTCGTAAAGTAGCAAAATACAGGAAAGAAAGTAATCTGGAAGATGCTCAGAAGGTTTTAAAACATCGCTGTCGCAGACCCTGGTTTGTACAAGTTTGAAGTGTGAAACAGTATTCTCGTAAAATGACCTACCTGTTCAACGGTAAGAAATGTGTGATTTATTTATTGTTGATGTCTTGTATTCTGTTCTATATTTCCTCTTCACCATTTAGTTCACTGCTCCAGATTGTATTGTAAACCTTTCTCAAATGCATTGTAATGAGACATTGAAGTTCCATGTCTGGAGAAAGGCATAAAAAAAGTTGTAATAGCTCTGTTTTACATTTAGAATAGCAAGTGCTTGTTGATCCGACAGTTCCAACATTCATTGTACTCAACACCTTAAATATGAATGGTGTCATTGGTTGAGGGTCATGAAACTCTTACTTTTGGTGATTAGTGATGTGAACAATCCTTGCACATTGTTGTGTCCATATAGTTTTGGTGCTAGAAACATCCACTGTCACCAAAAGCCATGGTTGTGAATCGCATTCTTTTTGTTGAATATCCAGAAAATGGGAACTTTACTTAACACAAAGTAAGAACATGGTATGTAGCTGAGTAAACTGCATAAAAGAGGACAGTGCCATTAAATTCAGTACCATAGGTGTCACCATTTATTACCTTTTTGTCTGAGATGCAGAGGAAACACAATTGGTCAACTTTGCTGTTTTAACAGTAAGAGTTACCTTGTAGTGATTGTTGGAAGGCCTCAGATCTCTCTATTTATCCAGCTTTGAAATAAGAAAGAAGTTAACGTGTGTTGCATGCTGGCTCATACAACATCTATTGAAGTAGTGAATGAGTTAATGTGGAATTGTTCCATACATCCATACACCCTCTTATTACACTTGTAGAAGTGAGAAGGGAAGTGACCACCCACAACGATAATACAATATTGAGGGAATTTTTCAATATTCTTGAGGGGAAGGAGTGGGGTAGAAGTGCAGTAGTTAGGCTGGCTGAAAAAAGCAGGAATTTTAAGTACACATTTTCCTTCTTAGGAAGGGGTTGGGGGTTGGAGGGAAGCAGTTTTGAACAGTGCATACACAACAACATGGTGGGATGTTCACATTGTTGGTGTGCAGAACAAGTCTTACTACATTTGCATAGGTTGTATAGAGGGATTTCATGTGACTTTAGGGGCAATGGATTCCCAGGCACTGAAGGGCAAAACACACACGCAGTAAGCGAATTTACAACTCACGCGCACAGCATAACCATAGATACTACTGTGACACAATGGACGCGTGCCCGCCAAAACCAAAGAGACGAGCGATCTTGCCCTTCAAAATTGCGTCTAGTTGGTTGAAGTCACTTGACTGAAATCCCTCTATACCCCCTCAGACACAGTTACGTGAATGGGGTATAAGTAGATGCAATTTACTGGAAAATTGCTGAAAGGCTTGATATACCATCACAGAATGTTTGCATCAATCACTGTAGATTTCCTTGTTTATCTGGAAACTTTCCAAAAGATGTTGGAGCTTGGGAAGCATGACATTGTACAAGGTTGCTTCATTATGCAAAATAAACTCTGTTACTTAGAAATATCACAGAAGACTTTTGGCAAACTTGAAAATGCTTGATACAACCTATGAAATCACCCTTAAAACATCACACCACACATTGCAAGCATGACAGTTTACTGTGGACTTGCATGTGCACTTTAGGCCTCATCATATTACATTTTAGTGGACCATATGCAATTTATGTTATCTCCTACTTGGCAGTCCTTAGCTCTGCCCTTCACAGAACAATGCTTCCCTTCTCTACCGTACATTTACATGAGCAAACTTGTCAGTGGTATTGCAAGACAGTAATTTCCTTTTTCATTGCTTTGGACTTTCTCGGCATGCCTTTCCAGCACACGAGAAGAAATTGGTCATTCCACATGAAATCAACAAATTTTCAGGGCATTTGACCCTTAAATGGCCGTTAACTCGTAGGTACATAACCAAGAACTCTCAAATTTTGGATTTCTTCCTAAGGCATATACTGCTACAAATGAGCCAAAATTTAGCGAAGTCTAAGAGGTGACCAGCCGAAGCCATTTGTTGATTTCATGTGGAATGACCCCAATGAAAGTTAAGAATTTTCAACTTAAAGATTTTTAGCTGCACACTGAGTTCTCAAGTGGTGGCTCCAGGGACGTTCAAAGTCCTTGACATGCACTAAAATGGCACATAGCAGGCGCGGATCCAAGGGGGGCTTTCCCGGCCTCAGCCCTCCCCGTTTTTGCTGCATCAACAATAACAAATACCTGAAAATTACCATGATGTTTATCTAGGAGAATATTCAAGGGGGCTTTGAGCCCCCCCCCTTTTCAAAATGTGTGGATCTGCGCCTTCATAGAAGATTTAAGGGACCCAAACTTACACTAAAAAGTCTAACTACTGGATAAATTTTGGGGGGAATGCTTCCCATTTTATGGAGAAGTAACTAAATGTAAAAGTGGTCGTCAGCCCAAAACACGTAGACCCCCAATCTACATGAAAAGAAAGACATGTTTCATTGTAAGTGTAGATTGGAATTTAACTAGTACATGCAACAGTTGTAGGTTGAAAGAATATCAGTTCCTCAAAGGGTCAACAGTTGCTGATGTGCTTAGGCAATTGTCTTGATAATTAAAACTGGCAGGGTTAGTATGAATGACAATGATAAACTAGTCTGTTGTAATGGAGTAAAACTTTTTGCATTTGATCATAAACAAATTGTATTGATAGTTTGCCCTCATGTTGGAGGTGTACATCATTTCGATGGCCCAGTGACGTTATGTGCATAAGGCCTGTCCATTCATGTGCACAATTATGAAACTGTAACAAAAGGAAAATCTTTAGCTGTAGTTATATGCTCTTATTTTGTCAGTGATCACTTACATTAGCCCCTCATCTTGCAGAACTACTTCAAAGTTGATAAATTTGATGAGATTTCAGTCATCTGTATATTTAATACTGTATATTTAAAGAGACTTTCATAAAAGACAAAAGTTTTTGAGACTGCTTCAGTGTACTAAAGTAACTTGTACTTCAACATGTACACACTGAACAGTGATATATAGGCCTTAGTTTGTTGGGAGAAAGTATTGTGTTGCTTGGGAGCTGGTGGGTATCAAGTTGTATTCTCTTAAGTCTTCAAGGACAGTTGATAGGGACTGTAATCCATTGATCAGCAAATTCCTCCCCACAAATGATGCATTCATGTTCAGTTTGTTGTATGCATTGATATTGTCAAGCATACATGCAAATCCCAAGCAGATAAGAGGTCCATACAATATGAGTACTTTGCACATGTGCATAGCCTGATTCAGCAGTATTAAGGAACCTGAATTCACTGAAAGTGCATTGTGGGTATTTGTCAATACATGGTGTACGTATCGTGGAAAAATGAGCTTTGATGCTTGGGAAAGTTTTTCCTGTTTCTTCTCATGGTGTAAAGGCTAAAGAATACCATATGATAGAAAATAACTCTTCTGTCAGAGTTGCACAACAGTATTTAGTTGTTACGTTGGTCTTGACTCCTATATAACAGCTTTGTACTGTCTTTTATTGAGCACATCATGATTGTAGTTTGTAGGAACATGTATCTCTACCTGCAGTGAATTTGGTTGTCATTGTGCAGACTGTCTACTTTAAAAAAAAAAAAAGGTTTGCAAAGCTGAGATCATTTATTGTAGGGCAATTGGATTCTCAAGGTAGGTATTGCCTTTAAGTAATCCAGCTGGGTAGCTTGTGCTGTTAATGCCCATTGATCTTATACCATGCAAGTTTTTGTCTAGCCTTTTCTCCTTCAGTTACTGCACATTTTGCAAGGAGTTAAATCAGTCATTCTTGTTGCAGAATGCTGTGCAGCATGTGTGCCATGTTTCTTGAGAAACACACATGGCTGGTTGATCAGGTTTTGTTCATTGTGGTAATCTCTGTTTGTGTCCTTTCTATTAACAGGTCCTGAGGATTGTCATTTCCGCAGCTTGAGGGAGGTTGTCAGACAGTAAAGGATTACTGTTGTAGTGGTAAGTTATTTTTAATTTATTCAGTACCTTCATACCCCTACTGTACCCAAACATTTCTTTGGACCGCTGTGGTATTATTTTGCCAGCAACATCTGGTGAGCCAAGGAAATAATTTGAAGCTCTTTTTATAGAATTTGCTTTAAAAGTTTGTTGGACTCTATGGCGGGTGAAGTTACAACATCGTGTGACCTCACACAGGTGTATTCTTAGTGTGATAAAATAGCTGCCCTTCATGGCAAGAAATTAAACTATTTAAACCGAATATTGAAAACAAGTGAATCCAGTTCACTGGCTGTTACGTTATATCTTCAGATAAAAATCAGTGTGTAAGTTTTAATAGTCTACAGAGTTGCTGAATTCTTTAAGATGGTTACTCCATCAATTTGAATGATGTAAACATGGATGCTTACTTCTTGGGAGTATTTACATACCATTAAGAAACAGTGAAGACAGCCAAGCCACGTAGATATGGTGCCATGGCTTTATCAGGGAGGGCACGGTTTTTATTCATCAGTAAGATAGCTTTGCCAGAGGAAATTGAAAGTTAGTTGAGCAGTCTAGGTAAAGCAGTCTACAGTTAACAAAAGCAATGAGTCTGGATCTATTTATTGTATGTTTGTGCTTATTGGCTTCCTCTCATTTTCTTCACTTGTATATCACTTCTCTCTTTTGCAGATGAGTTGATGCTCAATTCTGAAGACCCTGGGGTCTTGGACAGTGTAGGGCTCAAGATGATAAAAGTGTGACAGACTTAGATGTAAGTTTGGTTTGTAAATGTTGGCATAAGCACTTTTTTGCAAAATTTGCAACCCTGGTATTCATGAAAGGCTTTTGAAGGCTATGTCATCATTTTAATTTTTTTTTTCAATATGTACATTTTGTGCAATCTTTGTCCAGGATAAATCCTTAATAATAATGCTTGTCCCTATCCCCACCTCTTTGTCCCTAGTAATCATCCCTGACAACACTCTGGAGAGATTGGTCAATGCAAAGAAATATGTTTTAAATAGCACCCACATTTGTTTATTTTGCAAATAATTATGAGGTAGGTGGCTTTTGATTTTCAAAACAGTTGATTTCTTTCATTTATTTCTTTTCTCTAGTAAGCCATACCAGCTTAATGTTTCATGGCTATTTGTTTGTTGCATTTGCAGGGACAGATAAGTGACTTGGCTTCTGTCAAGGGGCAAACTATTGATGAAGGGAATGTTCCAAAGAAGACAGAAACCCAGAAAGTTGTATAGTGACCAGAAAGTTTCATTTAAAATCATACTTCGATTAAAGAAAGAAGACTGTTCAATGACCATTGGTATCCTGTTAGCCGTCATATCTTAGTTGTTTGGCTATTTGAGAGCTTTCTGTATCAGGCGAAGGCTGTTGTCAGGTGTATATTATCACTGTCACAGTGGAATAGTTGGGAGAAGGTCCTGTTCTATGTGCTCCTTGGCCAGAGGCAGGATCCACAAAGATGGACTCTAATGGCTAGCCTGCATCTGCTCAACCTTGTTACAAATGAAGCATTTTAACTGTAATTCTGTTATATGAAATTCTCTGAATAGGGGAGAAGACTGGGACTACTTGTCTGTTCTCTGGATTAAAAACATCAAGATGAGTCAGTAAACATTTTGAATTTTGAAGTAAGAATAACAGTACATGTAACTTTCACCTTCAATGTGTAGGTGTGCTGTGGAATATCTTTTCATTGTGATATCAAAATCCTGTGCTAAGGTTACAAAATATAACTTCCATTCACATCATTTTCTTTGTAGAGTAACACCTGTCATAGACCTTTTTTCCAAATAGCAGTTACAAAAGATTGTGGGATAGAGCTTTGGTATGCCTTTTTTTTGCCAGTGGCATTTTTCTGTGGACAAAAACAAGGCATACCAAACTCTATCCCATAATCCTTTGTAATTGCTACTTGGAAAAGGGTCTGTGAAAGAAGTTGATTATCTTTCAATTGTTGAATTGTAGGGGCCTCTATCACCATCTTCATTCATCAAGTTTTACTACTGGTGTCATTGTCTTGCCTAGTTATCAACCAAATATTATACTTATGAAAACAGTAGAAGAAGAGAGAATATTTCTTATTTATAAAAACACCTAATTTTTCATCATCTCCCTCGAGTTCACAGATCAAATTACAAGTTATATCTGGTCTCTGTCTCCTCGGACATTGTGATTTGTTATGAGCAGACCTTAGAATTTTGTATCATGTACTTAAAGAAAGCTCAGAGGTAAACCTGTAAAGTATGGACTGTAGACTGTGTCACTCCTCTAATTGCCACATATAATTAGACCGGAGAAGTGTGTTTCATTTCAGGTATTTTATTTTTTTCTTTGCTAAACCAAAAATATGGTATGTGGCATGCTGTATGTAATTAAAAATAACTTCAAAAATACAATACTTAGCAAACTTCCTGCCCATTTAGCCCTGTCTTCCCAAGTACATATAAGCCAAAACTTGTAGTTTAAAGACCAGTATCAGTATTTAAAGAAGCCAAGGAAGTGGAGGCAGGTGAAGGCTTATTCTCATGGTTTCCTGCTTTCCTTTCACCCACTCATTACCGCTCTGATAGTAGCAAGACTGATAATAAAGTTCTGTAGATTTCGATTTGTACACAATATGTCATGGACAGTCTTAATCATAAGTATGACCGTACTTGCTTTGCTGTATTGCAATTGAAAGCTTTTCTGTATTCAGGAAAAGTGGATGGTATATTTTAGAAAGTTAAATCTTGCTGTGTGTGCTTCTTTTACCTGAAAATATGTTGTTATTTACCAAGTACAATTCAAGTTGCTATTTCATGGAAACATAAGTAAAAATACTCTTAATAGGCCAGCCTAAGTGTGGAGTTGCATTCAAAGTATTCATTGTAGACACAGATTCATCTTTCTGGAGTAAAGTCATGCTAAGTGGTCAAACTTTGGTACTTCAGATTTCTTACAACAGGTACGAAGGTAAGTTTGAGAAGAAGCTTACTTTAGCAATTCTTTGAAATTGCGCGTTACATATACTTTACTACCTTTCATGCTGCAGTTACTGCTTTACATTCCACACTAAAGATTCCATCACTTATTTTGGTTACGTGCAGTTAGGTCTTCAGGGGAAGTTGCAATTGAAGTATGTATTTATCTCATATATTTTGCAGAAGTTTATTTTTAGATCCTTTTATGAAGTGCTTCAGGGAAGTTTCATTCGTAGAGTGAAATATAATAATATTTAAGACATCAAAATATTCATTGTTTTGTTATTTTGTAGTGTGAATTTATGTGGACATAAATTTGATTTGTTGTTAACACAGATCAAAGGACAAAGTTGATTAGGCCTTACAGAAGTCATTTAAATGGAGAAGCATAGAAATGTACAGCTGTTGAAAGCTGATTCAGTTCAAGAAATAGTTAAGTTCTCATCCTTGCTGGAGATTATCAAATTAAATCTAGTGTGACATGGACTTGCCATTTCCTTACTTAACATGGGATGGGGTGGGACCAGTGGCTTTAGTTATTGCATAGACTTGAGTGAAGATAAAATCTATGGGTGAAATTATCATTTTATCCAGCACAACAGGTGGTCTACATTTTTTTGTATTATGCAGGACAAATATCTACATTGCCCTCCTTAACCCCTAGTTACATATGTAAGTTAACCCCCACCTGACTGCAGTTAGTACCTGGCAAAAGGCAGCTAGTAGGCAATGGGCAGTTCCTGGAGGAGCAGCTGCCATCCCTCTTCCTCCTTCATCTATTGTCTTCTAGACCTCGCACAATTTTTGTCTGGCTGTTTTTTTTTTTTTTTTTTGCCCTTGTTTTGTTTTCTCTCTGTCTCTTTTTCATTGGTTGTAGATTCCCAAACCTGACAGTTTGGAGACTCATATGTGCTCATTCTTGCAAGATTTCTGACCAACATGATGTTTCGATTTAATTTACATTTGTGTTCATAACACAGTAATTTTCAATTTCCAGGGAATTTGTTTGATAGGCAAACTCCCTGATTGCGGGTGATGGACTGATTCCAGTGAGAAGAATTATGAGCCAATATAGTAGGGTTCCAAACAGACAACTTGCTCAGCAGTAATGAATAAGGATGGATGCCCCAAACCTGCTTGTGGATAAACTGCTCAGTTTGACACAACAGACAGAATGTTTCCTGTAGTCTTGGAACATCTACAACAAGTTGTCACAAAGCTTACCAGTTTAACATACTGCGGGGAGTATTTAGGGCGGCTGAAGTCGAAAGAAAACTTGGCCAAGGGAGGTGTCATGTGCTGGTTGAGAAAAGACCTAGGGGCTACATCCCCTGTAAGCAAAACCCTGAAATTACTCCTAAATGGAGTTTCGGCCCATGAGGAACACAAGACTTTACAAAAAAGTCCGCCATTTGATAGTGCGAGCAAGAATTGTCATGAGCAGCTTCAATCAAGGTGCAAGGCATGTCGCACATCCGTGTCCCTTGGTGTATGTAAAGAAAAATAATTTGCTGAAAACGTCGGCATGCTTTGAGTTTTCCAATAATTTCATCGCTCTTGAGATACCCGCAGTCAGTTGAAACACCCTAAAAGCATTTGTGTTGCATTTGGGAAATGTTTAACCCTTTTCAGAGCCAAGGTCTCCCGTTCACAAGACAATTAGTTCCGTTTTTGTGAAACCAATAAGTTTGTATTGATTTTTATGTGTCAATTTCGAAATGTTATTGTCATATGATTTTATTAATGAGCCCGCTCATTTGATAACGCCCAGACAACCACGCTGGTGAAATCAGTTACAAGTATTAAACTATTGGACATCTCAGGCCGCTACTCAAAATCCAGCCTATTTCGCTCCTCATTGCCTCCTATTTGCATATGTATACCATCATACATAGGAGAGGGACCCCATCCATCACACCTCTTCAGTCTGTGACATAGTTGCCCGTCTCTACCTTTGACAGAGATGGTACTGAAACCTAGCATTCATCCGAAATCAGTCCATAGGCCCTTTTCCAAATAGCAATTACAAAGGATTGTGGATAGTTTTGGTACGCGTCATTTTCGTCAATGGCACTTTACAGTGCCCTAAAACGACGCACACCCATAACTCGCTCCAAAAATCCCTTTCCTTTGTAATTGCTATTTGGAAAAAGGACTATCGAAAATATTATTCCAGGGCTGCCAACTCTCACGTATTTAGCGTGAGACTCGCGAATTTCGGTTTTTTTTCTCACTCCCTAACGCTGATACGTACATTTCTAACTCAGAAAATGTATCTCAAGTAAAAATTGAAAAACGTGACTCTGTCCAGGGATCGTAAAGTGGTGATACCCCCTAAAGGAGTATAAGAGACTGCAAGAAATTTTCGTAGATTCTCAATACCTAAAATTTCTGGTCACTTCGCGCGTGCACCGGGGATGGTCTCAAAGGTCGCTGGCCATCGCTTTTCATTTATTGCTGAAGAAAATGCAGTAAATATTTCTTTCATAAGTATAGTTTTAAGGCACAAAAACCCACTGAACCACATTCAAGGGCTTCTGTTTTCAAATTTAGCCCCGGATACGCAGATGCACCTTTGATACCCTAATGTGAAGGCTTTCCCTCAGTGGCATGCCTGGAAGGTAGTGTCTCAACATTGATTCGTATTAGACAGCATGAGTGGATTTATTTTGAAGCCCAATGCAATCCTTGACATAATCCGACGTCCCAACTCCCCGCCCCCACCCATCATTAAAGCGTTAGTGCGAGTAAGGCTAACAAAAAGGTCAAACTGTGATTTCTATTTTTGTGGTATTTTAAGTGCCCATCCAATGCCATTTTGGAGGTATTCAAATGCTTCATTCTAATGATAACAATTTATAAAATACCGCAGAGCGTCCGGGGGCTTCGCCCCCTGGACCCTACTGGAGTGCTGTCCCTGGACCCCACTAGGGGCCTATAGGGTGGCCGGTGGAGCTCAACGCCTACAGAGGAGCGCTGCGCGTGACTCCGATTCCTCCAGTGATGCTCATTCCCTCATTTTGGTGTGCCCCTCCGGCGGACGCTTGATCCCCCAGTGCCTCTAAGTCTGGCGACGCCACTGCAACGAACATGACCCATAGATAAGAGCAGCCCCTAGCCATAGGGAGAGATACTTGGACCCAGAACGGGGTTTATAGGGGAATAATGAGAAATTGCAGGTGTAGGCCTACCTGGTCAGAGCTGTCTCGTGCAATATACAGATATATATATTAATTAAAAACGAGTGCTTTTGAATGAAAAAAAAAAACAAAGTAACATTTAAAGCAGTTGTTTTTGATTGAGTAGCAGATAGTGTTTAAGTACTTCTTTTCACTTGAAATGAATATATTTCAACACAATTTACAGGGCCTGAAAATTGTCATTTTCGGTAATCCGCTGGGAGACTGCTTTGGCAATATTTTGCTTGGTGCGTTACGTGCCAACTGATGTTGGTGCTACCTTTAGATAGTGTCAGACATATGCCCTCTCCACCCCCCCTCCCCCCCCGGCGAAAACGTTCCGACAATTGCACCTGATGGGGGCCTGAAACCTGACGTATCAAATAAAGTAGAAACCTCTTTGCACAAGCAGAAGTGAAGTCACAAATTTGTCCACCTGTTATAAGCAAACAGGTGTCAACTTAGGTCCGCCGCAAATTTGTATTTCAAACTAAACGGAGGACATATAGAAGTCACAACTTCAAGACGAATTTCAGAACTTGTGCTTTCTTCATTTTGTGCGAGAGTTCTCACAAATTGAGGTTTGTAAGCTCCAAAACTTTTTAACAAAGACAAAAGATTAGCCAGTGAAGTTCCTGTAAGGCCTTTAAAATGAATGGAATGCATGGGTCGAATAATCAAGTCACCATGACTTTTATCTGCTACAAGGCCTTCAAACCGACCGAAATTAATTACGTGAGTCAATGGAGAAATGATTGGTTGTACATAAGCTACCTGAATGTTAAGAAATGTTCAGACTTCTTGCTGAAATCTTAATCGTCATGATATGGTAAATAAACATCTTATGACAGCCAGTTTTTCGGCTGTTCTGTGATCGATAGCTAAAACCTATCGATACCTTCTACATTCACTTGAGGATCTAAGAGGGAGGGGGAGTCATTTGGGCGCACGCCCTCCGGGTTTGCAAAACGTTGCTACACTCTTTCCCAGGTCGCTACACTCATCGGTTGTAGTTACGCCCCCACCCCCACCTCCCGCGTTAATAAATCCTGCGTACGCGGATGTACACGGCTGTAGGTATCGAACCCGACATCCTTTATTAAACTGAAAACTTATGTTTTGTGGCCTTTGTATCTTTAGACAACTTAAGATCCAAGGCTTCCCTGCCCTCAAAACTGTTTTCACTGGACCTGTGGGCATCGGAATACAGCGTTTCACTGTCTACAAATGGCACTGGACACGCACTAAACAGACCATAAAATTGCAGTGTGCATGTCTATTTTTATTCAAATAGCAAAATTCGGATTAACCTCCGGTCCATTTCTTCAAGATGCATTAGCAGGTGGTTGATGCTGGGGGTGGAAGTTCATATAGTTTTCAAGGAGTTTTGCAAAAGTTACACTTTGTTCTATGAGAGGTTACTTCATAGGACAACAAGGGTACAAGATAAATACGCGCAAAGGACGCGGAAAAATAACACATTTACAGGCATTTTAGTAATAATGTTTGCCTTCATCTTACATGGCAATTACTCATCTACAAATAGCACTGAATACGCACTAGGCAGACCTAAATATTGCAGTTTCCCCTTTTGGTTCATAATAGCCAGGTCTAACAACAGGGGCGTAGTTAGGATGAAAATTTTAGGGTGCCTAGGTATCAAATGGGAGGTCACGGCATTGATTGCCGTCCTTAATTCTTGCACATGTTATTAGGACACAAACAATTTGGGGGGCAGGCCCCCCAGCACCCCCTACCCCGTGGCTACGCGCCTGTCTAACAAACATTCGATTTCTTTATGACGCAGCAGGTTTAATGGCTGGAAACTAGGATGGTCAATCGAGACGATTTTACGGGTTTAGTAATCATCCAAGACACGCTCTGTCTTTCTGAAATTAACAATTGGGCAATAAGCTCGTACAAAAGTTGCACAAGACCCCCCCCCCCCTTTATTATATTATGAACGTGATGAACGCGGGGCGGCGGGGAGGAGGGTCGCGTCACAGTTGAGTAAGGTCGTGACTGTGTGTAGCTGTCATCGACCTAATTGCGACCTATTTTTATGAATTGACAAATAAAAAAACATTTGCGAAATCAGACGACGTTTGCAGAGAGTCAATGTGCTCACCCCTGTGTGATTGATGAACAGTAGATTAAAACGTGTGCGTGGTCCAGGTTTTTTATGCCCAAAGCGCCCAGTCGTCGGTTTGGAAGCAACCAGTGGCGTAGCCAGAGGGGGGCAGAGGGGCAGAGTGCCCCCCACAAAAATTTTGGGGACGCAATGGGCGATGTTGAAAATAATGAAGGAAAGCAAAAAAAAAACGAAACAAAAAATCGGTGAGAGGAGGGAGGGATGGGAAGTTGGTGGGGCGGAGTGGGAGGGGGTAGGGATCTAGGTCTCGGACGCATTGGCAATAGGCCCCCGAAAAGTCAATCAAAACCTTGGATATTAATGATGTCGTCTCATCTTGAAACAGTGTTCCGGATTTTTTCTCCTTTTTATCAAGATATTATGCTTTGGGGACTGAACCCTAGCCCTTATTTCGAACCTAATCCTGATTTTGAAACAAAACAAATTCCGAAAAAGTATTGGTTGTCAATGTCATTTTCACAGGGGTGGCCCCAGGTGGGGGCTGGGGCAAGGGACCATAGCCCCCCCCCCCCCCCCGTCGGGGAATTCTTACAGTTCGTCGGGGAGTCTTAGTCGATACGATAAAGCATGCAGTCCTCGAAGGCGACAGTCGCCCCGACGGTTTACCCGTTTTTTGCTCTCAAGAGGACAACTTCTCTAATAAGAACCCAAAATTTTCGGCGCGCTACGGGCGCTGTAGGGTCACTCCATTTCTTCAATATTTCTATTCCAGATAGCTAGATAGCACATGTCCTGTCTACCTTACCAAGTAACATGTAGGCAGAGTACACAGCTTATGTAGAGGTCGTAAATTTCATCCCATATCGCAGTGCCTAGTTGCTGTTCTTTAACGTGTGTCATGCTGTACGGTTAGTTGGTGAGCGAGTCTAGGTGGTTTCGATACAATATATGTTATCCCCGATACGGTCTTCAACCCCTGCAGTTTTCTTTCTTTCTTTTTGTTCTTAATGATTACATATGCTTTTTGTGGAAGTCTACCAAAACTTTTCGCGCGCTTAGCGCGCTTTGCAGTTTCACGATTCAGATTCAAAAGAACGATATCAGTGCGCAACTTGGCTCTTGAAGTATTAAGTGATATTATGCAAAATATGCCCTGCAAATGGCATGGGATAGTTAGGCTCCTTCAAATCCTTTTCTCACCATGCACCATGCGACGTAGTGGGTGTCGGAACTTGGTGTCGATGGCATGGCCCGGCCCGGCCCGTTTGGGAAAATTCTGTCGCCACCCATGGTCGGTTTACTTATTTTGGCTTTCAAAAGGATCATTTCTGAGATAAAGCCTACAATTTTCGGTACGCTTTGTCCACTCTTCCTGGGTTCCATTTCTTATAGCTAAATATAGCCTAGTCCAATGTCATCTCATTTCCGTAAACCTAGTTATTGTTCTCTTATGTCTGTCATGAGGTGGGGCTAGTGACCAGAGGAGGGAAGTAAAATGTGAGTTATGTCTGACAGGGCCCACCTGCCAGAGAAATTGACCTATATAAGTTTTAAATAAGTACAGATTCTCTTTAGTGTAGGCTTACCCCCAAAAATTTCGCGCGCTTAGCGCGCTTTGCAATTCCACAGCTTAGATTCCGTATGAAAACGGTAAATCTATGTTCCTGTAGTATATACAAATTTTATGTAATATATACCCAGCAATGGCATGGTATAGTACACAGGCTTTCTTCAAATCCTCCCTCACCAACCCCTCGATGGCATCGACGGCATCGGGGCTTCGGGTCGCTGGCCTCCCCGTCGGGGTGTCTGGCCCCATTCGGGCAAATCCTGGCGCCACCCCTGCGCCCCTCTAAAAACCTGTTTAGAATACTGGGATCTAGTATAAAACGAAGATCCATTTTGTATCTAAGCCCTTCGAAACAGCAAAAAATCCCCCCCCCCCCGGACTGCGGTCAAAATTGGGGACGATGAGCCGACTTTGCCCCCTCACACAAAAAACCTGGCTTCGCCCCTGGAAGCAACCAGGACCACCCGAAACCGACGACGCATCGTGCTAATCCCACTCTAGACCAAGCCGGCATCGGTTTGGGGGTTAGCCAAATCGCCCAAACCGACAAGCTCTCATACCGCCTGGGACCAACCCGAAAAAACCGAAACAAGCTTCCATGAACGATGAAAACAAATGTAGGGTCTATAGTTGATAAGAATTTCTTCATGGTATGCAAATTAAAAAAGTACAGAACATACTAAAAATAATTGGGGAAATTACAGGGACATCAAATAGCGTTTACTCCGATACACAGACGCAATGACGATCAAGGTTTTAGTATTTTTTGTTCAGTGTGGGGTGGTAGCTATGCCTTCGAAAAAAGGCATTAGATCTACACCAATTGGGTTGGGTCAAAAACAGGCAGACCACCCGAAACCGAAATGATGTCGGTTTCATGACAAGTCGGACCGTCCAACCGTCGGTCCGAGATCACCAAGACCACCCAGAACCGACTTTAGCTTCGGGCGGTTTCGGTTTGGCCTCTGGTTAAGATAGATTTATAGATAGATTTATATCCACCTCAGCAGGGTGTTGAGCGCATGGATAACCTACAATCCGACTGCGACCCGACGCAACTCAACACGAAAACCTATAATCCATCCCTGACCATAGGCGTAGGAGGCGGGGGTGGGTGGGTGGGGGATGCAGCCCCCAACCAAAATTTTTGTGAAAATTAGGGCAAAATGATGAGAACTTTTCGGGCACCTACTGAAAGAAAAATAATGCAATGATATAGCTAAAGGGTATTAATAGTTTAAAAAAACTTCCTTGGTAATTAATATAAAGTTCTGATTTGAACTGCACCAGCACCTATATATTCCGTATTAATTCATCATTGTATTTTTAATGGTTGAGCTTATATTTTGATTATCAGTGATGTATATGAGGAGGGGCCATTGGGCCATGCCCCACCCTCACTGATGCTGATTTTTTTTCTACCTAAAATACATAAAGTTTTAACACAAATTTGACTTCAAAGGTAGCATATGTGGCACCATATGTGGCACCAGATTGTAAGGACACCTAATTTTTCAAAAATTTTGAAAGAGGAGGGGGTAGTGCCGATTTTTTTTTTTTTTTTTAAGTACCTAAAATACGTAAATGTTGTAACACAAATTTTACTTCAAAGGTAGCATATGTGGCACCAGATTGCATGTGAGGACACCTAATTTTTCAAACATTTTCAAAGGGGAGGGGGAAGTTATTGTATGTAATTAGTATGCGGCGTGATAAACCGATGCATGCTTATATGATATGTACATTAACATGTCGAAACGTGCGTGGAGTGTGTGGAAAATTTGGGTTATATTTTTCGGGTAAGTCGTTCCAGCCTCCCCCCCCCCCCCCAGAAAAAAAAAAAACAACAACTTGGCTCCTACGCCTATGTCCCTGACCAGTCAGGTTGAGTTTGTATCTCATTTGAAAAGGCTTTTATTTCACGGTGTCAGATATGTTGTCTGTTCATGACAGACAATCAGGCAATACAGTACTACTGTTTTCAACATGTTCAAGGCAGCCTGGAATTCTTCAAAAGACAATGGCTTTCCCAAGTAGTATAGTAGAGATATAATGACATAGAATCCTACATTGTGATTTCTTCCACAAAACTATATAGTAATTTCCAGACAAACAGAACAGTTTTCCAATACAGTCAAATCTCGGAGGGTTTAGTTCTCAGGTTAAATGCATCCAAGCAATATTTCCAACTGACACTAATTTACTTTTAGTAAAACTTTGTGATCATAAAAGTTTCCGAAATTTCTGTGGCCCCAAATAAAAGATTAAAGTTTGGACAGAGTAATTAAATTGCGAAAGAAATTATCAACTTTTTCTTAGACGTACGGACCGCAAAATTTTCCCGACAGACAGCACTATGAAAATTTCTGGGGGTGTAGCACCCCTCAATCTCGGTATAGTGACGCCTCTGCTGTGATGCAAGGCTCCATACAAATAGTTCTTTGTGTACGCATACTTATTTTGATTGCCACATGTCGAGAAATTTCCCATCTTACAGCAGGCCAGGATGGACAAATTTTCGAGGGGGGCACACTATGAGTAATCTCAGAAGCATCAAAGGTGCACCACGAACGCGATCGTAAGTGTGTACGAGTGGGGTCCCAGGGCCCCGGGAAGCCCTGGCAGTCCAGGGGCTAAGCTGCCTGACAAATTTAGTCCCTTAAAATTTTATAGGCGCTTGTTTCTGACTGTGTTACTTATAAAATGTGATCAATTTTTCATATGGTTTTTGTAGGCAGTGAGTAGAAATACAGACTGGATAAAATTCAAGGCAATTTGTCGAACTTAAGTGCCATTTTTTATTGTATTACTCCGCTCTGTGAAGTGCCGTCTTTGAGTAGAGATCAGGGCTGGAAACAGGTACCTATCACCTAGACTCTTCCAGCTCAAAATTTCAATGGTCATGGTATAAAAGTTTGAAAGTGCCGTAATAGCGCACATTGTGAGCTTCAACCAGAGGGGTAGCATGTCCAGGATGAAAACTTCTACAAGGATCTAGGCAGCGTGAAGTAGCCTGATTTAGTGTATAAGTCAAAGGGGCAGTAATAGTCAGTGGTACGCTTCCTGTATATCCGCTTATACAAGATCTTCTAATTGAAGGGAGGGGGTGACTTCGAGTTTGACAAATGCCGAGTATAGCGGCCTTGGGAAAAGTGTAGTAAATTATTTTCAACCCGGGGCGCCCCCTCCCCACACTTCTCTTAATTTGCGCTTGAATGCAAAACGTTTTGTCTGGTTATCAACCACAGAACAGCCGACATTAAGGTAGCCGTCATAAGACATTTAAATTACCATATCATGAAGGTTAAGAATTTGGAAAGAAGCCTTAGCATTTATTTTAACTTCAGAAAGCACGTGTACCAGCAATCATTCTTCCATTGATTCCCGTATACCTGTTTTTGGTCCGTTTGAAGACCGTTGAATGTTAAATTCACAAGTAAGTAAAGCAAGATACTCTACAGCGCCCGAAGTTTGCCGTAAATTTGGTATTCGAGTTGGAGGATTTCTGCTCTTGAGTCAAGGAACTGAAGGTCAGAAAGTCAGGGAGACTGATCGTCGTAGGGACAGTGGTGACGCCAGATGTGGTTAGGGACCATGTCCCTCGAGGAAGGATCCCCCACTGTCGGGTAAATTTTCCAGTGAAGTCAATGTCGAATAAAATATGAAGTAGCCCACAACAGCCATTCGCGTCTGTGATTTACGTGATATTTTGATTTAAATGAGGGCATATTCTGTAATATGTCCCGCACTGAAATTTTCCAATTTCACGACTAAAAACCCAAACTGTGGGCCGAAAATTTTAAATTTTGCTGTCGCCAATCTTCCGGCAACCCGTCGCCCTTGTCGGGGCTTCAGGTTGCAGTTCCACGTAGGGGAAAACTTGGACCCCAATCACTCGAATTTGTGCACTACCCGAGCGTCGGGATTACACATTTTATCGGACCTATAATCCTGACTACATGTTTTCCGAAGAAATTGGAAAATTCTGCGACCGGGAATACCACGGCTTCCTGTTCTCCCCCTGTCTACCCCGTCCCTCCCCAACCCCATTTATGTTATTTATTGGGCAAACTATGAAACATTTACAGGACATAACAATTAAAAGGAAAATTGTATTTAAGCGTATTGAAACAACATCATCGAGGCCCTTTTTTCAGGCCATGTTGAGTACGGTACTAATACTTAAGGATGCGGATGAAAAAGAGTGTTCGCTCTAGCTCCCCTCCCCCTCCCCAACCGGCACTTCTACTTGTATGTCACACAGCTTCACACTAGATCTCTTATTTCTATTAATTATATTGCTGCTCATTACAGCACTGTAGTTGGCCAGTTGGTAAAGCGCTTGACTCCACCGACTTAGGACGTGAGTTCGAGTCCGCATGCAATCACTTCTCGTTTTGCTGTTTTAGTGGAACTGTCGAGTTTTGGGGATACTTTCTCTTTTATATCTTCCTGGTTCTAGCTTTCTCGACTCCTCTGCGTTCCCAATTTTTCTTTTTTTAATTAGGCTTCGTTTTGTTAATCATACCTTACTGCAAAATTCCAAATCAGGTCACTTCACGCTGTTGCACGTAGCCTACATTATCAAGTCGTGTAAGCCTACCCCCTACCACAGAGCTTTTTTTCCGGTTGCGATTGGTAATAGTTTAATGAATATTTTCCCATTATGAGATGAAACCGATTCCATATTTCATGTAATTAGCATTTGATACGAAAGGTATCAATAAAGACAGGACTCTCGGCTACTTTAGTAGCCGAGAGGCCTGTCTTTATTGATACCGAATTTGCCTACCTTCCCAAAGCAACTGTTGTTTCTTGAGAAAAACAAGTTTGGGATGAATATTCATAACTTACCGACCTCAAAATACTTTTCTTGCATTGCAACTATGGACTAAACCTCTTAGGGGGTAGGTGTAAGCTTTGCCAACAATAGGTGACCATTGTCCTTGTTTGATGGTTCGCTGATTTGTCAAAGGAAGACAGCAGTTCCCTTAAACTTGACCAAGTCTCCTTCCGCGTTTTCCCGGTCATCTCATACCACTAATTCAAGGGGACCCTCCGAATTTAACATCTTGTAAAAACTTTGTGTGGGGGGGGGGGCAGTACAGACCATGTTGCTGAACTGATGTGCTCAATTTGTGATGTGTATGCGATAGAAAAGGAGTTGAAGTACCCATCAGGCAAAAATGAAGAAAGTTGAAGGTATTTCAGGCACCTTCCGCGATGCAAAATGGCATTTTGAATGAAGTCAAAAAGCAGGAACCACCATGGGCCCAGTTATACAAGCCCTCCTAGTTCAAACTTTCAACGGTCATGGTACACAAATATGAAATCATTGTGAAAGGGCCTACTCGTCAGCTTTCAAATGAGGGGTAGCTTGTGCCCGTTGAAAACTTTTGCAAGGGTCCAGAGGCCACGAAACGTACCCAATTTTAATTTCTTAAATTAGTAATAAAGAAATAGTTTCGCGTTTGTCAAATACAGCCTTGTAGTTCGCGGACCACTATAAATTCAAATGTTCTTTCGCCGAAAAATATTGAGTTCCAAATTGACTCCATTGGTTTTTTTTTTTTTAATGGAAGCTTGTTTTTGGCTGTATTAGTTATAAAAATGCGATCAATTTATTCATATGGTTTTTATCGGCAGTGAGTTGACTGTGCAAAATTCCAAGCAATTTGTCCAATTTTGGTGCCATTTTCTTGATTGTATAACACCGCTATTTGAAGTACCGTCTTTGAGTAGAGATCAGGGCTGGTAACATGTACCTATCATTCAGACCCTTCTAGCTCAAAATTTCAATGTTTATAGTATACAAAATTTGAAAATACCATAAGAGCCAACATTGTGAGCTTCAACCAGAAGGTGGCATGTCCAGGTTGAAAACTTCTACAAGGATCTAGGGGGCGGGAAAGTAGCCTGATTTAGTGTGTAAGTCAAAGGTGCAATAATTAGTGGTACGCTACCTGTATATCCGCGTATACAAGATCTTTCAATTGAGGGTAGGAGTGACTTCGAGTTTCACAAATGCCGAGTATAGAGGCCTTGGGAAAAGTGTAGTAAAGTATTTTCAACCCGGGGCGCCCCCTCCCCACACTTCTCTTGATTCGCGCTTGAATGCAAAACGTTTTGTCTGGACCTGTTTTTGGTCCGTTCGAAGGCCGTTGAATGTTAAATTCACAAGTAAAGCAAGATACTCAACAGCGCCCGAAGTTCGCCGTAAATTTAATATTCGAGTTGGAGGATTTCTGCTCTTGAGTTCAAGAAACTAAAGGTCAAAAAGTCAGGGAGACTGATCGTCGTCGGGACAGTGGTGACGCCAGATGTGGTTAGGGACCATGTCCCCTCGTCGAGGAAGGATCCCCCACTGTCGGGTAAATTTTCCAATGTAGTCAATGCCGAATAAAATATGAAGTAGCCCACAACAGCCATTCGCCTCTGTGATTTACGTGATATTTTGATTTAAATGAGGGCATATTCTGTTATAAGTCCCGCACTGAAATTTTCCAATTTCACGACTAAAAACCCAAACTGTGGGCCGAAATTTTTAAATTTTGCTGTCGCCAACCTTCCGGCAACCCGTCGCCCTTGTCGGGGCTTCAGGTTGCAGTTCCACGTAGGGGAAAACTTGGACCCCAATCACTCGAATTTGTGCGCTACCCGAGCGTCGGGATTACACATTTTATCGGACCTACAATCCTGACTACATGTTTTCCGAAGAAATTGGAAAACTCTGCGACCGGGAAGACCACGGCTTCCTGTGCTCCCCCTGTCTACCCCGCCCCACCCCAACCCCATTTATGTCATTTATTGGCAAACTATGAAACATTTACAGGACATAACAATTAAAAGGAAAATTGTATTTAAGCGTATTGAAACAACATCATCGAGGCGTTTTTCAGGCCATGTTGAGTACGGTACTAATATTTAAGGATGCGGAAAAAGGGGTGATCGCTCCAGCTCCCCTCCCCTCCCCCAACCGGCACTTCTAATTGTATGTCACACAGCTTCACACTAGATCTCTTATTTCTATTAATTATATTGCTGCTCATTACAGCACTGTAGTTGGCCAGTTGGTTAGGCGTTTGACTCCGACTACTTGGGACGTGAGTTCGAGTCCTCATGGAGACTTGGCAGCTAGTCACTTCTCGTTTTGCTGTTTTAGTGGAACTGTCGAGTTTTGGGGGTATTTTCTCTTTTATATCTTCCTGGTTCTAACTTTTTCGACTCCTCTGCGTTCCCATTTTCCTTTTTTGAATTAGGCTTCGTTTTGTTAATCATACCTTACTGCAAAATTCCAAATCAGGTCACTTCACGCTGTTGCACGTAGCCTACATTATCAAGTCGTGTAAGCCTACCCCCTACCACAGAGCTTTTTTTTCGGGTTGCAATTGGTAATACTTTAATGAATATTTTCCCATTATGAGATGAAACCGATTCCATATTTCATGTAATTAGCATTTGATACGAAAGGTATCAATAAAGACAGGACTCTCGGCTACTTTAGTAGCCGAGAGGCCTGTCTTTATTGATACCGAATTTGCCTACCTTCCCAAAGCAACTGTTGTTTCTTGAGAAAAACAAGTTTGGGATGAATATTCATAAATTACCGACCTCAAAATACTTTTCTTGCATTGCAACTATGGACTAAGCCTCTTAGGGGGTAGGTGTAAGCTTTTGCCAACAATAGGTGACCATTGTCCTTGTTTGATGGTTCGCTGATTTGTCAAAGGAAGACAGCAGTTCCCTTAAACTTGACCAAGTCTCCTTCCGCGTTTTCCCGGTCATCTCATACCACTAATTCAAGGGGACCCTCCGAATTTAACATCTTGTAAAAACTTTGTGTGGGGGGGGGGCAGTACAGACCATGTTGCTGAACTGATGTGCTCAATTTGTGATGTGTATGCGATAGAAAAGGAGTTGAAGTACCCATCAGGCAAAAATGAAGAAAGTTGAAGGTATTTCAGGCACCTTCCGCGATGCAAAATGGCATTTTGAATGAAGTCAAAAAGCAGGAACCACCATGGGCCCAGTTATACAAGCCCTCCTAGTTCAAACTTTCAACGGTCATGGTACACAAATTTGAAATCATTGTGAAAAGGCCTACTCGTCAGCTTTCATATGAGGGGTAGCTTGTGCCCGTTGAAAACTTTTGCAAGGGTCCAGAGGCCACGAAACGTACCCAATTTTAATTTCTTAAATTAGTAATAAAGAAATAGTTTCGCGTTTGTCAAATACAGCCTTGTAGTTAGCGGACCACTATAAATTCAAATGTTCTTTCGCCGAAAAATATTGAGTGGCAAATTTACTCCATTGTTTTTTTTTTTTTTTTGTTTTAATGGAAGCTTGTTTTTGGCTGTATTAGTTATAAAAATGCGATCAATTTTTTCATATGGTTTTTATAGGAAGTGAGTTGACTGTGCAAAATTCAAGGCAATTTGTCCAAATTAAGTGCCATTTTCTTGATTGTATAACATCGCTATTTGAAGTGCCGTCTTTGAGAGGAGATCAGGGCTGGTAACATGTACCTATCATTCAGACCCTTCTAGCTCAAAATTTCAATGTTTATAGTATACAAAATTTGAAAATGCCATAAGAGCCCACATTGTGAGCTTCAACCAGAGGGTTGGCATGTTCAGGTTGAAAACTTCTACAAGGATCTTGGAACCTTACGATTCCGAAATGTTAGGTATGCGGAACGTTGAAAATCATTCCGTATTTAATGAAATTTGATCTTAGTGGCTAAGTAGGCCTGCAGGTTATATAAAAAGTTACTAAGGCACCTGGTGAGATCCAGGGGCAAATCTGACGTTATTTCAAAATTTAGACACTAGAATGAAGCACCAGATGTGCACTTAGTTTCAGAAAATAGTTTTTGACACAATAAGTGCTTTATTTTCGTTACAAGGCTAGTCCGGTATGTGGTGCGAACAGCCACAGTTGCGCGTCGAGCGCCGAAATTTTCTATTATTTTAAGACATTTTCATGGAAAAACTTGCATTCAGGCAGTGCCTTGAGACACCTCAACTTCTTAACAAGCTTGGGTCTATCAGGAAGACGAGTCTGATTTATAAATGCTTTACAATCCCCTGGAGAACATTAGTTCCCTCAAATATGTTTATCTTTTCAAAACTAATGAAACTTGGCGAAAAGATTTTCCCTCCTTCATAAATTACAAACTTTGCTCTTGCATAATCAAACATATGCAGAAGAGCATTAATGTAACATACCGGTACTGAGTATTTGCGGTTGAATAAACTAAAACATTTAAGATGATTTCGAAGGAGAAAATAGACAAAAATTGATCTGAAGGTGTATGCGTGAAAATTTGGGTAGGTAATAAAAGATTTGTGATAAAAAACAATTTTGTAACTTCCACCCCTAAAGACATTTCAACCAACCTCCTCGAGAAATCTTTTGCTTGTACAGACAGAACAGTAGTCAGCAAGATATCACGTCCTCTTGCCAGCCTAACGTCCTAAAACTCCTCTATGGCAAACATTTTGGCATCTCAATCACCTTAGATTTCAGAAAATGTTCACTCTGTAACAGAAATTTGTTACCACAGTCCAATGTAGCAAGCAGTGCTCCCCTCCCCCTTCCGCATATATCATTGTATTCACGTCCACATATAGCGTCAATGCTCAGCCATTCAGCCCTTTTTGCACATTGTAGCCCTTCGTAACAACCACTTTAAAGTGGACCTAAAGTCTAAAAATTCAAAAATATATATTTTAGAGGTTACAAAATTAATCTTATTGGTCCAACTCCCATTGTTATAGCTTATTCCATTGCTGAGATATTAAATGTTAAAATTTATTCACTTAAATCCAAACAGTTCATTGCGCAATAATTTTTGACATTCTTGTTGTACAACTCACATTAAATGCTTTGTTTTCTTTTAAAATTAAAAATGTTTATATGGCCTTGACCGCTTCCTGTTTTCTTGCATGACATGCTGTACAGAGAGGGCTTATATAGTCAAGTCACCCCAAAGCAGTAAGAACGCGATCACATTTTGGCACAAGGTGCGGTGGCTTTCAGAAAAACAAAGAAATACAAAGATTGTAATTTGAGTAGTACAACAATGACATCACAAATTAGTGCGCAATCTACCTTTTTAAATCGAGTGAATAAACTTCAACATTTTATATCTCAGCTTAAGAAAGTCCTGTGAAGATGGGAATTGGACCATTGGAATTCAGTTTTCATGCTCTGTAATATATATTTTTGAATTTTCAGACTTTAGGTACACTTTAATAATGGCTTTTTGTAGCGATGATTTCAACTAATAGCTCCACCCAACTGCTCAACGTCTGCAGAAAGATATATTTTGAATACATTTAAAGAAAAATTTGTGATTTTTTACCTTCTCTCCTTCTTTCTCCTGTTCTCCTGTTTCTTTCTGTCTCTCTTTTTTCCCTTTCACACAGTGTCACTTTTTTCGCGGCGAGTGATGGGGGGCCGGGGGGGGGGGCTAAGCCCCCTAAACAGTGTGTTCTTTCACGTTTTCCTGAAGGACCCCATTTCCCCATGCCTTATCCATATTCTCAGATACATAATCATTGCTGGATGGCCTTTTCCGAAATTGCAGAATGTTAACATTGCATAACAATGCACTATTTCATAAAAAACAATGTTTAATTTCAAAATTTTCCTGGGGAGGTCGCCTTGTGAGAGGCTTCACACTTTCTGTAGTGACGGATCTAAGACTCATTTCGGAAGGAGGGGCAAAGTATGGAAGCGACGGTTCCATTTTGAAGGAGGACAGGGCCTGGAGAGGCGGTGGGTGTGGGAGAGGGTTTACACCCACTCACAAAGTGGGATTTGGGAAGCCCGTCTCAAGTGCCCTGGTGGGTTCTAAGGTAAACGCCTCGGTGGAAGATCAGGGTTGAATTCACCGTGAGCCCTGAGGTGTTTGCAAAATTGTGGGCATCAGAATGAGGCATTTAACTATCTTCAAATGACGTTTGATGGGGCATTAAACACACCGCAAATTACAATTGGACCATGTTTAGAATAGTCTCAGGAGGAAATGTTGTCAAACCCACTTTGAATTGGTATATATTGGTATCCTGATTCATGAATGGCTACTTTTATCATGGACAATATTTTTGTCACTAACTCCAAAATTCATGCATTATTCGGAATGGAAATAAGAGGAGATTTGAAAGATTCAGTTGATCTTTCAAAATAAATTTAAAAAAACTTAATAGTGCACATAGGCTTACGGGACTCTTCCAATTTGGGAGGGCAGAAAATTTTTGCCCGAAGCTCAACAAGTTGCCCGAATTTCGTTGCAGTTCAGGTGCATTAAATAGATCATGAAACCACTACATGCGCACGAATCGCGCGAAAATTTTTCCACATTTTTCGGGCATTCGATCAAAAATTTGGGAACTCAGTAAAATATTCAGGCAATCTTTTCACTTTTACTTGATCTCTGCCGGAATTTTACCTATTCTGTGCCCGAATTTTTGTCGTTTCCTGCCCGAATTTTCGACCTTAGAATTTTTTGGGGGGTGGGGGATCTGCCCCTGCCCCCCGCATCGTACGCCTATGATAGTGCAGAAGGTTGTGAATGGGAAGGGGTTGCATGAGGCTTGCACGGGGCTTGCATGCATGGGCTTAGGGACAATATCACTTCAGTTCTTCTACATGAATCTATAATCACAGAAGCATCTGCGATGTGTTACTTTAAAACATTTCAGTTAACAAAATAAATGCAATTAGTCGGAAGCTGTTTCTAGTATGAACTAGTAGCCTAGCTCATTATTATTTGAAAATAACAATTTACATAGGTGTACGAGGGAAGGCTGGGGCTGCAGTCTGCCATTCGGACAGAAAATTTACAAAATATATGCTATTTTGGAGAAAACGTGCATTGAAATGTTGGACAAAAGTGTTGCTGCTCCCAATTGGAGGTAGCCTCGCATGTTTCTAGCATTTAATAAGGGGTAAGGGGAGATGTCAGGGACAAATTATCCTTCATAAAGCCGCCAGAATTTTAAGCCTACCACAGTGTGGGAATTTTTAAATTTGTCTTGCGAAAGTAAACAAGTTTGATGCAGTTAATGCATAAAACAACAGGGAATATTGTTGAGATATTTACATAATGAACAGCAGCTTATCCAGTACTCTTCTTCGAGGGGTAGGGTATGGGGCACGAGGCTTCTGGGGGTTCTTTCTGGAAAAGGAAATCTACTTACGTTTTGGGAACACTGTTAAATGCAGTTTCCTAGCACCTGGCAACCAAATTAAGGTTAATTGGAGCCAAAGTATTGGAGGAACTGCATTAAGACATCCTGGAATGCAGAAGGGGGCAGCTGATAAATCAGGGTGTCAACAAATGACTCTAAGGTGTGCGAATCAACAGGCTGAACTCTCTAGTTAACCTAGAGCATTTACGAGATCAAAGAGCAGGTTTTCCATGAAAGTATAGACTTGTGAATGTTAATGTAAAGCTTTCTCGGTCCTAGTAAAAGAGGCACGATTTATTGGCACCTCCCGTGAGAAAAGTTGAATTTAGTGTAAACAAAAATGTCCCTTACATTTGGGGTGGAAAATATGATGTGATCACTGCCATGCGTCTTCGAATTACGATCGCAAGCTGGCAAGGGTCCGTACCTAGTTTTAATTAGACCACGGAGCTAATCCCCTTCGGAATTAGACCCACTGTTAGGAAAACCTCCCATGTCATATGTAAACAGGTATGAAGTCGTCGCGCTAGACGTCTTCATATGAGCAGGGAGCTGTGAGAGAGGATATATTACTAACTAGCGTACGTGAGATACGGTTGTAAGTGTGCTTTTCCTAGTATCTCGGTCTCTCACGGACGAAAGGAAGACAAGTGATTTTTGTTATGAAAGCTCATCAATCGTTTGAGGTATCTTGAGGACAATGTACACTTGTCCAGAATGCAAGCGAGGAACACGCTTTATTTACACGTGGCAAATAAACTGTTTGCTTTTTCTTCATGAAGTATATTCATTTTAAAAATAAAGACGTACTTTGGCCCTGAGGTTATACTTGTGGGCACTTAAGACCGGTCCATCAGTCACCCCTTGATTGTCCTAGTCTCCATAGTAACTACTACATACGCACTCTACAGTGTGGTTTCTGTGTTTCGTGTAGTTGACCATTCGTTTTCGTCCAAAATACATTCATCACTGCTATCGTATCGGATGATTGAACATTATATCCTCATGTTCTGTCTATCGCTGGCGGGACACTGCCAAGACAGGGTTCGTGTTGTCTGCATCAAAATAATGTAACAATAAAGAGAGACGCGATCATTCATCCGTAACCATGAGAACGGATGAGAGGAGGTGAAACTTGAACTTGGAGAAATGGAGCGAAACGTTTCTAACGACGACTTTGGTATGAAGAGTTGTGAATAAGGGATGTGGAATCAGTTTCGCTAATAAGGTTAACTACGAAACAGAAGCTTAATTACTGGAAAACAATTGTTGTGTTGTATGGATAGACAAGAGGTGTGTTGTCTTCAATGGATTGTATACTACTAGGCTCTGGACATGATATACTTGGGCACGAACTGGAGACGTCTGACGAGTACAAATGTTACTGAAGCAGGACAGGAACCTTAAATGAACCTAGACTATAAAGTTAATTCCGTTAATAGCTACGGGTTCATTCATAAGTTGATTGAATACTTAGGGGGAGACGTCAGACAGTTCTAGTTAAGGTTTTGTTCTTCACTTCTCGTGAAGACGAATTTTGGTGTAAGTATTGGGCAGTGTGGATTTGAAACTTTTAGTTCAACTGATGTGATTCCTCTTGACTGCGATAGTGAGACATTGTTATAAAAATCGTTCTCATCTGAAGGAGAAACGATGTCTTTCCAGTAACACTTCTGAAATTCCTACGCGAAACCCAAATTGTAATGTTTTCGCCATTTTGTATTTCCCGGACGTTCTACCTTACTTTGGAAGCAACATTATAAAACTATATATTTCAGTAAGAAGAAATGGAAGAGATTGGCTCTGCCACAATAGACAATGGGAAGAAATCTCCATCTGTCAAAAGTCTGTCCAAACGATTATCATACAGCGATGTATCTGTTTTATCGAATAACAGCCCACAACCTCGACCAAATTCGCGATGGGACCTCATCCGGCGACGGGTCAAAATGACCACCGGACCATCAGCTGGTGTTGCACACCCAACTGGTCTTCGTGCAATTCTAAAACGCGTGTCTTCGAAAAAGCATCCCTTGGATTCGGAGAGGGAAAGCCAAGATGAAGTTCAAAAAGAAAATACTTACCAACTTGGGCCCAATAGGCCCTTTGCTACTCGTCAGGTACGGGAAGCCATCCAGGACATTTTAGTGGCGCTGTTGCAAGACCAACCATATGACGTCACGAAGGCCGGAAAGTTGACGAAGCGAATCACAGAGGCGGTAAAAACGAGAGTGAAGGCGATGAAATTTTCTCGACATAAGTTGGTGGTCCATACAGTCATGGGCAGCAAAGCGGGGCAAGGGGTGCAAGTGGGTAGTAGATGTTTATGGAATCAAAACACAGACAATTCTGCTACGTGTTCAATTGAGAATAAGTACTTGTTTACTGTCATCACCGTGTATGGAATTTACTTTGAATAATATACTGTAAACGAAATAGAGGACTTCCGACAAACAAGTTGTGGAGGAGCAGTCGATCTGGTTTTCACCTTCCAGCTTCGGTTGTTTGGACTTCAGAAAAAAGTGCTTTCAACGATGGCGGCGTTCGTCGTTCGTCGTGCGCATGCCAGCTTTGTTAGAGACGTTCAAATCTGTTCTTGCTTTCACTATAACAGTGAAGTTTGTGAAATTCTCATTTAATATCGCGATCCTTCGGATCGCACCATAACTCCTTTTGGTAGTAAATTTAGGTTTTTGTCTGCAGTGGGAAGTTGTCCGCAGAACTTTGCTTGAAAAGCGTGTCATTTTGTTTAAAGGGAAAATGCAGTCACCCTAATCAGAGTTAGTATGTCCCGTCACTCCAGTTCATGAATGGCCTATTTTGATCATGTGACAATGTTTTTGTTAATGAATTGTGAATTCAAGGAGAATTTCTCCTTGCTTTACCTACTGTTTGTAATAGTTATGTTCAAAACGTCTTCAGAGGTGCTTGTAATGCAATAAGAGGAGATTTGCAAGAGTTTGCTGATTTTTCAAAGCAACTTTTGGGGCGACTGCCTATTGCCTTTAAGAAAAAGAATTCCATGGAATTCATGTGCCCTTTGAAGAGGAGGGCAACCACACAACTCGGTTCTCATCATCGTAGGTGTGCATAAGCGTACGAGCTAGGGGCCCCATCCCCCGAATTAGGGCAAAACCCTTTTCTCGGGGAGATTAAAAAAGGGCAATCCCCTCGGGTAACACAGGTTTGTTCTGGCAACTACGACCCAACGACCACAGACACAAATATTCCATACTCCTGTATCTGTGTGTAAGCTTACTCTACTGAGTTCGGCAGAATAATTAGGATTTATCAAAGTGTATTCATAAATTGAAACGATAATTATACAATGGGGGCCTGATATTTGCTAGAAGTCTTAAAGTATTTTCAAACTGGAGCATGTAACGTACCAAAAGTTTGTAACTGTAAAATCACATGCTGCAAAGGTTGAAAAGGAAACTCAGTGGCCCTGCTCCCAACTTCAAAGCACATTTTGGTGCTGGGATTTAAGATGTTCAAATTCACTCATTTAGGCATAATTTTCAAGCAAATATTTTGCACTAATTTGTGATTGAATTCTTGTAAAGTATACTCAGATCACATGCTTTTGCTCAATTGTCTTCTAAAGCACGGTAACTCCTTCAACAATGTGAAGATCACACTCATTGTTACAGAATTTTTCACAATATGCGCAAGCCCAGTTCTCACAAAAGGCTCTGCAAGAAATGGTTTTTTCACGGTCATTTAAAGCAGTATTGTAACTTTAATCAATAGAATATATACAAAACATTTTAATGAGAGTAGTCCGACAATGGTATAAAATATTACTGCATTATCTTTCATTTTAAGCAAAATAGAATAGAAATATTTTTCTGCAATGGAATTAGTTGTATGAAGATTTACGATTGTTTCATATATATTGTTACCTCTATGGTACAGGGGCTATTTTCTTGGAATTGAACCTGAAATAGATACAGAAGTCAGGCACGGTTCCTGTTTGGTAAAGTAATTGTTTTAGAAAAATCTTCCGTATTATGGAAGATAAGCGCACGCACATAATTCATACATCTCCCTTTCGTTTATGTGCCCAAAACAATTCGATTATCCTCATGCCACGTTCTGATGCAGGGGCGTTACACTTTAAAGGTTTTCAAAAACTCGTCCTTAGCTGTGCCTGAGAATGGCCAAAAATTACCTTACCTTAGAAAATGCCATTATGCTTATAGAAGCCTTTCGACAGCCCCGTAATGTTTTTATTTTCGTTCTTTTCAATGGGTGTGAGAAGTTTTTAAAGCAGAAGACAGCTTGATACCCACCATGTTTAATATTCCCATTCCATATTTAAGCGTAAAAATGTACCTCACTCATTTATTGGTTGTAAAATTTAATCTGGTAGGTGGAATTTCATTTATTACGAATTTTTCGGTAGGTTAATGGTACGTTTTAAACATATATGTTGGAGCAGGCGGGTGTAATCTATAGATGTAACCATAGCAATAAAATACAGTAGAAATGAAATACATTTAAAAGAAATAATATAGAGATTCAATGATTTATTGAACTTTCCAAATGTTGTTACGTTTGTCTCATTTGCATAAAGGTACCCTAAACAAACGACATATTGGTACAAGATTGCTTTCTTAACCGAAAAGTAATACATCCTTGATCCATGCATGGTTTAATGAAGGCTCAGCGCTGAAAAGTAACAAATACCAAGCAAAGCAAGGCACCACACTAATGAGTAACCTATTGTGCATGGATAAATTGTCCTCGGCTTTATTTACTGTGAGGTAACGTGCTGATGTTTCTGCACGATGTAGTGTGTTTGTAATAGTTCGCGACGACACTGAAACTTGCAATGCAATCCATGTTTTGAAAATGTGACAAAAGCGAGTGATATTCAACAATCGTGCTTTGGCGACTTGCCGGTATCCGCTCAGTTTGTTACAGTCCTTAATGCTGATTTGAATGTATATGATTCTAGAAGTGTTTCATGAAAACTTCCAGTTTTCCTTGGACGGTTGGGCCAACATAGAGGGAAAATGCAGTCACCCCAATTTGGATTAGTGTACCCGGATATCGTACTTCATGAATGGCTCTTGAGAATCATGTGACAATATATTTCTTACTGAATTGTGAAATTCACGCAGAGTAACTCCTTCGTTTACCTTGGAAATGCAATATATATATATATACATATATATATATATATATATATATATATATATATATATATATATATATATATATATATATATGTAAATACAGAAACAGACGAATAACACGGTACGAGGACTGTTACGAAACTTCATAATGCAGAAAGTTCAATAACAAAAAACTAGAAGTTCCTGTAGATCTACCCAATTTCCCATGCAGAAGACTGTAAAAAACAGGACGTTTCGGATAGTTCTGCTATCCTTGGTCACCAAAAAACGAATAACACTGAGCATAGCTGCTCCACATAGGGCCGTAATACGAACAAAGAAAAGCCCAAGCCAAAAGTTTAAGAATCCTCTTTTTTCCTCTCTTTTAATCCTCTTTTTTAACCTTTTCGATTTGGTTCGTTCGCTTTTCTTAAACTTTTGGCTTGGGCTTTTCTTTGTTCGTATTACGGCCCTATGTGGAGCAGCTATGCTCAGTGTTATTCGTTTTTTGGTGACCAAGGATAGCAGAACTATCCGAAACGTCCTGTTTTTTACAGTCTTCTGCATGGGAAATTGGGTAGATCTACAGGAACTTCTAGTTTTTTGTTATATATATATATATATATATATATATATATATATATATATATATATATATATATATATATTTATATATTTATTTATTTATATTTATATATATATATATGTCCCGAAATATAATGAAAGATATTTGAAGGGAAATGAGAGGATATTTGAAAGATTTAGCTGTTGTTCCAAAATAGTTTGGCACTAATGATTATGCCCTTTAAATTTCGTATCATAGCCCTGAATCAAACTGTATCACTATTTCTGATTTTTCATGATTTCTATGGAGATTTCTGAACATCGTCCCGTTCGACCTGGGACGACATTTCCCTTGCCAGAAACTGTACAGACTCTCATTACAGTACGTCCTTTATACTGACCACGCCCCTTTTTGCGATCAAGCCTGCAGTATACAGCCACTTTTTCAGCACAAGACAGCCTGTTAAAGATGCAGTGCAAGCTCAGTGTATAGGAACATCCTAACAGTGAGCGCACCCTGTAGCCTACCCTTTGAAAATGTTCGATAAACATCTTTATAAGTATATTTTGCATGCACATACTCTGGTGAAAACAAACTTACGCTTTCCGATTTTTGAAATTGTATTTAAAGGCGGGTAGTGAATAGCCTATTTTGTATATTCTCTGTCAATTTTTGACAATATCTAAATCTACTATCGACGGAGAGTGTGAAAAAAAGATTGTGTTGCTTTACTTTCAAAAGTAAAGGGAGGTGAAAATCCCTTAATTTTACTTTCTCCGAAGATATTCCCGTTGGCACCTATTGGACGTCATGATGACTGCTTTAAGATCTCTGCCCTCATTCCGGGTACGGTGTCGTCATATTGGGCGACGTAGTAGTTGCCTGCAACAGGAGCGCCAAGGTTGTATTCTTCGGCAAACTTTCGTGTGTGAAACGGTTTTCGGCGATCACCGGTTCGTGGATAATATGCGTCGTGTGGGGTAATGTGACCAGGTTGCTTGAACAGGAAGTACACGTAACGATGTAGACCTGGAAGAAGAGTAAAAATGCTTGGTTACGGGTGGCCGTAAACTTGTAGAAAACAGGTGTGACGTAACGATTGCCCATAGACAAAAATGACTTGGTTTCATTCTTCAAATCATCTTGTTTGATCAGCTTAACACCTCCCTGGTATGATCTTGTATTGCAATGGGTATATAGCTGTTGCATGAAAACTTTGTGAAGTGCGTAAAATATCAATGTCCGTGGTCCACTCCATGAACCCCCTTCCCCCACTGTAAAATTCAGAATGGCCAAGGGAGTAGCGCTTGTCCGAGAAGGCGTTGAGGGGAGTTGTCCTACAGTCCTAGGAGGCTTGAAAATGTCTGTAGGGTGCGGGTGTCCAGGAACTGTACATTCATATCAAGAAAGTAATTTTTCGTTAGTGTGCGATTATAATATTGATATTTCATCTCCTAACATGTAATGTATAGGAAGATGAGATACTGTAATTCAGTTAACATCAGAAATGTGCAAGAGATGCGGGTGAGTGTCTGAGTGTGTGCGGGCAAAAAACTTGTGTGTCGTTATCTCCAAGTTGTCAATCTTAAGTCTAATGAAATTGGTGGGTAGGTGCCTCGCCATAAAAAATGCATGTTTAATAAATGACTTGGGTAAGAGTTCAAAGGTAAAATTTAAAAGATTATTGGTAACCGATATCTGCTTGTGAGTGTGAGGAAACTTTCATTCACAAAATATGAACAGAAGTTGCGGGAGATGATAATTTGCAACTTCATGGAAAGCCTCCTTAATTGTTCCTGTCTGCTCTCAGTTTAATTTTTAGAGGCAAATGTCGAAACATTAATCGTCTGTCCCAATACCGAAATGAATGTAAATCTGAAAAAAAAAATTCTAAAATATCAAAATACATTTTGTGTAGTTGTAACTACTATAGTAACAAGAAATCACCTGTGTCTTTACGGGGCAACGACCCTATGTACTCTGCGTGTCGCGTTCCTCCCGTGACGTCATTACCTAGGATATTGAAGACCACCCAGTGAAGAACCTCGTAGTCATTATCTTGTCCCTCTACAACGGTGGGGTCCACGTCAACCATCAGCAAGGTGTATAGTCGATTATTGTCAATTCCTTGACAATGGACTAAATCCGGAGGATCCCTAACCTGGCGAAAACAGGAGAGAAAATTTAAAAAACGTGTTGCCACCCGAGAGCGAAATCTATATCGAGAAGCCATCTAGAAGAAAGGTCAGGAAAAATCGGGGCTTATTTACTTAGACTTTGGGGCCGGAACACTTCAGATTAGGTGCCCCCAAGTGTCGTTGTAGAGACATTATTTTGAGGGAGGTGGGACTAATAATGCAGCACCAATCAGCATCCACTAAGTGGAGCGCCACCATCATTACCGCGAAGCAGTAATAAGGCCTATGCTTTTGTATGCGTAAACGTTACAAATAAATCTGTGGGAAGATATGCCCTGCACTCATTAAACACTGCAGAACTGAATGGAACCGACTGGGTATGGCTTCGGTATCCCACTTTTTGAGGAAAATGTATTTAAAATGAGATAAAACTTAAAACCAGGTAATATCGATGAAATGCCGTCAACGCAGCAAGGCTTGCGCCTATATCGTGTTCTTAAAAAAAAACTTTTAACCAAAGGCTATGGATATATAGCATTTTTTTTTTCCTTTTTTACGTAACCTCTGTGGCTGCGTCTACGGAGTTGTATTTCAGGTCACGCATCATATAGGAAGGCGACTTACGCCCAAGTAGATATTTGTTTACATTGCGCGAAAGAAAGTAAAGCTTTTCACTACGTAAACTCCATTGAGCATATATATATATATATATATATATATATATATATATATATATATATATATATATATATTATATATATATATATATATATATATATATATATATATATATATATATATATATATATATATATATATATATGAATTCAAAGCGGTAGGATGCTGTATTCCGTTTAGTCGCCATTGATGATGTTCTGTTATGATCACACAGCTTCCAAATGTTCAGGTGCAAACAGAATATTACTAGAATTCATTTCAGAAATTTACAGTAGAGCAAAGGAATCTGGAAGTCTTTGCAAAATTTCCCACTGATTATAGATTTCACAAAATAATCTTGATTAGAACTGAAGCTGAACGTGGCGTGTTGGGATGGAAGCCTCATGATCGGGATTTCACATGCGCTGCACAACTAGACTTTAAAAATGGCGTTCTGGGACGTAGGGTTCACTAACTCTCAAGGTTCTACTTCCATAGATCTACCGTCAAAGCACAAAACCGTATAGTACACCGTTGACCATCTTAATGACTACACAAACCGGACAAACACACACCGGACAAACGCACGCTTGTCCACGACTTGCGTAGACTGACCACCAGCCATCTGTGGTGACTATGGTCAGAGCGTCATCCGTATTTTGGATATAGTTGGTCGGTGCTACTGTAGATTTATACGCAAGGCTAATGAGGTCTATTTTCTGAAATTTTCGTTCAAGTCTTTAAAATGAGAGTTGATGCTCAGGCCAGGTTTTATTCTCGGGTTCTAGGAGTTGGAGTAGTTCCTGTAGGAATAAAGATTACGCCCACAACGAGCCTCTGTTGAGATAAGAGTTCATCCGAACTAGTTTAGGAAAGTTACAGTTAATACTTATCTGCCGATCGACGCGTCGGACTAGTGGCTGCGGCAACCTTGGAATTTGGTCGCTTCTCAACTTCGTAGTACTCTAAAGCAAGAAAAACTTGACAACCCTTGAAAGGATGCAGATTTTGCTGGTGGGACGTACTGTACATCATTTTGACAGAATTGATTATCTTTATTCATCATCACATTTATAAACTGGCAAGGCCCTTAAATGTTGGAAGGCCCTTCACTCACCACAGGCGTTTTCAGTATTATATACATATGTAATATACATAAACTATATATATATATATATATATATATATATATATATATATATATATATATATATATATATATATATATATATATATATATATATATATATATATATACTGTAGCATGCCGAGGGGATAAAAGTTTAGGCAGGGATACGTCCGTTCGTTGAGGACAGAACTCAACTCAAAAGAAAGCTCACGCAATATTGTCTCCAGTTTGACTTATTTATTGTGTGAACTTTTTCTAAAGTCCCCTCGAATCTCTGCCTCGAAGAGCAAAGGGGCGTAACCAAACGTTACTCCCAAAGGAGAGTAATCTATTGTGTGAACTGTTGTATGACTGTCATCCAACCACTGACCAACTGACTTTCATCTCAAATAGGCCTATACTTAATTTTAAGTGCAACTTATACTCTCAGTTTTCCCTCCCCTATTTTCTCATAGGTTACAATGAACTTTCTCCAATACTTAGAGGGAGATGGCAGTCACCGCAATTTTATTTCCAAAAATCTACTAAATCGTACAAATCTCCTCTTATTTCACTAACAAGTATCTTTCATCATGTTTCTTCACAAAAAAATGAGCATTGAAAGCAAACCAAGGAGTTGTTCTGCGAGAATTAAACAAATGAGTAACAAAAATATAATCACATGACTGATATGAACCAAATTCCTGAATTAGGATGACGGGGTACACTACGTCAAATTGGGGGTGGGAGACTGCATTTTCCCTTTAAGCACACATGATTAGTTTGTACTCCCGAACAGAGGGCTTGCCCGTAAATAACGGCCAGTTTCCCCCATTTTCAGTCTATCCCTGGCAGCCGAACATGTCACAAGCCCTCTGCCTCACAACTTTTCTCCAAAAAAATCCTAAGTCCGAAATCTGTTCAGTTTATATATATATATATATATATATATATATATATATATATATATATATATATATATATATATATATATATATATATATATGTATTGTCTTATATCTTAGGGTAAGAAAACTGGTTTATGGAGTAAGAATAATAACCTTGTAACGTATCAACAATACCTACAAATCCAAATGTAGTAAATTAAATCAGAGCAACCAATAACGCTCCCAGATACCCAGTTCTAAGTCTTTCTGTAATATATATATGAGTAGAGTACGAAATAGTTTCTTAAATAATGCCATAGCCCGATAGTAGACGGGAGTACTTTAATTTGCTTACAGCGGAATACATGATACTTTATTAAAATTATCACTACATTGAGTTCACGTGCGAAATCACCCCCCAAATAATGCTACTGCATTATTTCTCAATTCAACGTTAATTTCAGCGTTTACAAGGATGTTTTGCATGTAATTCCAAGGGGCTGAGTATAATGGCAGTTACAAAAAAGATGATCAATCGTTTCGATATCATTGTCACAAAATGTACATTTATCTGAATCTATAGCATTGATAAGACAAAGATATTTATTAGCAGGACTAATTCTATGGAGGAGCCTTTATTGAAACCATCTAATTTGTACATCACTGGAACAATGGAAAGGAATAGAACAATACATTGACCGTGCATGAATCTTTGGAGACATCATGAGTAGGCCCTTTTGTAAAGTATTAATTACAAATAGTAGATGAGTTTAAAAGTTTAAATAGCCTTACAACACAATTGATTACTCTGAAGAATGATATTCATAAAACTATTCACTGGATTACTTAATCGATAATTAAGGTTCCTTAAACATTTTGTTCACCGTTTCTTAATTGCTGCAAGAATCCCATAAACTCAAGAAAGTTTGTTTTTATGTTCAAAGTGTTGATGAAATAATCATATGTATAGAACTTTCCGTCTTCGTCAAGTAAATCATTAATGAAAGCAATTCCCCCTTGAATCCAACGATGGTGAAATACAGGCCTGTTATCAATCAAAATTAAATACACTTCGAACACTTCGAAATCTTACCATTATAGTGTCTAGAGTGTTTTAGCAGGGAGCTAATACGTCCGAAGGGTATTAGCTCCATGGTTTCAGTACTCTTGCAATCGATCATCGATAGCAGAAATGGGTACACTATTAAGCAGAGTTGTAACGAGTCACTCAATTTTGCAGTCGAGTCATTAACTACTTTCAATGTGACTCAAATCGAGTCAGTGACTCGAGTCAAATTGTATTATATCTATGAGGAAATTTATGATACAATTGCTCGAGTCATTGCCCTTTTGAAAACAATTGACTCGAGTCATGACTCGTTACAACACTGCTATTAGGCTGCCTAAAATAAGCAAAAAAAAAAAGCCTTTGTCGGAAAAAATTCTAATTAAAAAAATTGGTATCAATGGAATCAGCACCACGTGTACATTATCCTGGGATAATGCCTCCATTCACACCTGTTGGGGGTTTTGAGTAATTTGCATAAATCCAAAATGGCCGCCATTCTTAACTTTGAGAGCTTGTATCTCCTTGGGGGTTCGTGTTATCGCTCACAAATGTATTACCGATGGATAGAAACATGAAACCAAATTAGCAAATCATTATGTTTAAAATACCTTATGACAAATCTATGACGTCATATGGGTAAAATCACGTTATACTGAGTTCCGAAGACTGTAGTGTAACTCGTCAGGGAAATACCTTGATTCACATTCTCTACTTTCATATGTCAGTAAATTAATTCAACTATGAAATGTCATCTAAGAAGGTAAAGTAGGCCTACCATCGCTAGGCTTTTCAAGTTGCCTGGGTATACCTACTATGACATATGCTCTACCGTTTACTAAGGTTAGTGTTCCGTAGCGGTGGTAGTGTGCCTCAATGTAAGTTTACAGAGTCAGTGCAGTAAATTTTCGTCGACAGTAGTACTTTTTCAATTTATCCTTAGTTTGAGGCTCAGGCCCGTAGTCAAGGGGGTGGGCCAGGGTGCGAAGCCCCTGAAATTTTTTGCCCCCCCTAGACAGTTTGAATCTTACCATTGACTTAATACATTTGTACACATTTGCCCTCCCCGAAAAAAATTTCGTCCCCCCTGGAAAAATTCTGCCCCCCCTCCAGTACCTTGTCTGGCTACGGGACTGTTGAGGCTATTAATCAAATCAGCCTCTGAATGCACTCGAAATTTTAATTTCATGAAAAAAAATGACAGATTCTTAAATAAAAACTGATATATTGTGGAGAAATTCAATCAAATTTTGATGCTTTTGGCAGACTTCGTCGAATTTACATTTGCTATAACGATGAAATCACATCCGCGAATGTTGTTTTGGGTAGATACTCAAGTCCATTTTTTTTATTCGCTGCAAAATTTACTACAGGCGCTGCATGCGAAGCCACTTCTACCTTTTTTTTTTTTCTTTTCCTCCATTTATTCAATTTCAATACTTATTCAGTATAGTACAAATTTTACTATTTCAATCAGTCGTGTTACACACATAAAATAAACAGATCAATTAATATTCATTTAGTACCATGAATGACAAAATAATACTTCGGAATTCATTTACACGTCTGCATCTCACTTTGGTTTTCACTGCAAATCTAAAGAACAAAGACAAATTTCTCACTAACCTACTTCGATCGCCACTTCACTATCATGAATACATACAAGTGGGTTTATATAAAAAAGTGTTGAGCTTTAATAACCTAGTTATTGATATTAAATAAAACATTACACTCCTTAAAAGCTTCTTTCAGTTCTGCTAATGAAACGACATTTTTCTTTCTTAACAAACTTTGTTGGCTATACTTTTCAATTCTCATAGCAAATTTAAATTTCTGAAAAAAAACATCAATTTTTGGCAGCTCGCCTTGCCTTTTGCATTGATAAATGTAACTTTTCATGTTTAAAATAAGATAATTAAAGGGGTGAATAGAACCTTTCCCAAATCCAAAGAAAATATCATACTTAGAAAAAAAGAATTGTTCCCTTAAAAAGCGAAACTCAACATCAAGAATAAAAGCTGAAGTAATACTACAATCCCAAAAGAGGTGTTCTAGGCTTTCTAATTCAGTTTCACAAAAGGAGCATTTATTACATTCCACTTTCCCCATGGCATACAAAAGCTTATTCGTGGCTATTATTCTATGAAGAAAACGGTATTGAAAATACTGTAACTTAACATCTGAAACGACTTTCCTAGGCATGTTAAAAAAACTCTCCCAATCTTTTGAATCAATATCTAAGAATTGTCCCTTCCATTTCTTTACAGCAGTGGGTTCAGTAACGTTACGCTTAAGTTGTAAATTGTAAATAAATTGGGAAACACGTGGTACTCGTAATATTTTTTCTAAGAAATCATCATTACTATGTACGTCATCAAGATCGAACCCAGCCATTATCCAGCTTCGGGGTATACTATGGATTAAACCAAAATATAGGGAAAAGGGAAATCTATCAATGTGAAAACGATGTACAAATCTACGAAAATCTAGTGGTTTTCCTTCATGGTCAAAAAAGTCCCTTACATATACCACGTTCTTCCTATAAAGTTGTTTGTACATAACAATTGCATTATTGATTCGGATAAAGCTATTATTCCAAATAATCTGATTGCCGAAATTTTTATTCGGTTCTGTAAATGAAACATTACACCAAGCAGTCACAACCTCCTTTAAAAAAACATTGTTAATATCAACATCATTTTTTGAACAATTACATTTGAAAAAAAAAATGTTTTCCAACGGCTGACAAAGATATGTCCCAAAAAATCTTCCACTTCTACCTATACATATTTCTGTGGTGGAAACATCGAAAGTGCGAAAACACAGAAATGTAGAAACAGAGAAACATCGAAACGAGAAAGTAGAAACATAGGCTAGAAACGAAAAAGTCGAAACGAAAATCTCGAAATGTCCCTTCAGGACCACGGTACAACAGCTTTCCAAATCGGGGAATTCCCATCCGATATTTTTATTTAGAAACAATACGCGGTTTCGAATTTATCTGCATCACAAACTTCAGTTCTTTGCTTCGCTCCACCTTACTCTGCGTGTTTTTGTGAGAAAGACGGACGACATGGAGAGCTGGCAGGCTACTATTTTCTGTAATCACTGGCTGTGAAGTGCGACGTGTCCGCAACAAACATTTGTTAGAATTTTGTACCGTTTTGGAAGTGATCTCATGCACAAAGTTGGGTGTTGGATGTTCTGCTTGAAAAGATGACGTGATCGACAGTCTTTTGAGGTTTGCAAATAGAGTAAGAGCGTATAAATAGGCCAAGTTTCGTGTTTCCTCCTCGAGAGTTGAGTCCCTTGCTAGTAAATTCTATCTACATACTTGTTATAGGCCTTGTAACGTTTGGTTTCGCAACTTGGCTTTTCGCCAGAGAAAAACTAGCTATCTACATGTATACTGTATATGCATACATAATACAAAGAAAGCCCGTGTTCACTCACGGACGTTAGTCATCATTACACACATACTATGCACTAAACATGTACAGTATATCGATATTGTAATGGCGTTCACAGGCGTTCTCGGCATTATACTAAACATTGTGTTGTGTACAGTATATCGATATGTAATACTGATAACGCCATTATGGTAAACTTGGCATGGGCGTCGTTAACATTTCAGTGCAATGTGTTTCCGTTACACACCTCCAACGTAGCCCTTGTGCAGTGTGTACAAATTTTTCACATTCCGGTGTCCGGGGCCTCTCTTGCTCTCATGCAAATAACGTTTTCTCACCAGACTTTCTCCATCAACTCTCTTTCACACATTAGGCCTACATCTCCAGATAATTCTCATAGGCTACCTGGCTAGGGAGTTGCTATTTAGCAACTCCCTACCTTGTAAAACCTTTAAAAAAGTGCATTAATTGAAGCCGAAATACATGCTACGTGCTTAGGCAAGTGGCGAAACATGTTCACTCTTGCTGATATCGACGTAACATGATTCATGAAATAGGATGCCCAGGTATAGGCCTAAACTAATTCAAATTGGGGTTACGTCTCTCCCCTTTAAGTCAAATCTAACTTTCCGTCTTGAAATCTAAATTTGCTTCTAAAGCATGGAATTTAAAAGTAAAGAATGCTTAGATATGTAACTTTTTAAAGGTCAAGAGCAGTCGCCCCAAACTTATTTTGAAGCAACAGCTAAATCTCACAATTTTCTTCTTATTTCTCTTCAAAGTATCTTTCATAATATTTTAGGACTTCAATATTTCATATTCAAGGTAAACCAATCAGTTAATTCTAGTAAATTTCACATTTGAGGAGAAAAAATATTGTCACATGACTCTAAAGAGCCAATCATGAAACAGGACAGTGTACTACACTACTTCAAGTTGGGGTGACTGCATTTCCCCTTTAAGGTCTAAAATGTATCATCCCCCCATTTTCTTGCAATGCCTACCCTACGATGATGCTTCGTACTAAGAGCTATGGAAATGCTTGCACTGGGAAGCTGCCAGCTGGGTACCAGACTTCTTTTAGGGGTGCTATGCATACCACCAGGGGAGGGATTTGATGCCTGAAAGTTGGGGCAGGGGAAGCGGGTGGATTGTCAAACGGTGCCGAAGCATTCCCCCTAACGGCGTGGGGTCCAGGGACCGCCACAGAACCTCTGGAGGGGTCAAGGGGCCGCATAGCCCCGGTGGGGGTCCAGGGGGCGAAACCCGGAAGCCCTGGGGTATTTACAAAATTGTAGGCATTAAAATGGTGCATTTTTAGCTTCAACTTCAAATGACGTAAGGTAATTAACATACTCCATGAGACAGTCAGATGGGATCAATAATCATGCTGAGGGCTTGAGCTAGGAAGTAGGGGAGAGTGGATTATTTTGAGGGTTTCCCGGGGCTTTGGAACAATAGTTTTAATAGAGGGAGATCTAGCATTCAGAATGGGTGAAAAAATCGCAGTTTTCACACTTTTCAGTGATATGAGTAGGCTAATAGAAATGCTAAGAACGAAAAGTATCCTCAAGGATTGGGCTGTTGCCCTCCCCCTTCGCTAAGTTCCTGACCATTATTACGGTACCGAAAATGGCACTTTCCGTGCCTTACAATTTGCGTTCAAACAATCTTTAAAGAGTCGGTAAATTATAGATTGATGATAGCAAGTTTGCTTTGAAAATTTCTGAGGAAAAGGGAACTTCCCCCACTCTGCGTACGGCCATGGGGACATTGGTGGTTTCAATGATAGTATGATAATAGAAGAGTTTGTACGAAGGTATGACAAGCAAGATGTTCCACAGGAAGTAACCCCAGAACTCCGAAGCAGTATTTAAAACAGGTGCGCGCGAATCGCGCAGAAATAAACAGCGTTGAGACATTTAATTGTAGCTTATTGTTTTTCTTTAGTTTTAAATGCAGTTTTTTATTGCATAAAAATTTTCCAACTTTCCCCATCAGGGGCGTCGATCCTAGGGGGCAGGGTGGGCAATTGCCCCTCCAAAGAAAATATTGGGGAGGCAAATATATCGTTTTGCCTCCCCCTCTCCCAATAATTCAGGCAGGGTACAAAAAAGACAGAGTAACAAAATATATAATATTGTGGTGTACAGATCCAGGGTTGTTCCCGTTACACTTTGAAAGTAACTCGTTATAGTTACAGTTAATTCCATAAAATTGTAACTCGTTACAGTTACTAGTTACAATGTTGAAAAAGTAACTAGTTACAGTTACTTTTGACTGAAAAGTAACTAGCTACATTTCAAAAGTAACTAGTTACTTCAAGGCGAATATACGATACCTCGGTACCTGGAATGGAAGAAGGGGTCATAATTAGATAGTAAGAAGGGGCACATGAGAGGACCGAACCTCATTTGTGCCGGTTATCCTTAGGTGTTCCCCAAAGAAAGTCAATGGTGCCAGCTGATCTTCACTGGGGATTCAGGCAGAGACTCCTTACGCTCATCATGAAGCAGCGAATCATGATACTGTGTCGGAGCTTACGCAAATTATTTGTTAGACGAATATGGTTGTAACCAAAAGTTTTCCAGTTACGACAGTACTTCTTTGACAGTGGAAATCTTTGTACTCCCATCACAATTTAGAGAGATTAACGGCTATTAAAGGGGAGAGTATTGTTTTAGCAGTAATTAAAGTCTTCACCCCTCAAGGGCATAAATACGGTAAAACAATGCTCTATAATTGTTAACGGTAAAATTTTAAAACCTCACCGCTAAGGTTGGGCTAAGTGATATTTCCGCATAAATTTCAGGTTTCACATTGTGTTGATACAAAACAATACATAGAAATGGTGAGACTATGTAGTTTACACATGCAGACCACGTGCCAATAATTCACTTTCCCTTTACAATACGTAGGTGAAGCTTTAAGTCGGACCCTTCCCTCCTTTTTCAATTAGCTTTGTTAGGATACTTTTAACTCCATTTGGCCATTTCAATATTCTGCTTTATATATATATATATATATATATATATATATATATATATATATATATATATATATATATATATATATATATATATATATATATATATATATATATATATATATATATATATATATATATATATATATATATATATATATATATATATATATATATATGTTAATCTTACTATTATTCCAGTGTAAGGAGTTACGGGCATTGAAAAGAACATAATATAGCCTAAATTCATACGTTTGATTCATCAAATAGGGATACCATATATGCTAATTTAGATACATAAATGGATGCACGGTGTTTACCGACGATTGGGACCGTATAATTTACTAGGCTCCGACACACGAGTCCGGATTCGACTAGCTTAATGGCGGTCTCAAGAGTGTTTTTCTAGATTAGGAATTTGCCCGGAATAGAAGGTTCCGGAATCGAAATTTTTCCGGAATGTGATGTAACTAGACTTGTACTCGGAGTTCATTCCAGCCGAGTTCTCAAATATGAAAGTTACATTAAAAGTGTTTAAAGTTCCATTGTAATTTGTGCACAATGTACAGATGTAAAGTATTGTCACACACGATCAACTAAATTACTAAGGAGGCCAGGCTATGGAAGTGATTACAAACGATGACATTAATAATGGTAGACATGTTCAATAGAATTAAAACATCTGTAAGTTTGATATGTTATACATTGGCAAAATGACTCGAAACTGGTGCCATTAGAATCAGAACTGGCCGGAACTTGAGGGGTACGTACCATGCTAGAAAAGATGTTGGTGAGGGCGACGTCCATAATTGAGATCAATGATAAATATATCGAAAATAAGTTTACCAAAGAGTCATCAATTTGAAAATTTTCTGTTACTAGTTTGAGTAAAATGCAATTTGTGGTCATTTTGACTATTTGTAACGGGAAAGTAACGGGACCCAAATGTAACGCCGTTACAGTTACTTTTACACAGAATTGTAACTAGTTACTTGCTCCGTTACTGAAATGCAAATGTAACTCGTTACAGGGTTCCGTTACACAAAATGTAACTCGTTACAGTAACGCCGTTACTTGTAACTCGTTACTTCTCAACCCTGTACAGATCACTTTAGGGCTTCAAAGAAAAAACGCGAATTTGAGCCTGTTAAAGTATTGATGTGAATCTCCCATCTAAACCTTTCAACAGAATGCATATCCCTGTATCCCATATGCTATTTTTTCAACACTTCAGATAACTACTTATACATTTTCTATGGAAATTAGGTTTGTCGGAAAATTTTTGCCCCTAATCCCCAAAAACGATCTACGCCTCTGTTCCCCAGGTGCCTGCTCTTTCCATAGAGCAGGATATGGGAACCTATATCCTGCTCTAAGGAGGCTCTCTTTCGTGTTTCACGTTGTCGATGGACTGGGACAAGTGCCTATCAACTTTTTAATTATGTGAAAAAGAATGTTAGTGATTTTTGAAATGTACACCCAAAACTAGGTGTAGGGAGTGAGTTTAAGGTTTATACCAGCTTCCCCCAAAGAGTCACCAGACCTTAAAGTTGCGTCCCAGAATGTTGATGTTCTTGAGGCCACAAAAGTGGGCGTGGCACTTGAACGAACTTTAAATAGACCCTTTTCCAAACAGGAATTACAAAGGATTGTAGAATATAGTTTTGGTGTGCGTCGTTTTTGTCCACAGTAAAATGCCATTGACAAAAACGACCCATACCAAAACTCTATCCAATAAACCTTTGTAATTACTAATTGGAAAAGGGTCTATGGCCATAACTCGAAAAGTACATGGCCAAGAACGCTCAAATTTGGGATTTTCCCTTAAGTCATGTACTGCTACAAATAGACAAATATTAGTCAAATCTAAGAGATGACCAGCCAATCTATTTCTTGATTTCATATGGAATGACCCAAATCAGTTTATTATGGTTATAGTATACTTTAGAAAAATATTCATTCATACAGGATACAGGTGTGTTCTGAGGCAAAATCTCACTGAAGTCATATCTTCTTTCGTCGACGAACGGCAGCAATTTTGTCGGAATGGCTTATCGTAGTGCTTCCTCATTTCAAAATACAATTTCCTGAAATGAATTTCAGGATTTCCTTAAAGAGAGAATGCAGTCACCCCAAAAAAGAATTGTATAGTAGACTATCCTATTTCCTGAATGGCTCTTAAGAATCACGTGACAGTATTTTTCTTACTCAACTGTAAAATTTACAAGGAGCAACTGCTTGATTTACCTTGAATATGCAATATTTATGTTCTAAAATATCATGAAAGATACTTGGAAGCGAAATAAGAAGAAATTTGTGATATTTAGCTATTGTTTCAAAATATGTTTGGGACGACTGCTTCTGACATTTAAATTTTTTCAGATTTCCTTGATTTCAGACTTTTAACTCAATATCTGCAGCGGTGAGGTTGAGGTACCTTCTAAAATACGAATATTATCACCAAAATTGAAAAATTTGCATATAGCTTATATGACGTACTGTATCTTTTCAGCATGCTAACCCGCCGGTAACTTTTTACACTCAAGTCGGTCATGTGACAGTTGTGACTGCATGGGCACTCCAGCATTGTGTAACTTACTTAGTGTTACAGTCATTTTTTACCTCCAAATTTCACCTTCTTGTCCCCCCACCCCCCATTTCAAGATAGGGTGGTCAAGAAGATGCAGTGACAAAGATCTTTCATGAAAAATATGGTAATCATAAATAGATTTTTGAAGCTGTGAGGAATGTCGGTCTACTGGCAGACCGGCTAATGATTGGAAAGTTTGTGTAGGCAGGACAAGGACTGTAGTACGGAGTAAGTTCTACCGTTAAAATAGGAGGCTACCCGGTGTCGCGGATTAGGGCATGTCCTACCCTGTAATACTATTAGCCTGAGCTTAGTTGACGGGACTCTGCTTCACTGGCCAAGTGGTATAGAACTAGGCGTAGGATATATAACTTGGCCTACAGTATAAGCTAACAGCCTATTTTGTTTACGTATGGCCGCACAACTAAAAGTACGCCTAGCCTACTTCAGCTTAGTAAATCATAATGCCCTCATAAATTGTACTTAGAAATAAATATTTCAATGACAGAAATATTTGGGGAGATCATCAATACTCACTACTCAGTAAAGCATGCAGTGGTGGAACACTTCAAACTTTGTAAACTGCATCTCCAATTATTAATATTCTGTGTTCAGGAGACATGGTTCTAACAGACATGCCAGGTTTAGACAAATATGATAGAAATGTTAAGGTATTGGCCATGCACTGTTTTCCTCTGGATTCAGTGTAAAGAAAACTGGGGAACCTTGATGAAAAGATCCTCCTGACACAAAATGTAATGATGATAATTTAAAGACCATTTTGTAGGTGAGAAACTTATTTAATGTGATTTAGATATCTTAATAGTGCAGTTCAGTACAGTATGATGCAACTGCATGTCTATAATGTATGTTCTATGCAAAGAATCAGTTACTGCAACTCGAAACTGGTTAGTTTGAAATTATCAAAATTCTGTGACGATACTGCTATATTTGCCCAATTGTTCTGGGATGAGCACTGAAGAAAAGCTTTGCTCAAGAAAAATAACAAAAACACTTAGTGTCCTTTCTTTCCCATCATTGTCGTCAAAATAGTCACTACAGACTTCAACACATAAGCATGTAAGGGAGGCTAAGTTGGACTTGCTGTGTAAGCCTCTGTTTCTAGTCATTTTTTTTTTTGTATCAAGTGTAGTACCTTTTTACTGTATTGCTTACATGGAAATTTATATTGTGTTCGTGAGAAGGTGACAAAATTCACATTCTCCCCGATCATAAACCCTGTATCCACTCCTGAATCACCTTTACAGACAGGGGCGGACTGAGTATTTGAATTGGCAGCGGGGCCCTTGACAAAACTTAGGTGACCGGCTAGTGGGAGAAGGTCACAAATCTTTGATGCCACCTAAACCACCCATAATGGCCCTAAAGCAAGCGGCTCAAGGGTGATTGTTACATTTCCACAACGTTCAGTTCGACTATGTTTTCAGGCCTGTGACTTACAGCAAACGTTACTTGTGCCCTGTCACTTCCCCAAGTCTTCAGGCACTTTTTAACAGGAAATTGTCTTCTAGAAATAGCATATTACTTCATATGTTTTGCATGTAAAGGCATGTCACGAAAAGAATCTGAGACGGTGAGACAGTTCATTGGAGTCGAAAAGGAAACTTGAACACATACCTGAGCTGGTTTAAGTTCATTCCCCATATCTACTGCTGTAGTACCTCCTCGGTTAACCCATTCCACTTTTAATGCCTTTGGAGGCAAAGCATCGAGAACTTGTGGGACTAAATTGTGATGATCCTCCATTTTGAAAAATAAAATGACTAAGGTGTTTCGCAAATTTCAAGGGAGACTGTTAAAATACATGCCTAACCATTCCCCTGCTTTTATGATACCATCATATTTTAAATGTGAGCATATGGTTAGGATATACTTAGCTCACACAGAGTGAAATTCCAGTTGGTCATTACAGTTCTGTCGGTTGTCGCATTTGTAATAAATTTATAGTCGATCTTTGGACATCTACAACCATATGGTAGGTTATAATGAAGTAATAGTAATAGGGCAGGTATAACACTCCTGAAATACCTGTTTTGCGATTTCTAGATCCTTATACAAGGATGCAGTGGGTCTGCAGGTATGGAATACAACGCACAGTGTACTGACAAGCTTATGTCAAGATTTTTTCGCTCTGTTTTTTCAGGGTTTTTTTTAAGACCATTGGAACTTGTAGTAGTGAAAGCTTGTATATAGCAGGCGTGGTTGTAGGGACATGGGGGTCTATTACATGTGGCACTATCTAAGCGACGGAGAGTCACCATTGGTTGGCCCGTAGCGTAACATGAAAATTACCAAAATGCCTCCCAGATTGCCTAAAATGTTCTTTTTGACATACCATGGTTTTTTTGGCATTTTTGTTGGGTGGGCTGGGAAGAATTCCCGGGGGGGGGGGGGCTGAAGACACTCTATCTTAAGATATGTATAACTTCCAGGAATTTCATACGTGGTATGTGCATGGTCCATATAAAAAAGATGATCCCTATTGTTTTGGTAGAGGCCAAAGCTCATTTGGGGTCACCAGAGGTCAAAAGGGTTAAAATCGTCCAAGCACAATATCTGTGGATGTTAAACTTGGTTGAACTTGAAACTTGCTTTGTAACTTGCTTTTATTTATTACATATTTGTCCTAAAATTTCATGGAGATTTAAAGTCATTTGTGGTCAAAATTGGCATTTTCTTTAAAGTTCATTCTGCGGTAGCTGTGATCGACCACTCAGATCAAATGATGTCATAACGATCTCCGATCCAGAAGATTAATGATGATATGCTGCCAGGTGACGGCATCTGTAAGCGACTATTTCGGCAGAACGTGGTCGGTGTATATGGTTGCGTACGTGCAAAACTATGCACTGTAATAATACGCAACTGCTCCGGCCATGCATGTGTACCTGTACCTACGTACATATGTGCACACAACCACTGCATTGCACTGCACACCAGCATACACTGCATGTATATGAGGGAACACGTAGCCTAGCCAAGTACTGTTATGTACATTGCACGGATGAGTTATTCTGCCAACATTACCGTTGGATGCACCGTGTCGAAGGGAGGAGCACTATCTTTTTACAACCTCAGGATCATATTCTTATATAGCCTAAGTTTTTGTTGTTGTTGTCGTTGTTTTTTTTTTCTTCTTCTCTTCTTTTTTTTTGCCACCGTCTTAATTTAGCTGTATATGTCTGATTATGATGAAAAATGCCGAGAGATTAGTGTTATGCAAAGCAGGCCACAGTTCTTGTTGTAAACAGCAAAGCCTTAGTCCTCAGTAAAGGCACGTGTATAGCCGGTCGCCAATAGCTTCCTATACTCGGTCCTTACACCGACCCATTGAAAACCCGGGGTATTATGGCAAGCCATTTTAACATTTACCTCCTAATTATACTTAAGCACAATTAATTTCACTTAAGTAAAATTCAATTTTGCTTAAGTAAAATTGTGATATACTTAAGTAGAAATCAATTTCGCTTAAGCTAAATGTGAAATGATGTGAATGCATTCTACTTAAGCTTAATTTAATTTTGCTTAAGTGAAATAGAATTTTACTTAAGGGAAATTATATTCAGCTTAAGTAAAATTCAATTCAACTTAAGTAAAATAGATTCGCAATTTCACTTAAGCTTAATTGAATTTTACTTAAGCTAAATTCTATTAAGCTTAAGTAAAATGTGATTGGCTTACTTATTTCAGCTTAAGTGAAATTGAATTTAACTTAAGTGGAATTCAATTCCACTTAAGCTTAAAAGAATTAAGCTTAAGTAAAATACAATTAAGCTTAAGTGAAATTGAATTTCACTTAAGTGGAATTGAATTCTGCTTAAGCTTAATAGAATTAGGCTCAAGTAAAATACAATTAAGCTTAAGTAGAATTGAATCCTACTTAAGCTTAAAAGAATTAAGCTTAAGTGAAATTGAATTCAGTGAAATTGAATTTGCCATAAGGACTCACAATATCAAAGCAAAAACGATATAAAATAGACTATGCTCAAAATAAATTGAATTCTACTTAAGTGTTATCATGTTTTACTTAAGTAAAATGCTGATGTATTTTGCTTAAGCTGAATGAAAATGAGCTTAAGTAGAATTCGATTAAGCTTAAGTAAAATTTAATTACACTTAAGCAAATTTCGATTAAGCTTAAGTTTAAATCGAGCTCTTTTCCACTTAAGTTAGATTGTATTTCACTTAAGTAAAATACATTTCAGCTTAAGTGAAATTGGATGCTGCATCAGCTTTGACAATTCCACTTAAGTAAATTTCAATTTTACTTAAGTAGAATACAATTCTACTTAAGCTGAATACATTTTACTTAAGTTGAGTTAATTTCACTTAAGCCGAATTGAGTTTTACTTAAGTGAAATTAGTTATGCTTAAGTATAATTAGGAGGTAAATGTTAAAATGGCTTGCCAAAGGGTCTTCGACCAGAACAGTGCTGGTCGAAATTGAATTTTAGGAGAGGGGTATTTCAGAAGGGCGACATTCGTGATATACCAAGATGTAGGCCTATTTAAGGTGATAACTGTTAGTGATTTTTTCCCTCAGATGTTGTTACTGGCAAAATATTTTCTAAGTGTGAGATGGCATCCCACTTCCAGGCTCAAGTTTTGAAGCTTTACTACTATCTTATGGGACACTTGACAAACTTATTCAATTTGCCCCGAAGGACACTTGCACTCGCCTTCGAAGGCTGTTACCACTCTACATTTTGCACTAGCCCATGAGGCTTGTCAGGAGGTATTGTGTGGTTTGAGCAAGCCCTGGGCTAGCAGACTTATGTATGTGTAGAGCCCTATCCCCCTTGGCTAAGAACTTGACATGGTTATGAATATGGTATTAGAGTGTTTGATCTGTGCCCATCAACACTAAACATTCTGCGCCAGAATTGTTCAGACAGTAACGTTTGTAGCAGTACATTTCATTGTCAAGGAATCAGGAATCAGGATCAGGGAAATAGTTTCGGGTACAAACCCCCATGCAATAGTACGTGCCGGCGTCACTGTTTGCACACAGCTTTTGGTAAGCGATTTGTTAAAATGTGGGGGGAAGGGACAGGAGTCAGCACGGTGGCACGTGCCCATGCATGCATGCCAGCTTGGTTACGGACCTGGTGTCCGTCATCATCCGAAGACGCCTCTTTGGCGAAAATTTGGTATCTCAACCCCTAGATTGCAGAAAATTGCATTCTATAACACAAGTCTATTAATACAGGTCAATGCAGCAAACCTTTACTTACCTTCATGCCCATAGATCAGTAGACTAGCTCTATTTCTCAGCCATTTACCGTACCTGTAGCTGTTGTTGCACATTGTAGCTCTCCGTATCGTCGTCAACCTTTTTAGTGGATTTAAATAGAGGTGATATTACTGGCAGCTCCACCCAACGTCTATACAGAAATTTATAGTTGAAATACGGTTTTATAAAACATTGTTACTTTTCCCTATTTCTTATATCTTATATATTCCTTCCTCTCATTTTTTTACGGCAAGGGGAAGGGGGTTTCTTAGGCACCTTAATCCACACCTGACGTAACCTGAAAATGTTGTACCATACATTGTCTTGGAATACCAAATAATAAGGTGCACGACACTGGCAAGAAAACTCAAATTGAGCCGTTTTTAAACAGTTTAATGAAATGACCCGTCATGCTCTGAAGACTATGATAAGGCATGGCTGTGTTTAGAACAGAAATTCTAAGTACGTTCATTATAATGAAACAAATCAGTATATGGGAATAACCATTGCAGGACTTTCATAAGGTTTGCATGTACTGCCATTTTGCCTCTAAGGGTAGACCATAGAAATGAAAGTAAGGCCTTACTTAGTTTCTATGGGGGAGACGTTTGATATGATTGTTAGCACGCGAAAGAGGGGTAAATAATTGATTTCACTGGCAAATCTTTTTAATAATCAAAAGGTAATGAGGAATATAAAATTTACCACCTTTTCTCATAAAAAAATTGAGACTGTGCAGGGAAGAGCTGCCGTGACTCTGCATCACCAGAACAATTAAGCGGTATGACTTCCGTATAGTTTCTGTGGATTAAGATGCAATCGATTTCGCTCATTGTTGATTTCAACTGGATTTTGTCATTGTATGGTTTTACAATTAAATATGTTACGCACATATTAAAATATTACATTTTGCAATACCAGTATAGCTGTGTTGCAGCACAACGCTCCACCCGCTATTGGCTGAAAAGCCATAACGATTCGTAGTTACCGTCTTAATTCATATGAGTAGGTGGATGTAATGCAAGCCGGAAACCAGGTTGTCTAACGGGGAGCCGGGTTGCTTTTCCATTCGAACGGAACTCGAGGTAAAATTCGTAGCATTTGAATAAATTTATGAATGAAAACGTCATTCAGGGGTGGAGTGCTATCTAAGCAGGGGGGAGGTAACCAAAAAATATTTGAATGTTCAGGTGCTCACTGTTGCAGCATTTTTCAAATTTTGAAGTAATTGTATATGAAAGAGTTGACCTGAGCGAATTAACTCTGTCGGGAAGAGGTCGCCCGACCCCCTTAACCTCTTGCCCCGTAGTTACGAGGCTGCAAGGTATACTATAGTACCGTAGTAAGTGGTGATTATATGCACTGTGATTATTCCATCCCATAAAATAGGATGTACACGGTTGTACATAAGAAACCATTTCAAACTAAAGAGTAACATTACAAACAACCGATTCATCTGCGTTTGACCTTGCTGTTGCAATCTTGTATAATTCTAGTTTGCTCCATAAACTTAACCTCTGTGTAAAACATTATAGCCAGCATTTAACTTTCTTTCAATCTTCCAAGAACATGGTTAAAATATACAATTTCTTATAACACTGGTGAAAAGAGGGTAAAGACGAATATTAAATCTTTGAACTCCTCATGAAACTGATTCGAAAACTTGAGAAGAAATCTTGGAAAATGTCATATTTCAGCCCTAAATTGTGCAGTTATTTTGTGACGCTTATCAGTCACTTCCATAAAAGAAACCTCTAATTTAAATAATTTCTACTGGGGTGGGGGACAATCAAACAGTTCATTTAAGTGCATTTTATTTCAAATTTGAGGTTGGGAACCTTACATTCTCTTAAATTCTCTTAAAGACTTACCCACACAAGACGCCTTCTTCCAACCTAGCACTTTCCGATGGTTACGTCTTATAGTTCCATTAACAATCCTCTATCCACAGCTGTAACAAAAGTCAATTTTTTCCATTTGCCATAATTTCTTTTTTCCGGCTCAATGTTTCGTACTTCTTTCGTCAACGATACTTAAACAGTTGATCATACACCTAGCCCATTAACATTTTCCTTGAAACAACGAAATGCATAACGTTTATGTAAAATATAGATATTCTAATTACAACAGAACTGAATAAAGTATTTACAACAATTTGAAAATAATTACAGTAAGTTCGTTTTTCTCGAAGTTCTTGAATGCAAATGAGTGACGATTCCTGGACTCATGTTTGAGTTTTCAACTTGGAGACTGGAGAGACCATTTCAAGCTTTTGATATGGACAGACTCAGCTTTTCTGAAAATGTAAAACATAGCATGAAAATTTCAAAAAATGATATTGGTGTCACCATAAGAGTTTGCAAACAAAGTAAACATCTAGCGCAGAAAGGCTTAGTTGAATTCAGTTGAAGTCCTTGCTCTTACTTAAAGTAAAGTGTGAATTACAGAACACCTATCAGTTCTTCAAATGGCAGTAACAGTTGCTTGCATATAGACACTAGTTACGACAGATACACACAGGCAATACACATGTTGAACGCAAAACAAAGAAAAGAGCAATGCTAACGTGAAAAGGACTTTTCTTATTAAGTCGTCAACACAATTGAAAAGAATAACATGTGTGCTACAATGCATGCTTCCAACGTTTCTTTAATTTTTCAGTTTTATCAACATCAACATGACAAGCTTTCTTTTAGGTAGGGATTTATTTTTTGGAATTCAAATTAAAAGTCTAAGAGCCTCACTTTGAAAAACTCGTAGTTAAATAATCTCCAATGCAAAACGGTAAATTAGTTATTGTAAAAAATAATTTTAGATGCCGATTTTCTTATGGCAGTTTTTGCAGTGAATAAGCTATAACTCATAAAACCTCATTGTTGCCGTGATATGAGGTTACATAATTCTGCGCGATATTAAGCCTCTAAGACTATGATTCTTGACAATTTGCAAAACTTCGTAAATTTTATGTATCAGATTACACGTTACAACTGCTTTTGAGGTAAATAATAAAACTATTATTTGTGTCCTGTGAACTGTTTTTATATACTTAAATTTGGTCAGAAATTGCTGATTTTAACCTCCTTTTTTACTATTACAGCAAAAAAAGACAGGCTTCGAAGTTGAAGAAATTTATTTCAGTAAAGTTATATTTACGTATAAAAAATACTTTTTAATTTGTATTTGAAGACATTCATTGTGAATTCATTGAAGTTAACGTTGTAATAATACTATCGTCACTGACATTGGCTTCCCGGAAAGATTTGTCATAATTTTGCCTATAACAACTTTCTTGGTTGCATTTGTTCATTTTAAGTTAAATACATTATAATACGAAAGTAATTTTGTATCAAAGATTGATCATTGTGCTTCTGATCATGTGTAACATATCGGGTATGGCGGTGGGGTATTTTATTGGCATGTAAATAAATCTGTATATTGATGTTGCCTTACATATATTTTTATACATCCGTCCTTTAATGATCACAGCCCGATGGCTTGTAACTTGGTGATATTCCTTGACTACATACATAACATCTAACAAGCTACTTTATAGATCAGGGAAGTGTTACGTTGTCCAATAAGAAACCCATGCGTAGACAAATATCGTTATAACCACAGGCTGTAAATGTGTATTTTACCACATGAATACCCAATTCCTTTCTTAATATGTTAGGTAAGTAACAAACTAAAAAACTTAACAAACCTTTGTTAGTTTGCTTCTTAACTCAATATTGATAAATTCGACACACGAAAACGCGTAGAAAAATAATGGATTTTCTGAACGGTTACTGAATATTACGATTAGTTCAAGCAAAGTAGTCCATGTGAAAGGAGACGTGGAGATTGTCAATATATATGATAATGAATTTTACAAACCATTCACTCTGAGATAATGACTGCTTGTTTTTCTTCCCGTGGCAAGCGCACATTTGTAATCACCTTCCTGAGACAAGGACACTGACTCAATAGAAATGGAATAATTCTCGTAAATGGAAGTGTTATTTTTGAACCTATTATCAATGACTAACTTTTTTAGGTTCACACGAACGTCAAAAAACGTCCATTCAACACTCTCTCCTGATATGTTAGGAATGTCACAGTTTAGTAGTATAGAATCCCGCACATTAACAGATGAAAAGCTCTCAATTGATGTGGCTCCAGAAAGATGACATAATCCAGCATATATATGCATGAAAAATGAAGGAAAACACAATACATACAACCGATCATCGAAATGTGTCTTGCCTGAAAGCATGGCTAAGAACGCTTGCATAATGTTGGAGGTATCCACATTGAATTAATAAATATTTTGATCTGAGATAAATTTTTGCATTGTTGTATACGGTAAAAGATACTCTTGTAGCTGTGTCAGAACTAGCATAATGTAACGGTCATCCCTATCGTGACAAATTGCAACACACAATTTGATATTCGTGTTGGCAATGGTAGTTCCAGTTTCTGTGTTCACAAACCTTTTTGTCTCAAAATGAAAGTGCTGATTGGCCCCGGTGATAAGCGGTAAAAGCTGACGGACCCTTTGGTTTGTTTCATGGAATGTAAAAATCTGTACAAAATGAAAGTGCTGTTTAACGTTTCTTATGTTTTGCAAAACAACTATGGAGATCTTTCTTTAACCTTTTATGTTCTCAGGTTGATCTAGCTATGCCTTGGCTGTAGAAGAGGAGGCAAAACAATGAGCAATAGGACCAGAATCAAGATAAGATGGACTGAAGTATAACGAAAATGCTCTCTATACGCGGAACAGAACCTGTTTGGTCATGTCACGACATCCTGAGCTACGTGTTAGTAACAGGACGGGTAAGAGCATGAAAAGTACTACACATTGCAGCGTATAGTTTCTTACAAGATATAACTACTTTAAAGGAATTAGTGGTTTTAAGAATTGGGTCAAAATGGCTAACGGTTTTGTAAACAAAGGCTAAATCAAGATATATTGCATTCGAGTAAAGTTTGTTTCAAATCGTTTGAATAATTATGGTTTTCAATCAGAAATTTTCCATTCACTAATATTTGAATGAAACTACGTAACGGTAAATTAGTTGTGTTGTTTGAATACACTGTAGACATTACTTGTTACATTTTTAGCAAGCCATGGCCAGTAGGAAAAACAATAATAGAACTCATAAGCATTATATGAAAAGCGTAAATAAGCACATATTACACAAATTGACGCCTATTAAACTTGTCACCTCATAAACAAGTTTTTATGGTTGATCTAAACATCAAGTTTTGTATGATGGGCCCAAACGCCATTGGGTCATGGGCGTCAGTCTTTAATCGAATGTGGAGGGGGGCATGACCACTTCTGTCAAAAATTTACTGTGTAAAGATCTTAAGTCATTACTGCTCAGTTGTACACGAGTGTATTGCCATCAAAAATTGTCCCTTCGATCTCCTGAAAGGGCTAAGGTTTGCTAACGAGTCTTGCCCGATGCTCCGTAGAGTACCAACTCACAGACTGCTCAATCACCGTGCAGTTATTCATTGAACTAAACCCTAAATTTATCGTCAATAACTGTCCCTTTCCCTTCTGGATTCCCAGATCTCTCAACGCGGTTAGTCCAACGCTTTACATCACCGTATATTTACCTTGATCGCCAGATGCCAGGAAGTTAGTACCTAAACTCTCTGATTTAACAGTGTTTACGTAGTTAAAGATTATCCTGGGAGAAGGCCCATACCACATGTCTTGACCGTTTTGACAGATGAATATAATTGTGGTTTTAAGTAATTAAGTAGCCGAGACAAAGAAGAAACAAAACAGAGTAGAAGTAGAGTATCTACGTATAAGTGATCTTTATTTCTCGGCGTCAAAGTAGCCTCCGAGAGTTCTTTGTCCCCTTTTGGCTGTTAATACCATTATTGTTTTCACAAATGTTCTTCGTAAAAAAAAGAAAAAAAAAAGGTTTCGTGCCGAGTGTTACAACCCGACCCCTATGTCGGGGAAGGTTGTAATAGGACACAGGGTAGGATGTAATACATATTTTCATCTATTATAACATCGGGTATTCCTGAAAAATTGCTCTAATGTATTTAATTTTGAGTTATTAAGACAGTTTTTCTTCTAGAAAGCACATTTTGAGTATTCCACAAACAAGCTCTTTGTTAAAATGAACATGCAGTAATACAGTAGGGCTACTTGTACTAAATGTAGCAAACTGTCATTTGCTGTGAATACTGTTTTCAATACGTTTGGAAACAAAATTGCAAGTAACATGAAACATGAAAAAAGCTGTTAATCATAGTAAATCAATTATGTAGACTGCACAAAACTTGAGAGAAAAAAAAAGAAGAAAATACAGTAAGTTGAGTAAAACAATTCTGAATGCCAACAAAAAGTGACTACAGTTATAGAAGGGGATGCATTTTTGGTTTCGATGATAGAGAAACCTGTGTAGTCATGATGGCGTGTGTATAAATGTATGTGCGTGTGTGTTTGTGTCACTAAGCTCGTTAACACGGTATCTCAAGAAGAGAAACTTCGACAGTTCTCATACTTGATATATGGATGCGTCATGTTGAGAGGAAGAACCTGATTGTTTTTGGTAGACATCAGTGGTCATCTGAGGTCACGAGAGGTCAAACTCTGGAAACCTTGATTACACGATATCTCGAAAAAGGAAGCAGTGGTAATATCCATACGTAGCATGTGGATGCATTACTTCAAGAGAAAGGACTGTATTATTTTTGGTGAAGGTCAAAGGACTCCAGGGGTCATCGAAGGTCAAACTCAGAAAATCATGTTAATACGATATCTCCAGCTAGGAAGCATAGGAATTAATCTGGCTCAATATCTAGATGTATGATATAAAAGAAAGATGCCAATCGATTTTGGTGGAGGTCCAAGGCACATGAGGTCACCAAAGGTCAAACCCTGAACACCTTTTTAACATGATATCTCAAGGTAGGAAGCATGGATACTCCTCATACTAAGCATGTGGATGCATTGCTTAAAAAGGAGGACTATTGTTTTGGTGTAGGTCAAAGGTCATCAGGGGTCATCGGAGGTTAAACTCTGAAAACATGGTCAACAAGATATCTCCAGATAGGAAGCATGGAAACTTGTCATACGTAGCATGTGCATGCATTTTATGAAGAGAAAGAACCATGTGGATTTTGGTGGAGGTCATCTGGCGTCAACAGACGTCAAATTCTGAAAACATTGTTAACACTGCATCTCAAGGTTGGAAGCATGGATACTCTTCATGCTTACTATGTGGATGCATTGCAGCAGAAGAGGGACTATTGTTTTTGGTGAAAGTCAAAGGTCACCAGGGGTCATGGGAGGTCAGATTCTGGAAACCTTGTTAACACGATATCTCCAGATAGGAAATATGGATACTGCATATAGATGCATTATATCAAGAGGAAGGACCTCATCAATTTTGGTGGAGGTCAAGGGCCATCTGCTGTCATCAGATGTCAGTACTCTGAAAAATTTATTACAACGATGCTGCACAGTATCTCAAGGTAGGAAGCATGGATAGTCTGCTAACTAATTACATATACATGCATTACATTCCATAGAGAAAGTATTCTATCATTTTTGGCGATGTTCAAAGGTCATCTGAGGTCACCAGAGGTCAAATTCGGAAAAGCTTGTAACAATTATTTCAAGAAAGGAAGCATATATACTTCCCACACTTAGCCATGTAAATGCATTACACTGAGTATTTGGTAGAGGTCAAAGGTCATTAGAGGTCACTGAATGTCAAATTCTAAAGAACTTGCATAACAGGATATTTTTTATTTGAGACTCAAAGAAACATTTATATGTGGTGTTTATTTACGATATTTTTTTTACAAAAATGCTGTTGATGTTTTTGTGTTCAGTGAAAGGTCATTTCAGGTCACCAGAGATTTAAGTCTGAAAACCTTGTCAGCATAATATTTCAAGGTAGATATCATAGCAGCTTCTGATACATGATAGGGGATGCATCTCATTGGTCCAGGACATGCATTGTGGAGCCGTTGTAGCTGTGGATGAAGCTTAGGTCTACCGAAATGAGTTCATCGAAACCTCAATGTATTTTTGCACTCTGGTTCAGAGGACTGTTCTTGACTATGAAAGTATTTCATTGTTCAGTCAGAGAGTTCACAGTTATGGCAAGTGTATGTGGCATATCCTCAAGTGCACTCCTCATGGGCCCAGTCAAACACTCACTACATCTAACCCAATTCTCACCGGGCTGACTATCGGCAAAACTCTCGTCACAAACTAAACATATCACGTTTGCTGTTTACATTCAGCCTTTGGTTTTCCTTTTGCTTTGTTTTCCTTTTCTTTCTGGGGTTTTGCCTTTTCCCTGCTTTAGCTACATCTAGAGCATTTTTCTCAGGTGTGTCTCTTAGAACAGCTGTGTGCCCTCGCTGCTTTCAACGATAAGATGTCTCCCTGAGTGGGGCTTTCGGCAGCTGCCTGACAGGAGATGGCGAGAACTGGCCAATTCTACTGAATACTTGGAAAGAATCAGAGGTGGAAGCCGCCATTGTAGGACCCTTGGGGGTAGATGACGTTGAAAGACCGGCAACATCAAGTGTTTGGGTGTTTTTACTAATGGATTCCTCAGATACATGCTTGTCCTCTGTTGGATGTATGGGAAGTAGGCACTTGTGCTGTGGTATCTCCAGTGGTGGAAGAATCATTGTCAGAATGGTTGACAGGACACGCCCTATCAGTAGTGTCAGAAGGGCTGAACTGTTCATCGAATATTTCTCTGTTGAATGGTGCGATGCCTGTCTTCTTGAACCGCTCATGATGTTCGTGTGTCTGCTTTTGGCAGAGCTCCCGATATAATACCCGCGAGATCATATGTTATCATAACTTGCCCAGGATGGTTCTTCATCCATGTGTCTTGTGCATTTTTAATGGCCCATACACTCCTCTGTCCAGTGGTTGAAGTTTGTGCGAGGTATGTGGCGGGAAGGAGAGGGGGACAACTCCATTGTCCTTTGCTAGATCATTAACCACCAGGTAAATATGGGATGCATGGTTATCCAGGAGAAGCAACGCTGGTTTTTAGTTCCTTGCGATAGCAAAAGGAACCAATGTAGTCAGATTGGCTTGTGTGTGCCTGTGACGCTTGCTTGGGTAAACTGTAACTCAATAAAGGAGAGTTGAACTAAACTGAAACTTAGTATATAGATCCGCCATAGTAAGAAGGTGTAACCTAATTTTTTTGGTGGATGTCAAAGGTCATCTGGGGTCACCAGGGGTCAAACGCCGAAAACGTTGTTAACACGATATATCAAGGTAGGAAGCTTGGAAATATTTCATACATAGTATGTGGATGCGCTATGGTCAGAAGATAAACACTATTGCTTTTTGTGGAGGTCAAAGGTCATCTGGGGTCACCAGTGGTTAAACAATGAAAACTTGTTGTTAACACAATATCTCAAGGTAGGAAGCGTGGATAGATTTCATACTTGGTATGTGGATGCGTTATCGTGTAAAGGTGAATACTATTGCTTTTGGTGGAGGTCAAAGGTCATCTGGGGTCACCGGCCGTCAACAACTAAAAACTTGTTGTTAACACAATATCTCAAGGTAGGAAGCTTGGATAGATTTCATACTTAGTATGTGGATGGGTTATGGTGGGAAGATGAATGCTAGGGTTTTGGTTCAGGTCAAAGATCATCCGGGGTCACCGAGGGTCAAACACTGAAAACCTTGTTAACATGATATCTCAAGGTAGGAAGCTTGGATAGGTTTCATACGTAGTATATAGATCCACCATAGTGAGAAGGTGTGCCTTATTTTTTGGTGGAGGTCAAAGGTCATCTGGGGTCACCCGGGGGTCAAACACTGAAAACCTTGTTAACATGATATCTCAAGGTAGGAAGCTTGGATAGGTTTCATACGTAGTATATAGATCCACCATAGTGAGAAGGTGTGCCTTATTTTTTGGTGGAGGTCAAAGGTCATCTGGGGTCACCTGGGGGTCAAACAGAAAACCTTGTTAACACAGTATCTCAAGGTAGGAAGCGTGGATAGATTTCATACTTGGTATGTGTATGTGTTATGGTGGGAAGATTGCTCCTTTTGATTTTGGTGGAGCTCAAAGGTCATCTGGGGTCACTGGGGACCAATTTGGGGGTTATGAGATGTCATTTTGAGGTAAAGTTGTGGACTTTTAGGAAACATGGTAGATGAAGTCAACATTCACTGCCAATAACTTCAAAGGTCATGCAGCAGTCACCAGAGTCACAGGCAAACTTCACATTAGATAATATATTAAGTATATGCTCATGGCTCAGTGTCATTACATTCAGCAAGGAACCATAGTGCCCATTGGTCTCTTGTTCTTTTGTTGGTTTGACATGTTTTATAAAACTTCTGCGTGAACATTAAAAACTGTCCCTGTCCTCCATCCAGACAGATTTGCAGTGCCAATACACGTGATGGGGCCATCTCGAATGAAATGAGGCTTAAAGTGTACCCTAGAAAATACGAGCAGTAGTGGGGTGACATTGCCAATGGCATTTACTGCTTCACAGAGGGTTATCAGTGTTCCCCTTTACCAGATGTGATAGCACCAACCTGCTTTATACCTGTTTATCGCAACCACTTTGCACAGTTTTGCACGGTCGTTACCTCAGTCTCATCTACATTCCATGTGTTTGCTGGTTCAAATTTCCATCTTTCTAAGACAGATGATAGCTTGTCAAAAGACTAGCCCACATTGTGTTTGTTGAAGCTGGATCCCCTTCCTAGGCTTGTCGTTTCTGGGAATCTGATGCTGATTGATCAATTTCGCTTCAGAAATGCTGCCAGCCAGTCAGGACCGGCCTGCAGATTGTCAATCCAAGATTGTAGTACAGTTATGTGATGAGAAACAGCGCATTCATATGTAAATTTCCTCAATTCTAATGGTGAAAACCCAAAGTAAATCCTTACTGTCATCCTCCAAGTACTTCACCAGTTCCCCTTCCTGGCTGTCACTGAACACTTGACGATACCTGATATAGCCTGTGGTGGCATCCATCAAACGTCGCTTCACTTGGACTGGCGAGTCAACTGGTTCTCCCTCTCCTGATAATCAAAACAGGCGTACTACAAACGTAATTGAAAGGGTTACCAGCAGTGTTTGCTTTGATTAGTTCATTACAATTAAATTTTATAATTGAGTTTGCTAACATAGACCTACACAAGCATCATTAAATCATTACCTTCTTATCAGATGGATGACATTCACCACAACATTTATATTCCGTTGTACTGTACGGGGAAGAACGAGGGGTGTCATTTGCACCGTTGTGGTGAATTTGACAGGGAAATATTAGGCATTGTTACGAAACTGCATTGTTTCAGCCTTCAAAAATTCTTTCCTTGTCATTTCTCAGGATCCGGCTGTTAGGGTAGGCCTAAAACGAGCCTACTACTTCCTCTTTAACTTTCTCACAAGTCGATGTAGTGTCACATGGCAGATGTCTTGGTCCTTGGCCACAGATCGAACATCGGTTTTCGAAGAGCACAATTTCTGCTGTGTGCTTCAATACCTCTGGTGCTGCACCCCGTTCAGTTTTTCTTTTATAGTTCTTCATCAGGTATCTAGAAAATAAATGTATTTACGACTATGGATGCTGTTTTTGTTTCCATATTATGCACGAAGCCACGAGTCCCCAAATAAAACGGTTTTATAGATATAACGTTAGGCTTGTTCATCGGGAAAGGTTTTAACATATGTGGGGCAGGTTGTAACAAGTATTACAACCAGCCCCACTGTACTCCAACATTGCTTTGTATATAGTGTCATAAGGCTAGGCCTTCCAGCTATACGGTATGGCTATCGAATTATACCTTAAATATGTTTCACTCCAATCTCTAGGCTTAATCAGTCAATCGGAAGGATATATTGCAAAAAAATGCCTGAAATACTTTCAGTTTTCTTTATTTTTGCAGGATGAGTACCTCAATTCCTTTCCTACCACATACAAATCACAAATAGAACACATCACTTCAGCAACATGGTCTAAACTGTCCCTCAAAACTTTTTTCTTTGGTGTTAAATTCGTAGGGTAATATCCTCCGCGGGGATTCCTCTTGGATTAGTGGTGTGCTACCTATTACGGTATGGGGTGCACTAAAGTAAATCACGACCGTTCTTCTTTGGCGCTTTATAATGACGTAAGAGGCCGTGGTACAACGCATATAGGCCAGACGTTTCTTTGTAAACTTATCTTGATAGCCAGATGTTAGAAAGTTGAATCTAACAGCGTTTAATTGTCCGCAGGAAGACCCCAGACCCAACTTCATGGCTTCTCCCTTTCGGCGCTGGAAGAGCCAGTCTTCGCTTACACAAAGCACGGTGAACCTTCTCCTTGTGTAAAACCCTGGAGTCGCGCCGGATTCGTTTATCAGATCAATCAAATTTATCTTCAGATATATTTTCTGTTTATTTTTTTCTGTTGTACAACCAATGTACGTTGTCAAACTGTTGAAATTCAGTGTGATATAATATCAAGGGACTTTTCCGGGATGTCGGTGCTGGTAGAATCGCCAGATTTCGCTCTTTGTTCCCTCCCTTTTGTCACCCTAGCTATGTTGATAATTTTGAACCTTATTCTAAACTCTAAAAGAGAATCCGAAAGGAATACATATGCACTAGACCAGTGATTCTCAAACGCGGCCCATTATGGCCGCCTGCGGCCCCCAAGCTCTGTCGGTGCGGCCCCTGAACTAATTTTGGGTTTTGAGAAAAATCATATTTGACAAGAAAACAACATAGCAAAAGCAGGGTATTAAAGTATGTAACGTAAAGTTACTACTTGACTCCTTCCAACTTTGCTCTTCTTAAGGGGTGCTATGTTGCCAACGTAACAGGCTGTACGACATATTCCTTGTTCATTCATGTCTAGCCAAGACTTATTTCGTGTGCCGTGTTGTTGACAATGATGACATGTACTCGGTGGCATCTAGTTATGTAGTGGTTGTAGGTTATTTGTAGTGACAAAGCTTGTAGCGTATCCAGGAAATTTAACTGCCACGTGAGGTAACTGTAAAATTGAAAAGTATATCATGTTGAACGTGTGTCTATGGGCGTCAACAGGTGAGGAACAGGAGGGACATCTCCCCCACACACACTTTTTCCTAGAACCCAAACAAAAATAGCAGGTACATGTTAGATTTCATAACTTACAAAATAGCCTATTCAATAAAATCAAGCTCGAATGGTGGAAACAGCCATTTGGGCTGTATTCGACACCCTGTTCTGGAACAGGGAACAGTGCTCTCGTACGAGTCGATCACGAATGAACACGTTCGTGAACTGTTCTTGCACCCAAATCTCTCACCACCTCGGCTGGTGGTGCAGCGAGAACGAACATACACAAAGATGGCGAAGATGTCTTCTCGAGGAAGAAATGCTAGCGAAGTTGCAGCTCAGTGCCCATAGAAAGTGTACTTATGCCATTTTTGACAACTTACGCAGAGCATGTACCCGGTAGGAGTAAATGGTCCTAACAACAGACTTGCGGGCTTATTACGAAAAATAAGGAAGTTAACAGTGGCGTAGGAACCGGGGGGCCAGGGGGGCCGTGCCCTCCATGTGTTTTGACGGGGGCCGAATGTCATCTTGGCCCCACACACCCCCCCAAAAAAAATCGCGATAGTTTACAGTTTCGTTTTACCCGTTTTTTGCTCTCATGAGAACAATTTCTCTAATAACAACCCAAAATTTTCGTCGCGCTACGCGCGCTATAGAGCGACCCTAGTTTCTTCAATAGTTTCATTCTACATAGCTAGATAGCGCAAGTCCCTTCCACCTTTCCAAGTAACATGTAGAGAAGTAGTTTATGTAGAGGTCGTAAAATTCATCTCATATCTCAAAGCTTAGTTACTATTCTCTTGTGTGTGTCATGCGGTACGTTCAGATGGTGAGGGTCTCACGGAGCAATGTTTGGACACCGGTATTTCATCGGGTAGTCGGGATGGTTTCGATACAATGTATATTATCTCCAATATGGTCTACAACCTGACACAGTGGCGTAGGAACCGGGGGCCAGAGGGGCCAGAGGGGCCAGAGGGGCCAGAGGGGCCAGAGGGGCCATGGCCCCCCAATGTGTTTTGACGGGTGGCCAAATGTCATTTTGGCCCTCCCCTCCAAAAATAGCGATAGTGTACAGTTTCGTTTTACCCGTTGTTTGCTCTCATGAGAACAATTTCTCAACTAAGAACCCAAAATTTTCGGCGTGCTACGCGCGCTATAGAGCGACCCCAGTTTCTTCAATAGTTCCATTGTACATGGCTAGATAGCGCAAGTCCCTTCCACCTTTCCAAGTAACATGTAGAGAAGTAGTTTATGTAGAGGTCGTAAAATTCATCTCATAGCTCAAAGCTTAGTTACTATTCTCTTGTGTGTGTCATGCGGTACGTTCAGATGGTGAGGGTCTCACGGAGCAATGTTTGGCTACCGGTATTTCATCGGGTTGTCGGAATGGTTTCGATACAGTGTATATTATCTCCCATATGGTCTACAACCTGTCAACCCCTGGAGATTTTCTTTCTCCTTTTTATTCTTAATGATGACATATGTTTTTTGTGAAAACCTACCAAGAATTTCGAGCGCTTTGCAATTTTTCACTTCACATTCCGGCCGGGGAAAAAAATTTAAAGAACGCGGAATTATGCTTTCCTAGTTTACACAAATTTTATGCAATATATATATGCCCCGAATGACATGGTTTTAGTACACAGGTTTTCTTCAAATTCCACCTCACCAATACCCGACGGCAATGGGCTGTCGGAGCTTCGGGTCGCTGCCCTCCCCCCCCCCCCCTTTCGAGCAAATCCTGGCGCCAACTCTACTCAACTTGATAATAGACTCTGGCTGTGGAAAATCTCCAGTCCAATTAATCCACTAAAATCCATGGGGATAACTCCACTCTGAATAATTTTGGATAAATTTCGGATAGATTGTGACAAACTTAATGTGTTTTAGAATAAATTCAAATCAACCTTCACAAATTTTCTACAAAAATTGCACATCTTGATGGCTGCTATTAAGGCCGAGTGCCATTTCCGGCGATCTGGGCTGTATTAAAATCTCAAATTTTCTTGGGACGCGATCCTCCCCTGCGGCCCTCGACTTCATTCCAGCCTCTCCATTTGGCCCCCACCCTCAAAAAGTTTGAAAAACAGTGCACTAGACAGTTTTTAGAGTGTTCATTATGTACATTACAATTTAAAGAAGTTATGCATCATCGAAACAAAAGAAGTATAGGTAGACTTCATAAAAGGCGCGGCCATGCAGCTTCAACCTGTAGTATGAAAAAAACATTATTTAAGTAGTCTTATGTTTTTTTTTTCAGAAACTCTGAACGCCATGAATGGTCTTGTTAAGCACAAACTGCTAGCATTTTTAGTTACTTCCGAGTGCTTAGGTGAGTAGCTATATATCGCTGATAAATGCATCTCATTTTTGTTAAAAACCACTATGCCGGATTATTTCTCCCAGGTGGCTTTAAATCACTCAGTACATGGATACACACCAAAATGATAGGAAATCATCTGATCATATCCCATAAACCACACGGCTTCGAATAGAAGTGATTCAAACTTGACAATGGCCATACACTCGACATGTATCATTTTCACGTAGTATTGTATCAGTGACATGGCTTGATTCCTCAGTTTAATATTCATTTGAGAATTCTCAGAGAGACCTTTCCTGTCTGATGAAAATCAACATGTCCCGTGGATGGAGACCTTGCGGAAGTATCTGTCAGGATCTTATCGGCAACAACTTTAGACAAAACACAAGTCAAATCAAAATCAATAATTTCAAACGTTTTTCTTAATTTCTACACAGTACTTGTGACCAATCAGGAATGTGTTTCGCCTCAATACCTCGAGCTTGGAAAATCAGGTTCCGTAATATGTTCATTTGGGGAAGGTTTCTTTGGAGTTTACTGGTACAATTCAACGGATTTTCGACAAGATTTGCCAATAATCTACCTGTCACGGTCAGAGAAAGGCGGCACTGGATATACAACTGGGGAATTTGATATGTTTCCTAACGGTTCACTTTTGATACACAATGTATCTTTGGCGCATGATCGTGTATTTAACGTAACTTTTTTACAATCTCAAAGTGATCCCCAAGTAAGGGTAGACGTTCGTGTGGTTGTCATTGGTGAGTCCTTGATCAGTTCACTTGAGCAATTCGCCTAATAACAGTCCAGTTTTGGAACTTTGAACAAGTTAGGATAAGTATGTGTGACGTTTCATGATGTATTATTAATATCCTTAGTGTAAGTTCTGTATGCAAATTCAAAGTTGAGACTGACTTCGACAAACCGTGGTAGAGAAAACTCATGTAAGGGCCGTAGCCTGGGCAAAATCTGTAGGGGGCAGTTCATGATAGCGTCCAGCGGCGTATCTAGGATAGTTGGCACCCCAGAGGACCCTTCCTTCGTCACCCACTGCAGTCCTGAGGGAGGAGTCTAAGAGGAGTGCTCAAACGGAGGACGTGACATTTGTGTAAGGTTACTTAGCTGCAAATTGTTACTGTGTATGGCAAAGCTTCGAGCTGATCATTTTTAGTGTCCTTTATGGTTTCGATGAAAGAGAAACTTACGCAGTCATGAAGGGGTGTGTATATATGTGTGTGTTTGTGATACTTAGCTCATTAACACGATATCTCAAGCAGGGAAACTCTGACAGTTCTCATTCCTTGGTATATGGATGCCTCATATTGAGATGAAGATCCCTATCGTTTTTGGTGGAGGTCAAAGGTCATCTGAGGCCACCAGAGGTCAATCTCGGAAAACAGGAAGAGTTGATAATCTCCATACTTAGCATGTGGATACCTTGCATCAAGAGGAAAGACTGTATCGTTCTTAGTGGAGTCAAAGGTCACCAGGAGTCATCGGAGGTCAAAGTCTGAAAACCTTGTTAACATGATATCTCCAGATAGGAAGCATGGAAACTGGTCATAATTGGTATGAAGATGTATTATATTGAGAGGAAGGTTCCTATCGATTTTGGAGGAGGTCAAAGTCATTTGAGGTCATCAGAGGTCAAACTGAAAATATTGTTAACACTATCTCAAAGTAGGAATCATGGATACTCTTCATGCTTACCATGTGAATGCATTGCATCGAAAGGACAGACTTTATTGCTTTTGGTGGAGGTCAAAGGTCATCAGGGTCTTGGGAGTTCATACTCTGAAAACCTTGTTAACACGATATCTCCAGATAGGAAGCATGGATACTTTTCATACTAGCATGTAGATGCATGATATCAAGAGGGTGGACTCTTTCAATTTTGGTGGAGGCTCAAGGGTCATCTGAAGTCATCAAATGTTATACTCTGGAAAACTTTTTAGAACAGTTTGTTGCAGTATCTCAAGGTAGGTAGCACGGATAGTCTCGTAACATAGCATGTAGATGCATTATATAACTTAGAGAAAGTATGGTATCATTTTTGACGAGGGTCAAAGGTCATCTGAGGTCACCAAAGTTCAAACTCTGAAAAGTTTGTAAACAAGTATTTTAAGTAAGGAAGCATATATACTTTCCATACTTATCCGTGTAAATGCATAACATTGAGTAAAAGTGCCGTACCGTATTTGGTAGAGGTCAAAGGTAACAAATAGCAAACTGTACAAAGCATCACATGAACGTCAACTTTACACATAGTTGATTATATTCTTCTTATGAGATGTTGTTGAACACCCGACCGACAACCATTGTAGGAAAATCATCCAAAGGTTTGCTAGTAGTGTGCTTCTTATAAGACACTTTTTTCTGTCTCCCACCACCTTTCAAATGATGAACATGAATAATGATTACTTTATGTGCTTTCAAATGAAGTGCAAAGGTAAATCTGTATGGGAAAAGAGATCCATTCTCTCACCATATGTGGAGTGAAGTAATCTTAGATCAAAAGACCACAGACTGGACTGCAGAAGAATTGGCTGCATTGTGATACTACGTAATAAGGTTCAGACTGGACTCTAAGTAGGAACCAATGAACTTTTTCATCTTTACAAACATAAAAGTACCAGAATGGGAAGATACTTATCGTAGTAAATCACCTTTAGCATTCCCTTTGCTCTTAAGTGTTCATATTCAAGCGATATGTTCATGCCGTGATAGAGATTTCTACACTCTTTCTAATTCAAAATTTGATATAAGGTATGAAACAGAACTCACATAGTTACACTATTGCCGAAGAAAGTTATTAATCAGTGATACATCCAAATTTCTCAGTCTGCTGAAAAGAGTTACAAACATTGAAAGCTGTAGTTGTTGACGAATATTTAAGCAATTTCCGTTGCGAAAATCATTGACAGATATGGAATCGAGTTGAAAAGAGCATTTCATGATTCAAGTTTTCCAAATATGTCGGAAAGGTAATAACTTTGTCATTTCGCAAGTAGACACGCTACCCAAAAAATCATCACAATGCAATCTTCACCATCGTCATCTTTTGAAAAGAGGTATATTTCTTATAGTTACACGTGTTTTCACAAAGAATAGCTTCAATGTTTGAGTAATAAATAGTGGTTTGGCAAGTTGGCATGTTGTATATAAAAGAAACTTTTAAATGTATATAACTGAAAATTGGTGAAGGTGGTAAATCCGGATGAGATGATAAGCATATTGACTCTCCTCTCATATGCCGTACATGTGTGAGACGTGCAAGTGTATGTGTGTGATAGTGAGTGCATTTAGGGGTAGGTGTGTTTATGAAACTATATTCACAAGTTGCAATAAAATTGTACACATCTCAAAATTTATGTGATGCCTAAAAGCAAGCCTCAAACCACCCATAAATCTTGCAAGCTGACTAAACTAACGGAGAGTATAAGAAGGTGAGGTGTCTTTTGTCTCGATATGATATCCTTGAAGTGAAGACCATATACACATGACCTTACAGAGTCACAATAACAAAAATGACCCTGCTCAGAGGACACACATGGTCATATATTTGTACATCTTTGTGGTGCAGCTTGCCCTTATGGCAGTTACGCCGGCGATGAATTAAATGCATAAATTCTATTGACAAATCTGTACCTCTGCGTTATTACATGAGATTAAATGTTACGAATAAACAGTTTTATAGTATGTCGTCGTTAATGGACATCATAATTTTGTTAAATATCAGATCTTTATCGGTTAGTTTATATGACTTCTTAATTCCTTGTTTCAATAATCGTATCTAAACTTTGTCACACCTCAATGGAGTTTCCATTTATATTACCCTACACAGTTACTCCAACAACACCAGCACCCATCATTCTCAGTTGTGGAGGGATGTCATCTGCACAGAATTGTTTACTTGACGTTAATGAAACAATGACACTAGTATGTTCTGTCAAAGATTCTCGACCAGCCGTTGATCTAAAATGGACACGTCGAGCAGGTGATGGAGATGCTGAAATTTCATTTAAATCCGAAACGTTTTCTGAAGGTTTATACTACACATCACATATAGCAACGAACGTGACTTTTTCCGACTCGTTTAACTTGGCTCTTTTCTCGTGTCAAGCAAACAACCCAGCAGGGGTTCTAGAAAAGGATGAATCGTTCATTCTGCTCAAAAATGCAAACCTGAATTTGGCAGCTTTTCATCATCAAACCGGTAAATTTGTTCCACGTTTCTCTAAACTGGCTTTGGTGTGTACTGAAAGAAAAGTTCATGCTTTTGTCTGGAAACGTATAATTCCATCACGTCACGTCTCTGAGAATATATTGTATGCTATAGAAATTGATAATACCACCGTTACCACGTTAAACGACGAATTTTTGTTAGGAGGAACGAATTCTTTAATATTGCCACGGATTGACATAAATGATGAAGGAATGTACGCATGTATTTCTACCGACGGCACTGTTGAAAACGTTGCATTGTACAGTGTTTCTGTTATAGGTAGGTAATGCTTATTTGTTACACATTTGTTATTTATTAAATTATTATGCTTTTTATTGTGCATTATCCATGTTGTAGCATTTAAAATCTATTACTCGGACACCGAGTTGTATTTTCTGCTGATTTGACTTGACTTGTGTCAGGATTCAAAAGGACTAAAATTGACCCAGAAAATATGATCATTGTATTTTCAATGTCATTTTTGGTTCCTTGCGTTAGCAAAAGGAACCTATGTAGTCAGCTTGGCGTGTGTGTGTATGTGTGTGCGTGTGTGTGTGTGACACTTGCTTCGGTACGCTGTAACTCAACAAGGGAAAGTTGGACTAAACTGAAACTTGGTATATGGATCTGTCATAGTGAGAAGGTGTGCCCTATTGTTTTTGGTGGAGGTCAAAGGTCATGTGGGATCACAGTGCCCATTGGGCTCTTGTTCATTTTGATTTTTCGTGATGGTAATGAAGTATAAGGGAACACCTTGGTGGCTTCTTTCACTTATCAGCATACTGTAACGCAACCGTGTGTATAACAAACGAATATACAAGACCCTCAGTGGCTTTTGTGATCGGACAATATTAAGACAATATGGCTGCTACTTTTCGCTTGGAAGAATTTCTTAAGTTAATAACTAAGGGTGGAACTTTGTAAGAGCATATCATTAACACATTTGGGGTTCCTCTTAAAGAAAAGTTTAATGTGCTCACATCTTTGCCATACCCATTATTGAAAGATGCCGTATGATAGACGGATTAATTTACAAGGCATTTTCACAATCTAGTACAATATATATATACACACATATATATATATATATATATAGGTAAAAATGAAGTAGTAAATAGTGCTAAAAGTTTGTGAAAAATTCCACGACGTTTCGGGTTTAAAACCCTTCATCAGGTGGCAAAAATGCAACTGATCGTTGACACGGCCAAACGTACAATTTAAAACAAAATACACAATAAAATTGGGCACGGTAAACCTCGGCTGGGAAAACAGACAGTGTTAAGTGGTTACCACAAGTCAAAATTATGCAGGAATTGCTGCGTTATAACAGTTCAAGTCTAACGTTCAGACCATGTGGGGACAAGGTTCCAAGTTTCATGATTAGGCGGTTTTCGGCAGCTAGGCGGTCATGATCGGAACCTCGACACGAGATGGCCGCCGAAACCATCAAGTCACGGATCGAGCATGTTGACGGGGGATTGAAGTGGGTGGCTACCGGGAACCCTGAGAGGTTCTGTTTGATTGATCTCAGGTGCTCGGTGACTCGGTCAGCAAGACGACGTTTTGTTTCTCCCACGTACAGTATATTACAGCGTTTACATACGAGAACGTAAACAACATTGGCTGAAGTACAGGTAAAATGCTGATGAACGTTAAACCGGTTGTTGTTGGGACCTACAATGGAAAGGTTTTTGTCATAACTGACCACCGGGCAAGTATTGCATCTCCCACGGTTGCAAGGAAAAGTTCCTGGGGTGTCAGGCACTACTGCTTGAGGTTGAGAGGCACGGACCAAGTGCTTAGATATGTTCTTTTCAATTCTGAATGCCGTGATGGGGGGATCAGGGAAATGGTCACGGGTGGATGGGTCATGACGGAGGGTCTCTACATTCCTGTAAATGGCACGTACAATGGGGGTTACAGATGGGTGAAAGGATAGGACCAACGGGATACGTCTGGTGGGTGTATGGTCAGTTTTGGGGGCAAGGGCAGAGGCTCTATCAATTCCTTGTATGCGTTTCAGGGCATTAGAGAGCACTCTTTGTGGATACTGGCGTTGTTCAAAGAAAGAAATAATCTGCTTGGAAACTTTAGCGAAATCCTGGTCATCGGAACAAATCCGTCTGGCCCGTAAAAGTTGTGAGAAAGGAATCGAATTGGTACAAGATCTGGGGTGGTTGGAAGGGTACATGGGGTAGTTGTGAGAGTCAGTAGGCTTAAAGTGGAGATTGGACTTGATTTGACGGTCGGAGATGGATAGTTCCGTGTCTAAAAACACTACTGAGGAGTTGGAAATACAGTGAGTGAATTTCAAAAACGGGCAGAACGTTTCAGCAAAGTTAATGAACTTTTCCAAATCGTTTCGAGGACCCACTGCGACCCCAACAATATCGTCAATGTACCTTTTATAAAGTATGGGCTTGATCCCGGTGTATCGTGAGAACAACTGCTCCTCAAAGTGGCCCATGGTGAGGCAGGCCACAGAAGGTCCCAGTTTAGTGCCCATAGCTACTCCTTTAATTTGGCGGAAAAAACGACCATTGAACTGAAAGCAATTTTGTGTGAGGACTAGTTCAGTTAAGCGAAGAAAGGTGGTGGTAGGGATGCTAGGGTCCTGGCGTTGATCAAGGTAATGGCGTATGGCTGCTAAAGCAGCGTGATGGGGGATTGAAGTATAGAGGCTGCTGACATCCATGGTGAATAAAGTACGTTCACTGGGATTCTCAGGAAACTCAAAATTTTGAATTAACCTAAGGAAGTGAGGAGTATCCTGGATAAACGAAGGTAGGGTTGAAACTAATGGGGAAAGTACAGAATCTACGTACTGTGAAATCAGAACCGTGGGGCAGCTGTGGGAAGACACAATGGGACGACCAGGATTATTGGCCTTGTGAATTTTGGGCAGTAGATAGAAATTGGAGATTTGTGGGCAAGGGTGCAGAAGGGCCGTTTTTGAAATTCACTCACTGTATTTCCAACTCCTCAGTAGTGTTTTTAGACACGGAACTATCCATCTCCGACCGTCAAATCAAGTCCAATCTCCACTTTAAGCCTACTGACTCTCACAACTACCTCATGTACCCTTCCAACCACCCCAGATCTTGTACCAATTCGATTCCTTTCTCACAACTTTTACGGGCCAGACGGATTTGTTCCGATGACCAGGATTTCGCTAAAGTTTCCAAGCAGATTATTTCTTTCTTTGAACAACGCCAGTATCCACAAAGAGTGCTCTCTAATGCCCTGAAACGCATACAAGGAATTGATAGAGCCTCTGCCCTTGCCCCCAAAACTGACCATACACCCACCAGACGTATCCCGTTGGTCCTATCCTTTCACCCATCTGTAACCCCCATTGTACGTGCCATTTACAGGAATGTAGAGACCCTCCGTCATGACCCATCCACCCGTGACCATTTCCCTGATCCCCCCATCACGGCATTCAGAATTGAAAAGAACATATCTAAGCACTTGGTCCGTGCCTCTCAACCTCAAGCAGTAGTGCCTGACACCCCAGGAACTTTTCCTTGCAACGGGAGATGCAATACTTGCCCGGTGGTCAGTTATGACAAAAACCTTTCCATTGTAGGTCCCAACAACAACCGGTTTAACGTTCATCAGCATTTTACCTGTACTTCAGCCAATGTTGTTTACGTTCTCGTATGTAAACGCTGTAATATACTGTACGTGGGAGAAACAAAACGTCGTCTTGCTGACCGAGTCACCGAGCACCTGAGATCAATCAAACAGAACCTCTCAGGGTTCCCGGTAGCCACCCACTTCAATCCCCCGTCAACATGCTCGATCCGTGACTTGATGGTTTCGGCGGCCATCTCGTGTCGAGGTTCCGATCATGACCGCCTAGCTGCCGAAAACCGCCTAATCATGAAACTTGGAACCTTGTCCCCACATGGTCTGAACGTTAGACTTGAACTGTTATAACGCAGCAATTCCTGCATTATTTTGACTTGTGGTAACCACTTAACACTGTCTGTTTTCCCAGCCGAGGTTTACCGTGCCCAATTTTATTGTGTATTTTGTTTTAAATTGTACGTTTGGCCGTGTCAACGATCAGTTGCATTTTTGCCACCTGATGAAGGGTTTAAACCCGAAACGTCGTGGAATTTTTCACAAACTTTTAGCACTATTTACTACTTCATTTTTACCTACCTACTTCATAAGTGCTACGCAGTACTTTGACCTTATATATATATATATATATATATATATATATATATATATATATATATATATATATATATATATATATATATATATTCAAAATACAAGAAACTAGAAACTACATGTTTGCTTAACACTTGTAGTTTCAAGTTTCTTGTATTTTTAATGTACCAAGCTCCCTTTACTGGTTGAGCACTCTACCAATTTGGATGGTTCTACCTTAATATTTGGAATATATTTGGAATATGTATATGTTCCTTAGCTTTTTGAGCACAGTTGGCCCAATGAAGTTGTACTTGGAATGGCAAAGAGAAAGAGGAACTTAAGACGCACTTACTCACATATCAATATGCAAGCGATCATGATTGTTTTCTCAAATTGTACATTTGCCTTCGTGTACTGGGCAATGATCATATAATGGAAACTAAATTTTTCTCTCGCTTGCACGCGATATTGTCACTCTTCAGTTCCTTGTTTGTACCACAAAAAGATAGGCTAAGTGTAATTTTTATCTATCTGATTAGCTTATGGAACCTACGATGAAAGAGTACATACGTGGGCACATATTGTTTTAGAGAAGTCCCTTTGCCGACATATTCTAATGTTATAACTTTTGTTGGTTAGTCCCTTGACATTTTTGGGATTTTATCGCATGCAACTGAAACTTGCAACTGTCAAGTTCATCAGGGATGCATAGAGAACACCCGGCCAGCAGACCGCTTGCTTGGAGAGACCATTGATCTGGGATGCTAGGCAATTCAAAAGTTTTTGTTATTTCATTAAAAGTTTTTGTATCGTCATGTAACCAGTAGTGGCACAAGAAGGGGACAGGGGCTGTGGTGCCCCTGTCGGAGAATTAGTCCAGATCTTCGAGAGCCATTTTCAAGATAGTGGGTACGAGTAAGTGTGTAATCCCCGACGATGATCAGGCGTCCTAACGGTTTATTTTTTGCTGTTCTAAAGAGTGCAAATCCCCCAATACGGACACAAAATTATTAGCACGCTTTTCACGGTGGGGAGTTTCTTTGCTTTGCTCCTATAATTTGCTTTCATGTAGAAAATAGTAAATGCCCTCTCACTATACCTAGTTAACTAGACACAGTTATCCTACCTAGTGTTTGTTTGCTGAGGTCAGAAAATTTACCCTCAGTCGTATAGTTGCTGTTCTGTTGTACATGACACGATGCAATGCAAATGCGTTATCCTTTATCGAGGCGGTTTGTATTTGCTCTCCGTCAATAAAGGTCTTTCAACGTGTATTTCAAATTTTAGCGCCCTTCCCAGTTCCGCAGACCACATATAAAAACACAAAATCAGCACTATTCTGTTACGGGATAACCTGTGCTAGTGGGGAATGAAATATGACGAAAAGGTGTTCATGTTTTCACTTTAGCTCATACCAGCATGCTGGTGTGAGCTGTTGTGATTATGCGGTGTCACCCTATCTGTCTATTTGTCTATCTATCTGTCCACAATTGCTCGACATGCTTGTCTTCCCTTTTGTATTTGATTGAAACTTGAATACAATGTTCATTGAGTGGTGCGTCATTTGGGGTGTTCAGGAAGTTTTGGTCCAAGGTCCCATGTGGTCCCTATGGCCCATTTTATAAAAAATCTGCAAAATACTTCTCCTCCTACAGATTCTCTTGTCCAATGTTGATGGTTTGTCATAAAGATACCCGATTAGTGGTACCTTGAGAGTGTTCAGGAATTTTGGGTCCAATTGGTCCAAGATGGGCCTTAGGGTCCATTTTGTGAAATATTGCAAAATGGTTAACCCATCCTCCAGTTAAAGTTAAACAGAGTTGATAGCCTGTCATAGTGATGCTTGGTTAGAGATCTGTGTATGGTTTTCTGGAAGTTTTGGTCCAAGGTCGCCATGTGGGCAGTATGGCCCATTTTATGAAATTCTGCAAGTGCAAAATGCTTTTCCTCCTACAGATTCTCTTGCAAAATGTTGATGGTTTGTCATAATGATACTCGATTAGTGGTACCTTGAGAGTGTACAGAAATTTTGGGTCTCAGGTCCTAGATGGGCCCAAGGGTTCATTTTGTGAAATATTGCAAAATGGTTAACCCATCCTCCAGTAAAGGTTAAACAGAGTTGATGGCCTGTGATAATGATGCTTGGTTAGTGATCTGTGTATGGTTTTCTGAAAGTTTTGATCCAAGGTCCCATGTGAGCCCTATATTTTTATGGAATACTGCAAATTACGTACTCCTACAGATTCTCTTGTACAATGTTGATCGTCTGTCATAATGATATTCTGTTAGTGGTACCTTCAGGGTGTTCAGAAATTTTGATGAATATTCTCTTCAGCTTGATTTTAATTCACATTGCGGCTTTCTTAGGACAATAGAATCAAAAATGAAGATAACACGACACATTTGTCGTGACATTCCGGAAGCTGCCTTCAGGGTGTTCGAGATTTGGGGGTCACTAGTCATTTGAGGTCATTTAAAGTCATATGACGCTTGTACTAGTAAAGACAAGAGCCCAGGTTGTCAAAGGTGAGGGGCACACCCCTTCTCACATACCCCCTCCCCAAGGACTGTCGATTCGAATGTCGAAGTGGTCTTTCACAGGGAAGTTTCGGCCCTGAATTATATGCTTGTAACGAAACAAATTAATGTTGGCCTACCTTCCTGTTGAAGTGTATTCAGTTTCTACATCATTAGATAATATGATAATAGATGCACTTACAAAACTTGGGAAGTGCCGTTCCCGTTATCTGGGAGCCATTTTGGGTAGGAACTTTTCACGGTGCGCTACGTACCACCTTACGGTGGTGCTTCACTTAGATAGCTTCACAAACCCTTTACAGGCCACTGATCAACAACTCGCCCCTTCACTCTAAAATAACCCTGCTATGCCCATGTATATGACAGTATGAGGAGTCTTACGTTTCTTCATTAAGAGGGTCATGGAATCATAGTCGTAGGACGCTGTTCGCAGCTGGGGGGTGAACACTGTTTCGGACCGCAGTCGGGGATAAGGGGAGGAGGTAATTTATGAATATCTGAGTATCCTTACATGCAATTTAGTGGGACGTATGGTTCAACTTTTAATGAAAAGTACTGCAAATTTTTACAGATGGAACAAATAACGGGTTTGGTTCTTGACTTATTGGGGCGGAATCCAAAAAGTCCTACATTTAAAGTGATACTTCTAGCCGAAACTGACTGTCATTGACGCTCAAATATAGGCTTAGTACAGGTCAGATATATTTATCTGCTGTCTATCTGTCTGTCTGTCTGCATGCATGTATGCATTATGCACAGTAAATAAACTATAGCCTTTCCAAAACTAACACCCATAGGAGACCTTAGGTGTATTCAGCACATTGTTTTCATTTCTTTTGTTGGGACTGCATTTTTTTGCTGGTACTGCAACATCGCAGATGATTTAAATGGAAGGACTGAAACAAACCCTGTAGTGTTTTGACACATTCACGTTCTCGCTTCACTGTTGATCATTGTAGGTACAGAGTCCCGCAGTTATAAATGTTAACGTAAGGCACTTGCTGCAATTTCCTGACAATTGAGATTAACTGTTTTGAGTTAAATACTCTTTATCTGAGTAGATCGGAGCTAGTACTCCGCCAAAATGACCATTTTCTCGATAAATCAAATTTCTTTCAAATTGTGCTAGTATCTTAATTTTCAAAGCTTAGAACACGTTTTTGAAAGAATATGTTAAGTTTCACTTTATAATCATTGTTTGCATCGCACAACCAGCAAGGCTGTATTTGTCCAACTCACCTTGTAGAAACCGAGAATGGAACCACCAACGAAAGGAAACAACCGGTAGCTTTCATATTTACTTTCATCAGGGAGTTGTTATCCGAATGGACATAGCACGAGAAGTTTCATTTATGCTAATACTTAACTGTGAAAAGATTACTAACTACTAGCTAGCGATAAGGCTTGTAAGGACTTAAGCAAGCTTTCAATTTGATCCTTGCGACATCATTCACATCTGGTAATAATTTAACCAGGGGCTTAAATTGAATAGCTTTGATATGTAGGTTGGTTTACCGCCATCAGAGTAATGACGGGGCTTTAAAATCAAAACGACTGTTTAATAGATGTATATCAATACAAATGCCCCTACCCCATCTAAGAGACCATAAGCAAAAGAGGTGAAGAGACAGAAGCGTAATTCTTTTATTGCATTCTGAAAAGTTTCCTCCAGTTTCCTAAGATAACTGGACATAAATCTATGTTCATAATTTTACATAAAATCAAGCCGATGTGGTCTCATTTGCGACACCAAGCGACACCAGAGAGAAAATATACTACACCTCCCCAGTCAAAGGGAGTTTTGGCAAGCTATCTCCATTCGGATAACAACTCCCCGCTCTCAGAGTTCAAACCACATAATCGTCGCCATGCAGCAAATCAAAGTTCTTTTCTCCTACGTAAGATGCAGTGATTGCATGCTTTGACTTCTTTGATAAATTTAGAATTGTTGTATTCCTTTGTAGTGCAACCTGTCCCTTCATACCCGGTGGTTGATGGATGTAGCAGTGACCATTGTGCAGTAGAAGTCATGCGTGATGGTGTTTTGACATGCAATATTAAAGGGATTCGCCCCGAGATCCAGTTGAAGTGGAGTGCATTCAGTGAGACCGACGAGGACGTCATTGTATTTTCGAATCATATAAGTCACATACGGGAAAAAGACCACCTGTTTGATATAACCCTTACTGTAAACTACACAGTGAAGAAAGTATCAGAGGATAAAATGACTGTCAGATGCTACGGAGTTGGATCGAACGCCGTGTATTTTCAGCTCATGACAACAGTTGACTTGTTTTTTAATGGTAAGCTTTATCTGAACTTACCGCGAGCTTTACATCCCAAATAGACAACACGTTGATACTCATTGATAATGCATTCAGAGAATATTCATTTTTGGAAACATATCCTTACCCTAAAATGTGCTCTTTTAGATAGACTTCAAAGAAAGTAAGACATTTCGTATTTAGTTTTCAGTACAATATTTGCAACTGGTCTTTAGCTCGATTGTGTCTAAAAGAAAATGATCCCATGTCTACGAAGAATTGAGTAATTCTATTAAGAAAGGTACAAAAAAGGCCAATATTTCCATCATATTTAAATGAACTGTTTCTGCTCAGTACCATGTTCATGCTGTTCCAGGCCCGTAGCCGGGGGTGGGGGGTCGGAGCGTTCGAACGACCCACCCCAACTTAAGGGAGGTCCACTTTTCCAGCCCTGTGTTTGAAGTGTCAGCTATGAAATATTTTTTATCTTGACATACTGAGGCCGAATTTCCGTTCACTTTTATCAGGAAGATAAAACCTTTCCGCTTATGTCAGAGAATGTATACATGCCCAATCTGACCACAATATCTCATCATTACATATACTATGTGGGGTGATGAGATAATAAGCTCAAAAACGCGCAGGTATGGTTATGTCATTGTGGCCGTGGACATCATTGAACCACATATAATATAAGACATCCACAGCATGGTGTACTGTGTGGAATTCCTGAGGAAAAAGGACTCCTGTTGTGTTCAAAGTCCTCTGAAATGCTCCAGATTGCAGGAGATCTGCACATTTCAAAATTTTCCGGGGGGAGCTTGCCCCGGACCCCCAGCAATTGCATGCCTACGGCACGCGCCAGCCGCCTCCGTATGTGGAAAAAGGTCCACATCTTGGAAAAAAGACCCACCCTTCCACATGGGCTGGCTACGGGCCTGTGTTCTGTCATAAAGACTTTCAATTAATGTAAATGTCTCTCCGCTTTGCTCCGTTTTTTATGAAATAATACTGACTTAAATGTTCAATTGCAAAGTAAGTCAAATTCCTCAATTTACCCTTTTGTGACGGAATTTTTCTTCATTTAAAACATGAAAGCACAATATCTTGCTTAATCTTTAAAAGTTGATAGGATGATACACCGTGATAGAAACATGAAAAGTCAATTTTCAAACATTCTATCCATAAGTCCCTTATACCAGCTCTTACAGTACTTCGATAGTAGAGATATAACCAAGTGCCCGGATTAATCACAGAAGAATTTTTTTTGTTTATATTTGAAGGAGGTAGAGTAGGAAGTAGTCGTATGGATGACACATATCCTTTCTTTCTTGACACATACAAGTTTTATAAGACTGACAAAGGCGTAATAAAAACTTAAGAGTATTTCTCGATTAAGATAAGATAAGATAAGATCAGATCAGATCAGATCAGATCAGATCAGATCAGATAAGAAAACTTGATTACTCCATCACGGAAATTTGAGTACTCGCAACATAAAAAAATAAAAACAACAACAACAACAAAATATTATCTGGTAAAATTATCATTAAAACATTTAATTGCACGTGGCAGGAATGAGTCACGGTATCTATTGGATTTTAGAGTGGGAAGTCTCAGCCTTCCGCTCTTCATTTGGTTATCCTCAGTGAAGTAAAACAATGGATGACTTTGATCATCCATGAGAAATTTCAGTTTTGAGGTTAAGAGCTCATCATAAATAGAATCCAGGGAAGGCTGAGACTCCCCAATCACATGTCCTGCTTTTCTGATGATGCTATCGATGCGTTTCTTCTCCGTATGACTAACATTTCCTCCCCAGCAGACAAGACAATAACGAAACACACCACTTATAATTGAACAGTAAAACATGGACAATATTTCAGGGCGGACACAAAATTGGCAAGTTTCCTAAGATAGTACAATCTAGAATTAAGCTTCTTTATCACAATATCAACGTGATCTCCCCATGTCAAAGTGTCATTAATCACTATCCCAAGATATTTATACGTATGAATGCGGTCAACAACAGAATCCTTGATTTGCACATGAGGTAGAGGAGTGGCACTATTTTTGAAATTAATGACCATTTCCTTTGTCTTTGAAACATTTAAAATTAGGAAATTATCAACACAGTAATCAACAAAAGAATTGAGCTGGGTTAAAAATTTGGCATGGTCGTCTCCATTAATCAAACCAATAAGAGCAGTATCATCAGCAAATTTAACAAGGGGGCAAGAATCTTCAGATGATCTAGCATCGCATGTATATAAAGTAAAAAGAAAGGGTGCTAAAACAGTTCCTTGGGGGGCTCCTGTGTTTGAATGCAGTAAATCTGAATGACAATTGGAGCTAAGTTTTACAAACTGTGACCTGTTGGTTAGGTAATTAAAAATCCAATGAATGAAGCCAGAGGGAATATTCATATTAAGTAATTTCTTGACTAAAACGTGGGGTTGTATAGTGTTGAAAGCTGAAGAAAAATCAAAAAATAAAATACGTGCACTGTGACCTCTGCTTGATAATTCCAAATGTGAATACAATCTGTCGAGAATAGTTAAAATAGCATCTTCACAACTACGTTTTGATTGGTAGGCAAATTGAAGAGGATCTAAAAAAGGTGTCACTAAAGGTCTAAAAAATTGTAAGAAAATACGTTCGCAAATTTTCATTGGTACAGCAGTAAGAGCAACGGGTCGAAGGTCATTCAGACAAGATATTGCACTTTTTTAGGCACAGGTATGATACAAGATTGCTTCCATAAATTAGGGATATATTTACCTTTAAAAGACAAATTGAAAATAACGGTAAAAATTCCAGACAATTGAATTGCACAATGTTTTAAGACTTTACATGAGAGCTTATCAGGTCCAGCTGCTTTGGAAATATTAAGGCTGGAAAAATGCTTAATAACCTCGCTTTCACTCACTTTTAAGTTAAGCTCAGAATCAGAAAGCAAGTTAAGCAAGCTTTCATGTTGGGCAGAGAAATCATGATTATCAAACCGGTTGTAGAATTTGTTCAGGTCATTGGCATAATCAACATTAATACAAGGCAAAGAACAAGAATTTTTATCATTTTTCTGCCCACTCATCAGACGCATACCTTCCCAGACCTGTCTTATGTTGTTTTCTGTAAAATATTTTTCAATTTTTTGACGATAAGCAGATTTCTCTTCACGAATGACCATTTTTAACTCACATTGAACCCAGGCGCGGTTCTAGATCGAGACTTTTGGGGGGCTTAGGGGGGCTTGAAACGAAAGAATCATAAAATTTTCTCTCAAATATGTAAATCGGCCACGCGCACGCTGAAACCAATGATTATAAAAACAGTACCATAACCAGGGACGGCGCAAGGTTATTTTGATAGGGGACATGGGTTGAGTGATCGTCGTTGTGGGGGATGGGTCTAAAGGGAGGGGTGTCCCCTTCCTCTGAGAAATTTTTGCTAACTGAATTTAAGGTTGCTAAGATGCAAAATGGTGCGTTCTTTGGGTAATTTTTTGACTATATGACTGGAAAATGTTCATAACTTTGTGAATTCTAATTTTTGGTTGGGGGAAAGAGGGCGGTCCTAGGGGAGAGGTCTAAAGGGAGGGGTGTTCCCCTCTCCTGTGAGAAATTTTGGTTACTTTAAGGTTGCTAAGATGCAAAATGGTGCGATCTTCGGGACAGTTTTGACTGATATATGGCTGGAAAATGTTCATAACTTCGTGAATTCTAATTTTTGGTTGGGTAAAAGAGGGCTGTTCTAGAGGATAGGTCTAAGGGGAGGGCCTCCCCCCCCCCCCTTTTGAGAAATTTTGGTTACTCGAAGGTTGCCTAGATGCAAAAATGGTGTTGTCTTTGGTATATTTATGGACCCAATCATATGGGCTCAAAACATTCTTAATATTTTTGGTTAGGTGAAAGAGGAGCCTTTTTTGTCTAAGGGTATGTATCAACAAACCTCCTGAAGTCCCCTTTTGGACACATTACTGCCTTCTAGTCGGGGAAAGTTTTAGGCAAAAATACGTGCGTGAAGTCCACAGAAATATTCTCGAACTATTAAGAAAATTTGCCTTGCTTCATTTATGTATTATAAAATCGTATCTAAAGGCTGGTAGAAACCGGAATATGGTCTCTTGGAAGCTCTGGATTAACTATACGGATCAGATGTAGGCCTACCCCGCCCTCCTCTTTTCTTCTCCTTTACGTCTTCTTTTCCTACTCTTTTTCTCTTTTCCTGCAAATTACAGGGGGATAGGCCTCCCTTTCCCCTGAGTGGCACCGCCCCTGACCATGACATAGATGTAACGTATATACAGGCATATATTTGTTTTATTTGGAAGCATGTAGCAAACGTTACTGAGAGATATGAGCAACTGGACCTGTTCACATTAATGGGAATAACGATTCGGCCTGTAGATTTGACTTAAAAAGACTGCTTATATAGCTTGACGAGATCAGCGACGAAAAGACTCGTTTTGAACTTCCAACAGATGATTAATCCGTTAACTTGATTTACATGTACGTACATACTGTCGTAGATGTTACTTATGTTACTTATCTGACCCAACTTCCATTGTATGAAATCGTGAACCTAATATGTGATTTCGAGACACAGACGACAATTTCCCTTGACAAACTAAATCCACTGGACCAAGATGTGCACAAGGTATTGGGTAATTTTTTCTCAGTACACGCACATATAGCATAACACAACCTCTGAAAATTTTGGGGGGGGGCTTGAGCCCCCAAAGCCCCCCCCCCCGTAAAACCGCGCCTGATTGAACCCTTTTTAAACATTCTTTATGCCCTTTTCCAAACAGTCCTTTCTGTTTATAACTTCTTTAACTCTTTTTGTGATCCACGGCTTATTGTTGGGATAAACCTTAACCTTCTTGACAGGGATAGTAAGTTCCACACAGAAGTTAATATAATCACTAACAGTTTCAGTTAATTCATCGAGGTTGTCAGCAGCACCAACAAAAACATTCCAGTCTGTTGTATCAAAAACACAAGGGTCAGTTATAAGTTAATTCCGTGTAACTACTTTCTTGATAGTAAAGTGACGAGTGTAATCTGGTAAATTTAACCCACTTCGGTATGGGACAATCACTACTAGCCTTCGAAAAAATGGCAAATTTCGAAAGAGAAACTGCTAAGAGATATTTCTTTGATTACCAACAGAGTCAACTATTGCATCAAAGAATGGGGCAACGTTTCAGCATTGGTGGTGGATTGTCCCTCTCACATTTGTTTTTATAGCAATTGTGATTGCAATTTTGCGGCTACAACGTAAAGGTACTTCGTCTGTAGAACCTTCTTAAGAACCTGAATATTAAATTGTTACTTGATTGGATGTGGTGTCTTACTTTTGTGTTCACGTTGTGTAATGGTGAAAAATAAGCTCCTCTTATTCACACAAATGGTATGTAATATACAGTCTAATCTGTAGTCGGATTGTAACTTTAATGGAAACAGTAATAGTCGATACTTAATTTATTTCTTTTAGGAAAACAGTTTGCAAGCGAGCAGAGTGCTGACGCTGATGAGGTAAGCTGCAATAGCTTCGTTAACCTACACATATTATCACTGAAACTGCAAGGTCAGGCTCGAGGTGTAACCCGTGGCGTAGCTAAAAGTGCTGAAGGCGAAAGCCAGTCCCACCGCCACATTTAAGAGTGCAAAAATATGTTGCTTCCGTATTTGCATCCCAAGATATGAAGTGATGGGGCCCTCCTCTCCCATGAACACTTTTCTGGGATGCGCCTTTGGGTGTTACCCCCCCCCTCCCCCCAAAAATAGGGATGTGACTTTATCGTTATTCTCTTATCGAGGATAACACAATATGTCCTGCATGGCCTCCGGTCAGTAATGTATTAAAGTATTTTATACATATGTAATATATATATATATATATATATATATATATATATATGAGGTAAGCTGATGATCTTTATATATATATATATATATATATATATATATATATATATATATAACGCTAATTCCCACCTTAAGGGGAAATTGTTATATCTGCTTGTACATAGGGCGAAAAAAAGATAATAAAATACATAAGAAATAAATTCGCCCTAACGTCTAAAAATATAATTAACGTTATTTCAATGGCCAGCCATCCGTTCGTGTTAACAGCTAGGTGTCCGTAAATTTGACAACTTTGAAGTAATGGCATCTAGTTTGTAAATCTAAGAGGGCGCCCTCGTAAGTTTACGTATTCCTATAGAAAAAGTGTGTGGAAACGTTAAGGCGAAACTTATATGTCACCCGAATTTTTTTTTCCCCTTAAGGTCGACTTTTCAACAACAACTTTCCCCCTAAGTGCCGAATTAGTGAAATTATACTATATATATACTTATATATATATATATATTATATATATATATATATATATATATATATATATATATATATATATATATATATAAGGTCAAAGTACTGCGTAGCACAGCACTTATGAAGTAGGTAGGTAAAAATGAAGTAGTAAATAGTGCTAAAAGTTTGTGAAAAATTCCAAAAAAAGTCCCTCAAGAAGAACAAGAATTTGATTATTAAGCCTGCTGACAAGGGCGGTGCCACTGTTGTTTGGCGTCGAGATCTTTATGTTTCTGAAGCTGAGAAACAACTCTCAGACCAAACAGCATACACCGAACTGCCGATGGATCCTACTTCTGAAATCCAAACCTTGGTCAAGAAAACCTTAGCTACCCTTGTAAGTCAAAAACATCTTCCTGAATCGGCTTAAGCCCTTCTGCACCCTTGCCCACAAATCTCCAATTTCTATCTACTGCCCAAAATTCACAAGGCCAATAATCCTGGTCGTCCCATTGTGTCTTCCCACAGCTGCCCCACGGTTCTGATTTCACAGTACGTAGACTCTGTACTTTCCCCATCAGTTTCAACCCTCCCTTCGTTTATCCAGGATACTCCTCACTTCCTTAGGTTAATTCAAAATTTTGAGTTTCCTGAGAATCCCAGTGAACGTACTTTATTCACCATGGATGTCAGCAGCCTCTATACTTCAATCCCCCATCACGCTGCTTTAGCAGCCATACGGCATTACCTTGATCAACGCCAGGACCCTAACATCCCTACCACCACCTTTCTTCGCTTGACAGAACTAGTCTTCACACAAAATTGCTTTCAGTTCAATGGTCATTTTTTCCGCCAAATTAAAGGAGTAGCTATGGGCACTAAACTGGGACCTTCTGTGGCCTGCCTCACCATGGGCCACTTTGAGGAGCAGATGTTCTCTCGATACACCGGGATCAAGCCCATACTTTATAAAAGGTATATTGACGATATTGTTGGGGTCGCAGTGGGTCCTCGAAACGATTTGGAAAAGTTCATTAACTTTGCTGAAACGTTCTGCCCGTTTTTGAAATTCACTCACTGTATTTCCAACTCCTCAGTAGTGTTTTTAGACACGGAACTATCCATCTCCGACCGTAAAATCAAGTCCAATCTCCACTTTAAGCCCACTGACTCTCACAACTACCTCATGTACCCTCCAACCACCCCAGATCTTGTACCAATTCGATTCCTTTCTCGCAACTTTTACGGGCCAGACGGATTTGTTCCGACGACCAGGATTTCGCTAAAGTTTCCAAGCAGATTATTTCTTTCTTTGAACAACGCCAGTATCCACAAAGAGTGCTCTCTAATGCCCTGAAACGCATACAAGGAATTGATAGAGCCTCTGCCCTTGCCCCCAAAACTGACCATACACCCACCAGACGTATCCCGTTGGTCCTATCCTTTCACCCATCTGTAACTCCCATTGTACGTGCCATTTACAGGAATGTAGAGACCCTCCGTCATGACCCATCCACCCGTGACCATTTCCCTGAACCCCCAACAGAGCATTTAGAATTGAAAAGAACATATCTAAGCACTTGGTCCGTGCCTCTCAACCTCAAGCAGTAGTGCCTAACACCCCAGGAACTTTTCCTTGCAACCGTGGGAGATGCAATACTTGCCCGGTGGTCAGTTATGACAAAAACCTTTCTATTGTAGGTCCCAACAACAACCGGTTTAACGTTCATCAGCATTTTACCTGTACTTCAGCCAATGTTGTTTACGTTCTCGTATGTAAACGCTGTAATATACTGTGCGTGGGAGAAACAAAACGTCGTCTTGCTGACCGAGTCACCGAGCACCTGAGGCCAATCAAACAGAACCTCCCAGGGTTCCCGGTAGCCACACACTTCAATCCCCCGTCAACATGCTCGATCCGTGACTTGATGGTTTCGGCGGCCATCTCGTGTCGAGGTTCCGATCATGACCGCCTAGCTGCCGAAAACCGCCTAATCATGAAACTTGGAACCCTGTCCCCACATGGTCTGAACGTTAGACTTGAACTGTTATAACGCCGCAATTCCTGCATTGTTTTGACTTGTGGTAACCACTTAACACTGTCTGTTTTCCTAGCCGAGTTTTACCATGCCCAATTTTATTGTGTATTTTCTAAATTGTACGTTTGGCCGTGTCAACGATCAGTTGCATTTTTGCCACCTGATGAAGGGTTTAAACCCGAAACGTCGTGGAATTTTTCACAACCTTTTAGCACTATTTACTCCGTCATTGTTTCCTCCCTACTATCTATATATATATCTATCTATATATATATATATATATATATATATATATATATATATATATATATATATATATATATATATATATCCTATATATTTTTACCTATATATATATTTCTCTAATTCGGCACTTAGGGGAAAGTTGTTGTTGAAAAGTCGACCTTAAGGGGAAAAAAATTTTCGGGTGAAGTATAAGTTTTCGCCTTAACGTTTCCACACACTTTTTCTATAGGAATACGTAAACTCACAAGGGCGCCCTCTTAGATTTACAAACTAGATGCCATTACTTCAAAGTTGTCAAATTTACGGACACCTAGCTGTTAACACGAACGGATGGCTGGCCATTGAAATAACGTTAATTATATTTTTAGACGTTAGGGCGAATTTATTTCTTGTGTATTTTATTATCATTTTTTCGCCCTATGTACAAGCAGATATAACAATTTCCCCTTAAGGTGGGAATTAGCGTTATATATATATAATATATATATATATATATATATATATATATATATATATATATATATATATATATATATATATATATATATAACCCGTATGCTGATTATTTGCAGGCCACGGTAATGATTGATGTGCAATCTTCTGAGGATCCAGAACTGTCAGGTGAGTTTCCAGTTTTAATCCTGAGTATTTAAGTAGTTTTCATCTTTCGTGTCCTAAAAGGCATGCTAGTTATTACATGCATGGACGTGGAGCCAGAGAATTTTTCGGTGCATGCCCAATACCATTTGTCGACGGTTCCAGTTTACAGGCCACATTTTTAAGTACTCAAGAGTTTCTGGTGATTTTCCCCCTGAACTCCACCGGGGAGTTCCAGTGGATTTCACCAGAGGGTAGCCCCTCGGTCTCAAGCTGAAAAGAGAAGCGTCTTGCTCTGTAGCGGCACTTGTGTAAATTGCATTAAAAAAAGTTCAGCTAATACAAAATCTTGCCCATTCAAATTTTTTTCATCATTTTAAATTAAACTGGAAGGAGGCAAGATTTCTCTTGAAATGGTGCAAACTGGCTTCACTGCCGCAGACGTCAAGAAAGAGAAAACACTTGCAGAGCACCACTCGAGCCTCTGTGGGACTTCTCCCCCTTCGGTTCCGGCGGTGCCTGGCTTCACCTGCTGCAGCTTACGAAGATGAACCCTCCGCTAAAATTTTTGGTCCCTGGCTTTTTCCTTCTTCAGTCGATGGTAATGTCTTTGTATGAAATACTATAACAAAAAACCATTGAGATGGAAAAGGGTGACGCTGGTCGTTGGAGTGTATTGCCTTACATTCTAGAGATTCTATCATCTGATCATCAAGTCAGTCCCGATGTAACCACCAGATCCTCCATACCCAGTGTGTTTGGCAGTGGGTGACCCTGGAGACACACTCTGTTCCATAGTATGGCGACGTTAAATGGCGTTTTCAGGGTATGATTGCGACCGATAAGGCGAAAAAATAAGGCGAATCGCGCCGGTTTTCATCCAGATAGCAGCTTTGTAAAAGTTCCACGATGAGAGGAATTTTTTTACCCTCAAGTCAAACTTCTTTTCGTTTAGAGAACATCATACTTTAACTTTATTTCGAAGAAAATACTATTAATATTTTCAAACATCATATGTAACCTTAAAATGTTCAAAAATATAGCACCATTATGCATCTAAGCGTTAAGCTTTTCCAAAATTTCCGAAAGGGGGGGGGGGGCATTCCTGGACTCCTACCTCAGGACACCTCTTCAGTTTCAATCCAAATGTTCCCACTTTCAAAAACCAACGCCATGTTTTTCATTTCACTGTGCATTAAATATACACATCATGTTGTAAAACCTACATGTTTCATTAGGTAAGTCCCAGATTATGTAGACTGCAGGAGTTTTATAACATTATTAAGTGATAAGTGTAGGTAAGCACGTTGGCCGATTTTGCTATGTAGTTTACATAAAAATTCACAACGGTGTAGGCATTTTATAAAATACAGATGCCTATCACAGATGGTTCTTATCGTTTCAGGAAAACAAGTATCAACAACTCAAAGTTGTGAAGCAGCAACTGATACTGAGGTAACTCAAGCCTGTATTCGATCTTTCAGCTTAGGAACACTGTGCATTTGCATAGAGTGCTTTTATGGTGTAAAGTCAGAAATTAAACTGAAAGTGTTTTAAAGCAAGTGTTAATAAATATGCATAATTTATCGATTGCAATGTCAATAATGTAAACATCATTACCTTGCGTTTTACATGGGATACGTAAGGATGTAAAGTATTGCCCATGTACTCCATTTCATCATCTTTCGATTTACTGACAAGACATTCCCCGTCATGATTTCACCATTGCAGAAAATACAAAAGGCTATTACGGAGTCGTCTGCCGATCCCAATCAATCAGGTAATTTTTTAAGTTTTATCAGGTAACTTTATAAATGCTGGAATTGTGCACGTTTTTTGCCTGACAAGGATACACATACATTCCATTGGAATCTTACGCTTTAGTTAACCCATGTAAGCAATTGGTGTAAACTCATCTAACCTTTAAGGGATTAAAGTTGCAGAAATTTTATGTTACAGAGAATTGCAATTGCTAAAGCAGTACATAGTTCCCTAATTGAGATGGTACTTTTAAGCAATTGCAATTATCGTTTCTTCTAAATGTGCAAGATCATATTTTCATCCCTCATCTTCATCCTATCAATGATACACCCGAAAGTTATGATCATTTTTTAAATTTAGGCAAGTTATGCTTGTGAATCGCTATCTTATGAAGTTACGGTGAATTTCTTATTTCAAATCGAAACATTTATGACAAATGCAAGTGCACAATGCATTGGAATCTTTTAGTTCTACACATACTGATGATGTATCGTCTTACATTTCTTTGCCTTTACAGATGGAAAAGGATATTGCTTTTATTGTGTCCTCTGCTGCCAGAAAATGTGCAAATTCTATGCTCTAAGTTAGGCTATAATCATCAAGTGTAAATACCATAATTATTGCACTTTTGAACTAAAGGTATTGCTACCCCAACTAGATTGTTAACGGCGAGTACCCAAGTGGAGCATTCCAGTCAATGCGCACTTCCTGTCATGCCCCTGTTTTTAACAGCTGTTGCTACGAATACAGCATAGGCGTATGAGCAGAGGGTTGGGGGACTGCCGCTCCCCGGATTTCGAGGAAAACCTATTTTGGGGACAAATTGGGCAAATTTGTCAGATAACAAAGTTTTTTCTCGGGCAGAACGGCTCAGCCCCCTAGAAAAGATGTCTCGTACGCCTATGGATAACAGACCATCGGTATCTGTGTGTTTGTCACTCCACATGTAAACCCTTCACCATCATACATTCAACGGATCGTGTGAGCCGGTGAGCTAACTGGGCTAAAGTCCCAATAATTTTTAGTTTAATGGGTTTTTTTAGGGAAAAAGTCCAAAATTACTTGGGAGTTTCCAAAAACTGAATTCCATAGTTCAATAATTCAATTGTTCAGCCCCCTCAATCTCGGATGTGAATGGTTCAGCGCCCCACTCCCCCCTCGTGGAAGAAACCTTATATGGCACATATCAGGAAAAAAGTGTAGTCGACGAGGAGAGGTTGCGCTTTGTATGTGGAAAATGTCAACTTTTCACTGTACTGTTACAACGTTAGGCTGTCATTTGCTCATTCATTACATTTACTTATCACACAGATAAGCGAGGACTCCTCATACAACAGTTACAACAACGGTATGAAGATCTCTACAACGGCGTACCACTCGTTCCTTACAGGGCGGATGAGCTGCATTGTGTAGAAAGTGTATACAGAAAGTCCGCCATAGACCACCTTGTTTCCAAAGAAAGGGGTCATGAAAAGTGGGAAAAAGTAGACTCATATAAAGAAATATTTCTTTACAACGCAAAAAAGTCAACGAGACGTATACTTCATGGTGAACCTGGGTACGGAAAGTCTATTATTTGCCTCAAAGTTGCGTATGACTGGTGTAACTCGAACCTGGAAGATATTGAGATATTGGTTCTGGTACACTTGAAACAATTGGGAGGCGTGAATTCAATTTACACTGCTATTAAAAGTTACATTTTGCCAAAGGATACTCGACTTAGTGAAGAAGATATAGCTGACATCTTAGGAGATTGTAAATCGGTTTTAGTGATATTCGATGGATTTGACGAATATCCAGACCAAGATGCCAGCATAGTGACGGATGTTAAGAGCATTATTTCGAGGCGTATGTTTCAACAATTTACTATTGTTATAACGACAAGGTCCTCATTTACTCCAACGAAATATCCTCCTCAAACTGAAATATACAGGCTAACAGGTTTTGATGAGGAGACGCGCAAAAAATACATTTGTGAAATGACAAATAGCAAAGAAACGGCACGAGAAGTCCAAAGTTACCTCAAAGAACACCTAATTTTACAAGACCTTTCCCAAGTTCCTTTTCTGCTTGCTTGTTTTGTCAATATGATACAAGAAGGTGATGACATCAAAACAGCAAAGTCGGTCACGAAAGTCTTTGAAAGAATTGTATCCTGTTTCCATAGCCACATGAGAAACAAAAGAATGTTCGAAGATATCGCAAATATGATACATTTCGAACTGAACATGACGATCTTGATGAGATAACTTTTGGCTCTGTAGGTAAACACAAAAAGAGAATCGTGTGGCCTAAAGATGAAGTCATTGAGAAAGTCGGTCCAGACTTCTACAAGCAATATACACAGATTGGCATTTTAGTTGAAGAAGAAGGAGTAGATGTTGTTGAAAACCCCGTTGGTGATAGAAAAGACATTGTACATAAGATAGAAGTGAGCTTTGTTCACAAACTTTTTTGTGAATGGTATGCCGCCCATCATTTATCTCGTCTCTCCTCTTGTCCTGATGCTAAAATAGAAGATCTTGTTACACACCTTGATCCATCTTCTCTTCAGTATGTTTATCGTTTTGCTTGTGGCCTAAGCGTCGACTCTGCTAAAAAGCTTATTGAATACTTACCAAAACTTAAAGGTGGCGAGAAATGTGCAACTTTGTGCATCCAGGAACAACTGGGAGCGATAGATAACTTCACGGACACAATAAGGGTGATATGCACTCATGGCATCATAATTAGTAAACACGACAGCGTGTTATTACAAAGGTTCTTGGTGGCACTTCTCGAGACTGCATCAAAGAAAAAGGTAAGTAACGCTTCTTATATTAAGTTATATTTATAGGCCTACAAATAGATGATATCAGATCGGATTAAAACTATTCTTAAACGTATTAGGGTTTTTAGTGTAATGAACAAAACGTGGCGTTACCCCGTATTTTAAAGTGCTCAGTGCATCATCGGATTAATCATAAACATATGAACAATGATTGGTAGAACATTTATACATCGCTAAACAGTAAAGGCAATTTTGTGACTTTTCCTGTGGTTTTGCTTGGCTGGTAGGGGAGAACTGGCTATGCAACTACGATGTAGTCATGTCACATCAATTTCACTTGTCGATGCCCGAGTGCACGCCCAAGTCCGAGGAATTGATTACATAAACATTTCTTCAAAGTCAGATTAACATTGGACACACTACTGGTCCTGGACTCGAGTTCTGCTTAACGTGGACCTACGTGAAATGATTGCAATGTAGAAGACAAGTAAGGTGGAACGGACAAAGTTGTACTTGAAAGCAAGGAACATGACTGTGTATAACCAAAAATATTCATGAATAGGTCTGAGGAACAAATGGTTGAAGATTAAATGTTTCTTTATCATGGGTGTTTTTCTACCTGTCTACGAAGCTTAAATATATAACTATCTAGACATTTTCTCGGTAATATATTGAGATGTCCATCTAAGATCTTGTCACCTCAATTATCTTGGTGTAAAATATTTAAACATTAAATAACAGGATCTCAATATCATAATACCTTCACTGAAAGACGTAGCGATTTTGACATCAGAGATCAGGTTATCTCAATATTTTAGGGTAAATATTGAAATGTTATATACTACAGGAGCTCACTATCTTATAATCTTGACAGGATGAAATTGATATATTGACATCTGAGATCTTGTTACCCAAATATAATTTGCTGTATCAATATTATAGGGTAAAATATTTAGATATTTAAGTAACAGCATCTCAGGATCTAAATATAGTGACAGTAAAGTATTGAGATATAGTTATCCCAGACAGTAACATCAGATATTTGGGCATAAAATGTATAAATATTAAATTACAGGAGCTGAATATCTGTCTGTTTCGACAGTGAAAGTTTGCAGTATTTACATCAGAGATATTGATGTCTAAATATTTTAGCGTAAAATACTTAAATAGTAAATGACATGATGATCATATGTTTATGTAGTGACAGACTGATAGTGATAAATTGACATCCGAGATCTTATCATCTCAAACTTTTAACGCTAAATGTGTAGGTATTAAGTAACAGGACCTTAAAATCTGAATATCTGAACAGTAAGATGTTGAGATTTGACATCCCAGGGATTAATATCTGAATGTTTTCGCGTTAAATATTTAGTTGTCAGTTATAAATTACAGGATCTCAGTATCTTAGTATCCAGTCAGTCACGCTTAAATATTGACATATCAGGATCTTGGATGTCAGTATTTCAGTATCCTACTAATAAGATATTAATGTATTGTGATTAAGTTATTGAATATTTCAATATTTCACTAAGGTAAAATATTCGGACATCACGATGGCAGGTGTCAAAATTTAATTTCTACTTGTCACGATATTAACATATTGTGATTAAATTATAAAATAATATACGGTTAAATTTTGTGGTATAAGAATCTCGTATGTAAATATGTTGATGTTAAACTTTCAAGATGTTAAAATATTAAGATTATCAAACTTAATGTGTAAATACGTTACCTTAAAACATTGAGATATCACGATGTCGGATGTGACTATTTTTAACTCCTTTTTGGTAGGATTCTAACATAGTGATTACAAAATTAAATAATTAAATTTTTGCACGACAGTTTGACTTGTCAAGATTTGGATGTTATCAAAATATATAACCGTCTGGGTATCATAACTTTGAAAACATTAAACTTGTTCCTAAATATATATCCTTAAATATTGAAATAGCCTACTTAGATGTCGGATGCCAATTTTCAACATCTTCTGGCATAGTATTTACATACTTGAATTACTTAAGTTAATATTTAAAGATTTTATTCTAAAGTATTATGAAAATCTTTGTAACTGTTAACTATCTCAGTATTTTTCCTTGAAAATGTTAAGATATTGAGACGCTATAATTTAATGTACAAATGTTTTACGCCACAATATTGAGGTAACTAGGGCCGTAGCTAGGGTCGTATGTTGGGGGGTGTGAAGGTCCCAAATTCCGACTGAATGGTGGCTGTTTTTTTCAACAGAATGGTGGCGCGTAAATTGCACCATTTTTGCGCCCTGCGTTTGTATACAGCAGTGGGGATTTTTCCTTTGTCACTACATAAAGGTGCCGCCCTGGGGGAGGGGTCTAAGGTGAGTCCCCTTTGAGAAATTTTTGTTGAGTTAAGGTTGATTAGATGAAAAATGGTGCTATCTTTGGGATATTTTTGGAACTGATCAAATATGGCCGGAAAATGTCCATAATTAAGTGAATTCTAATTTTTGGTTAGGTGAAAGCAGAGAGTATGTTGTCTAAGAGAAGAATACGTTGTCGACAAACCTCCTAAAGCCCCCCCTTTTGGCTACTTTACTGCCTTCTATTCGGGCAAAGCTTTTACGCAAAAATACGTGCTTACATTCAACAGAAACTTTCTTGGACTGTTACAAAAATTTTCCTTTTCTTCATTGTGCATTATAAAAGGGCATCTAAGGCTGGCAGCTCTGCTCTGCATAGGGCCTCCTGGAAGCTCTGGATCCATTATATAAAATAGGGGCAATGACATAATGCTTATCACCTGAATCCAAGTGATAATATAGAGTGTAACGCAAAGCAACTTTGCAAAGATGCATTTTCTCTAGAATCAGGCCTACACGGAAGAACAATATTTGTGGAAACGTTGAATAAATTCAGTATGTTTGAAACGGCGGTCGTTACTACTAGATAGAACAATAATTTGAAGCGAATTTTTTTTGAAGTTGTTGAATCCTTACAGAACTTACTGGCTATGGGCTTGATAAATAGCCATTTGGAATATTTTTGAGCATATCTATGTCTTAACCAGTATTAGTCTGTATAAAATTTTGAGGGCTAGGAAAAGGCTAAAGTCCCCTAGCCCCCGTGGAACCGCGCCTGGTATAATATACCTTAATAATGGTGATGAGATGGAGTGCAAATCGTGACGCATGCGCGCGAAGCGCGCCGAAATTTTTCATTTAGTAAGATTCCCATGACAAAACATGCATTCAGAATCTTCAACGAGACACTTTCAATTTACCAACAAACCAAAATGCCACTCAAAAAGCCAGTCTTTTACCTGGTAATTCGTTAACAACTCTCAACGTCTGCTGCTGTACTTCTCCGAAAGTAGCTATCGAAAGATACTGATAATAAGAACAACACTGAGGTCAGGTTTGAAGCACGCGGAGCGCCCGAAAATTTTGATAGTTTGAGAAGAATTTGCAAAAATTCTTATAGTTTAAGAAACATTTGTGACAGAAAACATACTTACATACATACATACATACATACACACCCACACCCACCCACACACACACACACACACACACACACACACAAATATTCCGTGACAAAGGACAATTTTGATTCAATTTTACGCGAGGAAAATAACGATTGGTATAATTCTCACTTGATCTAGTTGGAAAATATATACAAAGTTGCCGTAAGCTCTGTCGGAAAAATGTGCTAGACTGAGATATCAGAAATTTCAACTGGTATTTTAGATTTTCCGACTATCGTCGGAAACCCCCACGCCCCCGGTCGCGACGGCCCTGGAGGTAACAATATATCGGATGTTAACATCTCAATCTGTTACTTAGAAAACGCCCAGGTAGTGACATAATGAAGTGCATGAAACATTAAAAGCTTAGTAGTTTTCCTCAGAAAAGAACTGGATCTTCTAATAAATAGTTTTCTTTGAAGAGGGTCGTCTAACATCTGTTTTTTTACTCTTTCTAGATTGCTATTAAGAGTTTGTGCATATACAATTCCTTGAAGTCTGTGGACACTTCAGCAATTACCACTTGTTCAGAAGAGAAGGTAGATGTAGAGTTTCCGATCGAAAGACTGAAGATCAATGTAACCGACAGAAAATTATTGGAGGATGAAGCAATACAACTATTGAAGTTTTCAGTCAAGTGTCGCAAGTTAAATTACATAAAGTGAGTAAATTCTTAAACGTGATGCGCAACAACCAGAAAGTTTAAAATAATATTTGTAATGAGTTGTCACTGTTTATGATTCCTACAATGAAAATGGGTTTATCGAACGGCACACAAACAATAGACGAGTTGGGAAATTCAGTACTTCCTGTCGGGTCACAAGGTCAAGTGTACCATGACAATGGCAACGTGTTTAGCTCTGCGTGTTCAGAATGCAACACACTGTAAGCGTGGTACACTTCACCTTCGACTCTTTACCATAATGCATTGCGTGGAAACATTTTCCAACAGGTCTATTCAATAACTACTTTGAATTATTTGAATGGTAGTTCAGACACATAAAATTGACTAAATTAGACACGTTTCATTGTCTTCAATATAGAAAGTAGGTAAGCTTCCTTATCCATTTTAATTACTGATGACTATTAGTACTCAGCTTAGGTAAAACTTATGAAACAGAAATTTGAATTGTTTTGATCGCAAACCTGGAAGTGGTTGTAAATATATTAGTTTAACCCTCATGTTCTTTTTGGATACTCCATTTGCCAAAATATGAAACTCATCTTTACTGTGTACAATAGACGAGTTGGGAAATTAGATTTTGCTGTACCATGTAGTACCGGTACCACAGATCAAGTCCAAGGACGTTTTCGCACAGAAACGAAGGCTTCGAACGACTGTTGTTTTTGTCTTCCACAATTTACCGTCATTCTGTCCAACCTTTTCGGTCCAAGATAGGGAAATTAACTTCAAAGAGAACTTTGCAGATAAAGAAAATTGTCTTTGACCCGTGACTGATATTTAGAAATCCATGGTTTTAAACTCGAAAATTTTGCTTAATTAAAATATCTGTCTTACACATGCAGTCTGTGTTATGGTACACTTTCCTTCCCAGCATGCATTGTACATCGAAGTTCCCAACTTGTCTATTCCAATGTGCAGGTAATTTTAGGCTGAAGAGGGGATTTTAAGGGCATACAAAATAAAATGACATGGTATCACAACTTAAAAGAGTATTATGTCGAAAATGTATTCACAAATCAAGGAATGAATTGTTTTATTCATGTTCTATTAAAGTGGTACGCCTGAAGTAAACAGGTAAATAAATGGCCTCCAAAATATATCAAAGGATTGAAGACTCTAAAGCTTGGCTTAATGAAGGTTTTTTTATTTTATCGAAAGTGTATTAATGGTAAACTTAATTAGAAATTCAAAAACGACGATTTGTTTCTATATTGTTTAGATTCGGTAATTGTGTACCTCCTGAAGATATCGGGAGACTGGATAAAGTACTTCTAAAAGGTTTGAGACAAAAGAAACTTACAGGTAAAGACAATATTAAGTGACGTCAAATATACGTTATTCAACTTTGTTTAATCCATGTAAGAAATTACATTATCACATCTTAAATATATATGAAATACAACATGTGTGACATAAAAATACAACATAAAGAATAACACTATGAAACCAGCAAACTAATAGTAACTAGAAAGCCCAAGGCGTAGTGATTCCTTGCCGAAAGGAGGTGCTTTGTTACACTGAGGTTCATCCCTCAAATTTACACTTCTTGACAACATCAATTTTTACGATGTTTTCACAATTTGACCCCTTGCTGACCTCAATGACTTTTTTTTTTGAAGTGGAACTTTATTTCAATTCATTAACATATTTTCACCATTTAAGAAAGCTAAATAAGTAGAAGGAAAAACTTTAATATTCCGTGGGAAGTATGTACAATATAATTCAATGACGTTTGAACCCAAGCAAAAGTTGAATAATGCAAAAATTAAGAAAAAAATGTATTCGAAGGGATTCGAACCCGGGTCGTCTGTGTGAGAAACCGAGCACTAATCTACTGCGTCTTCGAGAACTCGTTGAGCGTTAAGTATTTCTAACCATGCTTTAGTCATAGCATCCTTTACGCGTGTCCATAGTTATAGGTAAGTCAGATTTGAATTATTACTGGAACAGTTATGCTTAGGGAAAAAATAAATGCTGTTCTCTATAACATTATCTTTACAATGGTATAAAGATTCATCCCTAACTTTTCGTTGGTCACGAAGACACAATTGGAGGTACCGCCCACTATCTATTTAGTTTACGAGAATTTCGTAGTTTCACCTCTGATGACCCCTATGAACTTCGACCTCTAACAAACCCATAGGGTCCCCTCTCTCTTTAAGTATCACATCTATATACCAAGTAGAAAAAGGATCCATCATCCCTATCTTGAAATATCTTGTTTTTTTTTTAAGGTTTTCGGTTTTGATCTCTGATGACCTCCAATGACCTCTAACGTCCACTAAAAAGTAAAGCATTCCTCCCCTCAATATGATAAAGTTTTATACCCAGTATGAAGATTTTCCACCATTGCTCTCTTGAGATACCGGGTTTTCTAGAAGAGAATTTCGTATTTTCACCTCCGGTGACCTCAAATAACATTTGACCTTTTCCAAAGTCAAAAATTTCTTTTTCTGACTATAACGCATTCACATGCCAAGTATGAAAAGCAACCATACTTCCTGACCTAGAGATATCATGTTTACAAGGCTTTCGGTTCTTTACCTTTGTGACCACACATCATGACCTTTGACTTCCACCAAAATCAATAGGGATCTTTCTATCAATATGATAATTCTATAATCCAAGTACGAGAAGTATCCATCATTGCTATCTTGAGATAACGTGTTTTCAAGCCAAGCTTCACAAATCCTGATTTGGACATGTAGTAGACGAAGCCCCAACAAATACTGTTCAGTAGTTTATCACCTCTGCGCTTTCGTGGGATGCGAGTCCGCCAGGACTTCCGCAGATTCTGTTGCAGTAAGAACATCGGAGGGAGTCTGCAGCTTTTGGTGTAGTTTGGACATGCTGCGAATGCACCCTCATGTGTCTATGAAGACCAATTGGTGAGTGGCAGTCTTTATGGCAGATGTGGCAGATGTGAATGGTTCTGTAAAGTCCGGCTTGCATCTGTTTCTTTGCAGCTGTGCTGGTCCTCCTCTCAGACTCCATGTGTTCCAGTCCTTGGTGTATGGCAGTTCTCCACTTGCTTCTATCAGAGGCAGTGCTCTCCCAAGTGCGCAAATTAATATCACATTTTCCAAGCTTCTTGCGAAGAGTGCCCTTATACCTAAGTTAGATCTGACCCCGGCATGTCGTTTGCCTGAAGAGAGCTCGCCATTGAAAATCAGTTTGGGAATTCTTTGGTTATTATTGGGAATATGTCCAGACCAACGCAGTTGACTTTTGATGGAGGGATTCCAAGCTACTAGAGTTGGTTCTATGGAGTACGTCCTCACTGCTGACAAGATCATGTAAATTAAAGTTCAGCAGTCTCCGCAGGCATCTCATATGGACAGGGGCGTAGCGAAGGTGTTATCTTTGGGGGGGGGGAGGGGGTGTGGAGATTATGTTTTGCCGACGGATCTGGTTATGCGTAGCGCGAAAACGAGCTTTAGCGGGTGGGGTTCAGGGCCCCCGCCTAAGGACCCCTGGTGGGTCCAGGGGCGAAGCCCCCGAAGCTCTGAGGTTTAAGTATATCTCTGGGTGAAAAATTAAGTCTCAGGCTGGATATATTTTGTTTCATAATGCATCATCAAATGCAAAGATCCCCACTAAATTTAATGTATTAGGCTATCCCTCTCGTCAGGCCGCTATAGTTTTAAGCGGTTGGGATCCAGAGGTCCGCCAGTGCTTTAGCTAGGGCGTTTTCTTAATGCGATATGTACTGATCTGTGGCCTGGGGGAGGGGTCTAAGGGGCCCCCGCCTAAGGACCCCTAGTGGATTCCGGAGGGCGAAGCCCCCGGAGCTCTGAGGTTTAAGTATATCTCTGGGTGAAAATTAAGTCTCAGGATGGATATGTGTTGTTTAATAGGGCCTAATGCATCATCAAATGCAAAGATTCCCACTAATTTTAATGTATTAGGCTATCCCTCTCGTCAGGCCGCTATAGTTTTAAGCGGTTGGGATCTAGAGGCCCGCCAGTGTTTTAGCCTGGACGTTTTCTCAATGCGACATTTACCAAATTGTGGCCTGGGGAGGGGTCTAAGGGGAGGGGACACTCCTCCCCTTTGGAAATTTTTGAAATTTGTAAGGTGCCTAGATTGCAATTGGTGCAATATTTGAGTGGATTTCTGCCCTAATGAGGAACCTGAAAATTTACACCTGGGTAGAGTTTGCTTGTCAGATTTTTTTTTTTGTGCGACATTTGTCACCGCTTAAGCGACATTGTCGCACAAATAGGGACTGGCTAAAACACTTGGCCGGCCTAAGGGCCCCTGGTGGGGGTCCGGGGGGCTTCGCCCCCGGAAGGTTTGAGGTTTTAGCATAATCTCTCGGTAAAAAATTAAGTCTCATGCAGGATTGGTATATTTTGGTTCATAATGCATTATCCAATGCAAAAGATTCCGGTTTATTCTAATGTGTTAGGCTATTCCTCCCGTCATGCCACTATACTTCAGGAGCTGAACCTGTGGTTCAGAATTGGAACACTATGTGTTCAGCATTTGAACGCTAGACGCGTCAGGCGTTCAAATACAATTAGTGGATAGGCATCCCGCGTTCAAAAAGGGAGAAAAAGTGTTCAGAATCTTAACACAAGCGTTCAAAATATGCTTTGAACGCCAGGATCTGAAGATGGGTTCTGTATCTGTTTCATTTCGGTGTTCAAAAGTTTAAAGCCTGAGATTGCAGTGAAGGGAAGACACGCGCGGGACGCATTATTTCTTTCCTAGGATGTTTGTGCATGGGTAAACCGGATCCTCAGAAGTTTGCAAAATGTGTTTGAAGTCAAGATTAGGGTTTAGAAGACGGGCTAAGGATACCCTCTCCGTGGGTAATCGGGTGCTGCTCCCCATGGTGATGATAAAAATGAAAAATAATGTGCAGAAAGTGGTTTTTCAAGAATATCATATGTGACCCGAAATGGTGCACCAATACGGAAGCCGTTAATTACCTTTCTTTTCCCGAGTTCCCGACGGACTCAGTCACTTGTCCAATTACACCGACGGCCGTTGATACGGCCGTATAAGGCCGTCACATGCATAATCAATTTGCCGACGGGCCTTCAACTTGAATGGGCCAATTAGATGAAGAGCCGAAAATCGAAATAGCCGATAACAGACTGGCCGGTTCTCTCTTTCTCTTTTTTTCTTTTATTCTCCGTCTTCCCTCTCCCTTTCTTTTCTCTTCTTCTCTCTTCTTTCCCTCCTCTCCCCTTTTCCTCTCCTTTTCCTTTCCCTCTCCTCATTTTGCCGACAGACCGAAAATTTGCAGACGGGCGACCAAATATTGGGGGGGGGTGACACCCCCGCTCGCTACGGCCCTGCATATGGAAGCTTCAAGTTGACGGATGTGTCTCCTGTAGAGAGAGTGAAAGACCATGTCTCACACCCAAAGAGGAGTGTTGACACAAAGATGGCTTTATAGAGCTTGATTTTTGTGTTAAGTGGGATTCCCGTCTGCTGCCAGACTTATTTTGTAGACTTCTATAGGCACCTGCTGCTTTTTTATTTAGTTATCAATAGCCAATACGATTAAACTTATCTTATGTCCAGTATTCGTGGACCTAGATAAAAAAAAACGGGAACCAAGATGAATTCACGCACTACGGGCTTCAGCCCCAAGATTTGTTTTCAACCTTTAGCCTCAACTGTTAGGACTTGGAAATTAATAGACGTGTTGGGAAATTCGGTACTTCCGGTGAAGTCACAAGGTCCAGTGTACCATGACAACGGGCAACCCGTTTAGCTCTGCATTCTCAGCATGCAACACCCGCTCTGGGACACTAAGCGTGGTACACTTCACCTTTGACCCATTCCCATATTGCATTGCGTGGAAACATTTCCCAGCTGGTCTATTGCAAACTAGACGTGGTCCTACTAATATTGTTATCTTCTTCCATGGCTTCAACTTTGCAAGTCGTTGGACGGATTAACTATGTTTTCCTTTGTTCAAGACTAGTCGAAAGAATAGACATTACAAGGGACACAGCTTCTGACATCCATCTCAATCAAACAATAATACTGTCAATTATTTCCAAGCTTCCCCCGCAATTAACAGTGGCCACTGGCGGGGGGTGGGGGAATGAACGGTCCCTCTCCAATGAAAAATGAAATCATGATATCCAAAAATTTTTCACAGGCATTTTCCCATATGAGGGGGTGGCTGCTGTAGGAATCTCCAGGGCGGGACTTACTTTAGCTATGCCACTTGCAATAACCCTTCACTTTCAACATTTCACAATGTCTGCTATGAAAATGTCAAAAATTTTCCATTTTCTCCAATACTTGCAATGACGTTAATTTAATGCATTATATCAGATAACGCCAGCAACAACAGCAAAATATTTGTCTTTTCCGCTGTAACTTTGCAATGACCATTTCATAAATTTCTCATAACAGTAAAATGGAGACTTGACTTCGATGCAGAATTCCATACTCTCAACTTCGAGACAGGGAAATGGGAGGTTAGTATCTAAAGTGCCTCAAACTGCTTAACTTCTCATAGAACCGATGTGTTATGTATATTACGTCTCTTGCGTGCTAGCCGGGGCTGGGGGCTGCAGTCCCTACCCACCACCCCACCCCCCACGAGCAAAAACTCTTTCTCTGCAGATTTTTGGAAAAAGTCGGGCATTATTTTGAAAAGTACTAGCTTTTTACTGGTAGAAATGGTCAGTCTCTCAGAAAAAAAAATATTCCCGCGTACGCTTATGGTTAAATCACAGTGACCACGGAACAACGCATGAAACCAGGGAGCTTAAAACCAGCTAGGCATGATCGCGACAATTTTACCGCAATTTGTTATCGTGAATGAATAGCTCATTTTGCAAACGTGAACTACCAAATCACTATAGATGTTATTATGTCTGCACACCCACTGTATAGTCTTATGATTACCTTAATGATGGCGAACTTACTAATAACTATGCGATATTAAAGCAAAGGACTGGTATTGGGAGTCTTTATCCTTGACTTAATTTGCACTATGAGTTTAGACAACATATTTGTTTCATAGATACATGGCTTTTCCGTAACATTTTCTTGCATAAAACCAATGTGGTGGCCCCCTTTGTGGCACCGTTTATTGCTTTGACAGGTTGAATCAATCTAAATGAAGAGGAAGACAAATTGGAAACCTAAATCTGTAATATGAATTGGTAGCAGGATCCTTGCAAAATTACAAAGCAGCTTTATATATTTCGCTGAATATTCAAGATGCAAGTGTGACCTATTACGGATTCTGTTTGTGTTTTTTCAACCAACACCAATATCACTCTTTTTCAACATTTCAGAAAGACCCACCGAAAGATCAGGTAGGTGTAAAAAGTTCACGTTAGGCAACTTCATTACATACTATATGAAAGTGAACATAGGCGTAGGAGGCGAGGGGCTGCAACCAAATATTTTGTGAAAAATCGAGCAAGAGAATTTTTCGGGCACTCTTTGAAAGAAAAATAATGCAATGATGTAGCTAAAGGTTCAACCAATAGTTTAAAAAACTTCCTTGGTTATTAAAACAAAGTTCTGATTTGAGTTGCACCAGCACCTGTATATTCGGTATTAAAGTACCAGTGTGTTTTTAAATGGTTAAACTTATATTATGATTATGTGGTGTATTTAGGGGGGCCATTGGGCCATCCCCCCTCACTGATGACGATTTTTTTAGTACCTAAAATTCGTAAATTTTTAACACAAATTTTACTTCAAAGGTAGCATATGTGGCATCAGATTGCACGTAAGAACACCTAATTTTTCAAAAATTTTCAAGGGGGAGGGGGAACCCCTCCCCTTGGACCCCTCTCCAGGCCGGCGATCACAAAACATAATGCATGCCTCCACCCCCATGAGAGAAATTCTGGCTACGCCACAGATTATCACCATTATTATTGTAACGACTTACCCAAAAATAATCAATATGGAAGAGTAGTAACGAGGCAAATGATTGTATGTAATTGGCATGCGGTGTGATAACCGATGCATGCCTATATGATATGTACATTAACATGTTAAAAACGCGCGTGTAGCCGCGCGCGGAAATTTTTGGTTATACACTCTAAAAAATTATTGCCCAACCTGGGCAAAAATTTACCCAGACGTTGGTTCCGTATGCCACCTAACCGGAATTGGGTAAAATATTGCCCAACTTAGTTGGTTAAGGGTTTTACTCATTAGTTGGGCAAAAACATTGCCCAACCATTTGCCCAACTAATTAAGCAAGCATTTTGCCCAACTTTAGGTAAAACATTTAACCAACCAAGGTGGGTGATTTATTACCCAACTCCGGTTAGGAGGCATACGGAACCAACGGTTGGGTAAAACAAGTTACCCTACGGGGTAAGAACATCTCAGAGAAGTTACCTTCTACAAGTTTTAAAAGCTACCGGCATGACTAATGCTAGCCACTTTTAAAAGTAGCAGGATTTTAATTGGGAAAAAAAAGCTCATTCATATATATATATAATATATATATATATATATATATATATATATATATATATATATATATATATATATATATATATATATATATATATATATATATATATATATATATATATATATATATATATATATAATATATATATATATATATATATATATATATATATATATATATATATAAACCATTTCACCAACAGTTGGTCCATAGGTTTTTCTGTTCTTTTGCCCAACATTGTACAAGTGTACGTATAGGTACGTACGTACCGTCCGTATACTGCAGTACAGTATAGTACCTTTTCATTAATTGTGTACGTACGTATGGCGCACAAATCAGTTCACTTTAACCAACCTGTGTAATATTGCAAGAGAGATGGACTTTACCCAACCTGAAGGTTAACCAACCCAGTTGGTTAATCTGTTTTGCCACTTTGTTGGTTACCAAACTGCCCAGGTTGGGCACTTTAAATTTTACCCAACCCTTTTAAACCAACTTTTTTTAGAGTGTATTTTTCGGGCAAGTCGTTACAGACCCCCAGATCATCTTGGGCTTCTACGCCCATAGACCTTTTTCCAAATAGCAATTGCAATTCCTTGTGGGATAAGTTCTGGTACGCGATGTTTTTGTCAATGGCATTTTGCTGTGGCAAAAAATGATGCACACCAAAAATCTATCCCACAATCCTTTGTAATTTCTATTTGGAAAAGAGTCTATGAAAGTGAAAATATTGAAAGGGTGCGCGGGTGGCTTAGAGGAACCGTTTGTCATTGGTATATAGGCTATACTTTTTTCCCCTCGACTCTCTAGCGAAGAACCGAAAGGGCAAAAACCAAACGTTACTTCCGAAGTTCTGCTGCGAAAGGAGCTTCGGCCCCATGGGTACCAAAATTAAACGTGACTAACGTCTTGACCTTCAGACCTCTATATTATGCATGACATGCGTGGTCCTATTCTAGACTGGCTGCAAAGAACAGATACTATAAAATAATGATCTTAGCCAAAAGGCCGTAAACCAATCTTAGTAAAGTTGGTACACGGCTGTTTTATGAACCGGAATCTTTTGTCGATGTAGCATGCTTTGTCAGACAGATTTAGTCTAGCATGCTTCTTCATCCACACTTTGTTCGTGACCACCTTCCTTCCCCGCGGAGCGAATTTGTTTGCTCAGCCCCTCTTTAAGGTTCCCAAACACCCTTCACCCAAGCGAAGAGAACTGCGCCCAGTTTTGGACGCAAATTTCATTATCATAATATGCCTTTTTCATAGTCTCTCTCACAGGCGCGTAGCCACGGGGAGGGGGGGGGCTGGGCACCCAGATGTTTGCTAGCCCCCCCCCAAAAAAATTGTTTGTGTCCTAAAAGCATGTGCAAGAATTAAGGACGGCGATCAACTCCCTCCCCATTTGATACCTAGGCCCCCCTAAAAATTTCATCCTAGCTACGCCCCTGCTCTGTAATTATTCATGCTATTGTTTTATTGAGTGTATTCCTATATCCTGTAGTTGTAAAACTGAAAGCCTTGACTGAAACCTGAGAACTCCTATCATTACTGTGTTGCATAACCGCCTGTGCAGTGGCTGCCAGGGGGTACCGGTATTACAATGACATACCATCTCTGTGGAGGGCATAGGCTACTGCATGATTTAAACGGGACCAGATGAATTATTTTGAATATACACTAACAATCAACCAGTCTTGGGGCCACATATTTCTATTAATATCCAAAAGAGGTTTGTTCGGTGTTCACTTGGGCAGTCGTAAGCGTTATGACTGAACTAGGAATATGCCGTCTAGCCTGCTACGTAGGCAACCACCTTATACGACACTCATTGAGAATGATACCAAAGAATGTAAGCATTATATGATGAAATGATGAAATCAAATTGAAGAAACTGATAAGACTTTAATCCAGAATCAGAGAGTGTTGCTATGATGATGTTTACTGTCAAGTGACATAATCACAACTGTCAAATTTCCATTCTGTGGTTATAATAAATGTAGAAAAACTACCTGATGAACCTAGAAAGTTAAAGTATGTATAGACTATTTAGAATAAATAGAAATATTAACACATATGATTGAAATATTTGAGTTTCCTCAAAAAAGACTTCCTTCACTTTGTGTTAATTTTAGAAGGAGGGCCAACCAACGCCACTTACGTCAGAAGAATATGAATCGCTGGTAAGATGAAAAAAATGATGCCACAAATTGCGCCTTTCTGATGAGCATTTGATTTTCTTATAACGTTATATATTAAGCCTCTTGGTTGTAATTATTAAAAAAACATTTTATTAAAAAATATTACGTCTATATTAATATCACCTCCCTGAAGGGGTAGGGGGGGTTTTCCAAATGTTGTTTCTAAGATTTGTCGCATTCAAGTTCCGTCCACGTAAGTTGGTCTGCCCAGCTGGCTGTTGTGGATGGTAATGGTGCGTCCTGCGTTGTGCTCTAAACAAAGCAACATCCAAACCCATCGGTGGCATAGTAACAAACCTTTAAGAAAACCATGCCATCAATAAATGTGCGAAAAGATAACTCAAAGAATCAAAACAGTCAAAAACCGCTCGTTCCGTCGAATATTGTGGCAGATATCATTAAAAATTGCAATGCTTGAAGTTGCTTGGCTTTTTCACTTTGTGAAATTCAGCTTTTATCAATACCTACGTCTTGGTTATGATCTGTATTCCTGATATGATGAGTACATGAATTGCTCTGATAAGGTACGTATGGGTACCTTTTCTATAGGCTAGGGGGACTATAAATATCAACCCTCGAACAGAATGCTCAAGTCTCCTCACGAGCGTTAAGGATGTCAGCTTCGAATTTAAATTTTTCTAACTGAACTGACATATAACAATGAAGCCAAAAAGGGGGTGCAGTTATGCGGACCTTCAAAACTACGCACAATTTTTGAAAAGATACTAGCGTGTAATTTATTTCCTTCTCACTTTTCTAGCGTAAGCAGCATGAGAAGGCCATAGAGAGAGAAACAGAAGAAAAGTGCAAAAACGACGTAAGTTGTGAAACTGTGAATACAGTCACTTATTTTTCCAGGGAACTCAATTGAAACACGGGCCGGCGTAAGCTGCTTCTCTCACATCTGCGCAATAAAAAGGAAAGAAACCACGGGCGAAATCCTACCGGAAAATAGCACTCTGTATAAAGCTATTTACAAACGAATAGTTTCAGTTTTAATTATCCTTAATTGAACTTTATGCACGCTAAAAATGAAACAAGGAACTCACTAAAAGAAAAGTAAACTAACAGACTGTAGGCTACTCGATACTCAGGCCATAAACAATGTTACAATCTCTCAATCTTTGACAGATAACGTAGGAAAAATAATCGTGTTCTTAAAAGTGAATTTTTTCTTCGAAATTGATTTTTTTTGTCATTCATGAAAGATCAAAATTTTGAAAAATTTGATATAAATTCAGGTTTCCTACCCTTGTTTTAAACCATGAATTGTTTGAAGTTTCAGTGTAAATTGACAAAGAGAATGAAACAGTATGGATATGTAATAAATCAGTATAAGGCAAAACATTCCTGCTTTAAACTGGCAGACCTTGAAACTTTTGAATCTTTTACGAAAAGTTTTCCCCTCCCCCTTCCCCTCCCCCTTCCCCCTCCCCCTTCCCCCTCCCCCTTTCTCCCTCCCCTCCCCCTCCCCCTCCCCCTCCCCCTCCCCCTTCCCCCTCCCCCTTCCCCCTCCCCTTTCCCCTTTTTTGATGAAACTGAATTTTTTGCAAGTGTGTTTTGTCCTTATTGCACGTTTTCTGAGGTGATCTTGTTTATTAAACCTGCAGCGGAACAGAGGATGAAGTATGCAGCGAGGTCATGATTCTCCAACATACATTATGCAGGCGCGTGTCCAGGATTTTCAGCGGGGGGGGGGGGGTCTGAGATATGATTTTTCAAATGAGGCGGGTATTTTGGGTCGAAAACTCTAAAAAACTTTAAAAAATCTTAAGGTCGGCGCGAGCAGGAGGGGCCGGACCCCCAGGACCCCCCTTTGGACACGCGCCTGATTATGGGGTCGATATATACATTATGGGGCCGAAATGTCTTGTGACCTCCAAACATTGTAATTAACCTACCTTTATCCAATAATTAAGAATTGCAATAATTTCCTTAAACTTTGCAGTTGTATTTCATTGTTGTCAAGTTTACGTGCAGTGGGGCGTGTTCGAGACTAGGATGTTCGGTCAGGGAGGGGGTTGACAGTGGTATTGGGGATTGGGGTGTTTTAGTAAGGATATTTCAATACCTTAGCACTATCTAAGCAAAACGTCATCATATGATTGCTCGTAATGCATAGAAGGTAGGATAGGCAAAGACCTCCTAGATCGCCGAAGATGATTCTTCCGTAAGTCCTTGGCCTTGCAAAATTGTAAATGAAGAAACGTCAAAACGATTAAAGTAACGCCAGCAGTCCATTTGAATCAGTCTTGGGTTTCCCTCGACTGTAAGAAAGGTCCGCCAGTATTTATATTGAGGCAATTAATTCTCTCGGCAAAAGTGAGGTATTATGGGAGTTAGGTTGATGGTTATTTTTGGTTCCCAAGCTGTCTGAAAGTTGTACATAGGGATGTTATCTTCAACTGAGAAAAGGAACTGTCAAACGGTATTGATATAGTGATGATGTAGTACACTAAGTATCAGTTTGCTCGCCACCTCGTTGGACAGTTTTATGGGAGCAAATAACACTGGTTATGAATGTATTGAAGATTTGTCCCTATCTACAATCTTTGTATGCCATCTTCGCCATCCACCTGTGTGACTATATGATTCGTGCCTTTATCAGAGTTGTATATTATTGTTTGTAGGTCACTTCATAACAGTCGATCATAATGTGGCACAGACAGTTGCGCAGGCTCGTATCCTGGCCCGTAGCCAGACAAGGTACTGAAGGAGGCAAGATGGCTTCCAGGGGGCGATAAACTTTCAGGGCGAATTGTGTAAAATCTGTTAAGGCAAAAGAAACTTCAAATTTTCTAGGGGGAGAGGGGCTGCCCCCTCCCCTTGCTTACGGGCGTGCGCGAATCTCCAAAATGTGTATTGATATATACTGAATATAAACTTAGCCTCAATGTTTTCAAATCGCAATGAGGGAATATAAAATTTGTGGGTAAAAAATGAGGAAAACTTTTCATCGGTTTGTTTATTATGTTACCCCTTGTGAGGTAGACTTAACCTTTGAACACCATATAGTTGTGCAATGTTTGTGTATATATCTGATAAGGAATCGAAAGACTTTTGCTGAACTTAATTGAAGTGTTTTTAATAAAATAATATGCAAATCTTTCATTTTCACTTTTGTTTGTTATTGACGCAGGTTGAAAAAGGTCGAGAAATTCTAAGGTAATACGGATCAGTTGTTGTACTTTATGTGTTGTTTCTAACACAAGTTAAGATTTTATGATCCTTGGGAATTGATATTGAATGGAGTAAGCATTAGCATTCATTGATAGTTGAATACCACCTTTATGTGAAAACGGGGTTGAAATGGATCTTTCATACAGAGGGCAGCTGAAGAAAGCAATGTTCGTTAAGTTTGAGTACGTTATCATCGCTTATTCTTTCAAAATACTAAATCTGTGCATTTTTCACACCAGAAAGGGAAATAGAAATAATTATTAGAGCATCAGTGAAACATTCCATTGGTTGGCAAGGGGCAGCAAGAAATAAAAAAATGGTTTCCAAGACAACCCCCAGCACAGTTCCCACCAGGACAACTCCCCTGGAACAATTCCCACCTACATAATATACAAATTTTCTGGTGGGAAAGTTTTCTGAGGCCGCGTAATTGTCATAGGTGGGAATATACCTGTGGGATATGTCCGATGTGGGAGCTATCTTGAGAAAAATTGCCTGGTGGGAATTGTCACGGAGGGGGTGGGGATGGAGTTGTCATGAAAAACTGGTATTTTTCTGTTACGTGCCATTTGCAGTAAGAATCGTAGAGTAAGAGTCTATATGCCAACTGATCACAGCTTTACATAGCTACAAGTTACCCCTCACAAAATAGCTGACAAGTTGGCCATTTACACGTTTTCAATTACTATACCAAGACCTTGAGGATTCTTTGCTAGAGGAGCTGAATATTTTCCCACTTTCACTTTGACGTCATGATCGTCATCACCCACCCAATACTCAATTTTTCGTTCTTCAGCTTCTAAGCTCATAATTTTTGGAAAATAATTCAATCCACCCAATTTTGTACCACTCATACTTGACCTAGTGCAGACGTTAGCAGGAATTATTCGATGGGGACAAAATCAGGCGAACTCACGTTGACGTAGCGAAACAGCGCCGAGGGTGGTGTGGGAGAGTGAAGCGCTCTATCCAACGGCATGGGATCAAGGGCCCCTTAGGGACCCTGGTGGGGTCCAGGAGCATTTTTAGGCGTTAAGAGGGATATGAGAAATAAAAATAAGAAAAAATCCTCTAGAAAGGGGTGGTAACCCCTTGTCTACCCCCTTTGCTAAGCGCCTGTCCCATATTGCCGGAAATGGCAGTTGCCGTGCCTTACAAGTGTCATCTCAACAGTCATTGTTTTAAAATCTCGGGATTTTGCACAAATCGATGTGATAGAAAATTGCTTTGAAGATTTCTGGGGGTCATCCCCCCCCCCCCCCGCTGCGTAGAGCCATGACCTAGTCTCCTTTCATATCAAAATTATGAAAGTTCCCATTTCAGTAGTTAACATATCGAAAAAGTCACAGTTGAGAACGAACTGAACCCATTGATATATATTCTAAAGGGACGTGGTACCTCGTAAACCACCCGTTCTACCAGGGATGTGTTCTACTTTATCACTTTTGCATTTTGGCGTTGTGCTGCTACTAAAATGGCATTTAATTTAAACTCGTCATTGTCTGCGATACCGTGGAAGCTCGTATTATGTTTAAATATAGGTCTACCTTGGTTCTAAAATGGTACGTAAGGCATGATTTTGATACATCAGTACCTACTAAATTAGAAAAGCTCGTAAAGTAGGAGATTTGTCACATGTGGATGCGATATCTGAATTGAGATGTATGTGATTTCCCCATTTGATATACGTTCTCTTAATATGAGATACTTTATTTTTTCAAGAAGCGCTATTTTTAACTTTCCTGTCGTAGGCTAATGTATCCTCTACAAGTGACGTTAGTATTTCACTCTTTTAGTTTTTCACCCTGCTTGTGTTTCATCATTGTAGATGGGCGGTAATGTGTCTTACCCAAATTTGATTTTTTTTTTTTTCGCAGGACTTCGGATGTCAAAAAATGATCCAGGTGCTGTTTAATATGCCCTCAAAGGATGTAAGTTCAGCACACTAGTTACGTGGAATAGCAATGTCACATGCAGCCCTGAAAGTTGCTACGTGGATGTAGTGCTCGACTCATTTCAATCAGCCTGAAAATAGCTATCACAAAAGCACTGCTTGGGCGGTGATAGAACCTTTTCAAGTCTCCACTTTACTAACGAGTCAACTCAGTTGACGATGTGTATTTCTTAGCGCCCTTATCCGCGGCTATATCCAGCGGGTGTGTGATATCAGTTCATTACGATGCTCTAAGGATAGGCCTATTAAAAGTAGGTGTAATATTTTTTTATGCCTCATTAAAAGTGAAAAAGGGGAGGATTCGATACCCGAAAGTGAAGGAGGAAAATCAGCAAAAAATTAATGGCAAGTCCAGGAAGACGCTTGTGGTGGGGCAATCACAATTCCCCGAATTGCTGTGGTATTCACAGAACAAAGAACACTACAATAAAGCATGTCTGTCGGCTACCCACTCGAGGGAGTCTAAAATTCAACATTTTAAGCTCGAAAACATGTTAAAAAGGGCCTCCAGTGGCTTTTCCGATATCCGCAGTTCTGTGAATATGATGCCAGCATCACATGTTTACGTATACCTGTACTTGAACGTGTATGCATAAGAAGACACATAAAATATCATTGTGAGCTTTCCGACCCCCCCCCCCTCACCCGATCACTGCAATGTCCAACACAACTTTGACACTTGGTCAACTTCTAATTGGGTCATCTAAGTTTGTTTTTTCATTAATATTGATGTTTGTAAAGCATGAAGACTATCCAGTTACGATCCAGCTATACGAATATCACATGAACGGGATTTCTGTGAGGACTTATGCCTGCAAGAGCCTCGATCACAAGCTTGGAGTCACTTGAGATCAGACAGTAGCCTATAACAGAGGCAAGTCATAGTGTAGTTAAATTCTCGCCCTGCGGCTTCGGCAGTTGGGAATTTTTCAGATGAAAGAAAAATGCAGACAACAGGGATGGCGCCCGGGGGGGGGGGGAATGGGGAACATACTCCCGTGGAGAAGGCTGTCCACACCTTCTTCGGGGAAATTTTCCAGTTTCGTCGGGAAACTTTTAGGGTGCAATAAAGTAAGAAATCTAGACGAACAACTGTTGCCCCGACGGTTTAGTTAATTTTGCTCTCATGGTGGGAAGATTTTTTAATAAAAAACCAAATTGTTAAATTTTCTTCAATAAAATCCCCAAAGTTTCAAATTACCTTCATAAAATCCCCTAATTTTTGGCGCAAGAAGCTTTGCATCCGCCATCCTTCTGACAACCCATAAGTTTTGGTGGGGGTTCGAGTTGTCGGCCCTACATGGACTTGCTGGCCCCCTCTCCGTCGAAGAAATCCTGGTGTCACCTCTGGTAAACAGTCAGCTAATTCGAGACCTGTCTTTTTACAAAAATAAAGCCTGTTGTTTCATCATCCTAATTGTAAAAAAAGTATTTGTACATATTTTCATCGTCAATCGAATTGAGAGAAGTCAATAAATGAAGGAAGAGAAACCAATTTTGTTTCAACTCTGGATCCTATATTCCTAATAAACTACTCAGTTGCATGCTTAGGGCTAGAATCACCCCCAAGCATCAGCTGAGGGGTGCAATCTATGCCACAGTCAAGATGGAAAGGAGAATATTTTAATTGTAAAATTGCAAAAGCGAGATATATTATGGCAGTAGCGCTATTTGCTTATTTAAGTTCACTATAGAAGAGAAAGCTAGCATTTTTCTCTTCTTGGCCTGTTGGCTAAGGGCCTGAGTACGATGGCTCGAACCCATCCTCATGTAGCCCTTTAAATGGAGAAAGTGAACTGAAAGGCGACACCATGAGGTGATACAGTGCACGAAAGGTTTTTATAATACAAAAATGTATACATATTTACCACGTAGTAACCGGTCATATCATCGTTAATGACCCAAGTTTTCCTTTTAGTCTAAAACTACTTAAAATAATTTGTAACAGACAGTGAACAGTTTATGTCACTAGTCTACCTCCTGTCTTGATACTTAGCTTATACAAGTTTAAATAGTCGATTGCGTATACTAGTTTAGACTATAACCTTGTTGTACAACTCACACAGAATGCTTTTATTTCCTTTTGAAATTAAAATGCGTATTGTTCCTCTTTTGCCAAACATGCTATGAGGAGAAGGTTTGTAAAGGCAAGTCATTTTACAGCAACGAAAATGTCATTATACTACTGATACAATGTGAAGTTGCTTTGGGAAAGCAATAAAAATAAAAGATTGTTATCCTGGTTTGTACAGGAGTGACATCACAAATTGTGTAATCTACCATTTTAAGTGAATAAACTTCAACATTCTGTATCTTGTTACAGGATTATCCCGTGACAATTTGAGTTGGAACAATGGAATTAAGGGATTTTTGGTTACGATGCCGCAGACAGCATCGTAACCATTGCAATCAACTTGGCGTGTGTGTATGTGCGTATGTGTGTGTCTGGATAAATTTGTGTACAAGAAAATGTCTGGTAAGAAAGGTTTGCTGTGCTTGATATTTAAGAGTTGTGTGGACCTGGGTGTGAAGTTGTGCCCTATTGCTTTTGGTGCCAGTGTCATGCATAGTAATGAGTGGACGGGGCTTAATTTAAATATCTTAAAATACCAATATATCTCTATTTAGATGATTGATTTAGCTCCATATTGAGGTGGGTAAGCTAATAGGCAGAGGTGATAGTATTTCTGGAACAAAATATCACCTTTATTAATATTTATGAGTGGGCGGGGGTAAATTTTGAAAATGACTAGAAATGCTTGTGACAAGTAAAGGCATAGAAGGAAAGGTCTACTTTGCTTGATATTTGGTAGGTATGTTGACTGGGATGTGATGTTGTGTCCTATTGCTTTTGGCCCAGATTCATGCATAGTATTTTAATGAGTGGACTGGGCTAAACCTACAAATCGTAAAATGGCAGTATCATTCAATCAGGATGGCTGATTATCTCCATATTTGGTGTGGGTATTAATCTAGTACGCAGACGTAAAAGTTTTTTTTTTGAACAAAATACCAGCCATTAATATTCATAAGTGGGCAGGGTTAATTTTGAAAATGGCTGAAAAATTTTGTGTACAAGCAAACTCATAGTCCAAAAGTATTGCTGTAGACAAAACTCGGTGGGTACGTTGACGAGGGTGTGAAGTTGTGCCCTACTGCCTTTGGTGCGAATATCATGCATAGTAATGAGTGGTCAGGGCTAAAAATAGCAATATCTCCCAATCAGGATGGCTGATGAGCATTGTACAGTATTTGGTATAGGTAATGTAATGGGCAGAGTGAACTGATTTCTCTGGAATAGTTTATCGCCTTACTTTAGGTGCATGCCACTTGGTTAGGTATGGACAGGCCCGTAGCCGGGGGGGGGGGGGGGTCGGAGCGTTCGAACGACCCACCCCAACTTGAGGGAGGTCCACTTTTCCAGCCCTGTGTCTGAAAACGGTCAGCTATGAAATATTTTTTATCTCGACATATTGAGGCCAAATTTCCGTTCACTTTTATCAGGAAGATAAAACCTTTCCACTTATTTCATAGAATGTATACATGCCCAAATTGACCACAATATCTCATCACCACATGTACTATGTGGGGTGATGACATAATAAGCTCAAAAACGCGCAGGTATGGTTGTGCCATTGTGGCCGTGGACATCATTGAACTAGATATAATATAAGACATCCACAGCGACGAGTTGCCGACTGTGTATCAAAATCAGTATAGGCCTAATCTGAAGCCAGACAGTCTGACAGTAGGCCTACATGTAGGTTATTCTACTACCAAAGTACATGTATGATTTTTTTCTCAAAAAGTGGTGTACTGTGTGGAATTCCTGGGGAAAGGGACTCCTGTTGTGTTCAAAAGTCCTCTGAAATGCTCCAGATTGCAATAGATATGCAGATTTCAAAATTTTCCGGGGGGTGCATGCCCCGGACCCCTAGCAATTGCATGCCTACGGCACGCGCCAGCCGCCTCCGTATTTAGAAAAAGGTCCACATCTTGGAAGAAAGACCCACCCCTCCACATGGGCTGGCTACGGGACAATATTAGATACTGTAATTGAGTGAGATTTCCATTTGGCAGACAGCCATGCACTGTCCTGGATAAGGACATGTGAGCATGCATGAACTGGAAATTGGAATTGATTCATTAAATGCTACCATGGGTAATTAGTTTATAAAAAGAACTAAATTAGTGGTCATTTCGGATCAAATACCCTTAAGCGTACATGAATTGTGATTGCTTAATTGAATAAAACAAACTGTAACTGTATATTATAGCTGTGTGGATATCCCTTGAAGTGCCTTGCCTTTGTTTTTTCTTCAAACCAGTCTATTTATGCCTGAGTGTTTGTTTACAAAAGATGTGCAATTGCATGAATAATAAAATAACTTTAGACAGTAGCATCGTAACCATTGTTGAGTTGTCTTTTGTTTTATTTTGTAACATACTTTTTTTTAATTTTAGACTAAGTTTAGGGTCACTTTAACTCACACGTCTATCATTTCGATGCATATATCAGAATAAAGCCTACTATTTAGGCCTGTTCCGCCTTTCCTGTAAATTCTCATAAACTTTTGATGACGTTAAGCGCAGAATCAGTGATTTTTGTTTTTTGGTTTCGATGATAAGAGAAACCAATGCATTCGTGATGGCGTGTGTGTGTATGTATGTGTGTATGTTCGTGTGTGTGTATGCGTGTGTATGTGTGTGTGTGTGTGTGTGTGGGTGTGTATGTGTGTTTGTGACACTTTGCTCGTTAACACGATATCTCAAGAAGGGAAACCCTGACTGTTCTCAAACTTGGTACATAGATGCCCAATATTGAGAGGAAGAACCCTATTGTTTTTGGTGGGGGTCAAAGGTCATCTGGGGTCACCAGAGGTCAAACCCTGAAAAGCTTGTTAACACAATATCTCAAGATAGGAAGCTTGGATAAATTTCATACGTAGTATGTAGATGCGTTATGGTAAGAGGAAGAACCCTATTGTTTTTGATGGAGGTCAAAGGTCATCTGGGGTCACCGGGGGTCAAACGCTGAAAACCTTGTTAACACGGTATCTCAAGGTAGGAAGGTTGGATAAACTTCATACTTAGTATGTAGATGTGTTATGGTGAGTGGAAGAACCCTATTGTTTTTGGTGGAGTTCAAATGTCATTTGGGGTCACCAGGGGTCAAATCTTGAAAACCTTGTTAACATGATATCTCAAGCTGGAAAGCTTGGATTGATTTCATACGTAGTATGTAGATGCTTAATGGTAAGACAATGAACCGTATCATTTTTGGTTGAGGTCAAAGGTCATCTGGGGTCATCAGGGGTCAAACACTGAAAACCTTATTAGCATGATATCTCCAGGTAGGAAGCTTGAATAGATTTCATACTTAGTATGTGGATGCATTATGGTGCGAAGATGAACGCTTTCATTTTTTGGTGGAGGTCAAAGGTCATCTGAGGTAACTAGGGGTCAAACACTGAAAACCTTATTAACACGGTATCTCCAGGTAGGAAGCTAGAATAGATTTCATACTTAGTATGTGGATGCATTATGGTGCGAAGGTGAACGCTTTCATTTTGTGGTGGAGGTCAAAGGTCATTTGGGGTCACCGGGGGTCAAACACTGAAAATCGTATTAACACGGTATCTCCAGGTAGGAAGCTTGAATAGATTTCATACTTAGTATGTGGATGCATTATGGTGCGAAGGTGAACGCTTTCATTTTTTGGTGGAGGTCAAAGGTCATTTGGGGTCACCGGGGGTCAAAAACTGAAAACCTTGTTAACACGATATCTCCAGGTAGGAAGCTTGGATCAATTTCATACTTGGTTTGTGGATGCATTACGATGAGAAGATGAACACTTTTATTTTTGGTGGAGGTCAAAGGTCATCTGGGGTCACTGGGGGTCAAACACTGAAAACCTTGTTAACACGAGATCTCCAGGTAGGAAGCTTGAATTGATTTCATACGGAGTATATGGATGCGTTATAGTGCAAACATGAATGCTTTCATTTTTGGTGGAGGTTAAACATCATCTGGGGTCACTGGGGGTCAAACACTGAAAACCTTGTTAACACGATATCTCCAGGTAGGAAACTTGGATAGATTTTAAACTTAGTATGTGGATGAATTATGATGAGAAGGTGAACCTTATCGTTTCTGGTGGAGGTCAAAGGTCATCTGAGGTCATTGGTGGTCAAACACTGAAAACCTTGTTAACACGATATCTCCAGGTAGGAAGCTTGGATAGATTTCATACTCAGTACGTGAATGCATTATGGTGAAAAGATGAATGATTTCATTTTTGGTGGAGGTTAAAGGTCATCTGGGGTCACAGGGATCAAAAAGTAAAATTTCCCAAGAATTCCCAAGATCGTCTCATGGGTTCACCAGGAGTCAAAAAGCAAATTACCCAAAGAATTCCCAAGATCATCATCTCGAGTCATAGCAGTCAAAATGCAAAATTTCCCAGGAATTCCCAAGATCAAATATGAACCTAAAATTATTTTCCAACATGTTAAGATAGCACTTGACCAGTGACTGAAAGATATGGGACATCATGGCATTATTTGGAATAGAACATATATCATCGAAACCTCAATGCATTTTTGCATTCTGGTTCATAACATGAATTCTTGCGAACAGTTGTCATTTCCCAACCTCCAAAGCAGGTTCTTGTCACTATATATGTATACCGTGCCTTGGGGAGAGTAGGCCTATGGAGAAAATGTGACACCCTAAACGCCCTAGGTCGAGCCGGGGATATCGCAATCTAAACACAATATCTGTACAGTAATGCACCCACCATGCGTTAGGGCACCAATATGGTGGGAGAAGGGCTTCAAATCGGCTTCATGGGGGCTGCTGTTTTTGTTCCCTTAAATTCGCCACTAATAACGTTTCGGAAGCCCTCTCCCTTACAAAAAATATCCCTGGGCACAAGTCTATACTTCGAAGGCAGACCTGCAAAAGATGTTGTGTCATTTTAGTACGTGAGGGAAGCCCGTAGCCAAGGATGGGGGGCAGGGTGGGGCTCCCTATAATCCCCCTAGAAAGTTCAAATCACCATTGCCTTAACGCATTTTAGTGTGCCCCCGAAAAATATTTCGCTCTCCGAGAGCTATTTTGCCCCTCTTCAATACTTTGTCTGGCTACGAGCTTGACTTGTTGTTTTGTTCAATATTGTGGGAGAATGGGCTTGCGGGGTGTTACAAAGCGGGATCTTCTAAAAAATTCCAAATATTTCTCATTTCTGAGGATATGCCTTGGCTTCATCCATTTTTGACGTCATTTTCAAGAAATTAGTGTATAAAAGGTACTCCTTCACAAGATGAAATGATTGCTGACAAGAATTACATTAATTCCGGGTTTAAGGGTAAATGGTTGTATTCTTTCATTACAAAGAAAAACAAGTACAAATGCATGCTATTAAGCAATCCGAAGAATTGTAATTTAATTTTGGTAACTAAACATTAAGAATGTCCCTTGGAGTATTCAGAGATATATATGTAGTTATCACAGCTGAAGGCAAGGTTGCCCTCGCAAGTTGTTACACGTATTCAGGTACCAGTGTAACGGGAATCATCGTCGGCACTGATGGAAAAATATTGCTTACGTTAATACAGCAATTTACATCTCCAACAAGAGGGCAGTCCACGGAATTACAAATCCAATCTCCCCTATATACTCTACATATCTTGGGGTTGAAGAATTTCCGAACATACTGATTAGTAAATCATGATCGTGAAGACCACTTTTAGGCCATTTAAACTTCCGTCTCGACAGTTAGCAACTAGTATGTACTATTTAAAAATATCTCTCAACACTCTCTATAGCCTATGTAGTCTCTGACTCAGTAGATAGTATTTGTGTCGTCTTGTTTTCGTTGTCTTCGGACAAATTTTGGTTTATACTGTGTAAAAAATTGTCTTTAAATAGTTGTGAATAGATTGGTAACTGCGTTCCCCCTGTTCTGTTCGTTTTTCCTGTGTGCCTGTAGGATTTGTTACTCTGCCTCCTCCGACCTTCGTTTCAAATCGCGCCTGCCGGATTTACTTTTTGTTTGGATTGGAAGCGCCCCTGATGACACTCCCCAAGTTGCGTTACACTATATTTTGACCTTCAAACTCGCACCTTAGCAAAGAAAAAGGATAGTTTTAAATTAATGCAAATAAAGGCAAAAATCAATTTTTAAGCAAATTAGACGTATGACCTATGACGTCATCATTACGTGCACAAGTTTTTATGGTCAGTTACCTACCCAAAACTTTGAACTTCGTCGGACGTACGGTTTAGGAGTTCGCGACACACTTTTTCGCAAAATTTGGACAAATTTGACCTTTACCTACATTGTGACCTTTGACCCCACATTAGCGGCCAAAAGCACTTTTTGAAAATTATTTTATCAGACCTAGCATATCGAGTGTTTTTTAATAATTTTTCTAACATACTGCTAGGGAAATAATTAAAAAAAAAATTACATTAAATTTGACTTGTGGCCTATAAAGTCATCAATTACGCATGCACAGATTTTCATTGTCAGGCACCTACCAACCAAGTTCGAACTTGGTGGATGTCACAAGTATTCCAGATTTTGCAAATGTCATCGTAAGCTTGAGCTCAGCCATAATCCCTCGTTATGCTGAATCCAGGGTACAGCGCAGCTGCAGTTACGTAATACACAATTTTTAAAGCTTCGTATAGCAATCATTCACATACCCCTGTATTGTTTAGGGAACGCTTAGTGAGGGTAGGCAAGTGTGAGGTCGTGGCACTCGATTAAGACTAACGACTGAGGAAGGACGCCCATCCGACGAGTCGCCGTTTTAGTTGTAACAGGAGAGTTGTTGTCCGGACAGCAACTCCCTGGCCTTTAGCCTTGATCATTAGTCAGGCTGTTGTAGCAATGGCTATGTAGTTTATTCCCCGATAAGTTTGTAGGACTTTGTCCATGTAGTAGTTTCAGTTTGGGGAATGCTTTTGTAGGGCTCCCCCTAAGATATTAGACAGAGAGTGTCTGCCGCAGTTGGACCGGTTGAAAACCGTAAGTTGTTTCTAATTATTTACTAGAAGAATTATTTTAGAGTGTAGTTTTGTACTTTTCAAGAAGGGTGCAAATATTGTGTTATTTTCTTGTAAAGTGCATTTTACTACTAAAGACAGAAAGAAAAAAATATATTTTTTGAGAAAGTAGAACTATTGCAAAATTCCTGCAGTGGCCAAGTGTTTAGAGCATCCGACTTTCAGCCGGGAGATCTAGGGTTCAAATCCTGGCCGGGTCATACCAAAGACCCAAAGACTTTAAAAAAGGAACCTACTGCCTTTGTGCTTGGTGCTCAGCATAAGCAATGGAGTAGGGCTAACAAGCCAGTGAGCCACAACTGGAAAAAAGGCCGTGGTCGTCTCGACTTGAACCAATTGGCTGGAAACTGGGACGTTAAACCTTATCTAACTAACTATTACAAAATTTAAGTTGCATGCTATGTTCGAAATTGAGTTATATGAAAGCAAAAATGTTATTTGTTGATGCTATATGTTGTGTTAATGTTCAATTCAATGTAACCAAATATGTTATTTTCCTCTTGTTTTCCAGGTTTTTATTATTACTGTGTAATATAAAATTAACTTTATAACTTCGTTACAGGGTTTTTATGTTGGATTGAAATTCCACGACTTACACCTTGATGTACTTTTTGTATTTTCGTTTGGTCCGGTGACCCCAGCGGAGGTGATATCCGTGACAGTGGAACTGACGGTTTAGGAGGAGAGCGCGACAGTTTTTTTTTTCGCACACACTCACACATACACGCACTCAGACATTCTCACACAGCTTCACATTTCTGATATTAGGTAAGTACAATATCTCATCTCCCTATTCATTACATGTGGGGAAATGAGATAATAACTTTTAGAATGAACTTTGACACGGATGCATGAGAAAACACAGGACTTGCGCCTTGCCGGGGTGAGCGCAATTCATTTCATATGTGTGAAGTACCCGCGAATCGCGTGACACTTGGCAGATATGTGATGCGGACAACAATCTATTCAAAGATCATCCCTGATCCAGATAATTTATAAAAATACGAAATTAGAGGATGCTTGGTTCATTATTTCGGTGTTGCTGCATTAAGTTCACCGTGTAGTTTTGTTGTGTACGTATCGTAATATGCACGATAGAAGTTACCGGCCACGGGATTTCCCAAGTTGTTGTCCTTGGCAAACCGACGAGCACTCCACGCATGTCTCTTAGCTTTATTACGAGGGCGGTATGCCTCAGTAGGGGTAAACTTAGGAGGTTGTTTAAAGACAAGAAATACATATCGGTGAATCCCTGTCAAAGAAGAAATAAAATAATTGTAAGTACTAGTACAATGTCTGAGCAGGAGAAATAGGTGGAAAAAGATTACAAACTTGGCTACTATACAATACTGCTGCTCACTTATAATCAGGAGCACATCTCCATAAAAAGAAACCTTGCACACGCTCTTACATTCAAAATCGGTTAAGACGTGTTATCGGAATTATCTGTACCCGTGCATTGTTAATTTTGTCTCAGCAAATTAACTTACCATAGGCTAATGGCAATCAAGCGCGTAGACAGACAAGTGTTGAAAAAGCCGAGATAACTTATGTTAGGATGATGGTAATTTTCAGACCTTAGCCAGACCGCAGATGCTGGAAGGGGGAGATAGCTTGCAGGAGCGAAATAATTTTTAGATGGTGAAATATGCTAAGATGTGTCAAGGCAACAATAAATTCATTTCCTTGGTTAAGAATTTTGTTTAAAGGACGTCACTCCTCCTGCCTCCCCCTTGGTTACGGTACTTATTATTTTTGGTCTGAAAGTTCTCGAAAGGCAAATTTGTTGGTGGAGCCCCTTGTCCGTTGAGTATGGGCCTGTCGCTGCCAGCAATAGGATCGACGATAAGATCAGACAAACGCTAATTTTATCGTTCACCATGATGTCACTGAGATATGGGAGCACTAGGACAGTCATACGTAGTTTTCAATTTCAGACCTGAATCAGCACAAATGAATAAATCTATTTAACAGACGTCGAAACCGGGGGAGGGCTGGCCTGGCTTTATCCCCGGTAAGTTTTAAATTGAAGTTATTTTTCAAAATAATGTTATTATTTGTGTGGAAGAACTCAGTCGAAATTACCTCAGAAACTTTCACAATTCAGAAGTTAAAAGGTTCCCGCCCCTACCTGTCCCTTCTGGCGGTCCAGAACCAATATATTCAGAATGAGTTTGTCCTGTTTCAGAATTGCCTTCTTTCACATTGATTTTCATCCAGTGGTGGACCTCTGCTATGTGCTTGGGGGCATCTGGTTCTGTCATAATGATAGTATAAAGAGCCCCCTCTTCAAAAGGGAAGGACACTTTCGGTTCATCTTTCACCTATCAAAACGAAAAATATGGCCTTACGGAACTTGTCATATGCATAGGCTTACTCTATACATTTAGGATGTAAACCTCCTCTATCAGCCTGCACTTTATTCCCTCAAACCGAAATAACACTGTTACTGAGCCCTCCCTCAATCAATACTTATATGATAGGCCTACCTAATTTCATGGCAGCACTCTTACCCTTACTCCGCCCTTGCTCCCTTCCTCCACCTTCCCCACATCACGTGACAAAAACTGCCAATCCGGTACATTCAGTCTGGAAGCTGATAAGCAGTTATTAAATAGGATGAACGACCCGATGTCTTCGTGTAATGCATCAGGTCCGTCTGAGCCGGGAGAGGGAGGAAATGTTGGGTCCCCGTATACGTACTAAGTTTTCCTTCTGTAATTATCGTTATTTGTAACAGGCTGATAACATTCAAAAATTACCTTAGAAAATGTCAAACTACAGAAGCTTAAGGGTCCCAACCCCCTGTTAGTAAAGGCCTTCCGATGGCCCTGACACCAGACGTGATCCCATAGGCAGATAGGCGTATAGGATTTTTTGATTGGGACATTTTTTTTCTTGTCGGAATCTTTTAGTCTTTTAGGAGTTTGCCATTTTTTTCTACAGCCGCACTTGTTTTGGGCCCTCCAAATTGTCTTCGGAGGCAAAGTGCGAGGGCTCTCCTCATACACCTTTGCAAGACCCTACATAACGTCTTGATCTAATCCAAGGAGGCTTCACCTACATAAAAAGAGCGAAATATGTAAAACTGAATATTACTGTGCGCAGTTGCAAGAGGTGCCATTAGGCTTCTGAATGAGTAATCTATAAGTAAACATTTCTAGTCCCGAGTACATATAGTGTTCGTATTTATTTCATGAGGTTTTAAGGGACGCATTAAGAAATATGGTTAGCTTTCACCTTTCGAAATGGTTAGTTTAGATCTAATCAGTGGCGTAGCTAGATATTTTTTGTGAGGGGGGTTGGGGGCAAAAGCAAAAAAATTCCGACAGATTATTATCTTGAAGTAATGAAATAAATAAAAACGATTCATTTGAAACACTTACAATACTTCTTATGTTTTTAAGCAGAATTACACATCGAAATGGTTACTGACAAGGCCTGGAAGTGTCATTTAAGGCAATCTCGGAGATATTTTAATCTAATTTTTCCGCGCTACACGCCAGATGATGGTGGCGCTACGCTAAGATAGTATTTCCGACAGAGACTAGAAATTTCCGACAGAGGCCTTCGGAGGCTTTGTGGGGGAGGGGGAGGAGACCGCCACCCTGCCCCCTCTAGCTACGCCACTGGAACTAATTAAGAAACATTATAGACTTTTATAAGTGCTCTTTTATAACCTACCCCGAGTCTCTTTCAAAGGCATGTTGGGAGGGCACCCACCTCTTTCGGTGTCAACACAAAGTCATCAACCCTTACGAATTATTTGAAACAGGCTGCCTATAATCATGTAGTAGGCAATAATCTAACTGAAATTCAATAAATGAATGTAATCTTTTTACTTAAATGATTAAACTTTCTCATCTTAAAAATATTAAATCTGATATTTTATAATAGTTTTTGTTTCCAAAGATGTAATGTTACGAAGTTATGAAGCCATGTCAACTCAAAACTTGATCTTCATTTTATTCCACTGTTACTCATATCAGAGCAGTCGGAACCAGCAGGGCTGGGGGCTGCAGCCATGCCCGTACGAGCCGGGGGCCTGGGGGTGGCCTCCCCCCCCCAAATGTCAGAAACCTCCCCCAGGTTAAATCGGGCAGATATTTTGTCTCAGTTGGACGGAAAATGACCCCGGGGTTGAGGTCTGGAGTCGGGCAAAAATCAACGCCCTCCCTTAGGAAAACTGTCCCTTACGGTCATGTGCAGCCCCCCCCCCCCATCCCTAATAATTCTCAGGTTTTAAGGTTTTCTGTCTTATTACGTCTAAAATTACCTTCGTAAATCCAAAAGTTTGGGAACTAATTAATGGTTCAGCACCTCTCCTCCACTCTCCGACTGCACTAGTGTGTCGCATTATGCACGAAAAGTATACCAGCCTAATCCGTTAGTTAAACCTTAATATTTAGGTTAAAACCTAAGTTTTTGCTCCTTATCTTTGCTATAACCCCGCTCCATACACGTATACACAATAACATTAAGGTCATGTACCTTAAAAAATCACCATTAACTAATCTGAAAGGAAAATGTGGCCATCTTCAGGGCGATGCCATTAACATTTGATTCAGTTAGAAACCTGGAATTATGGACATATTTTCTACCTCTCGGGTAAGTTATCATAACCCTACCTCTTCTCTCCTGCTCCTCCCAAAAGGGTTCATTGCCATAAGTGTACGAGGCGGGGGCAGGGGGCATATGCCCTGCCAATAAGGACAAAAATAGTGGATCCATTGGGGCAAATGAGACAGCCAAAAAAAATTTATGCCCTTTTTCAACCGACACAGCGGTATCAAAATTCAGGCAACTTAGTTGGTCCAAACTTCTAAATTCGGGAACTTGAAAAATTATCCTGACCCCCCAGAAATATTGACCCCTGTACGCCTATGTTTATTGCACATATATGGCCTGACGATCAGATATTCGAGTCCATCCAACCTGAATCCGGCCCAATTCCGACTCCATGCCCCCCAGTTCCGGGTCAATTTTTGTAAATTCAATTATAAGGGGCATTTTTAGAGAGAAAATTTCATCCCCTGACTCACCCTGTTACTTAGTTGACTGTACGTGACCATTCATGTGTTGAACTGTCCACCAGTAACAATGTGGCCCCAGCCTATGTAACTTTAAATTACGTGGACTCGGTGCCGAGTCCGAGTCCAGCTGCAACCCATTCCGGACCAACTCCGATTCCAGAACCTAACATTCCGGGAACATTGCCGAGTCCAACGAAAAACGGACTGGAGTCCGAGTCCAGACTCGGGCGTTAGAGCCCTGCGGATAACGCCAAGGACAAATTTGATGCCTTGTTGGGAACACAGGACAACAATGCGATATTGAGAAACAAACTTCAAGTTAGCCAAATGAGATGAGTTTCAGACTATAGAAGGTAGGCTAGGCCTATTGACCCATTTCGAGTGACTGCAAGTCTTCTTTCCTTACAGGCCATGTTGAATGCAAATGCGAGGATCTTGGATGTGTTTTGCACGCTACAACTCTGCACGCTGTGCGTGTAGTAGGGCGAATACACGGCACCACTGCTCACTATGTACATTGCTGATTCCGCAGCAAGGCGGCTAAAAAAATTGCCATAAGAAGCGTTACTTAGGTGAAATGGGTCTATAAGCTGGTGCCGTCCAATGTGGTTATGTTTACAATGGAAGATGACGTAACAACTGCACATCATCTGTACTCACCTGGGTTGGTGTGAGCATATTTCCCATCCCTGCCTTTGCTCCATTAGACCAAACAACCTCTGCAACTGAAGCAGGTGCCTTGTCAATGGTATCTGGGACAATCTTCCACTTGTAAAACTCTTCCATTCTGCAGTATTGCTGGCTTGTAAATAATAGGGTATGTATGTATCTTCAGTATTTAAACTTTTAGAAGAAATGACTGAATAGGCCTATTACATATACGGCTTACTAAAAGTCATTAGCGGCTCGCCATAGGGTCACGGGGGGCACTTGCCCCACCCCCCAAAGTTTGCAAAGCATGGTCTTCAATTTTCAAAAATAAGAATAATAAATCAAAAAACGTAATTAGAGATGGGTTTGGCCCTCCCTTTTCCTTGAGTGGGCTTAAAATTAAAGAAGTGACTAACTTTCCAATGCAATGTAAAGGTTAAACATTAATAAAGTGCTTTCAAAACGCCATTTTTTCGGCGCGCTTCGCGCGAGTTTTCTCAGTTGCTTGTTTGCTACTATATATACTTCAGACATCACAAATGGACCCTGCCGTTTCTGCGAGCTAAGGTAATCAAAACAAATGATCACGCTGTGATATTTGTAATCTGATTAGCTTAGGCATCATAATGTCATTTACAGAGTGTAACGGTAATGCTGGAGTTAAATGCCAATAGTTTTGCCGACACTTCAGAGCTTTCGGGGTCATTAGATACACAACCCATTAGCCGTGTTGATTATCATCCACGACTAAAAGCAGTTTTGCCAGGGTGTCGCCAGGCTAGATTAGCATAGGTATCTGTCTACAAAAAGTTGTAAAGGGCATCTAGTCTAAAAGTATTGTGTTTCCCATAGAAGGAGAAGTTTCCTTTCCCTTGTCCAAATTGACAGCGCCGTTGGCCCACGAGCGGTCTTATGACTGTCAAATGGCCTGTTATAAGCAAAAGGTTCTCCACCTCTGTGCTGAAGTATACCGTTTCAATTGATTTAAAATAAACACACCAGACAGTCAATCTAAGCTCAGTGTGATGAGACTTTTGACCTAGCTATTGACCTTTTGGCCTAGCTATTTGTATATAGGATGAGACGTCGTTCTGAGTTAGGGGAATTCCTCCCCCCCCCCTTTTAAAAAATTCGTTTCGGAACGGTACTGAGATACAAAATACTAGTGCTATCATTTCATCTTTTTCAAGTGTCTTCATGCTCAAAATTTTCATTAGTTTTAGAAAACAATCCAGAAAACCAACATTTTATGGCTTCTTGGCAATTCTGAAACATACTGTGGCTCAATGAAAGAAACAATAAAATATTTAAAGGTAGGGCTCATGTTATACAAATGGATCAAGCCGCCTTGCCCATTTCACCTGCCTCTTACTCCACCCCTATGGTAGTACGGTAACGATCGGTTGATATGGTTGTATCCACTTTTAAAGTAGTAGTCAGCTCATGACTAACTGCCTGAAATGGTTTTTAAAGATCTTTTGAAAACTATATGGTGCATCGCTGTAATACATAATAATAACCATACTCCCATAGGCGTAGGAGGCGGGGGCTGGGGGGGGGGGGCTGCAGCTCCCCCAACAAAATATTTTTTTGTGAAAATTCGGGCAATATTCTGAGAATTTTTGGGCACCTACTGAAAGAAAAATAATGCAATAATGTAGCTTAACGGAAATCGATACTTTAAAAAAAACTTCCTTGGTAATTAAAATATAGTTCTGATTTGGATTGCACCATCACATACATATTCGGTATTAATTCACCAGTGTGCTTTTTAACGTTTAAACTTATATATTATGATTATCAGTGGTGTATTTGAGGAGCCATTAGGCCATGCCCCCGTCACTGACGCCGACTTTTTTTAGTACCTAAGATAAAACACAAAATTTTACTTCAACGGTAGCTATATGTGGCACCAGATTGCATGTAAGGACACCTAATTTTTCAAAAATTTTCAAAGGGTAGGGGGTAATGCCTATTTTTTCTTTTAGTACCTAAAATACGTACGGTAAATTTTTTAACACAAATGTTACTTCAAAGGTAGCATATGTGGCACCAGATTGCATGTATGGACACCTAATTTTTCAAAAAAATTTCAAAGGGAAGGGGGACCCCTCCCCCAGTCCGGCGATCACACAACATAGTGCCTGCCCCACCCCATGAGAGAAATCTTGGCTACACCACTGATTATTATCATTATTGTAACGAATTCCCCTAGAATTGTAACCAATATGGAATAGGTAGTAACGTGGCAAATTATTGCATGTAGTTGGCATTCGGTGTGAAAACGGATCCTATATATATGTACATTAACATTGTGAACGCGCGCTGAAATGTTTGTTTCTATTTTTCGGGCAGATCATTACAGCCCCCCCCCCCCCAATCAACTTGGGCCCCTACGCCTATGCATAGGGCCTACTCCTATTGAGGCTATTGCACTATCCGGGCTGACCATTAATATTGCTGGGGGGGGGTCTTTCGAACCTCCCTGAATACGGACTTGAGTTTGCCCCCCCCCCCCCCAAACAAAATTTCTTTAGTCGCCCATGCTAAAAGTCACTCCACAAGTTAGGGTCCTGCGCACCACATTTGGATGTTTTTTGTCATAGACTACTTTTCAGTGTTCTGAAATATGTAGCCATAAGTGTATTGCGGCTGCCCTTGCCTCCCCCCGCCAGCTTTGCGCCCTTTTGAGGTATCCCGGATAATCAACTGTTAAAGTTTAAAATGGTAAGTCGGCCTTTGCCACATTCACCTTCAATGGAGCTGAATTTCTCCTAGTTAATACCAGGGAGCTGTGAGAGCTCCCTGTTAATACCGAGAAGAGTGGAAAGTCGAAGAATCGGAAAGAGTAGCACAATAAGGTTGAGGAGGCCTGTATGGGGGACGAAGACTTTCTTTTTCAAGACTTATTCCTGCAAAAAAAGGGGAAACTTTTTTCAGGCCTTATCAATGAACTAACTCGCTAAGGATAGCTGACGAATGGTAAAAATGTATGAGTGAAACAAATTACACAAGAATTACAATCATTTATTTACGTACAAAACCACTGCATGACATGATGACATCTTTCAAGCAACTTAAATGGAACTTACCGGACACGAGGTAATATTCAGTTTACAAGCTCTATAATACCTGGCCGAAGTGAGCGGGTTTATGATATCCGAGTCGTGTTTTTTTTTCTGCCCGGATGAGTTTTTTGAAAACTTCGTAGTTTTGAACGTGTGACAAGACTGTAACCACCCGTTCAAGGAGAAAAGAGTGGCGCACAAATTTGCTGGTACCCAGTTTAACGTATTAAAATAGTCTATGGCACAAAGTCTACCGAACCATCTGCAGTCTGAAATAAATGATCACCAACTTGAAATTCTTCAGTAATCATGATATTCTGACCCTGTTGTTGTATAGCCTATAGAAGTTTGCCTGTGTGTGATGTACAATCAATAACTATGTGTCATCATAGGCTATATGGGAGAAGTTGAAGGCGGATATAACTATGTCCTAGTACTGATTGAGTTTTTGATTATCCCAAGCGTTTATTGCACTGGATCCGTTCACCCCAGTTTCCTGGCATACGGCATTGTACTTAAGACGATGGTATGCTCTTGTCCCCTCACTCACCCATCGCCACGATCTCCAATTATCTGCGAGCTCTTATCCACAGTTATCACTGGTTGAGATAGGAAATAAAGAACGCGATATAAGTGCAACTTAAAAGGCAACAAACGTCGCCCAGTCAAAATTTTTCTTGCAATTTAAACAAAATTTAAGCACGTGTCTAGTGCACCACCTGACAAATCTATAATTGCCTGAACCGAGTTAAAGGTTGCTCACAGTAACATCCACACACTACTGTGTGTGAGCTTGTCTACCATACTGAGAGATCTGCAGAGGCATCATTGACCAATCAGTGATTTTTTTTTTGATTTGTCAAATTGTACCCTCAAATTGTATTTAGAGATATGGGTATACTACTAAATATGTTTCAGGTGGTTTCAACAACACCTTTAAAATCTTGGACATGCAGTTATACTGGGAAGGTTTTACATTGCACTCCTTCTCTTGTGAAAACACCTCGGCCCAAATTGGCTTCGAAATAAAGTAGGGTCGAAATATCCAATTGAAATCAAAACTTTACATTGATCTATGGTGGTCTTTTCAAGGGCATCCCTCCATCAGGCAATCTCACTGTTTGTTGCACATTTTAATCATTTTAATCATTCCTTGTATTTATAATCCTAGCTGTGCATACATACTCTTAACACACCTTCTGCTCATCAGCTGGGGCTGGGTTAATCAGAAGTGCTGACATCAGACCTGGTAACATTATGTCAATGTCTCAGCATCTTTGATTTCTATTTTCATTTTAATTGCAACCTGCACTGAATTCAATCTTCCTTTCACTTTACATAAATTTACATGCAAAAAAAATTACATTAAAAACACACACACATGCACACACCCACACAAACAAACAAATCATGACACCCATCCTTGTTTAAATAAAGACACAGGACAAAACTTGTAAAGAATTCAATAACTTATATTTAGATGTGAGTTTGAATCAATCACCAAATTTTAAACACAGCACCATTCTGATCACAAAATATTACTAAATATTATCTCATAGGAGATATTTTATCAACAACAAGAATACACTTGTACATAGATCATTTAAAGTATCCATAACTGCATAGGCAGAAATCTGCAGGGAGGGGGGGGGTATGGGTCTATGGGATATGTCTCCTCCCCCTCCCCACTTTATGCTTATTCTCCCATTAACGTTAATTATTTCACACAGTAAATATTGCTTTAAGGGCCATTATTCCCCCATTTTTCCACAAGAATCCCTGCTACTGCATAACTAAACAATATTTGCATACCACTTCTTGTTTTCAAAGAACAAAATTTTTGCTTTTCCAAACAGGGGGTCCATTTTGACAATAAAACGAAGAAAGCATTTACTCAGGTCTCTCCAGTACTAACTATGCAATACAATGTTGCACATAAAGTTAATTATGACTTTCAAAAATTTTAAAACATGTCTGCACTCATTCTCCGACAAGTAAAAATCTGTAAAGTTTTCTATAAAATTACTATAATACTAAATACTCTTATGAATTACAAAAGGTAATAGTACTGAAATAAAGATATTGTTACATTATTTATTTGAAAAGTGGAGGGCAACTAAGATGAAGTTGGTTTTGGTCACTCTTTGTACCCTCCTCCCAAAATAAATACTAAAATAGTAACATCTGTTTGTAAATTCTTGCTTGTGTGTCCACCATCTCAACCGGTACAGCGATAATCTTTCCCTCTCATCATTGACTTTCAAATTTTTTTTACTATCGGCAAAGGTAAGGCAAAGGCATATATCATCTCAGAGACCAGAGCTAGCAGGATAATTTCATGCTCTGATAAAAAGAAATCTACACATTTAAAAAGGACTACAACTTTTTTTTCAGGGGGAGGGATTTGCTCATGGAAAGGGGTATGGAATGGTACCAAAGAAAATCTGTCATGCAAAATGCACGAGACTGCAGGAAATTGCACTCGAACACAAATTTGTCACTACATTCCTGCATCTACCATGTGTGGAGTATTGTGGAAAGAGAAACCTACTCCAGGTTCAAGGGAGAGCTGCCTCCCCTGCAAATCCACCTCTGGCTGTACATTCCCTCATCTTCTCTCTCCATCCTCTCCTTCAGTGATATTCCCAATTACCATTACAATGAAAAGGATGTTGCCCTGGTGTTGATTTTCATTGGAATGCTATCAAATCAAAAATATTTCTTTACACTGTCCAACACTTTTCTTAAAACAAATCTTTTAAAACTGAGAATTACAGTAATTTTTATGGTTAAACATGCGAGGCACGCCGTATTACAGGCAAAGTTGGTGACAAGTGATAAACAGTTGTAGCATCCGGTGTCAGCCCTGGAATATTTAACAGACTTAGCTAAAGATGGAATTTTCACTGAAAATATTCAACAGATGTTTAGGAGATAAAATAATATGTAGGAATGAAGGCAACCATGATAATATGCAGCTTTACATCACTCTGTGCAGGCCTGTAAACAGAAGGTGGGGGTTAGAAGGGTCGGATAACCCCCCATCCATTCCAAATAGAGCTTCCCCCAAGTCAAAATTTGCAAAATGCTGCACCTGTTAATACTTGTAGTATCCAAGCACCCTTGATGATGCAAAAAACTCATTGTAACTTCCATCAAGACAACACTCTCTTCCCAGAATGCATTCACATTCATAAAATTATTTAAATGTCACAAATTATACCCTTAAAAGGGAAAGTGCAGTCACCCACTCCGAAAATTGACTAAGTACATGAAATTATCCTAATTTATGAATGAGTCTTTTAAATCATGTGACATTAGATTTATGACTGAATTTTAAAATTTATGCAAGGTAACTCCTTTGTTTATCTTGAGAGTGCCACTTTTATGTCCTAATATAAAATAAAAGATATTTGCAACATAAATATGGGTAGATATGTAACATTTTGTTCATGTGTCAAAGTATGTCTGGGGCGACTGCTTATTTCCTTTAAGTTCCATTGATATGGAAAAGCAGCCCCTCCTGTTTAAATAAATAACCTGGTTATAGGCTTACTGTAAATAACATTCAGAGGGCATTGAAGGGACATACGAAAATACGGAACAACCTCTTTACTTTGAAAAAATTGTAATACTGTGTATTTCTTAAATTTAATCTTCATCCTAAAGCAAAATATACATGATTTAATTGGCAATGCTTCATTGTTATAAAAATTTATTTGACTACTATTTGATACAAATTAATACTTTTATTGCTCTAAATGAAGTGAGACACATTCTGCCATCAACCTCTTCTACTCAATTCGTGTCTTTGGAGTGGCAGTGTCCATGCAGTGATGGCAAATATTTACATACAGGGTAAGAAAGGGGAGGGAGCAGACAGTCTCCCCTCACAACTTTCTGGGGACAAATTTGTGCAAAAGTTATTGAAATTATGAGCAACCAAGGTGCAAAAAATGAGATCCAGTTTTAAGAGAACCATGAAATGAAGTACAGCTCTTGACAAAGCACAATTTTGGAAATTCTCACTTGTGAAGTGAAACTCCCTTACAAATGACAATTCAAACACATCATACTTGTATTACTGACATCAGCATGTTTAATGCAGCTGGTGTAGCAGGTTTTAGGAGTTCATGCAAGGTTTCAATGTTCTGGCAAACATCTTTCTGACCCTCTCTCCTTCCCCTCCCAAATTGAGATGGTCCCATATGCCTCTGCCTATACTTATGTCTTTGGGGTTGCAGCATCCAGTTCAGCATGAAGTGATGGAACATACGAGTCAAACTCTGCTCGATAAAAGTTTCCAGCCACTGGGTCACCAAGATTGTTTTCCTTGGCAAATTGACGAACACTCCACAAGTACCTTCTCTCTCTGTTACGTGGACGGTATCCCTCAGTTGGGTTGTAATTTGGCGGCTGCTTGTAGATGAGGAATATGTATCTATGAATTCCTGAAGTAAAATAAATTAGTGATGTTTAAAGAAGTTGTTGAATTATCCCAAACATTTTTAGGAATATCACCGATTGGTGAATACACTATAATTGACATAAATGAAAACAACAGAATCATTCTAATTGGTCCATGATTTCTTGTGCAGATCACTCCGCCTAGACAAAGCAGAGTAGACAGCTCACATGCAGCAGTGTGTGGATATATGGTATTGAGCAATTTTAATTCAGTACAGGCTATTACAGCTCTGTCCAGGAGGTGCACTAAACAGATGTTTTTCTTTAAGACTGTAGGAAAGGTCTACAAGTAAACTTTAATAGTAGGGACAATTTTTACTGTCTACAAAGACATTTGTTCCCTTTAATGAATCCACGGTCATTGAGAACCTGGAGGGAAACTGGACCACCCATGCCCCTTCCTGTTTTTAAATTCACAACCAAAATTTTTACTTAAATATTTCTTCATAATATACCTTCTGTTTTTATTGTCAATTTAATTCTGCGGAACATAGAATTTAAAACTACTATATAACTTATGCAAAAGAAAGCCAATAAAAATACTTGTGAGTAGGGCTGTGAACGTTTAGCAAAATTACTAAACGTTTAATCGCAAAATTTTGCGATCATTTAGCAATTAATCGCAAGTACCTATGATCAACACTTAAACGTGCCCTTGAACATGACGAATATGTAGAATGCGTTAGTGACGTCCGGGGGACGTAGTTTTCATGAACCTCAAACACGGATCCTCATAGAAGCTCAACTTTAATGTCATATGTTTGCCTGTGTACCATTTGTATAATTATGAATTTCACTTTCTCAAAAAGAGTGAACATCTAATTTTCTGTAATGACTGCAGATTGTTTTTTATTACCTACGGAAAAATGGGTTTTGCGATTAATCGCTGGTAGCTTTGTACTAAACGTTTATTACACATGCGATCGTTTAGCGATTAATTGCTAAACGGTCACAGCCTTACTTGTGAGGGTAAAACTTGAGTGTATTCTAACTTCAGCCACAAGAAGACATGTATAAGCTGCACTCCCCAAAAACAATCTTCCATCAACTGCTCTCTTTCCCTTCCCATGCCCATTTCCAACACACTAAACAATACTTTGCTGTAACAATCCAACGTTTTTACAAATATCTGTCTTAGGTCATGTATCATATTACCTTTTTCTATAGGAAGGCTACCAAGGTGAATAACAGGCCATAATAAAATAAGGGTTACTTAAGAATACCCCCCACCCCCCATCTCGTAAAATGGACTCTCACAACAGTAAGTGGGGTTTGCACTTTACCCTTCCATACATTAACACACCACAGCATACCCCACTAGATGAAAGTTGGTGGTATAGACAGCACTCTTTAGATTTCTAAATTTGACTAGCAATACTGCTAGGCAGTGTTGGCTTACATGCAGATCTAAAACTTCTTGTATGAAAAAATTGTCATTTTGTTCTTCACAATTAAGGGAATACTGACTAATTCACAAATTCCAAGGTGATTTTATCTTCCATCAAAAGCAAATGTTATTTTTTTCTTCACAATTTAGGAACTTATCTTCCAGTCACAATGTCAGTTAATAAATCCACTTTTTGCCAATTCATATTTCACACTGACATGGCTCCAAACCACTAAAAGCCTTATCTCAACTGCTATGTATTCGTAAAAGGAAAATGCAGTCACCTCAATCTGAATTAGTATACTTTCTAATCATACTCAATGAATGACTACTTTTAACCATGTGGCAATATTTCTGAATGCAGAATAACACATTGGTTTACTTTTAATCATGGGCATCAATCCTGGGGGGAAGTGTCCCACATTTTGGAAACACACCCATTGACTTAAGATCTTTACACAGTAAATTTTTGATAGAAGTGGCCATGTTCCCCCCCCCCCCCCCCACCCACCCAACATTCTAGTAAAGATTGACGCTACTGCCTTTAATGTGTACTATTTAGGTTCTGAAACATCTTAAAAGATATTAGGGAAATAAGATTATACCTATAACCAGTGTTTCCACTAAGCCGCTATGATGCGATTTTGACAATGACTTTTCAATTTGATGCACTGATGTTCATGGCAAAAAATAAAAAAAAGAGGATTTCATCTGTCCCTTAAGTTGATGCAGTGTGAATGCATGGCACTGAAATTTCTAGTTGAGTCAAATTTTCTCATATTGGGTATATTGATCCAATGGGATAATTTCTTAGAGGAAACACTGCTTATAACATCAAACTGGTGTTTCAAAAAAAGTTTGATGTGATGCTTCTCCCCTTTAACTTGTACCCTGCTTGCAAAACTCACCATCCAACCTTGACTTAGATGGATGGTTTGTCCATGTCAAACATAAAGTGAACTGAGTAGCAATAATATAGCAACTCCCTGATGGGAAGCAGGCTTACTTGTACTCTCACTCAATAGTCGAAAGAGTGTGTTATTACACAAAATAAACTGCCTGCCACAGGGATCAGGTAGCTTTGTATAACAATTGTGAGCTTACATTGCCCATCATGTGTATTGTAACAAAAGGTTTCATGAATCTTGCCGTACCTTCAGTGATCATTCAGTTACACGGTTTCCCGTATGTATTTACCTGTGCCTTGGGGTGGACCTGAACCAAAATATTCAGCATGATTCTGCCCAGTCTCAGAGTTGCCATCCTTCACATTTATAGCCATCCAGTGAAGGACCTCTGCTTTGCTCTTTGGTGCATCAGGATCAGTCATGATAACGGTGTAAAGTGTGCCCTCATCATGAGGAAAAGTTACTTTTGGTCTCTCTTGCACCTTTAGACGAAAATGTACACAAAAGAACAGCAAATAATGCCAATCCATGGTAAACCCCTAAGGGATACAAATTCTACTGACCCAAATACAGGATAAAAAAAAATGATAAAGTATAAGCTACCTGGGCAGATGCAGTCACTCCAATTTGAGACTCCTCTTGAATGCTAAATCTGTAACTTTCACTGATTTTTACTTAGTGTTCATAAACAATGTTGTTACAGCTATTACAGTTTCTACAAATGTCATCAGTGCTGGCACTAGATCTAAGAATTTGAGGGAGAGAATTTCTATTGTATTTCCCAAATATTGGGGTAGGGGGGGGGTGGGGATTTTGGTTCAGCAAGGGGATCTCAATAAGTTGCAACATAAAAAGTCAACATTTTCCCAACAGGCTAAGTTCCCAATGGGTGCAGGAAATTCCCGCACACTATTCAAAATTTGCAGGATTACTTTGAAAAGTGCAGGTATTGAGCAATTCACTGCCTTATTGCGAAAACTGGATGTAACCCTTGTACAGTTCATTTGTGAGAAAGCCAGAAAGGGTAAACGTGTCAAACAGGATGAAACTAAAGACATGCAACAACAACATATTTGTGAACTTTGAATGCAGAGTGAAACATCAATTCATCCCACAGCTATCTCAAATTATATTAAAGGGAAATTTTCATAATCCCAGACACTTCCAATTCTCCCAACTATGCAACTTCCGTCTAGCTCCTCCCATAACTGTATGAAGCTCTTCCTTGTGCAGGAATAAACCTGTTTTATTGCTTAAGGCCATGTCCTGGTGAGCATACAAGGCTATAAAATGTAATAAAAGCACTCTTTCTGCCTTGCGTGGAATGTGAGCTACTCTGCATCTTTCAAATTTTCAACCTTTGATGTCAATCAAAGAGCAGTCACCAACTGAGAATTTTGATACCCCCACACTAAAAATATACTTTGGGGTGATGATTGTCTGTCTTTAAACTCACACTGCTCTGTTTATAACCTTTTAATCATATTTACTATTTATCTATGGTTTAATTAACGAAGATGCCTCTCAGCTTCTGTACCTGTGTAGATTTCCATTCTATTCTGTTCTCATTCTCTCATTTGCCTAGTAATTTCACAAGGTCAACAGAGCACTATTCTTATGATACCAATACCATCACAAATTACTAAATGTATGGTAATTAGTTTGGTGAATCATATCCCCTGTGGTATTTAGGAACAGTATACAGTATATTCACAAATGAAAAAAAAGAGACCTGCTTAAATTTACATGTATGCTCCTACAGTTGTTTCTGCTACCATACGGCTTGTGGGTGTTGATAAGTGTAGTCTATAACACCTACTCAATGAAATTATAAGTATCATTTAATACACAAATTATGAAATACACTACCAACTCTATACAATGGAACTGAACTCAGGAGTTTTTAAGTACTGTATTCAAAAAAGTAATAAGTTCTGTTCTGTATATATATGTAATTGATTCTGCTACAAAACAATCAAGTCCACATAATGTTATACTCATTGCAGGGAGTCCCAAGCAACTAATATAGGTGCAGGTGTACAGGTTCAAATTGCTTAAAGTGGTTCAAACCTGTAAAAATAATTGCCAGTCACATGGGAGGTATGTCGAGGAGATTAGAAATAAAGCTCTTTACATGCAGAAGTACACCATCTACAGTGATTTAGTAAAGTTGAGGAACATACAATTGTTACAATTTGTTCAGGACCATCATAAAGTGTAATTTGTTTTTACCTGTGTTGGGGTCAAAATCTTTCCCATCTCTGCTTGCACCTTACTGCTGGACCAAACTACCTCTGCTCTGGTCAAAGGTGCCTTATCTATCACATCTGGGACTATCTTCCAGTTACAAAACTCTTCCATTGTGACGATTCTTTCACAGAAGAGAAAAAGATATGCATGAAAAGTGGCAATAAGTTAAAACGAAATTTGCAAAAGTGAATGAAAAACTGTATATGTGCAGTCACTGAACTTTACAACATCATTAACACCTTCCTGGGCTATCACGCCTTATCAGAAATGAAATGCATAATATATAAATGTAATGCTGGGTCCTGTTTTGCTAGGCTAAATTGACATTTAGTGTTTTTCTAGGATAGGTTGTTTTTCTCTAGGCTTGACTGATTAGAAAGTTCAGCTTTTCTCATAGGGTTGTCAATCAGTAGAATAGTCTGCCTAAGTGGGATGATGACCCCACTTCAGTGGTCCAGTTTACTTAAGAAAAACATTGACAAGTTCTATTGTGACTGTGGTTCAATCTGACTGAGCTGGGCTTTTTTGGTTTTTGTTTTGGCTGTGTTTTGTTTCAGGTTTCGACTGCGGGATGTCTTATGGGTCTGTCACTGCCCTTTGGCTTGTAACTTCATGTTGTATTTGAGGAATGATCTAAACAGACTATTGTGTAAATTGTAAGCCAGCATAGTGGACTGATAGTCACATGCTCATAGACAGGTAAGATTGCAAACTCACAATTCTAGGGCACTAAGTGGTCCTGACTCCATCCTGACCATGGTGATAAGTGTCAGGTGTTCACCAGAAATGATTTTACATTTATCATGATAGGAAATGTCCATTAGCCAGGTATCTGAAAACACCTACCACAACTAAACCTCTTGAAACTGTACAAATCAGTATCTTGGCAGGTACTGTATGAACCTTATCTTGACTACTGAGAGGATGTATTGTTGAAAATCACTCATGCATACCATATTAAAAGGCTATGTTTCACTTGAAGTGTGAATGGAAGACCCTTACTCAAAATCCATGGCTTCATATCAGGCCAATATAAAGTTTTAAATGGCCATATAATGCTAGATATGAAACCATATATTAGGCTCTTGATATGTTGAATCAAGTGTTACAGTATACAGCATGTCAAGCCAGATATAACTTAATAGACGAGCATGCTAGATATACATATCACTTTTCATATGGTGCCATATCAAGCTAGATATAACTTGATAGATGACCATGCATGTCAGATATACATATCAATTCTCATATCTTGATGAAAAATCATGCCAGATATTTAAGTTTATACAGCCATATCATGCCAGACATAACTTGATAGGTGACCATGCCAGATATCCATATCAATTTTCATATGGCCATATCAAGCCAGATTATCCCAGATACAACTTGACAGATGACCATGCCAGATATACGTATCAATTTTCATGGCCATATCAAGCCAGATATTTAACTTGATGGAAAGCCATGCCAGATATACACATTAAGTGTTATATGGTCATACCAAACCATAAATTGATAAACAACCGTGCCAGATATTCAATTTTATGTGGACATATCAAGCCGGATAACACTTGAGAAAATTGCACCTGATATTCATATCACTATATCTAGCCATATCAAGCCAGATATCTACTTGGTAAACCACCATGCCAGATATACATACTGTATCATTTTAAGGTTTATATTGCCATATCAAGCCCAATATCACTTGGGAAAAGACCATGCCTGATGTCAAGTTTTAAATGGCCATATCAAGCCAAGAATCACTTGAAAACAAAATTGTGCCTGATATGCATATCAAGTTTCATATGGCCATATCAAGACAGATATAAACTTGATAAAAAGCCATGCCAGATATACATATCCATCCAGTTTTATATGGCCATATCCAGCCACACATGATTTGACAAAAGAACATGCCAGATATGAATATCGACCTTTATATGGTCATATCAAGCCAGATGATCTTGATAACAGACAATGCCAGATATGCATACTAGTTTGATACATGGCCATATCAAGTCAGATATAACTTGATAAAAGACGACGCAAGATGTACTGTACCATTCAAGTTTTTTAAGGCCACATGATATTTGTGTGTTTAATTTGGTTACTTATAGGTCTACTTAACTAACATATATGCAAATGATCTGTGAAGGTGGGGGAGTCAGAATTAAGAGCCCTGATTTTGATTTTTCAGGAAATAAAATGTGAGATAATTTATCAAACCATCAACAAAATACTGAAACACTGAAATTTGCACCACAGTGTAAGTTTAAACCACAATGCTTTGTATGTTTGCATGCAGGTAAAAGTTGGAATTTCAAAGACTTTTTACTGAACAGCTATTACAAATTTACACATGCTGACAAATTTTAATTTCAATATGACATAAAAGACAGCTTTGTTAAAAGATTTTTAGACAGCTTTTGCATCTGCTGGCATTGCAAGGCTCCTGATGCTTGTTGTGACAGAAGTTATATGAAGGCATGTTTTACATATGGCCATATAATTATATCACTTCGAAATTAAAATTTAAGGGGAAAGCAGTCACCCCAAGGTTTATTTTCAAAAATCTACTAAATGTTACAAATCTCCTCTTATTTCACTCACAAGTATCTTCCATTGTTTCTTCATAAAAACACTGAATACTGAAGGTAAACAAAGGGGTAATTCTGCATGAATAACAAAAATATTGTCACATGATTGATAGGAGCCATTCCTGAATTAGAATGATGGTGTACACTAATTAAAATTGGGAGGGAGAGGGGACTGCATTTGCCCTTTAAACAACTGCAGTAGTTTCCATGATTTTATGCTAGTCAAAAACCAGGTTGCTGACAATAGCCTTTCACATTAAAATGTGGTTTGTAGAATTCGACCTCACAATTGCATGAGGGCAGCAACTATTTTGAGGCAGGTTCAAATTCTTTAGTTTTCATGACAACATCCCAACAATCCAGATTTATCAAGGATATCAAATCTGACCACTTATAACACAGTTTGTGGGTGCCAATTAAGGTATGTGGAAGTATGTGATGTGACTTTAATATCGCCCATTTTAAGAAAACATGGTTTTGAGACAAATTTGAAGTAAACTGCATGTTGGGTCATTTCAGGGTTGGATCTTGGATTTTCTGTGAAACTTATAGTTAGCTTGGGCAAAAGTTGGGTTATTTTGTATTGCCACTGGTTCACATTACTGGATGGCAAAAACTTATTTACTGTTGTCTCCCAAGTTCAAGAAATTCACATTTTGCATAACTGAGGCCAGTACAATTATAAAATGCAGGTTCACTGTGTACAGTATCTCTTCATAGTATTCTGATTTGCAGATTTGACCTCACCATTTTGTTCTCAAACAGGGTGTGGAAGCAAGATCGCATCCACGAATCTGCAAATCCACTCCAAGATTCCTTCCCTGGACTTTGAAATATTTTGTCTTTAAATTGTGTGTTATTCTCAAATAGCTTAGGGTGTGAAAGCAAGATTGCATCCACGAATCTGCGAATCCACTGCGAGATTCCATAAGGTGAACATCTCGGTTAAAGTCTGAAGACCATGCTCTCCATGTCAATCACTGAACATAATCTCTGTAATCAACAATCTTGGGCATGGCTTATTAGCCGATTATTTGCCTGACTTCTTCAGTGGAGAAGGACACGGCGACCACTAGCACCAGATCTGACTGCAGTCATTGTTAAATTGGCATTGCATGTTATTAAATAGCATTAAGCATAGAAACTTGAGCAGCCAAGTGGCTGGCTGAGCAAGCAAATCAATTAGCACGCTTGAAAGGAAGCAAGGTGGATCACCCGGGCTTTCATATCAAAGCCCGGGCAGGTATGTAACATTTCCCTAACGGACATGTACGCGATATGCCTTCCCTGGACTTTCAAAAATTTTGTCTTTAAACCCAATGTGTTGTGTCCTTCTCAAATAGGGCCTACATGCTGAGCTTCTCCCCATTAGATTTTGGTAGCTCCCAAACACCCGCCGATTGCCTGCCTGGGCAGGTGTTTCCAGTTGACTAGCTCAGCAAACAGTTCACATCCTCTCACACCTAAGTCAGGCTGTTGAGCTGCTGTTCTGTTTGCCTATTGTGTAACTAATAATACAGTTGACTCAGCAAGGTAGAACCTCCTTTGTGTTAGTAAATTAACTCTCACAGTTCAATGAGCTTGGTGTATTTGCAGAAGAAATAAACCACTGAGCTCAGTAGCCGTGTTCCCATTTGAGTGAGCGCGGTGGATCAAGACCTACCGCGGTAGATCAAACTCTAATGGGAACGCAGATCAACAACACTCACTCAAGATCAAGATCCACCGATTTTGATCGACCGTTCGGGGTAGATCAGATCGACCGCGCTGGATCAAAGTTTGTAATGGGAACACATCGGTAGATCAAGTGACCCCGGATCTCCGGTTTATTCCTTCCCGGCAGGCCGACTTGTAAACATTGGTGACCTTTTCGCGCTTGCGCAATGTGTTCATATAACATGTTGATCTATCGCGCTCACTCAAATGGGAACGCGGCTCTGGATCAAGTTATTCGACACTGCTTGATGCAGTAAAACCCTGATCCACCGCGCTCACTCAAATGGGAACACGGCTAGTGTGTTCGCACAGGAGGCAAGAGAGATAAAGTTACAGTGAGAGGAGGGCTAGGAGAGCTAAAATTTGCTACCTACATGTAATGGAGAAAAGTTTCTCATGTAGCTCAGGATGTGGAAGCAAGATCACATCCATGAATCTGCAAATCCCCTCCAAGATTCATTCCCTAGTTTTGAAATAGTTTGTCTAAAAACCCAATGTTTGGGTGTCATTCACAAATAGCTGCAGGGTGTGGAAGCAAGAACACATCCATGAATTCGTGAATCCACTCTAAGAATATTGCCACATGTGGACCTGCATTCTACAATTACTTCCTTAGCAAGGGCAGCACCAGTGGGGGGGGCCGGGCCCAAGGCCCCCTTCGGGATGGCCGGCCCCCTGTTGGGGAAATTTTTCAATTTTGTCAGGGAGTTAATTCAAACATGACATAATATATAATCCCAACGATCTTCAGTCGCCCTGACGACCTGCTTGATTTTGCTCAGAGGGCGCAGATTCTTCAATGAAGACCCCAAATTTTCCACCTTTCCTTGCAAGAAACCCAAATCTTTCAAATTTTCTTCAGCAGCCCCAAATTTTCAAATTTTTGCCAAAAAGGCGAATTTTTCTGCGCTCGAAGATTTTGCGTTTGTCCTTCTTTTGGCAACTCAATCATCACCTTCATCAGGGCATCAGGTTGCTGGCCCCGCCCCTGATGGAGACTCGCTTGCCCTCCCCCCCCCCCTGTCGGGCAAATCCAGGGGCCACCCCTGTCCCTTAGGCCTAGGCCTTGGAGGCTCCTAGTCCATGGGGACTGAAAATACCCCAGCTGACAGCCAAAAATCCCTCATCCTACCCTATGCCGGCATAAGCCTAGGCCCTAGGCTGCCTTGTATAGGCCTATGGATTTTGAATATAGGTTCCCCCCCCCCCCCCACCCCCAACAAGTGCAGTAGTGACAACAGTTGTAAGACTGAAAAGCTGAAAAGGCAAACCACAAAAGCATACCCTACATGATTCAAATCAATATAGCCCTAGGCCTAGGGTGGTGTGCTAATCCTAATCCCTTAATCATTGTGCTTGCAATATTGAGAAAGAGAGAGTAATGGCATCCTGGCATGCACAGGTCTTGAAGTACCTCACTTTTATGTTACAAAATTACACAATATGGGCTAGCCTTGGCCGATGGTCCAGAAACAGTACTGCCTATATTCTACAGTACGTTTAACATAACATAACATAACATAACAGGTTAAAGGGCAAAGGAGGGCTAAGGCCCCATTAGATGCCCTGAAGTCCAAACAACCATAACTGAAAACAAAGAACCAACCAATACCAAACGAGCCCAGCACAATTAGATTCTACCGCACTTATGGAAGAACTTGTCAATGTTAACCTTAAAGCAGTGCACAGATGTGGAGTTAACTACCCACTCAGGCAGACTATTCCACTCGTTAACAACTCTATGAGAAAAGCTGAACTTCCTAATGTCGAGCCTTGCAAAATTCTTAACCAGCTTCTTACAATGGCCTCGAACCCGAGAATTACATTGAACCTTTAAATAATTGCAAGAGGACAAAGGATTCCTTTCAAAGAGAAATTTGTACACCTGAAGCATGTCCCCCCTAATCCTTCTCAACTCCAGGGTGGTAAGCCCAAGATGCTTAAGTCTAACATGATAAGGTAGGTGTCTCACCCGCCTCGGGTATAAGGCGAGTGGCTCTCCTCTGAACTTGCTCTAAAAGAAGCTTGTCCTTTTCATAGAAGGGACTCCAAGCCTGGGCTGCATAGTCGAGGTGGGGTCTTACCAACTGCTTATACAGATTTAGTACAATTTCTTTACTAAAACTACTGAAATTCCTCTTGATCAATCCAAGCACCCTATTAGCCCTAGCAGCAGCAGCTACACACTGTCTAGATGGCTTTAACGCCTGTAATAACTACACCCAGATCCCAGACCCAAATCACATCACTCAGCATACTACCATTCATGTTATAATCATAGCTCAAATTTTTAGGACCAAAGTGAAGGACTTTGCACTTATCTGTATTAAAAAAAACATTTGCCAAGTCTGAGAACATGAAGATAACCTATCCATGTCTTTTTGCAGTAATGAGGCATCATCCTTATCACTAACCTTCCTATATAGAGCTTAGTATCATCTGATCATCAGCGAACCTACTAATACTAGATGTGAGAGACCTATCAATATCATTGATGAAAATTAAGAAAAGAAGCGGGCCAAGAACAGAACCCTGTGGAACTCCACTTGTAACTTCTTTCCAAGAAGAGAAATTACCATTAACAACAACTCTCTGAGATCTACCATTGAGCCATGAATTTATCCAGTCAGCACAACTGCCCTTGATGCCTAACCTATGCAGTTTAACCATAAGTCTACCTAATGGAACTTTATCAAAGGCTTTTGAAAAATCAAGGTAAATGACATCAACACTGTGACCACAGTCAAGAGATAAGGAAACATCTTCAAGAAAGCTCAGTAAATTAGTAACACAAGATCTACTCGGTAAAAAACCATGCTGTGACAGATTGAGTAACCCATTATCTAAAAGATATTTAAGCAAACAATCCTTGATTACAGATTCCATAACTTTGCACACAACACTGGTTAAACTGACTGGCCTATAATTGCAAGGCAAGCTCCGATCCCCCTTTTTGAAAATTGGAGTAACATTAGCAATCCGCCAGTCAGCAGGTACAAAGTTTGAATCCAGAAACTTCTGAAAAATAATGCAAAGAGGAAACTGACAAAATCTCGGAGCATTCATGGAGAATGACAGGATGGATCCCATCAGGCCCAGGGGCCTTACTAGCTTTTAAACTCTTCAACTTATTACAAACCACCTCTTCAGAGAAGACAACATCACTAACTAAAGAAGAATTATCAGAATCCCTACAAGTCCCCAAAACAGATGATTCCTTGGTAAAAACAGATACGAAATAATCATTTAACAAATTAGCCATATCCTGATGATCAGTAACTAGTGTGCCTTCATTACCTTGGAGAGGCCCAACACCCTCCTTAACCTTCTGCTTAGACCTGACATAGGCATGAAAAGATTTTGGATTTACCTTAACCTCCTTGGCCAATTGCTTTTCAAACTTAGCTTTAGTGTCAATAACCAAATTTTTAACTAAGAGTTCCTGCTTCTTGTAGACTGCAAAGTCATCAGAATTCTTACTGACCCTATATCGACGCCAGCACTTACGCTTCTTCCTGGCTGCTCTAAGTACCTCTCTAGACATCCAGATTGGCCTATTTTTAACCACAGCTTTCTTGAGTGGGATACACAACTTTGTAGTGTCAGTAACTATATTTCGAAAGACACTCCATGCTTCAGTAGGACCTAAGTGAGACAAACGTGCAACCCAATCTATGGTAAGAAGCTCTTTAGCATGATTAAAGTTAGCCTTGCTGAAATCTAAAACAGTTTTGTCCACTACCTTGAAGTTTGCTGAAACAAAGTAACTCAAAACTTATGAGGTCATGGTCACTAGATCCTATCTTACCACCACTAGCTACATTTCTAACCATGTTTTCGTCAGTACTTAGTACCAAATCCAGACAATTGTCCTCACGAGTGGGAAACAGAACATGCTGGGTAAAGAAACCATCAGACACTGCCTCGAGAAAATCCCTCCCATGTGACCCACTAGTACATGAATGCCAATCAATATCAGGAAAGTTGAAATCCCCAAACACAACTGCCCTTTTCGAAGAAACTATCCTAAAACTTTCGAACAAACTTTGATTATTATCAGCACAAGAATTTGGTGAACGATAAATAATACCAACAACTAAAGGAGTGCAAGACTCATTGCCAAAACTAATTTCACACCACAAGCAGTTAGAAAATCCTGAAGAAAACTTGTTGGTGACATCAGCACAATTTATGCTATCCTTAACATACAGTAAAACCCCTCCACCCCTACCACAGACAGTATCAGCCCTATCCTGCCTGAAAATTTTGTACCCAGGAACCTGAATTTCAGAGTTGCTGATATCACTGTGGAGCCAAGTTTCAGTAACCCCAACTATGTCTGGATTACCTCCATAGAGGAATACCTCCATAGAGCAGGATACATGTACACGAACATATCCTGCTCTATGGTTAACTCCTATAGTTCTCACGTACACTTGCTGACCTGGGCCTAGTAGTAGCCTAGGGGAAGCCCCAAAATACTAACTTAGGTCCTTTATAGTTCAGCAGACTGCGGACTAAGCCTATAGTAACTGTTAATGAATAAGTGAGGCCTAACTTTAGTGCCTTATACATTTAAAAATATGATATACCCGCCAATGGAATGGTCTCAGACTCAGACTCTCGGATACACTGCTGACGGCCACCGGTACGGCCACACAATGATAAACAGACTAGATATTATACCGTCGTGTAAAAGTCAACCTTGGTCGACTTCACAGCGAAGACCATATGGCATACGCTACAAGTAGCGTATAGCCTATATTTGGTACAAAAATACTTGGTAATGGTGCAATAACTACTACAGCCTGCATTCAGTCGAGTCGGAGCATGAAAGAAAATGCCAAATATCCTAAAAAGGTGTAACCCTAACCTGTATTCTATTTTGAAACAACTTTCAAAAATTCATGAAAACGGATTTGCCCAAAACCTCGTGGGAAAAAAATTTAGCGTGCCTCGCCGAGACCTGTGTCAAGAACGTTGTGCATAGGCTACTGTTATCAATACTTCCACTTTCGAAGAACTGTTCAAATAAGTCACAACAAATTGACTAATATTAATACATAGAGCAGGATATAGGAACAACTTGCACAAATTTCAGATCTTGGTAAATCGTGTAGTTTTTTTAGATTCTGGAAAAATGTTGACAAAAATCAACTTAAAAAATATCGTATTTATTTTTTAAGTAATGTGAAGAAATGAATTTTGATGCATGTAAAGCTATTAGCTATAATAATAAATGAATTTCATGTTTCACCATGCGTGTAATTCATTGCTGAAATGTGGAAAGATAGTTTGTGTTGTAAGTGAAGTATATGTTCCTATATCCTGCTCTATGGTACGGGTATATCACGGACTTCAATATATAAGAAGTCCGTGGGGTATATGCTCACAACGTAACTGCACGATACGCAAAATCTGTACATTTGTAGTATACGTACGTACGTACAATATAGATCTAGGCCTATAGCCATAGTAGTATAATCTGTATACGATCGAGTACAATATTACATTTGACCGCATTGGACCGCCTGCATCGAGCTCAAGAGAAACGAGATAATTATGATCATGTAACGGCTGTCTTTTACGTGAAGGTATACTTCAGTGACGAAAGGTTATCTTGAAATGAGATAGATGCAATATTCCATTACATTATCTCTTGTTCTTTGTGCTTTACAATTGAGCACTTGTTCAAAAGATTTCATTGAGCTGTGCAAACTGCGCTAGGCAAGTGAAGTGCCCAGCCACATAACCTAATTGTTAGGCTTAACTAAGTGCTACGTTACACACAGTAGCTTAGGCTAGACTATGTGAATCTAGTCCGCAGTCTGCAGACCAAGTATTTGAACTTCCTATAATTAGTGTTTACACCGGGTACCCGACCGACTATGTTGCAACCTGGTTAGAATTACTCCCAGAGTGGTGCTTTTCTATAGTTTTCTTGTGATCTTGGCGAAATGGCAAGGTTATTGCAACTTAGCCTTCAAAATGTATTTCCCTTCATCACATTCATAATAAAGTTATCAAAATGAAGACATTTTCATGTTTTCGTACATTGCTTTTTGTTTAATTGCACCATACACCAGTCACAAGGCTCCTGATGCATGTTTCTAACCATACACCAAGCCACAACATACTAGGCCTAGCCTAAGCCTACTGTACCTAAGTCTAGCTACATCCTTGATAAATGAACGTTAAAAGAGCTCATAAACGATGTGCATGCTTATCACTTAACTGAAAGTGACATGCTTCCATTGTCTAAAGAAGTAAATTTTGTAATACAGTTATGTCTGTATAAGTTATTCATGTATTCCAATCTTTTGTCTGAAATCAATTGCTAAAATTGCATATTTTTGGTGGAGATAGTTTTTGGGAAACAAAATTCACTCCGTCTGTGGAATTGTAATACATTCTTTCAAGGAGTATGTTGTGTTGTGTGCATAGACAAAAAAGAAAAAGCTATCTTCCATCATCCCACCTCCCCTCCTAAGTCCTAACCTCCTTAAATATTAGAAAGATTCCTGTCTTTAGATTGCTCGTAATTTTTCATCAATTGCAATTCAAACTATTTGAAAACTTTTTTGCTTCCAAAAGACTCCAAACATATGGCAAGAAAGAGCAAAAGTGTTTTCCTCATTTTCTTTGTATACCCTATCTTTAAAATGGAGCTTGCCAAAGTCTCATGCATTGCTTCGGCACAAAATATTGAACGGGGCACCCAGGCAACAAACGAATGGTCACATGTGATATCGAAATGCATGGTGTGTGCTGTATCATACCTACTGTACATTGTTTCTGTTTTAGTGAAATCTCGGCCCAGGAGATGTATCAGAAAGATACTACTCCCATTACCACGAAGGAACAGTGTTCACAGAAGGAAGTAGTGTTCGGCCGATTATGCCTTAATCAGTAATCACCGATTGTTGATTATTCAATTACACAATTGGGCCGATGCCGATTACTGATCACCGATTATTTACATGTATCGGAAGGTCATGTTTTCTCGCTGTCCGTCGCATATTTCTAACTTTGTACACACAACATATTCATAACCATCACACTGGAGTTGAATGATTAAGAACAGTTCCCTATGTTCCACGAATGGAATATTAATTGTTTTTGAAGGATTTCCTCTGGAAACACTGAGATAAAAATCAACCATAAATCAAGGGTGGTGCCAGCAGGGGGGCCGGGGGGGCCATGGCCCCCCTGTCGGGGAAAATTTTCGGTTTCGTCGGGGGGGGGTTATTTATACAATAAAATATGTAGTCCCCGACAACGCCCAGTGGGCCCGACGATTTACTTAATTCTGGTCTAAATTAGGGCAAATTCTTCAATAAAAACCCCAAATTTTCCAATTTTCTTCTTCAAAGCCCCATTTTTTTCAAATTTTCCATGGAAAATGCCGGCTATTTTTTCAAATTTTCTCCAAAAAGAGCCCAAAATTTTCAGCACGCTTCGCGCGCCAAAATTTTCCTTCAAACATCGTTTCGGCACTTTATTTCCTTCGTTGAGATTTTGGGTCGCTGGCCCCCCCTCGTCGGGGAGCTTGGCCCCCCTGTCGGGGAAATCCTGGCACCACCCCTGCCATAAATACATGCTTTCATACGATGTCACAGGCTTAACGTTAGCCAAAGAGTCTGTCAGCTTACATAGGCCTCTGCCTACAGTAGTTCTATCCACCGATCATGTCGGAAGATTCCATGTAAAGGTCTGTACTGGACTGTAGTAGTGCTATATAGTAGCCTATCTACTCCAGTTTTAGGCAAAAATATCTAACTACCTTGGCAGTTTGGGGCCACTAAACATTCAACTCAATTTACTTGATTTACTCATCTCATGGTTCCTTAATGATATCGATATATTTTTGTAAAGCATCTTGCCCAACACTTACAGTACGTCTTATGTAAAAGACTCTCCAAATAAAGGTAAAACTAATTCCTGATTAAGTCCCGTAATGGAAAAACTGTTGCCGTTCCTGCGTGAATTTAACACGAGCCCGTTTCCCTTCGTTCATCAGTTAGGAGCACGGAGTTGTTCATGACCAGCGTGCTACGTAACAAGTGCAGGCAATGCACTTAGCCGTGCATTATGTATTACACACTGTACTGGTGCACTTTCGTAGGTGAACTTCAACTTAGCAAGAACTGTACGGCAATTATGTGTGCGCATGTGCATGTCATAGGTAATTAAAAACTTAACGAAAAGAATGTGGAAAGTGGCGTAATTTATGCAGCATAATGAGCCTTGGGTTTCCAAAAATGCTACAGTACGTGCACCAAATGTGTACAGATGATGTGGTTAGCATTGAAACTTGAAAAAAAAGTAGCACAAAGTCATTTCTTCCTGTAGTACAATTTGTATGCAGATATGTGGCATGGTCCATGGCATGCACACCTTCTAGGTAATACTGTGTGCTCTTTTATGCACCTGAACTGTGCTGCACTAGAGTTACGGCAACAATTACGATGATCGCTGTCATTTGGAGAACTTAAAATGTTGCAAGTTTTGTGAGTATCACTGCTGATATTTTGGGCAGGATCTTAAAGGAATGCGTGTTTTGGTGAATTATAAAGATTTTTGCAGAAACTTTGAAGTGTATTTTAGCCCTGTTTCCAATTTTCAAATAATCGGTGGTGATAATCGGTTGAATGACAAAATTTTACCGATGCCGATTATTTAATGATTGTGTGATAATCACCCCGATGCTGATTATCTAACAGATGATCAGTCAAACACTAGTAGGAAGAGGATTTTTGAGAAGAGTAACAGGAAAGCAGTTTACAAGAAATTTGCACACATGGGTTGAGGTATTTATAGTGCAGAAGTTGCAGTGACAAACTTATGTTAAATTTTTTCAAGATGCACATGTTGTGGCACATTGGACACAAAGCTGCAGTAGGTAATGGTAGGACTTGTTTAAGTGTGTCTGACTGCAGATCACATTAATTGCGTTAAAGTATGAGGTTAAATTAAATATTCTTGCCTGATTTTCAAACTCAAGATAGTAAGAACCAATGGCACTAGTGAAGTAAATTTAGTAAAGCATTGTGATATATAGTTTGTTTATTTGGTTCATCTGGTTAAAGGAGAGAAGAGGGGCTGATGAGTCTAGTCACAAATTGTATATGTGTATACAATGCACTAAAGTCAGAAGTTGCAAGGTTATGGCCGGGTTCCCGGGTACCACCACTCCAAAACTTGCAAAATTTCAAGGGCACACATACATTAAAAAGCACATATATTAAAACTCCAGATTTCTAGCTCAGAAGTTCAGAGGTTTTGTACATGTTAGCAACTTATCCATGAGCGCTGCAGTTCATAGGAGCTCTTTTCAGGGCTCAAAAAATAGGGTGCCTGAGTGCCCAAGAGCACCTTGTCTGATGACTTGGGCAACAAAAATTGATAAATTGCACATCAGAACATGCCCAACTGGGCACCATAACTCACGGTCTAAACCATGGCCTGGAACTGGAACTGCCTGTCACTCAGTATTACTTTGAAACATGAGACTAGGCTAGGCTCAGTATAACTTGATACGTAAACTTGTTAGGATAGCTTAGCAGCCAAAGCAAGCAATTGTGAAGAAAAAAGTATCGTACAGGAAAAGTGCACGGGAAAAGTTTTTGATATGTTATACAGAGCTTAGAGTATTTTACACATGCATTGAAACTTTTTTATGAAGTGAATTTTATTTAGATAATTTTTTATGGCATCAGTTTTACGTTTGAGTTGGCTACCCAGAGACCGAAACACCTACACAGTCATGTGTACTAGTACAGTATCTTGGATTGAAATTTTGAAGGACTCAGAGAGATCGTAGGCCCAGATTTAGGACAACATTCTTAAGGTTCAAAAAGCTTAAAAAGTGCTTATTATCATTAATTTTACAAGTTACTAAATGACTATGGCTATCCTTGATCTGTTTTGTTTGTATCAGGTTTATGGGGTGAACTGCAGGCACATGGTGAGCTCGATTCTGCAGGTGGGCAGTTTCTGAAATTGGTTGTAGCTATACAGTAGCAGGCAGGGTTTTGATTCAAAGTTGGTGACTGCAAGTCAAAATGTACAGTAGTTTTAAGTGGATGGGGTAATTTTGGCAGAGGAAAATCAGGGTTGTTTGATTTGAAGCTGATTAAAATCAGTGATTTAAATCACAATTTAAATCAAATGATTTTTGGTTTCGATGATAAGAGAAACCTATGCATTCATGATGGCGTGTGTGTATGTGTGTATGTGCGTGTGTGGGTGTGTGTGTGTGTGTGTATGTTTCTGACACTGCTCGTTAACACGATATCTCCATAAAGGAAACTCTGACAGTTCTCAAACTTGGTACATAGATGCCCCATATTGAGAAGAAGAACCCTATTGTTTTTGGTGGGGGTCAAAGGTCACCTGGGGTCACCGGGGGTCAAACTCTGAAAACCTTGTTAACACAATATCTTGAGGTAGGAAGCTTGGATGAATTTCATATTTTGTATGTAGATGCGTTATGGTATGAGGAAGAACCCTATCATTTTTGGTGGAGGTGAAAGGTCATCTGGGGTCACCGGGGGTCAAATCCTGAAAACTTCGTTAACACAATATCTCAAGAAGGGAAACTGTGACAGTTCTCAAACTTGGTACATAGATGCCCCATATTAAGAGGAAGAACCCTATTGTTTTTGGTGGGGGTCAAAGGTCACCGGGGGTCAAACTTTGAAAACCTTGTTAACACAATATCCTGAGGTAGGAAGCTTGGATGAATTTCATACTTTGTATGTAGATGCATTATGGTATGAGGAAGAACGCCATTATTTTTGGTGGAGGTGAAAGGTCATCTGGGGTCACTGGGGGTCAAACCCTGAAAACTTCGTTAACACGATATCTCAAGAAGGGAAACTGTGACAGTTCTCAAACTTTTTACATAGATGCCCCATACTAAGAGGAAGAACCCTATTGTTTTTGGTGGGGATCGAAGGTCACCTGGGGTCACCGGGGGTCAAACTTTGAAAACCTTGTTAACACAATATCTTGACGCAGGAAGCCTAGATGAATTTCATACTTTGTTTATAGATGCGTTATGGTAAGAGGAAGAACGGTATCATTTTTGATGGAGGTGAAAGGTCATCTGGGGTCACCGGGGGTGAAACCCTGAAAATCTTGTTAACACAGTAACTTGAGTTACAAAGCTTGGATGAATTTCATACTTTGTATGTAGATGCCTTATAGGTAGAGAAAGAACCCTATTATTTTTGGTGGGGTTCAAAGGTCATCTGGGGTCACCGGGGGTGAAGTTAGTTAGTTAGTTAGTTAGTTAGTTAGTTAGATGAGGTTTAACGGCCCAGTTTCCAACCAATTGGTTCAAGTCGAGCCAGCCACGGCCTTTTTTCCAGTTATGGCTCACTGGCTTGTTTTCCCTTACTCCATTGCTTATGCGGAGCATCACGCACAACGGCAGAAGGTTCCATTTTTAAAGTCTTTGGTATGACTCGACCTGGGAATGGAACCCGGGCCTCCCGCGTGAGAGGCGGATGCTCTACCGCTAGACCAAACACGCGGTCCTGTCACCGGGGGTGAAACCCTGAAAACCTGGTTAACACTATATCTCAAACTAGGAAGCTTGAATAAGTTTCATACTTTGTATGTAGATGCGTTATAGTAAGAGGAAGAATCCTATCATTTTTGGTGGAGGTCAAAGTTCATTTGGGGTCACTGGGGATTAAACTCTGAAAATCTTGTTAACACAATATCTCCAGGTAGGAAGCTTTGATAGATTCCATACTTAGTATGTAGATGCGTTATAGTGAGAAGATGAATCCTATTGTTTTTGGTGGAGGTCAGAGGTCATCTGGGGTCACCAGAGATCAATGTCTGAAAACCTTTTCAAGATGATATCTCCAGGTAGGAAGCTTGAATAGACTTCATACATGGTCAATTGATGTGTTATAGTGAGAAGATGTACCCCATTGTTTTTGGTGGAGTTCAAAGGTCATCTAGGGTCACCAGGGGTCAAACACTTAAAACCTTGTTAACACAATATCTCAAGGGAGAAACCTTGGATAGATTTTATACTTAGTATGTGGATGTGTTATGGTGAAAAGATGGACCCTATTGTTTTTGGTGGAGGTCAAAGGTCATTTGGGGTCACCAGAGGTAAAAAAAGCAAAATTTCCCAAGAATTCCCAAGATCATCATCTGGGGTCACCAGAGGTCAAAACGCAAATTTCCCAACAATTCCCAAGACTAAATAGGAATACAAAACTGTATTTTTCCAACAAGATAGCATTTGACCATTGACTGAAAGATATGGGAAATCATGGCTTTATTTGGAATAGAACATACAGTATATCATCGAAACCTCAATGCATTTTTGCATTCTGGTTTGAAAAAAATCACTGATTTAAATCACTTTTTTGAGAAAATCCATTATGTTGCTTGAAGAAGTTTATTTAAGGGAAAGTAATCATTGGGTATAACTTGTATTGTCTACAAAACCAATGTAGGATTGTTTTAAACATATAGGCCTAGGTACATTATTAGGCCTAACATAGGTTTCATGACAAATTCCAAAATATCCATAACAGAATGGATACATGTATAGTACAACTTATCAAGGTGTTCTTTCCTCATTTTGAAATTCAAGTACTTTAATATAAACTTATCACCAAAATTTGGAATTGATTGATTCTTCATTCATTCTATTTTACAACTGAACCCTTTCAGATGATACTACATGTGAAAATGGTTCCTGAATAAATGGTACAGTATGCAGTATAATTCTGTGCAGGCTTGTACAATGTAGGCTTTATCTGTGACTCAAATTGTCCACAAGAAACAATTCAGTGATATGAGTTCCACTTGAGACTAAAATTCACTAAACCTTTCAATCCCTGGCACTGAATTCAGTGCAGTCATTGATAGTCATGAATCAACCAACTTAAGAGGTGTTTGGTACTGGCACAACTCAGTGGTGATGGATGGGTGGTGACCAGTTCTTTCATTCTTTGGGGACCGGGAGGTGAATGAGGCTCAGTGTTGACTTGCGTCCATCAGATGAGGACAAAAAGGGTAATTCTAGATCAAGTTAGGATTATAGATAGCATTCCTGCCTTGTACTTAGTCTCTGAGCAATGTTTCAAAAGAGAGGCCACTGCTGTCCATCCACGATCATGGGACCTCAGTCCTTCAAAAAGCCTAAGTGACTCTTTGGGTCCATGTAGGCCTTGTTCCAAGGTATGGTGTAATGACAGATATGTTCCATAGTTTTTTGTCGGTTTCAGTTTTTATTCCACAACAGTGAAAATATCAATGAAAACTAAAAAGCAAATAGAACTTGACATTGTCCTGCTGTGTGTAGTGCAATGACTGACTTACTAAACTAATGGTTACTATTAAACCTGTGCAATCAACAGAAGCCCAATGGACCATCAGGGTCCAGCCCAAGGTGTCTAAGACACTTCAATTCATAAGTCAAGTGCTACCCCCAAACAAACAACATAGACAGAATACAATAGTGTAGTCCTCATTTATCACTAGTTGAATGGGCACAGTTACCACTCAGTTCCAGAATGTATTTCCTGTGTATCTTGATGGATAAACTGTGAAGCTTTTAAAGGAGTGCACTGCTGCTTGCACTGTAAACAAGTGCCTCAAATGAAGACCTGGAATTGATGTTGATGGTTGTAGGCCTGTTTGGCACCTGTGGTAGGCTATTTGTGTTTAGTGGAAAAGACTGAGGCTCCAGTCCCAGGTTAATTAACCTGAAAAGTATTTTGAATATAATATAGGGGTGGGTATGGGTGACTAACTGTTAGATGTGATAATTCTAGCAACTATGGGGCTGTTAAACTGAAATGTCATTTTACAAAAATCAAAAAATGTGATTTAAATAAAAAAAAAATCTGATTTAAATCAAAAAATTCTGATTTAAATAAAAAAAATCCAATTTTTTTTATTTAAAAAAAAAAAATCAAAAAAATCAACAACCCTGAGGAAAATAGACCATGTACAATTCACCAGGAAATGGTGAGTTGGGGATGGGGCATAGGCCTACATATATGTATTCATCAATTCCAGTTTAATAGTAAATTTGTATCCTAGAGACAGATAAACTGTTTTTGCTAACATTCAAAATGGTCGGAATCCCAGTGATACATAGGTACTTCCGTACGTAAGGGTACACAAAACGTATAGAACAACAAGGAAACATTAAATGATGAAAAAGCATGTTTCTTTAAGATTTTGTATTTCCTTAATTTGAGCAACAATCAAACTCTAACGGGCAACCAAAAAATCACTTATTTCAGAAGATAGGTTGCCCAAAAGGGCAACAAGGCTGCAGAAAATTTTTCAAGCCCTGCTTTTACACACCATATAGGTAAAATCCCCTCACTCCACCCTTACTCTGGTGCTTCGTACACCCTCAGCCAACATTTGTATTCTATCTTTACATGTTATTGGGTGCAGTATCATGGCAGATGTTTTCATCTGTGAACCCCAAACACGGAACCTTTGAAAGGCTTAACTTTGACACCGCTACCGGAAGTGGAAAGATGGTATATAATTTTTTTATAACAAAATGAAATTAAGCGTATTGAAACATGGCTGCAAATATTGTGAAACCATCATTTTACAGCACATCAAACTGTTGTAATAGTTCAGAATTATCCGCACATTGCCATGAATGTTACGAATTTACGACACTGGCACTATGCATTTATATCAAGTGGGCAATACTGACTGTGCAGAATGGCAGGGCGGGCATTAACAGCAAACGTGGTTGGCAGCGAGCTACTACAGTATGACAGTATACAGTGCAGAAAACATTCCTTTGTTCATGTAGCGTAGTACGTACTGGACTTTTTGTAATGGCTATGAGTTTTGTAGCGAGGGTATGTAGCAGTGACCAAACCCAAGTTATGCCACAAGTAATGATTGGAAATAGTTGAGTTGACAATGTTTGGTTGTCTTTTGGTTTATCATATGGTCTGCCTAAGATGGGACTAGAATTGCATACCTACGGTACGTATTATTACTGTACTACAGCTGTAAAAGCCTGGCCGATATACTGCTTTTGCACAGAGTGCAGTGTTGTAAAAATCCAAGAACGTGAAAGTTTCTGTTGTATGAACGTAACTAAATGCCTATGCACAAAGCATTGTACAGTATGATACAATTGGTGTATACGATAAACAGAAACATACATCTGTAAGCAGGCGGAATTGCTTTCATTCCATACTACACGGTATCTGTAAGGAGATTATATGTGGTACGATGGTAGTTTTCTGCAAAAAGCTGCATGCAGGTCAAAACATTTCGTCCAATATTCACAGGTTGGCTAGCAACTGATATTTTCGTGATTTGACAATAAAGAATGGAGTTTATAGCTGGTCTATTTAACTTGGGACTAGGTTGAAAATTTCCAGCTGCAACATGATTTTCATGGATGCAGAGTGTCTTTTTGCAGGTGTGTCAGGTACCTGACAGGTGATGTCTTCCAGGTACCCAGGTACGAATTTCCTACCTGGTGAAACCACTACTTCCTATAGACCTTATGCCAAGTAGGAGATTGTGAAACATCACAGGAAGGAAAGTTCCTATCCAGCGTTGTGACGAACAGCCATTTACATGGTGGCAATCTACTTCAGTCATCTGTTCACGGAATAATCCATCCCAGAATGCAGTTTTGAAGCACCCTCTTTTAATTTGGCATAAGGTCTATACATATTAAATGCTTTTGTTTCCTGTAGAATCATATGTGTGTAGTTTAGACATGAAGGTCAGGAAGCCACTTTTCTCATTGAGAACCATAAACCAGATTGATCATGGATGAACATGGGCGAGATTCACCTTACCTTGTGACTAGTGCTCAGAGGGTAACAAGGCAGGGTCATACTAATTAATCCCAATCCTGCTCCAGGGACCACCATTTAATGCCCCCATTCTAAGGACTAGGGTGTATCCCCATTCTTTAGCCACTTTCCCAAAGGCAGGGAGAGGTGGAGGACACTTGCTCTGCACCACTGCTTGACAGTTGAATTGGACTTCTTGAGACAGCCAGCCAGATACCCAATTTATAATTCACCAATTTAAACCCCATCAGCATCACCCCAAAAAAGCAAAATTCAATCCCCAGAAAATTTCTACTAGGATTTGATCTGGGGACCTCAAGTATATGAGGTAGTACACTCAAACCAACAAGCCAACTCCACCCTTAAAGTTATGATGTTTACATCAAATTGAAAGAAATACTTTTTTTCTTGTGCAAAAGTAATGCAATCAACACTAATGACCTGTACTCTATTTGTAATACCTTCGGTTGACATTAAACAGCTGCATTTATTTTGGTGGTGCATGGAGTATTTGATATTTAAACTGTTTCTTTTTTGTAAGTTTAACCCTTGTGTAATTTTATTTGGCACATTGTTAAGTCATTGTGTGTATGGTCATTTCTTTGGTCTGTTTGATTTGGTGTTACCCTTTATCTATAAACTATACTACATATTTATGCATTTAAATGTTTTTACCAGGCCTTGGTATCCTCATTGCTCTAATTTTATTCTGAGTTAACTTTTTAAGTATGTACATATAGTTGCACATGTCCCTCTCCGTCAGTCATCTTTTTTATTTTATATGTCATGTATCTTAAATTTTCTACCAAATCATTTTTTGTGTGTTTATATTGCAAAGCACAAGAGCTATTCTGTGAATCCAAGTTACTTAAAAATTTGCATAATTTCCTGACTCTTGACAGTTGGTTGCCCCCTTTGTCCTAAAGAGTCTGTTGTAACAATGAATGAGTCTCCAACAGCCCAGTCCACCAATAATACATTGCTGGCACCTTCAGGACCTCCATCTCAGGCCTCAAGAAAGACCCTTCAAGAAACTATTCATGATATTGAAACACAGATAAGTGTAAGGTTTCAAAATTTTTGCACTTTCATCTGACTCACAAATTCATTTTCTTAAAACATTTGCAAGGCTTCATCTTTGGAACTGATCATTTCACTTGACTATTACTAATTCAAAGCATTCCATCAAGACTGTTTACTTTACTTCATCATTTTCTTCAATTCAACTTGAAGTTACTCTTTTGTCTTTAATACATCTTTCAAACTAACATATTAAACTAAAAATCAAATTCTCAGTTTTCCTGAATTTTATTGGCAAATTCTCAGAAAACATTGTTCAATATTTAATATTTTGATCTTGAAAATAGTAATGTTAGCAGGCATAAAATTAAAGAAACCTAATGACTGCGTTAGTTTACCATAATCTGATATAAGTGATGACCATCGTTGGCAGTTGCAATAACAGGTCAGTACGGGATTTAGTTACATAAAGTGTTGAGTACTGTAACTCTGTGTAAGGGAAATGGGATGGATAATAAAAAATATACATGAGTTTCTCCTAAACAATTGGGTGTCTGAAAAGTTAAATATTCTGAGAAAAGAGTATTTTTAATAACAAGATTAGAGATATGAGTACTGACAAATCCTACAGTACTGTACAACATAACATCAGTGTCTGAGGAAGAAATCCACTCCCAGGTGGTAGTCATGAAAATGATGAAATCTTGTAGGAACATCAAAGATTTCAAGTAAATATGCACCATTAGCTTCATGCAACAAACAGTTAGCATAACTTTCACACTTGGCAAGACATTTGAAATTTATGTATCATATTGTAATGAATTACAATTTTATTGCAATCTACAAAGGATTACAAACATCAGGAAGTCTTGTCAATTTAAATAAAAGAATTTGTTGTGTAAAGAGTTAAAGTTTCAATATTTTATAAAATAAAAACTTAGCATCTGAATTTTATGAGTATTGCTTTGGACCTTTCAAAAATGGAATACTGATGACCAGTTTTATTGGTATGCTTCATAAGTTCATAGTTCATGCAATTTCAAATTAACTATTTAATGTATATTCATCAATGTCCCCCAAAAATCACACTACTAGAAAGTTCTGGTAGGTCTCAGAAAGGTATGGTGGTTTGTGTGTTACTGTACTGTGTGTGTGTAATTTTTTTCCTTTGTAATTTTATTTCCATTTTGAAAGCATTTTCTTACTTGCTTGCACCCAAATTCTTCAGAAAGTGAAAAAAATCCTTTCTCGCATTCTGCTTATGTCATCGAGAACTGCAATTTTTATCATGCTTAAACTTCTTGGGATAGATTTGAAGAGTTTACAGTATACCACTGGCTTGTCAAGTGTCCATGACAATCTCGTGACTTAAACTAGAATGGTATCAGAGATTAAAATGGGCAATGGAAAGGACAAAGTAAAATGTCTGTTGGGTAGCAGGAATTTGAAAGGACACTAAAAGTCAGTCAGAATCAAAAGTTAAAGAAGGGAAAAAATAGTCGTACCAAATAGAAATTACACTGGATGTGCTAAGTTGTTATGGCCTTCAATGTAGGTAATTTTTAAAGGGCAACCATGCAGAATGAAGGGGCCCAAAGGGCTATGGCATTTGGTACCTGTGGTTATGTCAGGCTCTGTATGATGTGGTGACAAGTATTTCTGGACCAGACACTAGGGCTGCCACTTTAAATACATACTTTTGGACCAACTGTTGATTTGCTACACTTGTTTTGTTACAATGAAGATTTTCACAGCTATTAAGGAGGCTTTTCATGCCAAAATGGCTATTGTAACATCAAACTAAGGCCATATTTGCAATATTTGGTCATAATTATGGCCTCATGGCAGCCCTGTTAGGCACAATAAAAACTAGTCATGGAAACATGTCAAATGTTTTTGGGGTGTCAAATCATCCTTTGGTGGATTTTAAGCTTCCAGTATGTTTTGTGTTTTGCCATTCATTTTGTCTACGGTGCATGCTGCTTTTGTTTGTATAAATCATGCATTTAGTGTGAAAAGAGCAATGTTGTAATGAATCATGACTCGAGTCACTAATTTTCAAAAGGTAGATGACTCGAGCAATTGTATCATAATTTTCCTCATAGAAATAATACATGACTTGAGTCACTGACTCGACTCATGTCACATTGAAAGTAGTAAATGACTCACCTTGACTGCAAAATTGAGTGACTTGTTACAACACTGAAAAAGAGTATGGACTGGTTTGGTGGTGGAGGATAAAGAACATCTTTATTATTGGTATAATCCCTTCAAAGAAATTAGGAATTACACTTGTTTCTAATGGTTCATAACTTATTCTAAATGATAGGTTATTTGAATTTATTGAGTCTCATTTGTTCTGCCAGGGATGAGTAAAGACAAACAGTTGGAGGTCACATTGGCCATGTTAAAGTGAGAATTACAAGCCTCTCATAATGGGTTTAATTGATCCCCAGCTCCCCCCCCCCCCCCCTTTACATGTGGTAGGATATGCCTTAACTGCAAAGGTTATTCCTTAGCTATGAATTATGAGGGATAATGTATAATGCCTTGGTTTGTCTGTATAGGTGCAATAACTGGTCTATGGTATAATGGCTGATATGCTAAAATGAGATGAGATGAGAAAGTTATTTTTTTAAATTATTCAAACTCAATTTTCAGTAACATTTATGAGTAATCCATTTTAGGAGCCTTTGTTATGTTATAGTTCTAGTGTCTCAGTCATTCCCCAAGGCACTAAATCATAAGATTAAGATTTCTTTAATGTAACCTAGCTTTACAAAAAGTATGAAATGAGCTAAAAATTGAACAAAGTTAAGTTTTAACTGTTTATCGTTTAGTTCAAATATTCAAAAACAACATAATAAGAAACAAACTGAAAGCACAAAATTAAAAAATCCCATTATTGCTTGCTGTTTGCATAATCCTGTTAATCTTTTCAGTTTATCAGTAGAGGTGAATTCAGTCAAGTATTTGGCAAATGTTGAAAATTAAATGGTTCCAAGTTACAGGAAACAAGGGAAGTCTTGAACGGGACAGCTTAAGGGACTAATGTTGAGTTGCAAGGCTTGAACTGTAACCAAACAGAGTAATGTCACATGACTTCCAACTGGCAAGTGATAATAGATCAATTAAATTGTATATTTTTCAGGAGTGTACATATTGATTTCATGGGATAAAGTACATCTGTTTATCCAATCCAACTGTAAGAGTGAGTGTTGTTTGTCATGTATCAATAAAACATGACTTTTATATCTTTCAGAGGTTTGAAGAACTTGAGAAAAATGCGTCTCTAAATACCAGGCAAGAACAGGATTTAAACAAACTCAGAGAACTTTTAAATAAAGCTCTCACTGAACAAGAAAGAGTAAGTCATCATTGCAGAGATAGCCCCAAGATATTTTTAGCCCTTAGACAAGCATAAGTTTTGAATTTAAGTAGAAGTATTTGAGTCTCTGTAACAAAATTTCTTGAAGATCAACAGTTTTTCAAGTTGAAGCCAGTGTTTAAGTCTTTGGACAGCAAATGTCATGTAAATATCATATTACTGCCTATGTGGTGTTAACAGCAGTAAAAAATGTGAAGTAGGGTATTCCCCATCTAATTTGGACAATTTCTGTTTTATACTAATATCATGAATAAATATTAGCTAAGTGTGTAAATTTGTGATGTGGAAGGAGTGACTCACAAAATATTCCTTTAAGTATTCCTTACATTTCAAGAACCAGTAATTTCAATATGCCATGTACTGCAAACTAGCTGGCAAGTGGTTAGATGCAAGATGAGCAGAGAAATTTTATCACTGTGCACCACTTGACATCATTGTAATTTGGTATAGTTAATGAGTCAACTGTCAAACTTTGAAGAGGTATATTATGAGAGGACTAGACAGAAGTGTAGCCAGACACTTGGGGTTGGAGGAAAGGTGCTCATGTGGGGCATGGCTACATATTGTGGGGGCTTGATTAGCAGACTTGAAAATGGTAATTTTGAACAACAGTTTGTAAATATGACTATCTGTGGGGGTGGGCAACAGAATGGCTAGGCTTCAGAGGGAAAATATCCCTTGCTGCTGTTTGGCTAACTTCATATGGTGGAGGATATTTAAGTAATTCCAATGGCGTTTTAAGTAGCCATTTTGAGATATGTTATTGTTAAGTGAAAGGGCTCTGGGTTGATTGTCCTCTTACCTTTAGAAAAGATTGGCTTTGGGTTACACTGTATACAATGAGCTATGAAATTAAGGAAAGTTTTCATAATACTGCAAAGAAGGAATGGTTCCACTAAGTATGTGTATATTCTTCAAAGGTGAAAAGTGAGAAGTTGAGGCAGCAAGAAGTCCAGTTGCAACTAGCTAAAGGTCAAGGTCAGCCAGTATTACCTAACAGAGGGGGAAGGTCAGGCGCTACAATGAGTGATTCTTCTGCCAGGTACAGCTCAGATAATACACAGGTTAGTACCAAAAAGCTTGTCTGATTACCCCGGGAATAAAGGTAGATCAAGTTCACTGATAACCTACCCCTATCAGACCTCCCTCACCCCTTCTTTCCAGTACTCTTTCATTGACTGTTAGAGAAATATTTTGCTCTCACTGTGAGTATAATTAAAGTATACCTAAAGTCTAAAATTTCAAAAATATAAAAAAAGCTTGAAAAATGCATCCAGATGGTCCAGCTCCCATCTTCACAGGATATTCCTTAACCGAGGTATAAAACGTTGAAGCTTATTTACTCAGTTAAAATGGTAGATTGTGCAATAATTTCTGATGTCATTCTTGTACTACTCAAATTACAGTCCTTGTTTTTCTTTGTTCTTTTGAAAGCCACTGCACCTTGTGTCAAAATGTAATCACTGTCTTTCTTTTGTAGGGTGATTTGCTATATAAGCCCTCCCCCAACAACATGCTATGCAAGGCAATAGTAAATGTTTCAAGGTCATGTAAACATCTTAATTTTAAAAGAAAACAAAAACAGGTAATGTGAGTTGTACAAGAATGGCATTACAAATTATTGTGCAGTCGACTATTTCAAATTAAGTGAATAAACTTGAACATTTTATATCGTTGCAATGGAGTAAGCTGTGAAAACGGGAGTTAGATGAATGGAATTCATTTTCTAAACTCTAAAATTTATGTTCTTGTAATTCTAGACTTTAGGTCCTCTTTAAGATTTGGTAGGTTGTTACTAACCTGAACCCTCCAAACTCTAGTTTGATCAAAGAGTTTTGTGGTGAATAAAGTTTAGATGGGTCAGTTATAGTTTGATGTACTTCTTCTGGCTAATCTTTTTGCTTTATGTGCGAAGTGCCTTTGACGGTAGAAGATCTAACTTAAATAGAATTCAAGGTAGTGTGCATCAGGAACTACTGTTAAACTGATTAAATTGTGATTTGTTGTTATCAGTATATTTTGTTTTCAATTTGTTAGGTGCTAAGCAAGAAAAAGATCCAAGATTTGGTTAAGGAGATTGATCCTAACACTCAATTAGATGAAGATGTTGAAGAGGTAAGCATTTAGTCAGCCTCATTTTTGTTATCACAATGTGTAATTCAGAAGTGGTCTCAGAAAAAAGTTGTATTTTAACAGAGAAATGCAGGAAACAAAATCTTGTCAGAGAAAAGTTGGGTAATTGCGGTTGATTTCCAGGCAGCTTTGGTGGAAATATTGCAAAAAAAAAGTCAAAGTTCTTGAGGGTAACTAATAATGCCATCGACACTACTGTGCTGTTTAACACTGGGTAGGATAAATGTGCTACCAGAAAAAGCCTTTCTGTGATGAGTGATAAGTCCCATATTAAAGTATCAACCAAAGATTACCTCTGCTGACCAAATATGTGGGATAAAGAAAGATATCCTGTTCCTATCAAGACAATTATTTGGGGGGTAGGGGTTTAAGGGGGTTCATTTTTCCCCTTTCCTCCCCCCCCCCACATACTCCCTCATGGTAACTCTTCTTCACTAAGGAATCACAAAACTGATGTTTACTTCTGTGTCAAAACAGTATTGAGGAGGCTTTTCCAAGATTGAACATGTGTTCTAGACATATAACTTGTAAGTCACAATAATGGCTGTCTTGCTGTAACAAGTATTTTTGGGAAGTGAGCTGATGAAACTTCAATCCTACCAATATTCAAAACATCAGTGTACATGCTTACCAGCATTAGTTACCATACCCCTTTCCCTATTCTGAATTCCATTCACACTATGTGAAACACTATTCTGTTTGGCACCTATAGCTCTGGCTGTGACATTCACAATTCTCACTGAAAAAAATCTGCCGTGTAGATTGTAATTTAAAGTTCACTCGAAATATCTCAGCCATACTGGTGCTACAGTATGGCCCAGTGGCAAAAGGTGCTAGCGTTTGATACAGTGAGGGGCTTTTGTGAGGTTCAGGCTTTGATATTTGGCCAGGCCATAGTAGGTTTGGTTTTTCATACAAGAGCAATTGCAGTTTTCCCATTTGAAGTGACTTATGTTTAAACAATTGCAAGTTTGAGTTTTACTGTTCAGGGATGTCAGTTTTCTGCAAATTTCCGGAAATCGGAAGACTTGAGCAAGATTCTCTTTAAATCCAGTTTGGATTGTGGTTTGCAAACTTATGGTTTTCCTACAGAAGTGGAAATTTCGGCTGCATGAACATACATGGAAAAACAGAAATTGATGGCAACATTTTGCATTTAAGCCCCTTCTGACATCAAAAGTTTCCAAAGGGGAGTAGGACACCCCATCCCCTTATAACCCTTCCAGTTTACCCCTTTCCAGGCCAACCATTCCTGAACTTTTGAAGTGGAAATGACCAAACGTTTTAGTCATAAGCTCTCACAGGTTTATTCCTTATTCATGATTGCTTTGTTCCAAAAATACTTCTCTCATACTGTGAATTATTATTCCTCTCATTAAATCCTTCATGGAGTTTTTCTTGGCCATGTTCAATCCAATAGATGCTGTTGCAAATAGCTGATGACTTCATAGAGAATATAGTTACTGCTGGGTGCCAGCTAGCAAAGCATCGGAAGTCAAGTACCTTGGAAGTCAAAGATGTGCTGCTTCATTTAGGTAAGGAACTATTTCGTTATTCCAATGTTATCCTTGATCTACCCTTACAGAAGAAGTCACTCTAACATTTTGTCCAAGTGTGTGTTTGTTTGTCTTTCCATGACTGTATGTTTATTCTAACCTAGTCAACATAACAGTATTTGGAGCCTTTTTCATGGATAAATTATATGCATTTAACACTTGTGTGTTTTGTGTTATACTCCCTCAATCAGTTCCAACAGTTTGCTATGATTTCCTAAGGTATAGCATGTTATGATCAGTAATTAGTTACAATGCAAAGTGATCATTTCAACATCAAATTGTTTGAAGGACAAAGGGGAGGAGACAGAGCAGATAATATGCCTTTTTTGCACAAGATGATCAAGGAACCCAATATAGTATAGAAAAAAAAACCTATGGTGACTGTCTTTGGTGGAGCCCAGATGAAAGTTGAATAGGATAACAAATCTAACCATTGCAACTGCCCTATGTTGAAATTCCTGATTCAGCTGCATTAGCTGCTATCTCATGTGGTGCATTACTGCTCCAGCTGACAGATTATGTCTCACAGAGGGGACCTCTTTGTTCTAATTTGGGGACACAGGATTAGCTTGAAACAAATGTTTACAGGTTATACTGATACACAGATTCCCATAGTGACAAATATGGGTAATACTTTCAGTCATTGCATGAAGGATTGCCGGTTTCATGCATCCACTGAAAGGAACATGAAATGTTACATTATATTCTGTTATTTCAACTTTAACTGGTTACATCATTTTTACAGAAAACGTAACTCATTACATAATGGTATTACTTGTAAGTTGTTGCTCAACAACCCTGATGAACAGTATTTACCAATGAAAACACCCTTCCACTGTGCTTCAATTGTCCAAGTGATCAATTATCTCATGAATGTAACAGAATTGTGAAAATCTTGAGTAGTGGGGTCCTGCTGTTATACATTCATCGTGGTTAACTTCCCATTGTCTACAATGAAGTTAGCTGTTGATTAGATCGGAGAGGTCCTTCTGTTCCTGAATACCATCTCAAATATTTATCTTGGAGCTGTTTTTTATGAAAAATAATATGTGCTTTAAATTTCTTACCAGTACAAAAATCTTACCAGTTGAACAGATTTTCGAAGTGACATGTGCACAATTGATGCAATATTTACCTGCATAAAATGAATATGCCAACAATAGTATTGAATCAGGTTTATGTTTGCCTGTTTTACTCTTCTTTATTCAGACAAGTTTTTTTTTTCTTTACTATACTTCTTTATTCTTACAGAAAGAAATTGGAACATGTGGATTCCAGGGTATTCTTCCGAGGAGAGCAGACAGCATAAGCGGCCTGCTGCAACAGAGTCCCATAAACAGAGACTGGCTCTGATTAGGAAAGCCCTGAAGAAGTGAATGTAAACTCAGACTGCATTTAATAGTTTACATTCTTTCATTTTCAGCGGAAGAATCAGATTCTGGCCAAACCTGAATTTTATTTGTTTAAATTTGGTAGAATATTTGAAACTTCCGAAGAAAGATGTTAGCCTGCTGGTGAGCTGAAAAAAGGAAAGTAGTGGTTTAGAGGGATCCTATGGAATCATGCTAAGGAACGTTACTGACAATGCAAGACTTGTATGTCGTCGATGGTTTAGGAGGGATACAGTTGATATCCACAAAAGCTGCCACTGGGGTTCGAGGAAAGCAGCTGTCAGAAGAAACAAATTTGTGATTCACTTGTAAGATATCCTCCTCATCTGCTAACATAATGGCAGTTGTTCATAAATTCTCCTAGAATATGATTGAACCTCATAATGAGGTTGATGCTAGGCTTGGGAGACTCCAACAATTTTGGATTTGGGTATCTGCTGCCTATTAGTCACGACTGAATGTTTTGCAACTCTTGCATGGATGTTACACGTACCACAGCATCTGTAAACCTGTCGTCAACTACTAGCCTACCAATGAATATTAATCCGCCAGTAGGCTAACACTACAGGCTTCACAATGGCTGACATGCCCAACTGACAATGACAAAAAACCTTAGTGGCCAACTTTCGTGTGTCGTTTTTACAGCATTGAAAATTACGATTCAAAGGAAAGTGGAGTCATTGGCTACTTATAAACTCCTGGCCAGGAGTTGCGCTTCTAAGTACAATCAGGTAACCCACACATGCCCACTTGATGCACTAGCAGTGGTACTGAGAATGTACCAGAATCGTGTTTTTTATTCATATCCTGAGGGGGATGGGGGTATATCCCCCCATGGAATTGGATGAGGGGATACTGTACACCATAACCCCATTGCCGGTGATATGGGGGGGGGGGTATTTTTGGTCAAAATTTTCTTTGAACACTCCACCCCAGGCGATGGCTTAGATAGTGCCACTGGCAATATCCCCTCCACTTTCAAAGACGGATGGCTGTCTATGATTATATGCAAACATGACAAAATCTCACTGCTTTCAGGGTTGGTGGATTCTGGTAGAGGCTCAACTGTCCTGAATCTCCTTTACTTTGCACAAATATGCTTAAAGGAAATAAACTTTTTGGATTTACTGATGGCAATGCTGAAATTTATTGTCCAGATTATGGCCATCAAAACTGATGAAATACAGACCTGCCAACTGTTCCGATTTTCAGCACCCACCCCAAAACAGTACAAGAAATTTCCTTGCAACGTAATTTTTTAAAGCACATGGCTTTATGAATCTCGCATTTCATTAATGACTCATGGATCGAACTTGTACAGACTTTATATTACGTGTACATATATGTAAACACTATGCTCTAGACTTCAGTATTATATTATTATGGGACATTAGGCATGCACGCTAAAATGTCTCAGGATCATGCACTGACAGTATACTGGGGCTTGTGTATATAGCACCACAGCTGTGCTCACGGACCGACACACAGATGAGCTGTGTGGTATAGCATGGTGGGCCCTAAATTGATGCACTTAAGCAGTTTCAAAGCCGATATTTGGAATAAAATAAATCCAAACACTCTCCTATTTGCCTTTTCCAAATGTGCAGTAACTTACGGATGCATTGCTACCCACAGTTCTACTCCGATCCAAAAAATCAGTATAAGAAAGCTTGATTTGACTCCAAATTTTCTTTGATATCGGTCTCTTAACGGCACCGAAAATGACACATTTTCAGTATGTGTAGTGTGCAACCTTTTTCATTGACTTTGTACAGTTACATACAGATCGTAGCAAGCTGTATGGCTTAGTCCTTGTACTAGAGGTGCTGAGCAACAGAGTCCGCTCCGCGAGGGAAGGCGCTTAGTTGCCTCACATACAGTATAATGCAAAACTTGTTTAACTTGTTGACCTAACCTGCCTAAGGAAGACTTGGAAGTTTGGTCAAGTTACAAACAGTATAATAAACCTTATAATCTAGGTCATGCACTCAACACACTGTACAGGCATAAGTACGTCAGATGAAGCAGTACTTTGGAATAGTGCACACCAGGGTGAGGTAATTTTCGTCGTTTTTAGACAGTATTATTTGAAGTAGTATATTTCCAGATATTAAAATTACATTCAAGGGCGGGATGCAGTTATAAAATGCTTGAAAAATAATCCTATTTAGGTATGCACATACCTGAAATGGACTCATCATCGTGAAAAACAAAGTGCTGGATAGGTTCAAAAACGTAAGGCTCCCTTCAGTAATGTTGCTACAGTGATAGCTAGTAATTTTTGATGGTGCGCCAGTTACGGGCCTGCGTCAATTTCGGTGCCTTTACTATACTGCATGTTTGTTTGATAACAAGTGGGACCTAATTGCAATGCTGTTTTTTGAGATTAAGAAGCATGAAAGTGAATACTCTGGAGATCGAACAAAGTACTTGTGACAGTGTTCAATTCAGAACGGAAGACCAGCAATGAAGTTTGAATATTAAACTTTGAGCAGTAAGCTGCGAGCCTGCAAGCTTTTTTTGGTACTGTAAGAGTATGCCGTATCTTAGCGGTAACATAGTGAAAGTGTTCCCTTCCCAACTCAGGAGCGGATCCGGGAAGGGGGGGGGGGGCTTTCCCGGCCTCAGCCCCCCCTTTTTACCTTTTCACCACATTAACAATAACAAATACGCAAATTAGCATAATGTTAATCTAGGAGAATATCAAAGGGGCTTTCAGCCCCCCCCCCTTTTCGAAATGTCTGGATCCGCGCCAGCAGATAGCGTATGATGTATGCAGCCTAGGCTAACGTTAGGCCTGAACTTAACGGTCACGTCAAGGTCTAACGTTAAAATTACAAAATTAACAGAAATAAAAATAGGTGAGAATTTATTACACGACGTGTTCTGAATACACTGCATAAACCCCGCCAAGAAACATTCGCTTAGATGAAGTATGTGTTAGGCCTAATTGTGTAACAATTATTAGCAGTTAGACATTACCATAAAGCCTAGCCTACCCAGCCTAACAGTAACAAGTAACATGATCTGAAAGGTTCATTCTGTGCATTCATTATGCAAAAAAAGATGTATTCAGCACTTCTGTGGAACTAGTTTAAAGTTCAATTTGTTTGCATTACAGACAAAACCTAAGCCTAATCACTGTGATGGGGCCTACAAAATTCGTATTTTTTCCTGATTGAAAATTCGATACATATTCATTTAATGTGCCACCATATTGCATTTAAGAGAATTTTCCAAGGGGGAGGGGGAACCCCTTCCTCAGGCCGGCGGATTCTCCAGTATTGTGTCTTCGTGTTCCTATTTCTAGTTTTCAAATGTTGGCAGGTCTGGAAATATAAACAGGACTGCTCTGAAATAAATTTTCCAGGGGTAGCTCCAGACATTCTGCTGTGGACACATCTTCCATGTTCTTAAGTGATGGATTTGTCATGAGACTATCAACCATCCCTGGTTTTTGCCCACTTGCTTTGTATTGTTATGGCACTATATGCAAGCAGTAAATTACAACATGTTTTATTGTATCCTTGTCTAAAAACTTTAGAAGTGTTCTTTTTTCTCCAGTGTGTGTATCTTGTACACCCAGTGCGTGTTTCATATTCTTGTGTTCACCCAGGGCTGCAAAAAATGTTTATTTCCCAGGAAGGGAGTCAAATTTTCCACAATTTCTCCCATATTTTCGTGTACTTAAATGGTGTAAATTTCCCAGGAAGGAGCCTCCCAGCCTGCCAATTTTTTCCACCCAGGCTGTTCACCATTTCACTTTTCTAAAGATGGTTGAATGTGAACTTGGGATATTGGAGGGTAGCATGTGGATGATTGGTGTGCCACAAGAAGAGATTTCTAGGGATAAAATCTCCTTGGGACCCCATCATAGAAGGAATTTTATGCACTCTACTAATGTCACTAATGTGGACCAGGGGCTCAAGCTTTCCCACTTTTTAAAAGACCCTGCAATGGCTGTACCTTGTTCGTGCAGGGATCTCTCATAACTATTTTATCAATAAGAGTTTGCTAGTGATTCAAGACAAGTACGTTGCCTGAGGAGGACATATACATGTTTTTTTTCTGCAAAGTAGGAAAGGTGTAGTTGTAGGGATACATTCACAAGCCATATCAGTTTTACATTGTGGATAGTTTAGATAGTTCCTTAACTTTTTTAATTACACATGGAATGCTTAAGGATGGATACATGAATTCTGTCATCTTTTTCATCTGTTGTGCAAAGTTGGGGGTAAAGTAAAGAGTTTAAAAGTCCATTAAAACTTGAATGTCCATACATTAATGTATTTTTTTTTTTTAGTGTCTGATATATAAATATCGTGAAAACTCAGTGTCAATATAGTACAAGTGAGACATGAAATATTTTACTTCATCAAAATAGTTGTCATGTTTTCATCTGTGTTTGCAGTGGTGTCTTCAGTTTGGCCTAGGCAATTGTTTGACTGTGGAATTGGGGTGAGTGATACCACCCTGGCCTGTAGAATAGTCACTGCATGTCAAAAACGGAACAGGGAGAGGGGAAATATTGACCCCTATTGCCCATGAGCCCAGAAGCAATAGAATGGCAATGTAGGCTAATGGCAATCCAGGAGTGAATTGAAGCTCACAGGAAAGCTCAGGGTAATTGTCAAAATAACACTAGAATCAGTGCATGCCACTTAATTAGTGTAAAGTTTCAACCATGTATTTCAAAGTCAGTTTGTAAGGGGCCTTTTCATAACTCGCCGTTGGATACCGCAACGGCGAGCCGACTTACTGCCGAAGTCATGAATATTCTGAATGACATCACAGGGCACTCTACGAAGTGTTCCGAAAATTAATTGGTAGCCAACGGACGGCCCTTTGTCCACGAGCACAATAGGTAGCCTGCGCTGAATAGAACGGCTTATCGTGCATTGAATGGGTATTCCTAGCCTATGTATATTGTTCAGTAATAAACGTTGGGGAGTTAAATGCGGTCATGCGAAGCAAGTTTCGCTTTTGTGCAGAGAATGGTATGAATACACTTCAAGTAGACTCACTTGTTTCAGCTTCTCTTTTACAGCTGCGAAATTATGAATTCCACTCCGCTTCTGATATTTTTCACCCCAGAAATACAGTAAATGTTACATGAAATATCCAAGGGCAATTTCGAAAAGATCAAATTGCTTGTGGATAGCGTAATTGTTTTGACATGGGATCGCGGCCTATACCTACACGATACAACGCTCGTGTATAGTGCTTGGTTTGTGCGGGGGATGTATTCACTACACGTAAACAACTTTGAGCCTATCATATTCCGTTCAGTACGACATGCCGGCTGGCCTGGTGTTGCTCGCGCTTTTCGACGAAGCAAAGAGAAACAGACTTAGGGGAAGAAGTTAACCAGCTGCGGTTTCAGCTTTGACTTTTAGTTTTACACAAATTTCTCAACATCAAATCAATTCTAAATGTACACAACCGAACAGCGTGCCATGCATTTGATTGGTAACGGAAGAACATACAATTGCGATTAACTTCTGAAAATCACCGTCATTAAAAACGAAAACATCGGACATTTGCTAAAAGACATCTCGAGCATTCGAAAATGTTTCGGAAATTTTTTCGTGCGTTCAAAAATGCATGAATCTTGTGATAAACAACGGAAGAACATCCACAACTGCTGTGTACTTACGAAACTCTCCGCCATTAAAAGAAAATATCTGACATTTGTTGAAAATCACCTCGGATGTCTCGACACATTTTGTTTTCCTACCTTCCCGATATATTTTTGATGGTTTCAAAAATTCATGAATCTTTTGATAAATAACGGGAAAATATATACAACTGCTATTTACATCTGAAAATCTCCGTCATTAAAAGAGAACCTCGGACATTTGTTAAAAATCATCTCGGACATTCCAGAATGTTTCGGATTTCTTTTGCACGTTCCGAAATATTTTTTGCACGTTTCAAAAATTGATGAATCTTTTGATAAATAACGGAAGAACATATACAACTGCTATTTACTTCTGAAAATCTCCGTCATTAAGGGAATGTATCGGGCATTTCTTTTAAATCATCTCGGACGTCTCGGAAAACATTTTTAGTTCCGTTACAGAAGGGGATTAGCAAAGGGCGCAAGTCTTTCCGAACGTGCGGAAGTATATTTGTCAAACGTTTAAAAAAGACCCGTTACGGAGCATGTTTTTAACGGAACTTTCTTTAACCTTCACAAAACTTTGCGCACCCTTCAAAAAAAAAAAAAAAAAAAAAATATCAATTGCGTGACCCTTTGAAATTACTTTCGAACGTTTAAAAAAAGTTCCGTTATGGAGCATGTTTTTAAGGGGACTTTTATTTGAAACCTTCAAAAAAATTTACGCACCCTTCAAAAAAAAATATCAATTGCGTCACCCTTTGAATTTTTTTCGAACGTTTAAAAAAAGTTCCGTTACAGAAGGGGATTAGCAAAGGGCGCAAGACTTTCCGAATGTGCGGAAGTATTAACCTAACGTTTAAAAAAGTTCCGTTACGGCGTATGTTTTTAACGGAACTTTTTATTAACCTTCAAAAAAGCTTTACGTACCCTTCAAAAAAAAAATAAATAAATAAAAATAAAAATATCAATTGCGCGACTCTTTGAAATTTTTTCCGAACGTTTAAAAAAAGTTCCGTTACGGAGCATATTTTTAACGGAACTTTTTTTTTTAAACCTTCAAAAAATTTACGCACCCTTCAAAAAAAAATATCAATTGCGTCACCCTTTGAATTTTTTTCGAACGTTTAAAAAAAGTTCCGTTACGCAGCATATTTTTAACGGGACTTTTTTTTTAAACCTTCAAAAATTTACGCACCCTTCAAAAAAATATCAATTGTGTCACCCTTTGAATTTTTTTCGAACGTTTAGAAAAGTTCCGTTACAGAAGGGGATTAGCAAAGGGCGCAAGACTTTCCGAACGTGCGGAAGTATTAGTCAAACGTTTAAAAAAGTCCCGTTACGGAGCATGTTTGTAACGTAACTTTTTTTAACCTTCAAAAAGCTTTACGCCCCCTTCAAAAAAAAAAAAAAAAAGTAAATAAAAATATCAACTGCGTGATCTTTTGAAATTTCTTTCGAACGTTTAAAAAAGTTCCGTTACGGAGCATGTTTTAACGGAATTTTTTTTTAACCAAAAAAATTTACACACCCTTCAAAAAAAAAAAAAATATCAATTGCGTGACCCTTTGAAATTTCTTTCGAACGTTTAAAAAGTTCCGTTACGGAGTATGTTTTTAACGGAACTTTTATTAACTTTCAAAAAAGCTTTACGTACCCTTCAAAAAAATAAATAAATAAATAAAAATAAAAATATCAATTGCGCGACTCTTTGAAATTTTTTCCGAACGTTTGAAAAAGTTCCGTTACGGAGCATGTTTGAAGGGAAATGTTTTTTTTTTAACCTTCAAAAAAGCTTTACGCACCCTTCAAAAAAAAAAAAAAATATCAATTTCGTGACCCTTTGAAATTTCTTTCGAACGTTTAAAAAAAAAGTTCCGTTCCGGCAAGGGACTGGCAAAGGGCGCAAGAGTACTTCCGAACGTGCGGAAACATTTTTCAAATGATATAAAAAAAAGTTCCGTTACGTAACTTTTTTTAACGTTCGAAAAATTCTCGCACCTTCCCGAAAAAAAAAATAATTGCGTGATCCTTTACATTTTTTTCGAACGCTTTGAAAAACAAAAGTTCCGTTACGGAACTTTTCGCGTGACCCTTTGAAATCTTTTTCGAACATTTAAAAAAAAAGTTCCGTTCCGGCAAGGGACTAGCAAAGGGCGCAAGAGTACTTCCGAACGTGCGGAAACATTTTTCAAATGCCTGAATGATATAAAAAAAAGATCCGTTACGTAACTTTTTTTAACGTTCGAAAAATTCTCGCACCTTCCCGAAAAAAATAATTGCGTGATCCTTTACATTTTTTCGAACGCTTTGAAAAACAAAAGTACCGTTACGGAACTTTTCGAGTGACCCTTTGAAATCTTTTTCGGACATTTAAAAAAAAAAGTTCTGTTCCGGCAAGGGACTAGCAAAGGGCGCAAGAGTACTTCGAACGTGCGGAAACATTTTTCAAATGATATAAAAAAAAGTTCCGTTACGTAACTTTTTTTAAATGGAACTTTTTTTAACGTTCGAAAAATTCTCGCACCTTCCCGAAAAAAATTAATTGCGTGATCCGCTACATTTTTTTCGAACGCTTTGAAAAACAACAGTTCTGTTACGGAACTTTTCGCGTGACCCTTTGAAATTTTTTTCGAACATTTAAAAAAAAGTTCCATTCCGGGAAGGGACTAGGAAAAGGGCGCAAGAGTACTTCCAAACGTGCGGAAATATTTTTCATAAGATTTTAAAAAAAGTTCCTTTACGAAACGTCTTTTTAACGGGACTTTTTTCTAAAGGTTTGAAAAACTTTTCCACCTTCAGAAAAAAAAAATTTATCAATTGCGTTATTTTTTTAGAACGTTTAAAAAAAGTTCCGTTACGGAAGGGGATTAGCAAAGGGGGCAAGAGTCTTTCCGAACGTGCGGAAGTATTTGTCAAACGTTTAAAAAAGTTCCGTTATACGAAACCTCTTTTTAACGGGACTTTTTTCTAAAGGTTCGAAAAACTTTTTCCACCTTCAGAAAAAAAAAAATATCAATTGCGTTATTTTTTTAGAACGTTTAAAAAAAGTTCCGTTACGGAAGGGGATTAGCAAAGGGCGCAAGAGTCTTTCCGAAGGTGCAGAAGTATTTGTCAAACGTTTAAAAAAATTCCGTTACGGAGCATTTCTTAAACGGAACTTTTTTTAACCTTCAAAAAAATTAACGAACCCTCAAAAAAAAAATAAAATAAAAAAATAAATAAATTAAAATATCAATTGCCTGACCCTTTGAATTTTTTTTTCGGACGTTTACAAAAAGTTCCGTTACGGGAAGGGATTAGCAAAGAGCGCAAGAGTATTTCCGAACGTGCGGGAATATTCATTCATTATTGCAAAGAGAAACTCGAAAGTAGATGACGGCCCTTCCTTTTTCTTCTTTTGCATGGCCTATGACCAGAAACTCATGAAGTTGCATGGTTCCTGATATAATTTTTCTTTTTCACAGGTCACGCAGTTGACCTTTTTTTTTTAAACATTGGAAAGTTTTTCGAACGGTTGAAAAAAAAATTGTTCCGTTACATGAAGGATTTGCCAACGCGCAAAAAATTCCCACAGGGTGCGGAAATATTTTCGACGGAAGGTACGAAAGAATGTAGAACGTTCCAGATATTTTCTTTACAAACTTACGAAATGTATTCAAAATTGCAAACAGATTTCCGAAAGTAAATGGTAGCCCTCCCTTTTTCTTTTTTGTTTATAAAAGATTCATGAAGTTTTAGGCTGATGTTATTTTCAAAGAGTCACACAATCGATAAATTTTTAGTGTTTGTTTTTTGAAAGTGCGACATTTGTTTCAACGTTTGGAAGAAAATCGTTCCTTTAGGGAAGGATTTGGAAACGCGCAAGAATATTTCCGAACTGCGGAAGTATTTTCGACAGAATAAGGTACACATGCATTTTGAACGTTCTTGTTAGTGATGCAGTTTGCTGCTCAGGCCGCACAGTCCACACAAACTAACGCGGCTATCGTAAATAGCGTTAACAACGAAATTGCCGTACCGTTTTCGATAATGTGGAAAAGCCGATGTAGTCGCGAACCATGTTCTTCTTACGCAATTAACGATGGAATCGTTACTTGAAATGAAGATTGTAGGTGCGGAAAGGCATAACTCTAGTAACGGGTTCACTTTTGGTAACGAAAGTTTCGACAACTGCGTCACCACAGGTTCATGCTAACGCAGCTAACGATAGCAAGCGGAATTTTCTAAAGACTAAGTAACTAACGTCAGTTTTATTCTGAGCTGTACTGTATTCTTGAAAACCGGCACAACAGCACAATATGTCGCCGTAATAAGGCCGAAGCCACAAATTATTTCAACCTGCAACGACGCACATGAACGTTCAGATACACTGTAGTAGCCTGTGTTAAAAGACAGCATTTGATATTGTGTTATTGTAAGCACATAAAGTATATACACATGCTACTAGGCTAGGCCGAAACCGAGACGCGTGAAAGAAGTAAACGGGACCAGTTTGCCTCCGAAGGTTGCATTTTACTTTATTATTCGTCATTTATCATTTACTTAAGGCAAAATTAATCACGGGATTTTTAGGGAAAATGGAAATGAAAAGTTAGAGTAACTTTTTCTGTTGCAATTTCATCGTAAGGTCTGGTCCAGGGTGTATGAATTGCCGTAGGCCGAGACCGGTCAATGTGTACATAATGGCTTACCAGAAGACTATCGCAAAAGCTTAAGTTACTTCTCGCTCACATCGACTGCTTTTTATTGATCGTTTCTGCTACCAGCAAAACTGCTCTCTTTGTTACTCTAAATCGAATTAAGTACTGGTTGAGCACTGTGGTGGAATATTCGGAAGGGCTCGTGAACAAGCACTCTGGCCTGCTCTGATAATGAGACACGCCTGAGTGCACACCTGCCGAGCACTACCGTGAAATACCGCAGCGGCGAGTTTTGAAAAGACCCCTAAAGGGGTTGAGTGGCAGGGAAGCATCATATACAGTGAGACAAAGATTCCCAGAAAATAAATGGAAATAGTTACAACTTTAAATTTCTTTGTAAAAGACTACATCAAACTTTAGTAAAATAAATTGTACAACTGAATGGCTGGTCCATTTTGGGATTATGGTCAGATATATTGGGTAATGGGCATTTTGGCTGGAAGTTGTTAACCAATTGTTGATCATTTGTCTGGATGCATGCTGTGCCCAATTTTACTAAACTGCAAACTTATTTTGTCAAGGGAGTTCTTTTGAAAAAAATCTCCCCTTAAGAGGCTTAGGGGGACTTTTTGGGGGTCTGTAGAGGTTATTTTATATTGTTTTGACAGTTTTTCAAAATGGGAGGATGGCAATTTTGATATTGTATTTGTTCCCCCTTCCTCCTTAACATCTTCCATGGAGCAGGTTAAGCTTCTGCAAGGGGAAATTGTATATCACCTCAGTGATATTTGAACACTGGTACTGGGTGGGGAATCCAGTGTTTTCATTACAAAGCATGTCTGTGAGATACTGGGAACAAGTTCCTGCTCATCTCTCAGTGCCCAGCCAGAGTTGTGTACTGATTCTGAGGTTAATTAAAGAAGAGTAGGCTAAAATTTTGAGACACATTCTTGGGATTAGAGAAGCAAACAAAATTGTCAATTAACATCAATCACAAGAAATGATCATGCTTCTAGATTAAACTTGAGTTCCAGAATTCCTTTGATTTTGTCAGCTGTATGATTTTTATTTGGTAAATGGCATACACAGTATCCTTTATGGAACTGAAGCTAGCTTTGTTTCTGTAGTCTTCCTGCTCCCTGTGCAGATCTTATAGCTGTTGGAGCTATAGATAGGGCCTTTATTTAGAATCAGTCACGGCAAGTCAGTATGTAGAGTTGTGGTTAGGGTAGAGGATTAATAGGCCACAATAGGGCTGCGAGGAAATAGGAAAGGGTGAGGTTAGGGTATACATCACGTTTGGTTTGTACCCTACACTGATACTACATTAAATTTCTTATTTTTCTAGTTTCAATGTGGTTAAACTTTCTCCACCCCACCCCACTTCCTCTCTGGAAAGATTAGTTCAAGGGAAATTTCCTCCAAAATTTTGGAGCTGGCACTTTATACCTGCATGATTGATTTTCATCTGGTAGCTATGTGGGACAGTAGAATAATTGCTGTCAGCCAAAAAAAGGGAATCTTACTTTCATCTGGAAGGTTTTGTTGGGGGAATATCTTCCTGCCTTTTCTAGGTAATCTAATGAAATTTACTGTTTAAAATACTGAGATACCTGAGGAACAACCAAACCTTGTATAGTAACATATATATGCACACTACAGCTGGATCATCACATACTACTCTGGTTTCTATGGACTTATGGGAGAAATACTGTCAGGGGGAGGGGGTTTAAGGGGAGGAATTTGTAAAGCTGACTCTATCTCATGCTTTTTTATAGGGAGGGGACAGATAAATAAGGGTGAACTAAATCCAACTTAAGTGGATTCTTGGACTTCTTGTGGGCACCACTGATGGGCAGAGCTTCCTTACTGGGCCATTCTCCCCAGGTCCCTATTTCATATTCCCTTTCTATCACCTTGATTATTTACAACCATAAGGGCAAATATTCTGAGAGATAGCATGTATCCCCACACCCACTTTATGAAGATTCTGCCATTGACTTTCACTTCCTCTCACAGTTAATCTTGCATCAAGAGTCCTTGATACCCACTTTTTCATGCAAATCTCTGCTGCTTACAGGTCGTTTTGCTCATGTGTAAAGTGTATATCTCTTTATCCAAAGCCTAAACAGTGAATGAAACCAAAGTTTAAATGTATACACTTTTGGGAAGCAAAAGAAAAAAAGAAGGAAATTTGTCATCTTTACTGCAAAAATTTGTGAGACTATATTCATTTATTAGGAAGCCTGGCTGGTTACTAAGCAGGCCTATAGGTTCTTACCTAACCTAAACTAAGTGTTATCCTTGAAGTATATCACTATTCCAATTATAATATTCTCATCTTCCAACACAAATTACTCGTAATGGCCAAGGGTATAATGATAAAGTCACTTTATAGCAGGAAAGTCAACCATCCATGGTCAACTGCAGGCCCATTGTCAGACAAGGTAGACAGGGATGGGGGAGGGAGCAAGATAGCTTCTAGGGGGTTGAAATATTATTTCAGAGGGGTGAGATACATTTAAAATGCATTAAAGCAATGGTAACTTTTCATTTTCCAGATCAGGGGTGGGGAACCTCTGGCCAGCGGGCCGTATGCCGCCATGCGATACTTTTTTACCCGGCCCTTGAGGCAATTCATATATATTAATTCTGGATCACTTGAAAAGTAATTGATAGTAATATTTTAGCCTACGGTGCCCACTGTTCATCCTGCTTATACCACTTTCCGGTTATTTTACGTAGAATCCTGTGAAACACTACTAGCATATCACTAGAACCCTATGCATAAGTGACATGCCCACTGTTTCGTAAGACAAAATTCCTGGTGCAGAATCCTTGTAATTAATGGTGGTAAAGGAAGCTTTGCGTGGGAGGCTACAATGCATTGAACAGAATTGCACTATCACGTGTGTAGGCAGGCTTCAAAGTGATCCTATATTTCCTATAATTTCCTATAAATTTCAAAAAATCCTATATTTCCTATATTTGTATGATTTTAGGCTTGTTTTCCTATATTCTCCTATATTTTTCTGATCTTGTCAAAAAATGTTTTTCTTTTATATGGTGTTTTGGGGTGAAAATTTCAGATGGATTCTTTTTCCAAGATAGTTTTGTAGACCCAGAGTGTCTTTAGACCTGGAGTGGTTTATTCAGACACAGTGTCTGCATCAGCTGGTATAGCATAGCAAAATGCTCCTCAAATGAATAGCAGTTTTTGTTCACAAAACCATATGCAGAAATCCATTTGGCCAACACGACACCAGAAATTGCTGTACAAAACTTTGACACTAATGTGGACTCTGTTCAGACAGGTAGCAGGGTATAGATGCCAAGTATCTTAATTAGATGCAAGTACACAATGGCCAATTATAGGACTCAGAAATATTCTCATATGAAACAGCATTGGGCACTAATGAACACTTATTTCATCACCCATAAATGTTCCACTCTCACTCCTCTATGATTTCATCTCTTTGAAGGAATTTTAGTGGTATTGTCAAGGGGTGGATTAGAGCCTTTTGCCTGGCATCCCCTATAATCATGCAATCCTCCACATTTTAAAACCCTTACTTATGCTTTGTATGCACAGATAGCTGGTCTGCGATATAACTGATTCTTTCATTCAAAATATTGTAGTACAGTGGTTTGAAATACCAATATTTTCCCTGTCATCTGCCATCTTTCCTCAAACTTTGTTAACCATTAGATCAGTTGATTGTCCAAAGTGTTGTACAATTAAAATTCTCCCCTAAAGAATAAGAACTTAGTGCTTTGAGAAAATTAAGAATCTCACTGTAATGTTTACAAGTTTACAATGTGCAGATCTCTAAGGAGGTTTTCCCTAACCTCCACTAGAAGCTCTGTGGTAGGTCTCTGGATGCCACATCAATTTGTCCAACAGACCAAAGTGGAAAATCTAATCCATGTATGGGTCTATAGCTGCATTGCCCATCATTGGTGACAAGTAGGGGCACTTGCCAAGTTGCCCTTTCAATAATTTTGTCATGTATTTTCCTCAATTGAGATTTTAGATGTTAAGTATGTTAATGCACAGACAGTTTTGCACACTGTAGGCATCTTGACATATGTGGACTACACTGTTCTCCCAAGTTGTACGGATTCAAAGTGAGCAGTGGTATTTTTAGGTTGAGGGACCATTGGGCCATGCCCACTTTCCTTCCCTAATGCTGATTTTTTTTTCTTTTAATTTAGTAACCTAAAATCTGATTTTGAAAATAAATTTTACTTCAAAAAGATAACATATTTAGCACCAGATTGCATGTAAGTACACCCAATCATTCAAAAAATTTTCAAAGGGGAGGGGGGCACCCCCTCCCCTTAGAACCCTCCCCATGTTGGTAATCACAGAATAAACTGCATGGCCCCAATGAGAAAGTTCTGGCTATGCCACTGGGAAAGTGAGTTGGAAGGTACTCATAGCAACCACTTTGTCATAGGCCTGTGATCTTGGTCTGACTACAGTATAATCACCCATGTGTCACACTTTATATCAAGATTGACTAGCAATAGTGTATAGTTTATAGCGAAATGTTGTATTGAGGAACCATTTCCTGTTATTTAAGCAGCAAAAAATTCAAAAATTTCCTCACCTCAACCCCATTATTATTGGAGCTGAGGTGAATTCGGTCTGTGTACTTTAGGACATAAGCAACAGTTTATTGTCCACATTAACTACAGTACCCATCCATTCAAAGCACCATCATGGTCACATTCTGTGTTCTCACCTTCTGATATTGCAAATTTTGGTGCCTTTTTGGTATGCACAATTAAGAAGATTTATGGATACTTTATTTCGGGGTCAAAATATGCAAATACATCACCTTCAGGGGATTTACTCTTTCCCTTCCACCAAAATATTTAGGTGGTTTTCTTAATTCCATGTTGATGGTAGAACCACACTTTTCTGCCACATAGCCCACACTTGTGATACTGTTTATCACATTTGTATCATTTAAACAGTATAGTTCATTAGTTTTTAAGGTACCATGTTTTCCTCATCCACAACTTTGAGGAATTTTGAAGATAATTAGAACCGCTAGTGTATGACATTCCTATATTTACTCTATATTTTCCTGGAAAAGTCCTATGAAACCCTATATATTCATCAGAATCCTTCCTATAAAACCTCCTATATTTCTGTGATGGACCACTTTGAAGCCTGTGTAGGGGAATACAGCACAATACGCAGTGGGCACCATACTGTATTTATTGCCGTAGGTGGGGGAGGGGGGCTAGAGCTGTTACTCTGAAGAGAGAAACGTTAAAAGTAGATAATTTTGCAATGTTCAATTCAGAAAAAAAGGAAGGTGGTTACAAAATATGTGTTTTCGCGGCGCTTTGAGAGCACTTTTCATATGTGCTAATCCATTATTCTTCATACATAAAACAACGAAATAATGGCCATTATAGTGTGATACTTCAGGTCTGTGTAGCGTTGCACATTCAATGTCATTTCATGATAGTGAATCAACATTTTATTGCCTACAAATAATCTACAAACTCCAAAGGTTTTGGGGTCTTCACCCCAGTTCCTTACCTGGGATTTTCTCCTTTACTCCACCCATAGCTAGCTGTCTGGGGCCCCTTGGCCTGCATCTATGGACAAGCTCGTAGCTCTCTTGCTATCTGCAGCCCGCGAGTGGATTATGCCTATCAAAATGGCCCGTCTGAGGAAAAAGTTCCCCGCCCCTGTTCTAGATGGTGCCACCTCTTACCCCCTGCCCCCTCCCTTCCTGAATACAGGCTGGAACGTGGCCAAATGTGTCTAATAGATTGGATAAAATTTTGCGGATGCATCCCTGTAATGTGTCGAATAGATTGGATAAAATTTTGCAGCATCCCTGTAATTTTTAGTTGTCAATTAGTGATCGACATGAAAAGGATGCATATAATCCTCTTTACTGGATCTAGGGTCCAGGCACATAGACATGGCGGGGGGACGGGGGCACTCCCCCCACCCCAAATTTTTTAATGAAAGGTCTTGCACTGAAGGAGGAAAAATTTATTACAAGATCAGAATTTTTGGAATACAAACATAAGAAAAAATTGAAAATCTCACACCATTTCGCATCTAGAGCCCTTGAAATAGGCACTGTCTCCCCAGGCCGGCAAAACTGCAACATCGATGTGCTCCCCCCTCCCAAACTGGTTATTCTGGCTGCAAGCCTGCTAAAGTCATCACATTCCATGCCTTACATTCAACCACAAAGCACTAAAATCCCAATAACTCCAGTAGGAAAAACTGGTAAGAAACAGTAAGCAAGGTTCTTAATAAGGTAATTCCTTAGCATTTCAGTATTCCTGTATGACCTATAGGGCTGCTTAGCTTTCTGATCAAGCTCATGAAGATAGCCCCAGGCCTTTTTTATCCTACATTAATGGGCCTGTATATTTGGCTGCTTAGTTTAGCATAGTGTCATGAATATGGCCCCAGATATTTTTCTACAACTTTGGTATCCTACTAAGGTCTACTTGGCTTTGGTTAATTAGCACAGTGTCATGAATATGCCCCAGGAATTTAGGTATCCTCCCAAGGTCTTGTTGACAGCTAAGTTAAAGTAGTATGATCAACATGGCCCATCTGCCTTTTCATCCTGTCTAGGCCTATAGCTGGCTTCTAATCTAAGTTTGCAAGGTTTCAGGACTATGGCTAAGAGTGGCAATTTGTTCTCAATATTGGGGGGGGGGGGGAGGGGACATGACCAGATTTTCCAATAATTTACTGTGTGAAAAATCAAAGTCAGTGGACGACTTCTCAAATATTGGGGGGACATGTCCCCCTGGGATCGCCACCCATGACTATGGCCCTGGCCCCTGCACGTTATTGAGACCAGTAATTACATCACACAACACATCCAATATTTTGCACTGTCTGTAGATTTTTGTATTTTCATATTTTGCATTTCAAATTTACAAGTCATCAATGTTTTTGTATCTAAATATATGTACAGAGATATAAGATGTCACTTCAAAGCTCCCATGAATATATAGTATTGCACAATAAATTAAGTTTTGTTTTTGCATCTAGTTTTTGCATAGCTTTTGCACAGTTTTTACATAGTTTTGCTTAGCTTTGCATAGTTTTTACATAGTTTTTGCTTAGCTTTTGCATGATTTGCATATCAAGATCTGAATTTACATAGCACTGATATGTTAATATTGTAAGAAGAATAAAAATGAAGGATGTTTCTATGTGAAAGGGTTTTCTTGGCCTAGTTGTCGAAGGTGTTCGCTCTACAAACAAAGACAGGAGAAAGGAGAAAAGAGAAGAGAAAGATGATAGAAGAAAACAGACAGAAAAATTGAAAAGATGAAAGAGCAAGGACAATGAAGGAGCAAGAAAACTCAAAGAAATTTCAACATTTAAGGACAAAACTTGCTTCTTTGACATCCCCCATGATCACTATTGCACTAATGAAAAGGAACGCAATAACTACTCTAATAAACCAGGGGTGATGCCAGGATTTGCCCGACAGGGGGGGTCAGCAGCCTGAAGCCTAGACAAAGGCCAAAAGGACTAAAAACACAAAAATTTTGGCGCATAAGGCGTGCCGAAAATTTTTTGTTTTTTTTTACAAAAAATTGAAAATTTGGGAGTTTTATTGAATAAAATTTGAAAAATTTGGATTTTTATGGAAGAAATTCAAAAATTTGGGTTTTTTGTAAGGAAAATTGGAAACTTTGGGGTCTTCATTGAAGAATCTGCCCTTCCAATGTGCAAAATCAAGCAGATCGTCAGGGCGACTGAAGGTCATTGGGACTTCATATTTTATTGTAGGCTACGGATTAAGGCTCCACAACAAAACTGGAAAATTTCCCCAACAGGGGGGCCAGCCTTTGCCCATGGGGGGGCCATGCCCCCTGCTGTGCCACCCCTGCAATAAACAAGGAGACTGCAGTTTCCCCAATTTGAATTACTACTATACCCCAGTATCCCATGCGCGGATCCAGAAATTTTGAGGGGGGGGCCCAAGATGGAAAACCTCATGTGCACCGAAGGTGCACCACGAGCGCTAAGCGCGAGTCCCTACGCGTGGGGTCCAGGGGCCTGCGTTAGGGCCGTTGGCGGGGTCCAGGGGCGGAGCCCCGGTGGGGGTCCAGGGGGCGAAGCCCCCGGAAGCTCTCGCAATATTGCATTTTAAGAGCACAGAAATCGGCTCCAGTTCTTATGTCAGTGAGATTTTATACCTTTTCATGTTGCATGGAATTTGATGTGTATGGCTCAGTATAAGTTACTATATGTACCTGCAGAAAATACGGAGAATCTAAGTTATCTTAAAACTTTCACGCCAACATTATGAGCCTGTGTAGGTAACTTGAAATGATTTTTGCCATAATGAGTGTTTTATTTTCGTTATACGGTATTCGGGTATAGGACGTCAGATGAAACAATTGCGCGCGAAGCGTGCCGAAAATTTGAATTTACATTTAAAACCATTGCTATGACTAACGGTGTCAATTCCCTTTATGTGTGTCTATCAATTAGAAGGTGGGTTCGATACTAAGTTTTCAGTTTTCATAAGAAGAGGAGGGTGAAAAAATGAATATCAGTTGTTTTACATCCTTACAATGCTGACGTTTATCACGTTTATGCACACGAATAATTGGCTTATGGTAGAACCCCACCGATGAGTAATGCGAATACGTTTGGGACCTTATTGATAGTAAAAGGAGCAATTCAAGGCTAAAAGTGCGCAGATCAAGCAAAATTCAAGAAATATTGAGAAGAATTTGCAAAAATCGTGAAAGGTTTCAAATGATTTTTGGTAAAAAGTGATAAAAATAAATCCATTACTCAATAAAAACGTACCTCTCTCCGTAAGCTTAAACAATTGCGCGCGAAGCGCGCCGAAAATTTTCGGTATGCAGCCTCCCGGGAGCTGCATTAATTGTACACTGAAAAGGGGACCAACAGGACTCTCACAACCTTACATCCATATGGGAGGAGAGATGATATATCACCTTCTTTATGGACTTCTGAAGGGTATACCCTTCAGAAATCTATGACCGATGGTGCCGGCGGGAGTTGGTGATTTGGGGAACCGCAGATAACTGTTAAACCGTGCCTTTTTAGGCAGTGGGATTTTGTATACACTATATACAAGAGTGGGAGAGCCTTTTCTTATTAGTTCATGAGAGTGCAATCCCAGGAAGGGGTTTACCCTCCCCCTAGAGAAATTTTCGTTAATTTTAGGGGGCCTATATGCAAAATGGTGGTATCTTTGGGTCTTTCTAATGTGATTGTATGTTTAGAAAATGTCCACAATGTAGTGAATTCTAACTTTTGTTCGGGTGAAAAAGGGGAGTAAGAGATGGTTAACATATTGTCTTCAAACCTCCTTAAGTCCCAGGAAAAATCATGGAGTGGATCCATCTCCAAAGGTGTGTGTGTGGGGGGGGGGGGACTTCTTAACATTTGTGAATCGCCGTCCTGGTGGCGTGGAAGAAGCAGTTGGTGGTAGCCAGAATTTGCGTCACGGGGAGGCAATAAGTTTTGTGATCTTCGGCATGGGGGAGGAGCTCTAAGGGAAATTTTTCTAGAACTGAATGCAATCAGATGCAATTTGGTGCAACAAAAGTGTACGGTTTTTAGGTTATTTTTCTTCTAAAAATTTCCTTTTCCTAGGCATAATTGCAGTCTGTTCCAACATTTTGAAAAAGTGAGAGGGACGTTTTGACGATGTCCCCCCTTCCAAAAAAGTGAGGGGGACGCGTCCCTCCGTCCCCCATGATCCACGCCCATGGGAAAATTGTGCACGCAATTATACCTGCGTGGAGTCCACAGAAACACTCTTGGACTATAATAAAATTTTTCCTATACATTTTAAAAGGATACACAAGGTTGACAGAGAACAGTATAGAGCCTCCCGGGAGCTCTAAATTAGTTACAGTATACAAAAGAGGGACCAATGGGATTCTCACTACCCGACATCCATATGGGAGGAGATATGATATATCACCTTCTTTTTAGGTATAGCAAGAGGGATGGTGGACAGGCAAAATTCGTTTCAGAAAAGATTTTCGTCATTATTGAACGTCGCGTTAAAATGTTTGGAAAATAAGCAACGGCAATTACGTATTTTCAATCTTTCAGATCATGTGCTAGACTAGATTAGGCAAAGATCCCATAATGATGAGGGCCCTACAGAGAAGGAGATGAAATATTTAGAAAAATGTTGCATTGGAATAATTTCTTGCGTCATAGCTTTGTCAATGGTATATAAAATAGGGTGTAAATTGTGTCGTATGTGCGCGAAGCGCGCCGAAATTTTGAATAAAATATTAGTCCATGACAAAACCTGCATTTCAGAACATGCATCGGGCACTGTCACTTTCCCACCAACCTATGCTATTCAGAAACGAATCTTCTGACTGAGAATTCTGAAAAAGCACTTTTGCTCCTTTGTTCCCCCGTGAGTAGTTACCGAAAGCTATTGATAATAAGGACAACTCTGACACAAGGCTTGACGCTAGCGGAGCGGTGCAAAAATTTGGAATTTGTCAAGAATTTCCAAAACTTATGATAGTTTGAGAACAGTTTGTGAAAGAAAATGGTTGGAACAAATAAACCAGTCATCAAAAATACATCTCACCCTACACCCTCCACAGAAATCTGTAGCTTAAACGACTTTTGGGACCATTTTAAAAATTTTCAAGAATCAATGGGGGAGGGGACACACGTCACCCATTGCCCACTGTGCCGACGCCACTGTCTGTAGCTTAAAAGCCTTTTGAGTTCATTTTAAAACTTTTCAGACAGTTTCGAAATCGAATAGGGTATGCACGCCGCTTCTTTGCCTCCAACAGCTGGTGCCACTGTGCACAATAGCACGTCACCTAACAGCTTGTCTTCTGTATTCATTCTGCAAGGTCTGTATAGCGAAAACTTTGCCTCTCAATCCCTCTAGATTACAAAAAATTTCACTCTTTAACACAAAATTGTTACTAAATTTCAGTGCAGCTAGCCGATCGAGCCCGTACTACATATGTCACGATGTTTACTTATTTAGATCTTAAGTCAAGGATCATTACTCAGCTATTCACCTGTTTTCGAACATTGTAGCGCTCCTTTCGTCGCCAACCACTTTGAAAGATATATAAAGAGATAATCCAGCGATAGCTCCACCCAACCCCTACAGAAATATATACTTTGAATACGTTCTTAGACACTTTTATTCATTTTTGCTCTTAATTTTTCTTTCTCCTTGTCTTTTTTTTCTTCTTTTTCTTTTTTCTCCTTTCGTTTTTTTTTTTTCGTGGCGAGGGGGGGGCCCGGGCCCCCCAGGCCCCCCCCCTGGATCCGCGCCTGCAGTATCCTACTCTGTAATTATCTTTCTTACAAGGATACTCATAAACAGAATTAAAATTGTACAAACTTGAAAAATGTGCAGTATCTCACTTTTTCTTAGAGAAGTTTTGAATACAAATCTCAGGGAAAATATACAATGGGTTCCATTTCTTGGTAACAGCCCTAAAAACCATATTTTTTGTCAAATAGTGGCCTAACTCCCTGCTTCCTTCAATAAGCCAGTAAAACCAGGAGTATGGCAACTGGGCGAGTGATTTATGGGCCAGTGTGGTATGCCATAGTGTCCCATCAACAACGTTTGCACACTTGGACATACCTCATTGTTCTAGTGGAGGGTTACAATTCATTTGAGGTAGTATACTTAGAAATTAGAATGCATCTCAATTCCTCCAATAAAATGGACAGTAGAACAAAAATCCTCTGGTCACAAGTCTGATGCCTTTAAGGCATACAAAAAGCCCAACACACCCAGGATGGAGTGTTGCAATATGAGGTAAAATTTGTTTTACATGAATGGCATTCAATGCTTTTTCATATCACACTGACAAAGAGAATGCATGAGGGTTAACTAATGGTAGCAAACCATTGAAAGTTGAAAAATGTTCAAAACTATTCAATATGGTAACTGCTTAATGTTCTGACCTCTCTCTGTTCCAACATCTCTATGTTCTGACAACTTTGGGGATAAGAGCTGGGAAGGTAGATTAGACATAGGGGTAATGTTAGGGCCATGATCAGGGATAATGGAAATAGCAGAAGCCAATTATCACAATATCTCTGAGTGAAGAAAACAATGTGGATCCATCACTGACAGCCACATATCTGCATGTACAGTGTCCGCACAACAAAGACGTTTCAAAACATGTTGGAACGTTGGAATTCTGGAAAAGATACGTCTAGCTATTCAATGTAGGGAAACAGACAGCATCACACTGATCCCTGTGGTTTAAAAAACCAACTGCTCTGTAGACAATACAAATAATTAAAACATATCCAAAAATCTGTGCTACTTAATTGCTGATTGCAAATCGTAGTAGAATATGATAATGCCCTTTCTTGTCTGAAATTCTGAATAATACCAGTAGAGGTAACCAGCCAAGATGGTACCAACCTGAGCATAACTCAACTCGGCCCACTCTGGAATTGCAACCCTAGGTCGAAAGATTGCAGTCTGTAGGTAAAGAAAAAAGAAATCAATGTGAAAAATCATTTAGGAGACACATTTATACCTTAGAGCCAAACTTAAATGAATTATACCTTTTGACCATGTAATCATGATGATTTTTTCCCGACAATTCCATTTGTATTCATCAGAAAAAATAGAGGCTATTTTAGGCTTCAATGATGACTCATTCACATCTCTCAGAAGGTTACACAGGCCGGCAGAGTTTCCCCGAAAACCTGTCTGCAGGCTAGTCCATTTGAACAATAGGTAATTCCATAAGGGACCCACTGTACTTTGATCAATTCGTTGCAAAGCCATATGTTTAAACCCTTAGAAACAGAATTTTATACCAAAAAACCTATATCAGAGCCAGGAAGGCTTTTTCTACTTAAGGGAAAGATTGGTAGAAGTGCACAATGTGCTTTTTGTAAAGAGGAAATCCCTTTGAAAAATGCACGATCCCAATTTCTCCAGGCTGCTGCTGCTGCAACACATGCCATGGATGAACATTACACAACTCTTACTTTCCTTTCTACAGTCCAAAAGAAGTATATTTGGCTAGAAGTCTGACCAAAAAGTATTTAAAAGGTTCAATTATTTATAAACTAACCCTTCAACAGCATTCTGACCCCACTTAAGCTAAGAAACTGAGTGTCAGGTAACTGGCCGCTCTATCTCGCAATGATTAACACATGTAATCTATATAGGTAGGATAGGTGGAAGTTCAGATACCTCAGAATGGTATGATTCTGGAAAGTCCATGTACTTCTCCGTCATTTTGACGGGGCGAAAGTGTACTTCACAGAATTGATTTTAGTACTACTGTAAAGCTTACAGTGTCTTCTTGAATTATCCATTTTATACAAGTTTGATAGAAGAATTTAAACATAACAGCATAATCTGCAAAGGGGTTTTGAAGAGACTTTCAGGCTTCAAAGTGGTCCATCACAGAAATATAGGAGGTTTTATAGGAAGGATACTGATGACTATATAGGGTTTTATAGGATTTTTCAAGGAAAATATAGAGTAAATATAGGAATGTCATACACTAGCGGTTCTAATTATCTTAAAAATTCCTCAAATTTGTGGATGAGGAAAACACAGTACCTTAGGATACTAATGGACTATACTGTTTAAATGATACAAATGTGATTAACAGTATCACAAGTGTGGGCTTTTTGGCAGGAAAGTGTGGTTCTACCATCAACATGGAATTAACAAAACCACCTAAATATTTTCGTGGAAGAGAAAGAGTAAATCCCCTGACTGTGGTGCATTTGCATATTTTGACCCCGAAATACAGTATCCATAAATCTTATTATTTGTGCATACCAAAAAGGCACCAAACTTTGCAATATCAGAAGTTGATAACAAAAAATGTGATCATGATGGTGCTTTGAATGGATGGGTAGTTAATTTGAACAATGAACTGTTACTAATGTCCTAAAGTACACAGACAGAATTCTCTTCAGCTCCAGTAATAAAGGGGTTGAGATGAGGAAATTTTTGAACTTTTTACTGCTTTAATAACAGGAAATGGTCTCTTAATACAACATTTTGCTATAAATTACACTGTATTGCTAGTCAATCTTGATAAGTGTGACATACAGTATGGGTGATAATAAAAGTAAGACTAAGATCACAGGCCTATGACAACTGTATGGTTGCTATGAATACCCTCAAACTCACTTTTCCAGTGGCATAGCCAAAACTGTCTCATGGGGGCCATGTAGTTTATTCTGTGATTGCCAGCATGGGGGAGAGGTCTAAGGGGAGGGGGTCCCTTTGAAAATTTTTTGAATGATCGGGTGTACTTACATGCAATCTGGTGCTACATATGTTATCTTTTTGAAGTAAAATTTATTTTCAAAATCATATTTTAGGTTACTGAATTGAAAAAAAAAAAATCAGCATCAGCAAAGGAGAGTGGGCATGGCCCAATGGTCCCTCCCCCTAAAAATGCCACTGCTCACTTTGAATCTGTACAACTTGGTAGAACAGTATAGTCCACATATGTCAAGATGCCTACAGTGTGCAAAACTGTCTGTGCATTAAGATACTTAACATCTAAAATCTCACGTAAATTACATGACAAGATTAGGGAATGGGCAACTTGGCAAGTGCCCCTACTGATGGGCACTGCAGCACCAGATCCATATATGGATTAGATTTTCCACTTTGGTCTGTTGGATAAATTGATGTGGCATCCAGAGACCTGCCATAGAGCTTCTAGTGAAGTTTAGGGAAAACCTCCTTAGACATCTGCACATTGTAAACTTGTAAACATTACAGTGAGATTCTTAATTTTCTCAAAACACTAAGTTCTTATTCTTTAGGGGAAAATTGTAATTGTACAACACTTTGCACAGACTGATCTAATGGCTAGTCAGTTTGATAAATGAAGGTAGATGACAGGAAAACCACTGGTATTTTGAACCATTGTACTACAATATTTTGAATTAAAGAATTAATTATAATATAACAGACCAGCTATCTGTGCATGCAAAGCTTAGGTAAGGGTTTTAAAATAAGGAAGATTGCATGACTTCAAGGGATGAGAGGCAAAGGGCTCTAATCCACCCCTTTGACAATAGAGATGATATCATAGAGTACTTAAAATCACAGGTGTGAGAGTGGAACATTTATGGGGGATGAAATAAGTGTTCAGTGCCCAGTGCTGTTTCATATGAGAATATTTTTGAATCCTATCTTGGAAAAAGAATCCATCTGAAAATTTTCACCCCAAAACACCATATAAAAGAAAAAAGTGTTTTGGCAAGATCAGAAAAATATAGGAGAATATAGGAAAATGAGCCTAAAATCATACAAATATAGGAAATATAGGATTTTTTGAAATTTATAGGAAATTATAGGAAATATAGGATCACTTTGAAGCCTGGACTTTTCAACAGGAATTTTACTGTATCAAATGCACTAAGCATGGAGCAAGACAAAAAATAGGAACATTCTCTTTAAGTCAAAATTGACAGTTGAAAGGAATTTAGAGGGCGGAAATGATAAACATCACAGTAAGGACAAATATTAAAGCTTTTAGAATTTGGTTTATACATGGTAATCAGTTGTGTGGTTTAGGAGTAAGGGCGAAGGAAAGTTAGGGTTGCACAGTAAAAGTCCTATGCATGGCTGTGTGAGTAAGAGGATGCTTTCATGTGCGCACAGTAAGGAGCGCTAGGAAATTGTTATGAATCTTCCACTTCTTCTGTTTATCAGTCTCTCATTCATGGAACATGCAAAATGCAATATATGCTCATACTCCACTTGAGAGAACTTTTCAGTTGCTACTTTGAAAAATTTATACTGACATTTGGTGACTATCTCAAATGAAAAGGTAGACAGACATCTATGGACAGTTTTAGACTTCTAGTGTACTGACTAGTGTGATGTAGGCCCTATGTACTTTTTGCAAAGTCCCCTCCAATCTCTGGCAAAGAGTAAAGGGGCAAAACCAGTCTCTTGACCCTCAGACCTCTACATCACAGGTCTGTCATGAGTGGTCCCATTCTTGACTGGCTGAAAAGGCCCTACGTACATATGTTGCAGTGGAAGAATGTTGTGGACTTCTCAAAAGCAATTACAACATAAATTTTTAACTCATCTCTATCAACTAACAAGTTTAACTTTAAATGAGAACAGCTTACATGCAAGTTGCAAATTTATCCTTGCAGCCCCAAAGGGATACATGCTTATAGGGCAAACTCTTATCAAACCAGAATACTGTAACAGTTTCTGCATTAATGGGCAAAGTTCACTAGATCGGTTCCCTAGATCGAAAGTTTACTAAACCGAACACTGAATTCCAGACCTTTTGGTTCACTATGGGCCCCAATTTTCCTCTCGTGATTACAACCTGTAAACATACTCCGATAAACTTCCTTCAAATGGCTTTAGAATTGTTACAGTGTCACCTTTCTAACAAACTAACTTTCAACAAGATTAATACTTTCTTTCTATGGAATTGTGGGGGTTGAAGAGGTGATAGTCTGTGCCTATAGTCCCCATGCAGGACTCCTCTTCAAATTACACACTGTAAACTTCCTGCCCAGGTCCTCCAGTTTGTCCACATTTTAATTGTATGTCTTCCCTTTAATAGTATCAACCTTCTCCCTTCAAACGAAGTTGGAAAGGGGAGGTTCTTCTTTTTCAATCAAGCTAAATATGTTTCTAATTGGTCCATCTTTGCAATCGGACTACTGGGTATGCAAATTGTGACTTACACAGTGACTATGTGAAGGTTATGAAGTGTTGGTATGCTTTAGCATGCTGTGAGACTATTCCAGTGCACTTCAAGGGGTGCATACAGAATATGTACACCCAGTGCTTTGTACTTAACGGCAAAAATACACAGTTTCCTCATAATTCTCAAAAACTGCAGTGAGTATTTGGATTTTTAGGTGCCATTTCATGAAACTGGAGCATAAAATGACCAAGCATTACCTAGTGGAAACTTCGAAGTATTTATACAGCCACAGTTGCATAACCAACTTCAAACTTACACTATAGAGATTTTGTTTTGTTTTGTAATGCAGATGAAACCTGCTACATCACTATAAAACAGTTCATAAATGTTACGAATGCAGAATTCTATCAGTAGGAAATAAGCTTTCAAACTGCAAGGATGGCACATGAAGCACATTAATGTTCGTACTGAGAACAACATCCTCATTCTTCAATGAGATCAATTGGGGAAATTGGAGCATTTTCCCATTCAGTCTCATTTAATTCTCATTCAGTCTATGAGAATTAAATGAGACTGAATGAAAAATGTTCCAATTTCCCCAATCAAAGCCATTGAAGAATGAGAATTTAAATTTCTCCTAGGTAATGAGTTAAATAACCTCTTCTCAACAATCGATCATTCCTACCGGCGCTTCCTCACATACCCATGTAACTCCACTTTTACTGGCAATGAGTCATTCATAACCCACCAATTGTCAGTATTTTCCAACCATTTACAGTGTCAAATTTTTTCAAAAGGATTTGAAATGTGGTGGAGGAGCTTCACATGTATTTTCTTGGGATAAATAAAAGCATTTGGACTAGGAAACTGACCCTTTAGAAAACTTTCCATCCCCCAAATCAAACTGCAAATAACAGTTTGTGCCTTTTCTACATAATTTACACATCTGGCATCACCAATATATCAGTGCAGCTAAGAGAATCATTCAGACTATACTTACGGAGTTGTGTAAGGGCCTTGCTGCTTCTGTCTCCCAGTTGCCAGCATAGTATAAATCATCAGGATTGAGAATGATTTCATTAGAACTAGAGGATGCTTCTAAGCCTTGGTTGCTACTGTCTGCTCCTTCTGTCTCTTTCACTGTAATGGCTGCTGCCCCTTCTGCTGCTTCTTCTTTCTCAGTTTCTGCTTCTCTCCTTTCTGCCTCTGCTGCTCTCTGCCTCTCTCTCTGTCTGCCCTAGATGAGGAATACAAAACAGACATCAGAATCTACACCCAGATAAGCAAGTAATCTTGCTGTAACAATCAAATCCCAAATGAGAGATACAACAGCTGCTTCTGATGTTAAGTGCCATATTATTAAGGTACAACTGAATTCACTTCAAGTATACCCAATTTTAGAATAAGACTTTGACTCTACACAATGAGGGGCTTTGGTGTGACTTAAATATCAGCATATCTGCAAAATTAATCATCAAGTTGACCAGGCACTTAAGTGTAAGAAAGAGTTGTTTTATATTTTATGTTTGTTTGCACACATCCACAGAAGACAAATAGCTTACAGACATCAAAATCTACACTACCATATCAAGTTTTTGTGAAAAAATGTAAAACTATTAAAGGCTTCCACTATTGCAAAAGAATTGCAAAGCCATATCATATTTTGTCTGACAAGCGCTCCGTAACACTAATTAAGAATGCTAAAGTTTAACCGCAAAAACCAGCTGGGTAGTTGACACATTTTCTCACACCTCCCTGCTACCCCCCATACCCCTCAAAAGATGTCTGTAAACAACTTGTCATTTTAAAGTATCAAACTGCAGGTAAAGTACACTTACCCTGGCCCTCCTCCTCTTTGTTGATCTACTAAGTTTGGGCTTGGCTGTGGATCCAGTTTGACCTGCGGCAGATGTTTCCACAGTGTTGCATGATTGTGCTTTTGCAAGTGGACCTCTTTCTTTTGGTCTCACAGCCTGCTGGAATAAACAGATTTGTGACTGGGAATGACAGGTATTATTAGGCTGTTCATTGTCTGTAACTAGAGCCTCTGTTGCATTGATGGAAACTGATGGAGCTTCCTCTTGTGGTGTGTTGGTGTTAGATACTACCTTTGGAAAGGTAACTTGACCTTTTTTCAGCACATCCTCTTGAACAGCAAGAGTGGTCTTTGATTGCTGATGTTTAAGTGGTGCTGCTGCCTTTGGTGTGTTACAGGCAGTTGGTGAAGTTGTCTTCTCTGGTGCACTGGTGACAGGCACAACCTTTGGGGATGTCAACTGATCATTTTTCAGTCCATCTTCTTTGACGGCTGCAACAGTGGTCTGTGATTGCTGATGTTTAAGTGGTGCTGCTGCCTTTGGTGTGTTACAGGCAGTTGGTGAAGTTGTCTTCTCTGGTGCATTGGTGACAGGCACAACCTTTGGGGATGTCAACTGATCATTTTTCAGTCCATCTTCTTTGACAGCTGCAACAGTGGTCTGTGATTGCTGATGTTTAAGTGGTGCTGCTGCCTTTGGTGTGTTACAAGCAGTAACAATTAATGTCTATTAGAAGAAGTACAAAATGTTTGGAGGAAATAAAAAAGTTCCCTCATAATTCTCATAAATTGCAGTATTTAGATTTTTAGGTGCCTTTTAATTCATGAAATTGGAGCATAAAATGACTAAGCATTACCTAATGAAAACTTCAAAGTGTTTATATGGCCACTGTTGCAAAACCAACTTCAATCTTACACTGTAGAGCTTTTGTTTTGTTTTGTAATTCTGACAAAACCTGTTATATCACTATAAAACAGCTAATAAATGTTACAAATGCAGAATTCTACCAGTAGGAAAAAAGCTTTCAAATTGCAAGGATGGCACATGAAGCATGTTCATGTTTGCAATGCGTTTATTACCCCTTCTCAACAATCGATCATTCCTACCGGCGTTTCCTCACTGACCCGCATAACTCCACTTTTACTGGCAATGAGTCATTCATAACCCGCCAACTGTCAGTATTTTCCAACCATTTACAGGGTCTATTTTATAAAAGGATTTGATATGTGGTGGAGGAGCTGCACATGTATTTTCTTGGGATAAATTAAAGCATTTGGACTAGGAAACTGACCCTTTAGAAAACTTTCCATCCCCCAAATCAAACTGCAAATAACAGTTTGTGCCTTTTCTACATAATTTACACATCTGTCCTCACCAATATATCAGTGCAGCTAAGAGAATCATTCAGACTATACTTACGGAGTTGTGTAAGGGCCTTGCTGCTTCTGTCTCCCAGTTGACAGCATAGTATAAATCATCAGGATTGAGAATGATTTCATTAGAACTAGAGGATGCTTCTAAGCCTTGATTGCTACTGTCTGCTCCTTCTGTCTCTTTCACTGTCACGGCTGCTGCCTGTTCTGCTGCTTCTTCTTCTTTCTCAGCTTCTGCTTCTCTCCTTTCTGCCTCTGCTGCTCTCTGCCTCTCTCTCTGTCTGCCCTAGATGAGGAATACAAAACACATCAGAATCTACACCCAGATAAGCAAGTAATCTTGCTGTAACAATCAAATGCAAAACGATAGTTACGACAGCTGCTTCTGATGTTAAGTGTCATATTATTAGGGTACAATTCACTTCAAGTAAACCCAATTTAAGGTTAAGACTTTGACTCTACACAATGAGGGGCTTTGGTGTGACTTAAATATCAGCATATCTGCAAAATTAATCATCAAGTTGACCAGGCACTATTGTGTAAGAAAGAGTTGTTTTATATTTTATGTTTGTTTGCACACATCCACAGAAGACAAATAGCTTACAGACATCAAAATCTACACTACCATATCAAGTTTTTGTGAAAAAATGTAAAACTATTAAAGGCTTCCACTATTGCAAAAGAATTGCAAAGCCATATCATGTATTGTCTGACAAGCACTCCGTAACACTAATTAAGAATGCTAAAATATAACCGCCAAAAACAAGATGGATAGTTTACACATTTTCTCACACCTCCCTTCTACCCCCCATCCCATACCCCTCAAAAGATGTCTGTGAACAACTTTATTTTAAAGTATCAAACTGCAGGTAAAGTACACTTACCCTGGCCCTCCTCCTCTTTGTTGATCTACTAAGTTTGGACTTGGCCCTTGATCCAATTTGACCTGTGGCAGATGTTTCCACAGTGTTGTATGATTGTGCTTTTGCAAGTAGACCTCTTTCTTTTGGTCTCACAGCCTGCTGGGATGAACAGATTTGTAGCTCGGAATGACAGGTATTATTAGGCTGTTCATTGTCTGTAACTAGAGTCTTTTTTGCTTTGATAGAAACTGATGGAGCTTCCTCTTGTGGTGTGCTGGTGTTAGATACTACCTTTGGAAAGGTAACTTGACTTTTTTTCTGCACATCCTCTTGAACAGCAAGAGTGGTCTTTGATTGCTGATGTTTAAGTGGTGCTGCTGCCTTTGATGTGTTACAGATAGTTAGTGAAGTTGTCTTCTCTGGTGCATTGGTGACAGGCACAACCTTTGGGGATGTCAACTGATCATTTTTCTGCAATACCTGTACAGCACGGTTCATGTTTATATGTTGCTCCACGTGTGATGCTGCTGCATTTGGTATGCTGTTGGGAGATGGCACAGCCGACTCCTTTGGTGCCCTTTTTTTAGACACAGCCTGGGAAGATGTCATATGAGGGGTCCTCTGCATGTCTTGCTTTAAACCTGGGGTTCCTATAGTTGGCTGGGTATTATGTGTTGGTGGAACCCTTAGGGATACAATTGGGAATCTTTTGTGAATGTGTTTTTCAACAAATTGTTGCTGAGAAGGTGTACATGTAGTGATGATATTGGAAGGAGTGGATACATATCTCGTCGCTGTCTTTATAGAAGGTACATGGTAGTCACAGCTTTGGTAAGCGGCAATTCCAGGTGGTAGTGTTGGAGGTCCATTTATACATGTCTCCAACTGGTGGCTGCCAGCAGGAGTGGTACTACCATTCTGATCTTTTTTCTGCAATACCTGTACAGCACAGTCGGTGTTGATATGTTGCTTCATGTGTGATGCTGCTGCATTTGGTATGCTGTTGGGAGATGGCACAGCCGACTCCTTTGGTGCCCTTGTTTTAGACACAACCTGGGAAGATGTCATATGAGGGGTCCTCTGCATGTCTTGCTTTAAACCTGGGGTTCCTATAGTTGGCTGGGTATTGTGTGTTGGTGGAACCCCCAGGGATACAAATGGGAATCTTTTGTGCATGTGTGGTTCAACAACTTGCTGCTGAGAAGGTGTACATGTAGTGATGATATTGGAAGGAGTGGATACATATCCCATCTCTGTCTTTATAGAAGGTACATGGTAGTCACAGCTTTGGTAAGTAGCATTTCCAGATGGTAGTATTGGAGGTCCATTTACACATGTCTCCAACTGATGGCTGCCAGCAGGAATGGTACTACCATGCTGTTCCTCCTGTTGATGTCTCACTGGAACTGATTTCTGCATTCTCAATTGATCAGTTGGCATATTGTCTTGTTGGACTGGTGACACAGCCATTGACAAGTAATCAGCCAGCTGTTCAGGATACATGTATAGAACAGGAGTTGATCCAAGGTTGACATTGAGAGGGATGTAACCATGCTGTTGCATTGCAAGTGCTGTTGAACAGGTAGTATAGGCAGCACTCATCTGGGGTAATTCCGTGATGCACACTTCCTGCTGATGTCTCACTGGAACTGACATCTGCACTCTTAATTGATCTGGTGGCATACTGTCAGAAGGACCTTGTTGGACTGGTGACACAGCCATTACTGAGTGAGCAGCCAGTTGTTCAGGATTCATATAAACCACAGGAGTTGATTTGTGGTTGACAGCAGGAGAGATGTTAGGTTGCTGTTGCATTACAGGTGTTGCTGAATAGAGATTATTGGCAACACTTGATGTAGACATCTGGGGTTGTTGTTTGGTAGGTGCCTCTTGTTGATATCTCATTGGAACTGATTTCTGCATTCTTGATTGATAAGTTGGTGTATTGTCAGTGGTCCCTTGTTGGACTGGTGATGAAGCCACTAATGCAGCCTGTGTTGCAGGGTGATACATGTATGCTGTTTGAGGGTTACCGGAAGGATTGGTACCTGGGGGTTGCAGGATGGGTGTTGCTGTCCTGGGAACAAATGCAGGACTAGATGCTGAAAGCTTTGTATGACATCCAACAGAATCCTTAGAATCTGCTTCTTGAGTGGTAGGAAAATTGATGTTGGGCTGACCTTGTGAAGGTTGCAAAGATCCTGTCACTTTTTCCTCATCTAGAGTAGCAACATTAGCCAACTCTGTCAGTGTTTCTTCCACAATGGTTGATAGGAATGTGGAGAATTTCTGTCTTACACAGAGACCCATCTTGTTGCTACTGATGCATCTTGTGTGCCTCACCAGAACATTCTGTGATATTTCAGTCAAAGGTTCTACTAATTTTGCTTCCTTCTGTGACTTTTCATCCAAGCTTTCTGGAGTTTTGCTCTCACTGAGTGCTTGAACAGTGACTATGTTTGGCTTGGTCACTTCTGCTGTAGGGCCTTCAACACTGATGGTAGGGAACTCTTCTTGGGAGGGAATTGAAGCTGCCTCCTCTGCCTTTGCTACTGTATTTGCTTGTTTCCCCTAGTAAAGAAAAGGGAAATCTTGTTAGTTTTAGTAAGATAAGGTCCATAAATATTCCATTGTAACAGCTCTTGTCACTTATGCAACCAAATGAATATTATCACTTTCTGGTTAGAAGAAAATAATAAAAAAACTTTATTGTGGTGCAATTTTTTTGTTCCAAGGTGATATTTCATTCACCTCATCAGTAAGTACATTTTACATCATTTTGCAAAATAATGCATCTACTGTTCCAAAACTAATCAAATTACTTTTCCAAGTAAACCTAGTATCAAATGTTCTGAGCATCAGCATTTAACCCACCAGTTGACACATAAGCCATAAGCCATTTCAAAAAAGAAGTCTGAAAATGCCTCCTAAATAGCTGACCAAATGACAATCCAAAAACCTTGCAAAATTCTTGGGCTGCATGGCAATTATGAGGGGGATCCATTAAAGGAGACTTTAAGCCCTTTAATTTTTTTGTTGCCCATCTGGCTTCCCACTGGCTGCCCCCCCCCCCTCTCATTTCTGTTAATACCACCTGCTCCTTTAGTATGAAAGATATATTCTTTGTCTATTCTCATTGTGACTTCTTTCTAAACAGTATCGATGTAAACTGGTTTGAAGGAAGTGGATATGATGTCTTGAACAACCATTAGAGATTTGTTGTATTTAATGGAATTGCCAAATAGCATGTTCATCTTGGACTGTTCCACAACTTTGTCACTTGCAAAGGTGATATATTGATAGACAGATTAATGACAATAAAAGAGTCGACTTTAGGCAGAGAGGAACCTTTAGGCAGAGAGGAACCTCTAGTTTATTTTGTAACCCACAGTTACTCCTTTTGCTCCACTTTCAGAAACATACTTTGATTGTATTTTTTAACAGCATTAAATCACCATCAGCTCTCTGTACACCAGCTGCAGCAATATTAAGTATAGTCACGACACTATGCATGGAATACTGATCAGTGTGTAAGGGACAAAATATGCAACTTCTACTCATTGGAACCAGGTCTATTAGAGCTTTTCACTAAGTATACATTAGCCTACACTTCAGTTCACAACTAGAGGAACCACATCAACAAATTAAATGTACTTATACAATGGAATGCCAAACAGGTAAAATAAAGTATGCTACGGTTGTCAGCCAGGATTGGTATGATCTACAGAGGACCTAAACTCCCCAACAGTCTGTGCTATCAATGTACTATTGTACCATACAAGCCATATACATTTAAAATTTATGTACTACAAAGTAACTGTTATCTATGGGCACTTGATGCTTCTGTCTCATCACTTTATAAGGCAATCCTTGTACGAGGGAATATTTATCTTAAGTTATTCATCTACTATAGACCAGCCATAAGTTGGAGTAGATGCAGGGTTGTGTTATTAAGCCAGATGTTCCTTGTGATAAGTTTCATCTGACCAGTAAATAGAATGGCCAGAGGTTTGACCTTACACTGGACAGTCTGGCTTTTGAGCACTGTGTCCTCTGCCTGGCACAATTTTAGCATCGCACATTACTTTGGCTTCCTTTTTCAGGGTGTCACAAAAACTTGTGAGTCATACTACCTTCTGAGAATCCTAAACTTGAACACAACAGAGACTGAAATCTGTAGCAACAATTCACAATATTGTCATTTAATATTTTTATGTATAATTAAAGAAGTCTCAAGTTTCTCATGTTAAATCTTTTCAGTGTTCATTGTGTAAACTGTACAGGGATCGGAACCATTTGTGTCAGTCTTAACTTAATGTAGACTGTGTGACTTGAATAGGGCCACCGATTTTCCGTGAAAAAAAGAGTCAATTTCCGTTACAGCAATTTCAAATTCCGTGAAAATCCGTGCAAGCAATTTGCCAAATCCGTGACTTTCTGTTTTGCAATGACGTGTGTTAGGCCAGTGCAGCCTAACCAGACTAAAATCCATTCACCAGCCTAACGTCTACACATATACGTAATGGACAAAAAAAAAAAAACCAAAACAACTTGACTTACGATTGTTTGAGTGTGGGTCCCTTCTTCTTCTTACATACAGTAGTAAAAGATCCGTATAAAATTATATCCAAATGATAAGCAGGTACTAAATCCGATAACTATTCCACAATTGAAAGTGTAACTTGTCAGTCAGAACGTTATGATCGTTCGATCATGAACGTAACAACAGAGCAAAACATGAAACTTGAGTAGTAATGTGCGCAACAGTTTGTTATGACGCACTCATGTATAGTATACCATACATACAGTACATGATACAGTATAAACAAGAATCAGCTACAGGCAACGGGATCGCGGGAAAACTTTGCAAGACTGAGCATTATTAGACCTACCGAAGGCTGGTAAATGCGCAACTCGTACCTGGTCCCACATACAGTAAGCATCGGAGGGGGTGAATTTCAAGTTTTCTATCAGATTGTAGTCTGCTAGAGCCATCCAGTGTTACATACAGATTTTTAAACTTTTTTTTCATTTTGTCCTCTTGATTGCAGACTTCTTTAGCATTCTGAGAGATTTTTGAAGTTCAGTGATTTTCCGTGAAAAAAATTAAAATTCCGTGATTCCGTGACAATTTCCGTGATCGCGGAAAATCGGTGGCCCTACTTGAACAGTAAACAGTTGCCTTATTCAATTTGTACGTATGGTAGTTCTAGTGACATCATGTAGACTGAACAACTTTTTGTACTGCACTTTATTTGCATGGTACCTTATGACCATGTCTTCCTTTTGGGAAATTTGGAAATGGCAACCTTACCAGTACATCACATATCACAATCAAATGCATTGGATTCATACAAATAACAAACTGCATTTTGTATTACAACAAAGACAACCTACGCTGACAGCGAGTTCAAATAGAAAATGGGGTGACTGTTCTCTGTTCTGATGTGTCATTTGTTCTGACATCGATCTCTGTATTCTGACAAGTCTACATGAAAGTCAATGTAAGGGTAAGCCTTAGGCTAGGGTAAGGTTAGGGTGAGAGTATTAGCATTTAATACCTGCGTCTGAACATAGATATGTTGAAATTGGATGAAATAAGTGTGACTGAAAATGTTAGTCAATAGTCATGCACTTGCCATGACCTTTCATTTTCAGTGCAATTGCACTAACTTCAAATTTTCTTGAAGAATGCTAAATTCAGTGATAACAGACCAAAGCTCTGCCCTTTGTAGGACTTGGAGATTTTGTTTATCTGTTTAAAATTAATAATCATGTTGGCCAATGATGTTTAAGAAAGAGAATGTGGTTGAACAGCACTTTCATGTTTTGCCACTAATCCAAAGTGAAGATATTCACTAAACTGCCCAGGCAAAATTTTCCTATATCTCTTAGCACTGCTCTCTAGTACAGTTAAATCTTCTTAATTTACCATGTAAAAGTTTTGCCCCCAACTATTTTTGAACTATATGTATCAAACTTTTTGCTCTTAAGACAATGATTGCAATTAATTCTGTTTTTACCTTCTCTGGTTTTTTCTCTGCTCTCTCCATGGAATCCATTTTCTCTGGAAGTTTCTCCACTATCTGGTCTTTAACTCCTGATTCAGGTTCTGATGGTTTTGCTGCAGGTTGTGTCTATAAGAGGAAATGACCACAGACTGATGATACTTGGGAAAGTTGTCCCACTCAATATTATCTTTAAGTCTGAATAAATGTTATATGTGAGTACCTAATAACGAAAACAACAGAAATAGTAATAACAACTATTCTTGTGTACTGACTCCAACAAGTCAGAGTTGTTTAATGCATTTGATGAGTGTTGAAAGGTGCAAAATTTAAGACATTTGGGAGGGAAAAGAGTTTTGAGACTGCACCTTAATTGAACATTTGAATACAAACACCTAAACTTACAGTAAAGAGGGAGGGAGTTCCATAAACAGGGTGCAACATATTTAGGAAAATACAGTCACCGAAATATCTTGTAGGTGACGTTGGAACCTGAAGCTGAAGCTGAAACTAATAATGCAAACACTCTGGTCTTAGGTTCCCAATGTTATAGAGCATTGAGGGAGGTTGGGAGGTTGGGGTGCCAGGTTTAATGGCTGGAAAGCCAGAATGAGGATTCTGTATGCAATTACATACCATGTAGCTCTTTCACTACAGGAGTGATATGGGTAAAACTGTCTGCAAAGGCATCATGCCCACTGGGGCCCAGGAGGGCCTGCCTCCCCCCCCCCCCCCCCCATTTGGTCTAGGGTATCATTCACTTTGTCTGAAAATGCATTTGAAAACCCTTCGCATGCCCAGTTAATATGAGAAGTTAACTGTTTTCGAAAAATGAGCACTTTGCCTTAGGTTATGCTACTTTTTACCTTCCCCCTCCAAAATATTTTTTCACACCATGCCAATTATACCTCCACCCAGTCACCACTTTCAGGGGCCCCCAAAATTTATTTTTCCATGACGCTCCTGCCTGTTTGCCCTATGGACATGGACATAGACCCGCAAAAGTTACAAATGTCCTTGCTAATAGAGTACACCTCCCCATGATAACCAAAGGTAAGTGCTACAGCTGAGCAGGTTGAAAATTGATCTCATCATACACATAAGGACAGAAAAACAAAAAAAGTCTTTGAGGGACCAGGAAAGGTCTTTGTTTCATTGCCTTTACAAAGCTACAGAAAACAGTCATTGACATGAGGAGAGAGTGCTTTTAAAATACTTCCAATGGAATCTATGGGTCCAGTAATGCAGAAGTGAAATGCTTAATCTTAATTTTCTAGCCCCCCCCCCCCCACCTCCAATGAATTTTGGAAAATGCTGTGCCCACTGCAGAGCTACTCCCCACCCAAATACTGTCATAAAGCTCGTTTTGGAAACAGTATTTCTGTGTACTTTCAGCATCAAATTTTTTTCAATGTTTATTCCATACAAATGTGGAATGTTGCATTTGTACACCATCAAAGCCTGTCAAAATGTGTATGAACAGTTTGCAAACCATCTCATAATGTAAACTTACCATTGGTGAATCGCATGCAGGTAAATGCTAAAATCCTTTTTTGTAATCATTTGTTTGTAACTTTTTAGACAGAATGGAGCAAATTTTAATTCCACAGACTGCATAGACTTTGCACATGAAAAACAGTTTGGGAGAGTTCCAAAAGCATGCTACAATCATTCTTTTGCAATTACTGAGACCATAACAGCAATAAGTTCTTACTTTCAATTTAGTCCTGAGACTGCTTTGTGTGACCATTACCTTATTCCTGGGATGTCTCATCAGCGAATACCGTTTTCCACTTGGGGCTTTCTTTGTGCTCTCTGGAGTTTCATCACTTAGCTCCATCTTTCCATTATCCTGTGTGTAGTGCAACAAAACTTGGAAGTTTATTTTTGCATATATACACCAAACAAGGAACATTTTAATATCATTTCATTTTCACAAAACATGCAGTTTGCTGATTTTAAATATAACAGATTTATCAAAATTTCATTTCATTTCATTTCGTTTCATTTGTTTTACACAACATGTAATTCCATCATAATACAGTATAGTGCCAGATGAGATAATACATAAACATGGTGTGAAGGAAGTAAGCTAAAAAAACCCTAGGGGGCTTGTCGAGAGCTTACTCCCTAATGTAACAAATAGAGAAAAACAAACATACAGTAACTGAACAAAAGTTGCAAAGAAGATTTCATACCATCCCTAAACCGGCCGACCCCTTTCCCACAAAAAGCTCCCAAAAATTGAAACATTAGCACATGGTGCAACTGAGGGAGGAACTAAAATTAAGACAAAAATACCTGTATATAAATAACATGGCTGAGGTGAGTTACAACATTTTTTAACTAAATTTTTCAAGCCACCAATGTTGCCCATGAGCTGGCAGAGTGCACACACCATCTTCTATCTTCAAACATCATATGGCAGCGACCATGCATATTAGTGCTTGGCCATCACTTCACAGTATCTACCTATTCTATTACCATTAAGGCCATTTATGGTTCACTAAACTGGCTTTGTTGAGCTGAGATCACACATCATCTCCCTAGCATAACTGGATTCATCTGTTTTTGAATTACCTTTGTCTGGACTAATCGCACAAGACTGATTTTCATAGGAAAGCGTGTTGACATTTAAGCTGCATCATTGGTATTTGGCAATTTACATGCTGTATTTTAAAACTTGCTAAATCTAGTTAATTACTCCTCAACAAGAATTGACACTATGACAGAGGTAACTGTTTTTTGCATTTGGCTCATGCCTTGAGACTTAGGGTAAAAATTTTACTTATTAATCTGTTGATTTTGGTACCTTTCCCCTGGAATGTCTCATTAGAGAGTATCGTTCCCCACTTGGAGTTTTCTTTGCACATTCCTGGCTTTCATCACTTGGCTTCATCTTCACAATATCCTATGGAATGCATCAAGACTTGAAATTTCAGTACTGCATATCAAATAACACTTATTAAAATGATTATTTTTACAAAACATGCACAGTTTGAAGATTTACACACATCATAATATTTCTTGACATTTCTAGGACAAATTCCAGTTCAACAGACTGCACATTTATACTGAACACATGAAGATAAATTTTTGAGATTTATAACAGCATGCTAAATCTGGAATCATTTCTCTTCAAGAATTAACAAGAAGTAGTAACTTTTTGCCTTTAATCACTGAGTCTAAGTAAGAAAAATTTTATCAGCAATCTGTTTTTGATGCCTCTCTCCAGGGATATCTCATCAGGGAGTAACTGTTCCCACTTGGAGTTTTCTTTGAGCATTAATTTGTGGCATTCATCCCTTCGTCCTTTCTTTTTGTTTTCTGGTTGAATGCAGCAAGGCTTTTGCAGACCTCTGAGAAGAATCATAGTCAGTTATTTGTATATCGTGTAATTCATCCTTTTTTGCCCAGCCTTTTAATCGGCTTTAATTTCACCATAATCAGGCTTCAAAGTGGTCCATCACAGAAATATAGGAGGTTTTATAGGAAGGATACTGATGAATATATAGGGTTTTATCGGATTTTTCCAGGAAAATATAGAGTAAATATAGGAATGTCATACACTAGCAGTTCTAATTATCTCCAAAATTCCTCAAAGTTGTGGATGAGGAAAACATGGTTACCTTAGGAAACTAATGAACTATACTGTTTAAATGATAACAGTATCACAAGTGTGGGCTTTGTGGCAGAAAAGTGTGGTTCTACCATCAACATGGAATTAAGAAAACCACCTAAATATTTTGGTGGAAGGGAAAGAGTAAATTCCCTGAAGGTGGTGTATTTGCATATTTTGACCACGGAATAAAGTATTCATAAATCTTATTATTTGTGCATACCAAAAAGGCACCAAAATTTGCAATATCAGAAGGTGAGAACACAGAATGTGACCATGATGGTGCTTTGAATGGATGGGTAGTTAATATGGACAATAAAATGTTGCTTATGTCCTAAAGTACACAGACAGAATTCACCTCAGCTCCAATAATAATGGGGTTGAGGTGAGGAAATTTTTGAGTTTTTTGATGCTTAAATAACAGGAAATGGTCTCTCAATACAACATTTTGCTATTAACTACACACTGTATTGCTAGTCAATCTTGATATAAAGTGTAACACATGGGTGATGATAGTCAGCCCAAGATCACAGGCCTATGACAACTGTATGGTTGCTATGAATACCTTCCAACTCACTTTCCCATTTGCATAGCCAGAACTTTCTCATGGGGGCCATGCAGTTTATTCTGTGATTACCAACATGGGGAGGGGTCTAAGTGGAGGGGGTGCCCCCCTCTCCTTTGAAAATTTTTTGAATGATTGGGTGTACTTACATGCAATCTGGTGCTAAATATGTTATCTTTTTGAAGTAAAATTTATTTTCAAAATTAGATTTTAGGTTACTAAATTAAAAGAAAAGAATTAGCATTAGGGAAGGAAAGTGGGCATGGCCCAATGGTCCCTCAACCTATAATACCACTGCTCACTTTGAATCTGTACAACTTGGCTGAACAGTGTAGTCCACATGTGTCAAGATGCCTACAGTGTGCAAAACTGTCTGTGCATTAACATACTTAACATCTAAAATCTCAATTGAGGAAATTACATGACAAAATTAGGGAAAAGGCAACTTGGCAAGTGCCCCTACTTGTCACCAATGATGGGCACTGCAGCACCAGACCCATACATGGATTAAATTTTCCACCTTGGTCTGCTGGACAAATTGATGTGGCATCCAGAGACCTACCACAGAGCTTCTAGTGGAGTTTAGGGAAAGCCTCCTCAGGGATCTGCACACTGTAAACTTGTAAACATTACAGTGAGATTCTTAATTTTCTCAAAGCACTAAGTTCTTATTCTTTAGGGGAAAATTTTAATTGTACAACACTTTGGACAATCAGCTGATCTAATGGTTAACAAAGTTTGAGGGAAGATGGCAGATGACAGGGAAAATATTGGTATTTCAAACCATTGTACTACAATATTTTGAATGAAAGAATCAGTTATAACACAGACCAGCTATCTGAGCATACAAAGCATAGGTGAGGGTTTTAAAATGTGGGAGGCAGTGCATGATTACAGGCGATGCCAGGCAAAAGGCTCTAATCCACCCCTTACAATACCACTAAAATGCCTTCAAAGAGATGAAATCATAGAGTACTTAAAATCACCTGTGTGAGAGTGGAACATTTATGGGTGATGAAATAAGTGTTCATTAGTGCCCAATGCTGTTTCATATGAGAATATTCCTGAATCCTACAATTGGTCATTGTGTACCTGCATCTAATTGAGATACTTGGCATCTATACCCTGCTACCTGTCTGAATTTAGCCACTCTGAGTCTACAAAACTATCTTGGAAAAAGAATCCATCTGAAATTTTCACCCCAAAACACCATATAAAAGAAAAACGATTTTTTTTTTTTTTGAAAAGATCAGAAAAATATAGGAGAATATAGGAAAACAAGCCTAAAATCATACAAATATAGGAAATATAGGATTTTTTGAAATTTATAGGAAATTATAGGAAATATAGGATCACTTTGAAGCCTGCATAATTTTGAGAGGAAGATAGAATAATAATTGTCAACTACATCAAGAATAAACTCTCTTTGTGTTTCTGTATTTTTGGAATGGAGCTATATCCCAAGATCCCTACAAAGCCTTCACATGAGCGATTGGCCCACAACACAACACTATGTACAGTAGCAACATCACACTCCTCTGTACATTGTAACCTGACAGTCCTCTAACAGAATTCTGAAAACCTAATGCAAACTTAGACTCTTACCTTACTATCAAGCAAGAAGTAATCCTTTGTGCCACCATCAGATTTATACAATGGACTTTCTCCATTCTGTGCTAACTCCTTCTTGCTTGACAAAGTTGAAGCATCTTTCTTGTCAATGTCTGAGCCTTGTCCCATTGACTTTGGTTCATTCTCTATACTTGTCTTCTTGCCAGCACCAGCTTCATCAATTTGGTCCAGATGTTCTGGGGCCAACTCTCTTCGGGCCTGCTTGTCACCAGGTGTTGTTGGATTGTTCTCCTTAGCATTGTCAGAGCTGGATCTCTTTGGCTCCTTTTCATTACCAACAACTGCACAGGCTTCTCTTTGATCTTGCAAGGCTAATTTTTTCTGGGACTGCTCCTTACCTGATGTAGTTGAAACAGTTTTTGTAACTAAGTCAGAGAAGGGATTCTGCAAAACCTTTCCTTCACAAGCTGTAATGTCGTCTTCTTCCACTGGCTGTTTCTTCACTTGCTCCTCACTTGCAATGACTGAGTGGTCAGTTTTCTTAAAATCGGCAGACAAGCCAAATGAGCTGGGTTTGTTTTCCTCCTTTTCTAAAACTGGCCTGGTCTGTTCCTTGCTTGATGTAACTTGAAAACTGTTCTCACCATGGTCAGATAAGCTTGGTTTGCCTGACTCTTTGTCTTTGCCTTCTGTCTTACCACCAACAGCTACACTAATTGGGATTTGATCTTCCTTAGAGGACTCTTGATCCCTTCCTTTGCATCCAGTCTTGTCAGCAGTGTCTTCATTGGATGTGCATTGATCTTTCTGAGCTGAGATTGTCTCCAGCTGCTGCTTGCTTGATGCAGTTGAAAGTGTTTTAATTGCTTTGTCATCACAGGTGGGTACCTTTGGATCTGCCCAGGTGCTGTCTTCCTTGCCAACAGTGCATTCAGAAGTTGGACACTGTTCTTTTTGAGTGGATGCTCCCTTTGGCTGTTCCTTGCTTGATGTAGTTGGAACACTCTCCTGAGAACAGTCAGATGAGCCAGGTTTGGTTGATTCCTTCTCTATGCCTTCTTTGCTAGTACCAGCTTCACTTGTTGGAGCTTGATCTTCATGAGATGAAGCTTTCTTGGGCTGTTCCTTTCTTGGTGTAACTGGAACACTGTCCTCGGCACTCTCAGATTGGGCTTTGTTAGGCTTTGTTTTGTTGCCTCCTATCTTGCTGGCATTTTCCTCACTAGTCTGACTGTGCTCCTTCAGGGGTGAGTTTCTCTTGGGCTGATCTTTGCTCTCAGATGTAACCTGGTCTTTGCTTGTTACTCCAGCAGTACTGGTTTGGCCTGTTTCTTCAACAGGGTCACTAGATGAACTAGCTCCTGTTGTCACATTCGCCAAACCTGTTCCACTGTCTTGAAAGCTTTCTTCTCCTAACTCACCCTCAAGGCTAGAAAGACCACCTGCCACAGCTTTGCATCTCTCTTCCCCATGCCTTCTCATGCTCTGGGTAGTACTATGATTCATTGCTTCTTCAGACACATGGTCATCTTCAGTGGATGGACTTGTGTCACTCTCTGAAAAATATATAAAATTCTACTTGAAGTATGTGATTACAGTTTCCTGAAAGAAGATATATGTAAAAAGTACTTAGTAGCTCTATATTTTTTCTTGTGATTACAGGCAGGTCCGAATGATAAAGTTTAGCAAGACATAACACATTGTAGGAAATATCATCTTACAATTTTCCACACAAACATTCACGAAATTTAAGCTGCAAATGACACAAGTCTGGACATCAAACTCAAAGGAAATAATACTACTTTATCCTGCCTTGTATATGATGTCGGAACACTGACAAAGTAGGGTTCTAAAGGAAGACTTAAGTTCACCCAATTTGAACTTGAAATCAAGGTAACTTGAGAAATGTAACTTCTGGTAAGATACATTACTATTTTTTTTAAGGGAGTACAACAGATTTGGTTGAAATTACGATTAAGTCTTCTAAAATTTCTCAGTCATCATTTTAACCATGTCTTCCTTGTTATGTGGAAATTATTTACACAATTATCCGTAATGAAAACAAAATGAGAATTTTTCAAAATGAAGGTGCTTTTAGTTGTCTTTTAGTTTAATGTTATGAGAGTGAAGGGTTGGGCGCTTGAATCTTGTACGTCTGTCTTTTCATCACAGTATTAGGGGAAGCATGAAAATTGGGATTCACAAAATGTGGAGAAGTATGAAACTGGAGCACTTGGCCTACGTGACTGCACCTTCCTGGCTAGCCTAGTTCTCATGAACACAGTGGCGGATCCAGGCAGGGGCACAACAGGCTTGCGCCTCCCCTATATATTGGCAGTCATGCATGAAAAAACGTTGAGGCAAAAAGCGAAAATGCTTCAAAATGTGTCAAATATAGCACCATTCTGCATCTCAGCCCTCTTCCAAAAGCAAAAATTTTCCAAAGGAGAGGGGTACACCCTACCCCTTATTCCCCCACCCCAGGACAGGGATCAATCAAACCTTGCACCCCCTCTACTGAAAATTCCTGGATACACCCCTGTGAACACTTTGTTCCCTGAAGTAAGCATAGGCTGTTGACGTTCAACTTTTTTCCTGTACGTTACCATGAGAGTAACATGTGCATGGAAGAATTTATCCGGTATGGCATCACAATTTGCTACACAAGCTGGGCAAATTGCTACCCAAATGCAAAAAGTGTAGCACTTTTTTGTGTGCACAGCCATAGGGTTTTCAGTGGTTTTACACTATAGAAGGAAAAGATTCTCAAAACTGCTATGCAAAACTTGCCGTGAATACTAATTTATTCCCTACATGCGTATGCATGCGTTGCTGCAATGATTGTTGCTACAAACATGTATGCCGTGTTTGAATGTAAGCACATTTATATGGCCTATGTCACAACTGAGCGGCAATGCATGCTATTTATATACAACAGGGTGGTCGTCCTAGTAACAAGAATTATCAGCTTGATAGAATGTTTAAAAATCAAAACTAGCTGACTTGTATAAATCAAAATTTTTGGACTTTTTTTTTTTTTGGCATAGGCCTAAGTGCAAGTATTCTGATTAGAATGAAGGGTCTTAAATAATGATTGGTAGCGTTCAATTACCAAGGTGTAGGCCTTGGCCTATAACATAGGCCCCTAGGCTATGTAAGTTTGAGAAAGATCAAGACCGGTGAAAATGTTTGAAGATGCACTTAGGCTAGAGCCCAATTTTGCACATGGCACATATATTGCTTACCTAGTATGGGCAGCACAAAGCGACCCAAATACTACTGCGGACTTCCTGCCTAGTAAGTAGATGCACATTAGGCTAATAACTGCCAAGACTGGTTAGTTGAAAGTTTGCCAAGTTAGGCTAATGCACCTTTTACAAATGTAGGTTTAGCCTAACTTAGGCATGTCCATGCAAGGATGCAAGGTCTTACTGTTGAAAAACTAAACTAGGCCTAGGCCTATTGCCTAGTTTGGACTAGGTCTAGGCTAGCCTAGGGTACTTAGGCCTAGTTCTCACGTACACTTTGTTCCCTGAACTAGGCCTAGGCTATTGCAACACAAACTTGACCGCATATTACTGTGAGAGTAATATCGTCTGCGTGCGTTGCTGCAGTGATTGTTGCTATATACGCGTATGCGGGTGTATGAACGTAACTATAGCTATGGACTATGTCACAATTGAACAGCAGTGCGTGCTATTTAGCATACAATAGTGTGAACGTCCTAGTTACACGATTTAGCAGTTTCATAGAATGTTTAAAAAACAAAACAGGATCGTTTGTGTAAATCAAAATTTTTGGTCCCTTTTTGGACACTTAAGTGCAAATAATCTTAGAATGAAGGGTGTTAAACATATAAGGCCCCGTAGAGGTCAATTATGTAGGAGTATACGTGAATTTGAGAAAGATCGAGACCATTCAAAATTTTTGAAGTTGCAGTAGCCCAATTTTGACAATGGGTATATTGCTGACCTAGTATGGGAAGCCCCAAAGCTTCCCAAATACTAGGTCAGCAGACTGCGGACTAGGTCTAGGCCTAAACTAATTTTTTCATCTGAAAATGACTAGCTAGTCCAGCTGGGCTTAGGCCCTGGGCCAGTGTTTGTGTAGGATGGCCTGTCTAACTTTGTTACAACTTAGGCTAGGGCCTACACTTTACAGTAGGCTGGCGGTTATGTTTACCTTGGCTGTCTTATTAACATAACATAACATAACAGGTTAAAGGGCAAAGGAGGGCTAAGGCCCCATTAGATGCCCTGAAGTCCAAACAACCATAACTGAAAACAAAGAACCAACCAATACCAAACGAGCCCAGCACAATTAGATTCTACCGCACTTATGGAAGAACTTGTCAATGTTAACCTTAAAGCAGTGCACAGATGTGGAGTTAACTACCCACTCAGGCAGACTATTCCACTCGTTAACAACTCTATGAGAAAAGCTGAACTTCCTAATGTCGAGCCTTGCAAAATTCTTAACCAGCTTCTTACAATGGCCTCGAACCCGAGAATTACATTGAACCTTTAAATAATTGCAAGAGGACAAAGGATTCCTTTCAAAGAGAAATTTGTACACCTGAAGCATGTCCCCCCTAATCCTTCTCAACTCCAGGGTGGTAAGCCCAAGATGCTTAAGTCTAACATGATAAGGTAGGTGTCTCACCTCGGGTATAAGGCGAGTGGCTCTCCTCTGAACTTGCTCTAAAAGAAGCTTGTCCTTTTCATAGAAGGGACTCCAAGCCTGGGCTGCATAGTCGAGGTGGGGTCTTACCAACTGCTTATACAGATTTAGTACAATTTCTTTACTAAAACTACTGAAAGATTAAAGATGAAACTGAAACTATTAAAGATTAAGATATACGTTAGGCCTAGTCCTAGCTAACCTAGGGTTCCTAATCCTAGCATAGGCCTAGGCCTCCTAACGTTAGTTCTCACCTACACTTTGTTCCCTGAACTCAGTATGGGAAGCCCACGCAGCCACACGAATACCAGCCTAGGCCTTGGTCGGCAGCCTGCGGACTAGCATGTTGCACCGGTGATGAGTCGGTCACTTCAAGTTCAAAGGTGTTACCCATAGAATATGTGCCATAAGTTTTGTACGCAGCGCCCACTGAGTAGGAAATATAGGCTATAGGACCCTGCTCCAGCTCTATGGCAGTGACCAACTCATTGGTACCGACCCTCCTAGTCCGCAGTCTGCTGACCTAGTATTTGGGAAGCTTTGAGGCTTCCCATACTAGTTCAGGGAACAAAGTGTACGTGAGAACTAGGCCTAGGTGCCCTAGGCCACGACCCTCCCAACGGACACTCACTTAACCAAACTTTTGAGTCTTTGAGTTTGACCCATAGATCAATGCACTTAGGCTTAGCTCTTGTCCCTTGAACACGGCAGTGCTTCCGCTGATATGCATTGCGTTGCATGCGATATGACATGATTTTAGGCCCCAGTCAATAAATGACAAACGCTAAAGGTGAATTAATTAAGGGCCTAACTTAGTTAACGTCGGAAGTAAGTTTGCCAATGAAGGCAGTTACCTTGGGTTCCCGGTTGGATTTTTCCAAACAGAAATTCATACAGACAGGTTACACCCTGAAGAATACTCAAATATCCAACGACGCCTATCGGCATTGTTAACGTTTCAACGTTGCTTCAAAGCATGCAATGAAGACATGTTGAGTTTTTTCCATAAGTTCACAAACAGATGATTAAACTTGTTGCCAGTTGCGATCTCGAGCTTGAGCCTAATAACTAGACTAGTAAGTTAGTTAGTGTTGTGATATGATGTGTAGTATCACAATGGTTAGCCATATTCACCCGTAAACAAACGTAACAATGGGGGGAGGGGTCGGTCGGTCGGTCGGTCGGTCGGTCGGTCATCCGGGTCTTTCCCGTTACCCTGGCGACTTTGGAGTGAAAACATTATCTGACTACATTATGACCATATGCCATGATATGGGAACAATAACGCGCAATAAATTGTTTTCACTCCAACACAACTGTTGTCGTGCGGAGTGACATGTCACCGACCGTACAGAGGGATTTCATGTGACGTAATTCCAAAGCCTCTTCCCACGTGACGTCATAGGAGCTTTGCACGTGTATTATTTCAGCCATGTCTGAGGGCAACCCCGGCATGTGTGCACAGGCTTGCCCTCAGACATGGCGGTTGCTAACCTAGCTGTGACGTCACTGAGAACTATCTATATGAAGATAACGTCACAGAGCAGAAAGTGCACCCTGCGCAATGGAGGCAAGCGTGTATCACTACACACTTTACACCAACAAATGCAGAAAGCTGATTTGTGTACTGGCCGGATACGCACGTGAGCCTACGAGGCGCGTATGCGAAAACTTGGTCGCAGTGTGCTTCATTGCTTGCCTTAAAAAAATAACGTAGAGTGACGTCAATGCATATGGTCTATTTAATTTTATGTAACGTCGAGTGACTGGGATTGCCCGGCAGTGCACGCACAGTAAGCGTATTTACGCACACGCGCACGGCATAACCATAGATACTACCGTGGCGCACTGAATAGCAGACTTTAATGATTACGTCACGCATATACATAACATAACATAACAGGTTAAAGGGCAAAGGAGGGCTAAGGCCCCATAAGATGCCCTGAAGTCCAAACAACCATAACTGAAACGTTGTGGCTATTTGCCCGACAGTCGGGCAAATTGGAAGTTTAGTTTTCTTATTTTCCCGACAGCAATCGACCAATCATATCACCCCAACCAGCTTGTGACGTAAGAAATGTTAGTTGGCGCCGTGCGGTGTGCGTGTGTAGGCCTACCACAGAACAATATATAATTCTGTGGTGTGTACGTACGTACAGTATGTGTGGTTACTACTTACAGATCAGCACACTCAGTGGACTTCCATAGCTTCGATGACTTGTCAGAGTACAGTACTCAGGAAAAAATTCCAGACAATTCCCATTGAGTCCCATCGGATTATTTTAAAAACTAGAAGAAGAAACGTTTTCTGTGTTCTAGCATAGTTGTTTGTAGAACAGTAGAAACAGCAAACAAAGGCAAATACTGAAAGGAAGGAAACAATAAATGCAATCTGAAGGAGTTTTGCGCTCAATAGTTGTCTGCATATTGCAAATTTAACAAAATGCTGAAGTGGACTCGGAATAGGCTTCAAACTGTTATTTGGTGGCACCATTTTTCTTCTGGCGAACTTCTCATTTTCAAAAAAAAAAAAAACTTGCGCACGCCACTGCTCCCTAGGCTCGCCGGTAGGACAAATAAGGACCATTAGTTTCCCGACATACAATTCAAATATTTTCTGAGGCTACAGACTTAGAATAGCCCCGTCACTTTCGTCCACAGTAGGGAAAATAAGGATGTCCAATAATTTTCCCGAGCATGGAAGCATGGAAACTGGGAGTAAAAACAATAGACCTTATGCACTGACATCACACTGACGTCATTTTGGGTGAAAACAATGAAGCACACGTGGACGAGCGGCGTGAATTTCGCTTCACGTGTAGTAGACTTACGACAAATCAGCTGTCTGCATTTATTGGTGCAACTTGCAATGATACGCGCTTTTCCTCCATTTTCCTCCAAACGAGGGAGCTCTTTCTCCTTAGTGACCAGAGCCATATATTATATGGCTCTGTTAGTGACATCATATGCATAGGGTCTATAGACCTTATGCATTGATATCACACTGACGTCATTTTGGGTGAAAACAATGGAGGACACGTGCACGAACGACGTGGATTTCGCCGCACGTGTAGTAGACTACGCGCGTATACGAATGGTTGACAAATCAGCTGTCTGCATTCATTGGTGTAACTTGCAATGATACGCGCTTTTCCGCCATCTTCCTCCAAAGGAGGGAGCTCTTTCTCCTTTGTGACATCATATGCATAAGGTCTATACAGTAGTAGCGCTAGCTAGTAGCTAGTTAGCAGGCTCTCCATTTAGCATGGGGCCGTTTGTTTATACTCCCAGTTCCCATCATGCATTGCAATCATTAAAGTCTGTTACGGACGCTTGCCCGGCAAAATACTTAACACCCAACGAGACATGCGCCATCACGTGACGTCGGCGAAACATCTCGTAAGGTCGGTGACCTTATTAAGAACGTATGCAAATGACGTCACAAAAACAGAAGGTGCGCCCTCGGCTATGGTAGGTGTGGAGCATTACAACTTCAACGCAATGCAGACAGATAATTCTTGTACTGGTCGGGATACGAGCGTGATTCCACGTGCGCTTGAGACGGCTACGTCGTGCGTTAAGTAAATGTACCAAAGTTATAGACCTTAGCTTATTTAGCAAACTTCATTCAATCATTGTTTGTCTTCTAAAATGACGGCTTGACGTCAATGCATAAGGTCTATAGGGAGCTTGCACCAAAGGCCAAAAGGTCAAATTCAGTGGACGCGCTAGTTGTTCTGGAGGACACTGCGCCACACGCCACACGCCACACGCCACACGCCACATTGCTTTAGTACATGATCTAGCGTCCGCATATGTTTGTTTGTCCTCCAGAACATGGTAACTTTTGCACGCCTTCCTATAGACCTTATGCATATGATGTTACAAAGGAGAAAGAGCTCCCTCGTTTGGAGGAAAATGGAGGAAAGCGCGTATCATTGCAAGTTACACCAATAAATGCAGACAGCTGATTTTGCTGTCAACCAATCGTATACGCGCGTAAGGCTACGTGCACACTTGTCCGGCAACGGTAACGGCAACGGCAACGGCAAACGATGCGGCAACGGCAACGGTAACGGCAATCCGGTATAACTGTTCACATTGATACGGCAAAAAGTGATCACCGCACGGACGGTATAATAAGCATCTGTCAGTGCATCAGTAGACTTTCTATTGTGAGGGCTAAGCATAAACGTGAGGGGGGTTAAGTTCGGAGCGCCAAGGGAATGGGCAAGAATGTCACTATGGGGGAATGGGGTGTCTCATAAGGATTAATTTCGTGTCCAGTTATTGCATAGGTTTAATGGGATGTTTTCACTGAATCCGATAAAATTCATGGGCGTGCAAAAAGAGGCTGGGGCCTGCAGTAATCTCCTCCCCATTTGGGCAGAAATGTTGTTATTTTCGAGCAAAAGAGGTCTGTATGTTAATTTTTGACAAGCTTGAAATTTCTGGTAAAAGTCCTGCAGCCCTCAAATGGAAATAGTCCATTTGTTGAATATTCTAACGTTATTTGTTCACAACAGTACTACATACTTTCTCATTTAAATACCAATTTGATCAGCTTTTTGATCAGCTCAATTAGCTGCGATACGAGATAAATTATTCCCTTTTCACTCCCAATCTTAGTAAGATTGAAGATCTTGCTGAAAACTTAGTGTGTCAGTTGGAATTCTCAACTGTCTCACACATTTAGGCTCTCTGTTAGTTTACTATTGCCTCCGCAAAGTGATTCTTTGAGTGGGTCAGTGAAATGATTATTTTAAGGCACCCACAACCCAATTTATATATCACATACAGGTTTTTTTTTCTGAATTTACGTGGCGAGGGAGGGGCAGGGGTCGGCTGTCATAGATGCACCATCGATTCAATGCTGTAATGTAAGGGTTCCCCTTTTTGTCATACCTGGAGATAGTTAAATGCTTCATTCTGTGGGTCACAATTTTGTTCATACCCCAAAACCTCCTTGGGCTTGCCCTACCCCCGAATTCCACAAGGGAGGAGCCCTACGGTGGGCCTCTGGACCCCAACAAGGGGACCGCCTCGCATCACCAGGACGCCTTTAGCGCCGCCTAGTCTTTCATGTTGGTATGCCCCTCTGGCGAAGCATCCCTATACCCTCCCCCCCCCCCCCCGTGCACTCCCACTTGGAAATCCTGACATCGCCTGACTCCTTTACTACACGTGCGGCGAAATCTACGCCGTTCGTGCACGTGTGCTTCATTGTTTTCACCCAAAATGACGTCAGTGTGATGTCAATCACTGAACTATATGCTAGGAAGGATCATTCCACAATAAGGTTTTGAAGCCATCATGGAGGGTCACGTGATGTAGGTTAGCTTACTCAAGTCGCCACCGCCGTAGAAACGCGTACCTGTAAGTGAAAACGCTTAGGCAATGATGTACATGCTAACGCGCCGTAGTCGGTCTTAGCGTCTCTTCAGTTTCTTATCAGCAACTTCCTGATAAGGCATGCATCACAATAGCCTTATAACATACAGAGCACCAAACGCTTACCGTGTAGGAAGCTTTGAGGCACATCATTGGCCAAAATGCACGCGTGCATGTGCGCGCGTGTTACTTTCCCTTCGTGCGCCTTTTTTGTCAAGAGGACGCGTTCGACGCTTTGTACAGATTATCTGTGCACAGGTATGGGCAGTCAGTAACAAGCGCGCCTACTCTGTGTACTGTTCAGTGACGGCGCTATCGCGAACGTTACGCAGTCATCGCGTCTCGACGCACCATACGAAATGCGGTCACACGCGCTGTCCTTCAGATAGGCAGGACCACTCCTAAAAACAAGGAAAGTTTGTAAAAAAAAACGCTCTTTTGATCACACAATCATGAATCATAGTGTACAGATGTCCTTCTAAGTAATTGCAACAAAAGCACTCGAGACGTAATGAGTAACAAAGGATTGCTTTAGCGTGTACATCATTGATTCTGCACTACATTATTTTCACTTGTAGCTGCGCGTTTCTAGGGCAATGGAATCGACTTGAGTAAGCTAACCTACATCACGTGACCCTCCAGGTCGGCTTCAGTTTCGTCGCGTATTCCGCATTGACATGCGTCCTCCAGTTATATAGCTCAGTGATGTCAATGCATAAGGTCTATAGAGGGGTTTCAGTCACGTGACTTTAACCAACAAGACGCAATTTTGAAGGGCAAGATCGCGCGTCTTTTTTGTTTTGACGGACACGCGTCCATTGTGTCACAGTAGTATCTATGGTTATGCCGTGCGCGTGTGCTGTAAATTCGCTTACTGCGTGTGTGTTTTGCCCTTCAGTGCCTGGGAATCCACTGCGCGTGTGACGTCACATGAAATTCCTCTGTAGACCTTTTGCATTGACATCACTGAACTACATGCTAGGAAGGATCATTCCACAATAATGTTTTGAAACCATTATGGAGGATCACTTGATGTAGGTTAGCTTACTCTCGACACACCATTCGAATGCGTTCACACACGCTACTCCTAAATTCAAGAAAAGTTTGTAAAAAAAAATCCTTTGGTCACACAATCATTTTGTAAAGATTCCTTACTAAGTTACGTAATTAAAACAAAAACACTAGAGACGTAATGAGTATAGTAACAAAGGATTGCTTTGGCGTGTTAATCAATGATTCTGCGTTACATTACTTTCACTTTTAGATGCGTGTTTCTAGGGCAGTGGAATCGATTTGAGTAAGCTAACCTACAACTCGTGACCCCAAGTCGGCCTCAGTCTCGAAGCGTGTTCCGCATTGAGGTGCGTCCTCCAGTTATATAGCTCAGGGACTGAAATCACACTGACGTCATTTTGGAAGGAAACAATGAAGTACACGTGCACAAACGCCGTGGATTTCGCCGCACGTGTAGTAGACTTATGGGCGTATACGATTGGTACACAAATCAGCTGTCTGCATTTATTGGTGTAACTTGCAATGATACGCGCTTTTCCTCCATTTTCCTCGTTTGGAGGAAAGCGCGTATCATTGCAAGGCTAGCTACACCGACAAATGCAGACAGCTGATTTGTCAACCAATCGTATACGCGCGTAATTCTAGTACACTTCCGTGCGAAATCTTCGCCATTCGTGCACGTGTGCTTCATAGACGAGTTGGGAAATGTTTCCACGCAATGCAATATGGGAATTGGTCAAAGGTGAAGTGTACCACGCTTACAGTGTCCCAACCCGGGTGTTGCATGCTGAGCACGCAGAGCTACACACGTTGCCCGTTGTCATGGTACACTTGACCTTGTGACCCGACCGGAAGTACAGAATTTCCCAACCCGTCTATTGTTTTCCTCCAAACTGATGTCGCGGTGACGTCAGTGCATAAGGTCTATAAACGCCTGTCGGAAACACTTCACAATCCCCTTAGTTGACAACAATGCTATAGCAATATTTAGTCGCTGAATGCGCACCTAGTAAAGTGCAGTGGACAACAGCGCGCCATGGTTACTATGTTTGACATGGTTACCATGGTCATACAAAGATACATTATAGAGGGATTTCATGTGACGTCATATGCGTGGGATTCCCAGGCACTGAAGGGCAAAACACACACGCAGTGAGCGTATTTACAGCACACGTGTATAATACGTGCACGGCATAACCATAGATAGCCTGCTACTGTGACACAGGGGACGCGTGCCCGTCAAAACCAAAGAGAAGCGCGATCTTGCCCTTCACAGCAAAGAGACGTGACGTCGTTGAAACCACTCTATAGACCTTATCAGAGAAATCCTAAGCTTATGCCCCCTGTGGGCTAGGGGTTGTAGAATATGCCCACGGTATTCCCCGCCTGTCGTAAGAGGCGACTAAAGGGGAGGACTTGAACTGTATTTGAACAATGTTTGAAACCTAACTTGAACCGTATTTATCTGGTTGACGCTGTGTGACACATTCGTGTTGGTGTGTCGTTAAATCTCATCTAACTAACTAACTTAACTAACCTAAGCTTATGATTTCTCTGGACCTTATGCATAAGATGTCAGAGAGCAGAAAGTGCTCCTCGTCAGGGGGAAATGGCGTATCATTGCACGCTACACCCAGGCGCGGTTCTAGACCGAGATTTTTAGGGGGGCTTAGCGGGGGCTTGAAACGGAAGAATAAAATTTTCTGTCATTATCAATACCGACACTGGGGAATGATGCTAAGGAGGACTCCATCAGTGGCGTACCCAGGATTTCTCTCACGGAGGGGGGGGGGGGGGCATGCAGTATGTTGTGTGATCGCCGGCCTGGGGGAAGGGTCTAAGGGGAGGGGGTGTCCCTCCCCTTTGAAAATTTTTGAAAAATTAGATGTACTTACATGCAATTTGGTGCCACATACGCTACATTTTGAAGCAGAATTTGTGTTAAAAAAATTTCCGTATTTTAGGAACTAAAAAAAAATTGGCATCAGGGAGGGGGCATGGCCCTCCTGCGTACGCCACTGATAGTAATAATCATAGGCGTATGGGACTCTTTCAGTTTGGAGTCCAGAAAATTTTTGCCCGAACTTCTCAAAAAGTTGCCAGAATTCCGTTGCAGTTCAGGTGCATGAAATAGACCACTAAACCACTACAGGCGCGCGAAGCGCGCGAAAATTTTTGCACATTTTTCGGGCATTCGGGCTTTTCACTTTTACTTCATCTCTGCCGGAATTTCAGTTTGAGTAAGGTATCAAATGTTGTTCATGTCTGGTCTACTGATACAAAGGCATACTGAACTGGATTTGAGCAATCACTGGATTTGAGACCGACTTTTTGGCGCTCAGAGACCGACTTTTGATTTTCACGGCCCCCCCCCCACACACACACCTGTATTTACGCCCCTGGGACTGGCGTCGAACGTAAGAATGCAGCTGGGTAAGCTAGTAGGCGCCCGCACTATGCCTACCGTCGTAATACAGTACTAAAGCGAAGCGTGGCTGTCGTACTACATGCAGTCAAAACAACGGTGTACGTACGTGGACGTGGATACAAGAAACGTAATCACATGCCTATCTTGCATGACACATTTGAGAAACTAAATCCACTGGACTAAGATGTGCACAAATGTATCGGACAATTTTGTTTTTCTCAATACACGCAAAAAAAGCATGAAGAAAACACTCAACCTCAGAAATTTTTTTTTTTTTGGGGGGGGGGCTTGAGTCCCCAAAGCCCCCCCCCCGTAAAACCGCGCCCGGCTACACCAACAAACGCAGAGAGCTGATTTGTGCACCTGGTGATACGTGCGCAAGTCTGCTACACATGCGTGCGAAATCTACGCCGTGAGTGCACGTTTGCTTCATTGTTTTCCTCCAAAATGACGTAAGTGTGACGTCAATGCATAAGGTCTATTACACCACAATATAGGTAATATTAGTCTCCTCCCTGGTAACACAGTACGTTACGTTTCCAATGGCAACGCTGTGTTGGAGATTGTGTAATGTGTAGGATACCCATATATGGCGGGCCAAACGTGCTCAAACAGAAATCTAAGATCACCTACCGACAATCCAAGATTATCAGTCGATAAACCAAGAGTATCAACGATAATTCACGATCATCATATTGTAATCCAAGATAACGATAACTTAAGTTTACGAAATGATGCTGATTATCGCTGGGAACAGGCGCGGTTCTAGACCGACATTTTTGGGGGGCTTAGGGGGGGGGGGGCTTGAAACGGAAGAATAAAATTTTCTGTCATTATCAATACCGACATTGGGGAATGATGCTAAGGAGGACTCCATCAGTGGCGTACCCAGGATTTCTCTCACGGGGGGGGGGGGGGGCATGCAGTATGTTGTGTGATCGCCGGCCTGGGGGAAGGGTCTAAGGAGAGGGGGTGTCCCTCCCCTTTGAAAATTTTTGAAAAATTAGATGTACTTACATGCAATTTGGTGCCACATACGCTACATTTTGAAGCAGAATTTGTGTTAAAAAAATTTCCGTATTTTAGGAACTAAACAAAATTGGCATCAGGGAGGGGGCCACGCCACTGATAGTGATAATCATAGGCGTATGGGACTCTTACAGTTTGGGTTCCAGAAAATCTTTTGACCGAACTTCTCAAAAAGTTGCCCGAAATCCGTTGCAGTTCAGGTGCATGAAATAGACCACTAAACCACTACAGGCGCGCGAAGCGCGCGAAAATTTTTGCACATTTTTCGGGCATTCGATCAAAAATTCGGGAACTCAGTAGAAAATTAGGGCAATCTTTCCACTTTTACTTCATCTCTGCCGGAATTTCAATTTGAGTAAGGTATCAAATGTTGTTCATGTCTGGTCTACTGTTACAAAGGCATACTGAACTGGATTTGAGCAATCACTGGATTTGAGACCGACTTTTTGGCGCTCAGAGACCGACTTTTGATTTTCACGCCCCCCCCCCCCCCACACACACACCTGTATTTACGCCCCTGGGACTGGCGTCGAACGTAAGAATGCAGCTGGGTAAGCTAGTAGGCGCCCGCACTATGCCTACCGTCGTAATACAGTACTAAAGCGAAGCGTGGCTGTCGTACTACATGCAGTCAAAACAACGGTGTACGTACGTGGACGTGGATACAAGAAACGTGATCACATGCCTATCTTCCATGACACATTTGAGAAACTAAATCCACTGGACTAAGATGTTCACAAATGTACTGGACAATTTTGTTTTTCTCAATACACGCAAATATAGCATGAAGATAACACACAACCTCGGAAATTTTTTTTTGGGGGGGGGGCTTGAGCGAATTTTGGGGGGGCTTGAGTCCCCAAAGCCCCCCCCCCCCGTAAAACCGCGCCTGGCTGGGAACTTTGGATTATTTACAGATACTCTTAGCCTTGAGTCTCAAAAGCGGCCTTTCAGTCCTGTCTCAGTGTGGCCCGAATTGATTTCACATTGAAAAAAAGAACATCGTTGACTAAAAAACTAAGGACGCAAGAGAGTTCAGGGAAAAAACCTCTTGTTGATTTTATCTTAAATAAGAATTTTGCAGTCTCTGCGTGACGTATTTCTTTATCCCGGTCATGATTCGCAAAGCCCGATTGGAATCAAGGAAATCGTATCTAAGTGTTGCATTTTACTGCAACGTTTCCAGTATAAGGTTATGGTCCCTAATAAATAGGAGCACGCTCGGTGCTTTCTTGTTAAGGCTTCGCTCTCTCAGTAGCGTCCGGGGAATCAGAACCGTGTAAGATGAAAAAAAAAAAACAGATGAAAAAAAAAAACATACACTAATCAAAAACAAAGACATGGACTTGAGAAAATAGGAGGGAACTTGGAAATCTTTAGCATCCTTGAACCAGGGGGTGTCCTTGTTGATTGTTGAACGAAGCAAAACATCACGAAAATGTCTTTCAATACTCATTTTCAGGGCGTTTCAGGCGCACCTACCGTATGTAGTGTCAATATTCGTTCCCGTAGGACGTGGCGTCCGGCCGTTAGTCCGAATTTGCTGTTACAAGGTAAATGCTACAAGTGTGACTTTTGTCTGTTTGTGCCGGGTGTGGTTATTGTGTGTCCCAAGAAATGTAAAAGGTAGTTAAAATCTTCATTCTAATGGCTATAATTAGTTTTTCAATACTCCGGATTCCCCCGGTTGCCAACAATGGTCCTTACTCAGTTTCTGGACTAATGGTGCCGCCATAACTTTCAAAAATGGTGAAGGACGAAAACGGGGCAAGCAGAAATTTAGGGGGCCAAGAGTTTAGTGTGAATTGTTCCTGTAAGCTGTATTAATTTTACGAGAGAGGACTAGGGGTGAGTGGGGGAAAAGGCATTGACTAAGGGGAAGTCACCCAGTGCCCCCTGGTGGGAAATGTCATGGACCCGTACGTCGTACGTCCTGTGGAGACGTGCTTCACGTTCATGCCCCCTTCCAGCGCCTGCACCCCAAGGCCAAATCGGTATAAGCTCTCAGTGGGGCCAGGGTTTGGTGATTGGGGGGGGGCAGAACAGATGACGTCGTAATGCCAACCCGGTTCCCCCTCCCAAGTCTGCGTGTATAACTTGTACCTTTTTGTGCGCCCCTGCGATTGTATGCAGCAGTGTGAAATCATGTTTGTCACTACATAAAGGTGCCGTCCTAGGGGAGGGGTGTCCGCCTCCCCTTTGAGAAATTTTTGTTAATTTAAGGTTGCTTAGAGACCAAATGGTGCTATCTTTGGGATATTTTTCGAACTGATCATATATGGCTGGAAAATACCCATAATTAAGGAATTCTTATTTTTGGTTAGGTGTAAGAGGAGAGTATGTTGTCTAAGAGAAGGGTATGTTGTCAAAAAACCTCCTGAAGCACCCCCCTTTTTTGGTTACTTTAATGCCATCTATTCAGGTAAAGGTTTTACGTAAACATACGTGCGTGGAGTCCACAGAAACATTCTTGGACTATTACGAAAATTTTCCTTTGCTTCATTGTGCATTATAAAAGGGTATCTAAGGCTGGCAGCAAGCAATGGAGCAGGGAAAACAATCCATTGCCCCACAACTGGAAAAAGGCCGTGGGCGCCGCTAGATTAAACCAAGAGGTTATAAGTTGAGGCTTGAAACCCTATCTTACTAACTAAGGCTGGCAGACACCGGTATAGTGCCTCATGGAAGCTCTGGATTAATTATATAAAATGAGGGCACTGATACGATGATTATTACCTGACATTCAAATATAGAGTATGATGCCGAGTACTTTACAACTTTCAAACCTTCCACATCATACTAATAAGATTGAAAGATCCCATTGGCCCCTACAGAGGTTGGAGATGTACTTCTGCTTTTTCGGAAAAGTGTTGTGATCAGAAGTTGCATGTATTTATAACCTTAATAATGGTCATGAGATGGAGTGAAAACCGTGACGAATGCGCGCCAAGCGCGCCGAAATTTTTCATGAAATAAAATAACCATGACAAAACCTGCATCCATGCTCTGCATCGAGACACTTTCAATTCCCCCAACAGACCTATTTGCCAATCACAAAGTCAGTCTTCTACCTGAGAATTCGTAAACAGCTTTCAACTTTTGTTGCTGTACTGCGGAAGATGCTACCGGAAATTATGGATAAATAAGGACAACACTGAGGTAAGGTTTGAAGGGCGCGGAGCGCGCGAAAAAAATTTTGATAGTTTGCAAAGGATTTGCTATAATTCTGATAGTTTGAGAACCATTTGTGACAGAAAATGGTTACAATAGATCCATCACTCGGTCGAAAATACACCTCACCGTACCCCCCAACAGAAATCTAAAGCTTAAACGCCTTTTGGGATCTTTTAGAAAAAATTAAAAAAACTCTGAAATCGATTGGGGGGCACGCGCCCCCATGCCCCCGTGCCGGTGCTACTGTCAGAGCTCTTGCGAGTCTTGAATAGTCGTTTGAAAGTCGGGTTATCGTTTGATTGAATCTTAGATTATGGAAAGATAGGCAAGGTTCATCAAGGGCGTTTTGATAAGTCTTGATGTAGTCCCTATTGATAAATTATTTTGGATTATCGGTATAGTCCATGTTATTTTGAAATTCTTAAAATATCTAGTGATAAACCGGGATGACCACCTATAATTTGGGTTTTTGGTCGATAATGTTGGATTTTCTCTTTATTGAATTCGTCTTGCCATTTGCGTACACAGGTACGATAAGTTACCAACCATTCCAATTATAGTAAGGAGGTGATGCATTTACACATAAACATGAGTGTAGTTAGATTCCTCCCATGCAAATTCGCGTATATATGAAAAGACAATTAACAAAATGTTTCTTAATTAGCGAACGTTCATAACATGCACTTTGCGGTCATTTTATTACTCTCCAGTGCAATGTATCAGACTTTGAATTACTATAATGCCTTAAAATGCAATTTTCGGTTTGTTTGGAACGCACCCATCGCTTGTACTTGGTATATTTAGGCATACTAGCACTTCTATGTGCAGCTTGAGTAATAGGCTATTATGACACACGGTAAGAAATCTCCATTCACAGTTCACAGTTCCCCTACATTCTGAACTCCACCAGTAGGCTACTTAGTTCCGCATTAAGCTACCGTACTATAAAAGTGTTCAAATCGTGATTGTGTTGGTCTGTTTGGAGATCACACCAGACGCCCTGGAGAAAATACAACTTAACTGTTTCATTCTTATGCCCATAATTTTTCCGTTACTGGTTCCTCACCGAGGCTTTGCCCTTGGCCCATCCAGGACCCTGAGGCGAGCCCCTGGATCCTGCCTCAAGGGGAGCACTCTGTGCATTCATGTCGCCTTTGACACCGTTGGGTCATTCCAAGGGCGTATATCCATCCCCAAAGGTGGAGGGAGACTTTTCACCATTTCAAATCGCCGTCCTTGGGAGGGGTCTAATGTCCCCTCCCCTTTAAAACAATGAAATTGGAAGGTGCCTATATGGCAAATGGTGCCATATTTGGGCGCAATTTATCTTTTAAAATGTATTGTCAATTTGTATCCTATGTTATATTTTCGAAAAAGTAGGGGAGGGGGACTTTTTGGAGATGTCCCCCTTCCAAAAAAGTGAGGGGGCGCGTCCCCCGTCCCCCCATGATCCACGCCCATGGGTCATTATTGTAGTGCGCGTGCGCGCTACAATCTTGGCGTTGCACGACAAGCTAGGCATACCTACATGACTGAACGTTGAAACTGGAAGTTCAACACGGCTTCGGTCCGTTTTTACTATCGGTGCTATCAATGTGCAGGCAGCTAATGTTAAGCTTGTCCATGATTTTTTACCGCTTTCTTGCACACATTCTAAATCAGTCCCGACAAAGGACTCGTTCATAAACAGAAACAGCTTGTAATGTTGAGTGAAATGTTACTGGTTGATGAAATGCCGACAGTCTTTATTTCAGAAAAAATTCAGTTGAATTTGCGCTTGCTTTCTCATTAACACAACTTACCTATATAACTTGAAATTCGCAAACGAAGTAATCAGCGGATGAATTTATCGTACAGTTTAATGTGATGGGAGCTGGATATGTACGGGCGGCGTCACCTTCCAATGTGCACAGTATATGGTATACTGTGTACAGTATATGGTATACTGTATGCGTCACCTTCAATGTGCACAGTATAGGGCACAACCGAAATTCCTCTCAATAGTAGTGTTACAGGTACTTATAGGACGAAAACCCCAAAATTCAAGATATTTACTTTAAATCGGAATCAAATCAGAAATCCTTACAATGTGGTCTACCTTTTCACAAAACTAGCAAGATTATACAAAAACATCACAAAATAACACTACCTAGCTTGAAAATAAGATGATTTTCTGCAACGTCTGAGCCGCTCGGAACGTCGTTAGAAAAACATGATTGCGCAATAAAATCACCTTGTTAGCCTTGTGCCAGTCGTTTCTTATGTCTTGAAAGTACTATGTATGCAAAGATTTTTGCAAACCTTTCTGAAGGTAGTGAAAAATATTTGATTAAATAAACGCCGTATCAAACACACATTAAATCTGGCCTGCTCCAAACTGCAAGGACTTGTCTAACATGCACTACAATTCTGCGTATTTGCAAGCAAATGCAGTTCTAGTTTCATGTTTGTAATTGCCCCAAATAACTTTTCCTGCAACAATGTTCATGCTGCCATCAACTATCAGGCGCGTAGCCACAGGCAAGGTACTGAAGGAAGAGAGATAAGTTCCAGGGCGATATATGCCAAAAGGCATTAAAGCAACAGTGATTTTTTATTTTTTTAAGGGAGCGGAAAAATTTTAGCCCCCCCCCCCCTCCTCTTGGCTAATGGCCTGCCGCCAACTTTCACAAATCTATATATAGTGTCGCAACTGTCTGACTGTCGAGGTACGGACAATTTGCAAGAGATTGAGAGTACATATACAGTCTGAGGCTGTACACCCATTTTTTCTCACGAGAACATAACCCAAAAGCTTGACAAAACATTTGTTTATACTTTAGCCATTATGATAAAGTAAACCGCTTTACATAAACCCCATTATTTCCTCTCAGAAAAATATTTAAGTTTAGTTTTTAATTTGTCAGTATTGGCAAATCAAAGTTTGTAAAAACAAAGAATATAAAGACATTCTGTAGTGAAAGATTACCAATATCTCAAAATAAAGTTATAATAATATGGGTTATGTACTTTTTGTATGGAATGTTTACAAACTATTTTTCATATTCGATGTTTGTGTAAAGCATAAGAACAGTAGAAAATTGATTCAACAATCTTTTCAACACATTGTTACACTTTAAGGTGAATACCACCCTGCATTCGGTCACAGAAGCAAAAAATATATAATTTGTGTCAAAAGAAGAACTTTTGTAAGTGTAGTTGTATTGCCTAATTAAATACCAGCCCGCACAGTACTGTATTATTATGAATTAAATTCGACTTAATTTGACTTGTTTTTGAAACTGTGACAAAATCCATTATACAGCGATGTGCTCAATGGGTGCCATGTTCCGGTAGAGGAAGGCTGCCCTCTGTACGGGAACTTTTCCACCTTCGTCATGTAGTCTTAGCGTATACAAGAAAGTATGTATAGTTCTTTGCGGGGATCATTCACCCCCTCAGTTAACCTGTTTTTGATTTCATGGCAGATAGCGTCTTCACTAACAGCCCAAAATTTTAGGCGCGCTTCACAATCTAATTTTCGTTGTTTCAGTTTTTCAACACTTCTGTTCCAAACAGGGGCGTCACTTCAGGGGGATGTGGGGGTACTACATCTCTTAAAAGTTTTCAAACCCCCATCTGTAGGAAAGATTTTGTGGTTTGTTGGGAAGAATTCCCCATTGCCTTTCATATTTCATTTACTTTTTCAGAAAAAAAATCTTCGGGGGGGGGGAGTTGCAGAAATATTGGGAAACTTTATGATCGCTTCGTTTTCCTAAAAATGAAATAGAGTTGGGTAAATATTACTTGAATACATTTCACAATGTTGGGCAACTATTCTATTTTCGTAAAGTTGTTACCGTACATCTTGTTGGAACAATAAGTACAAGTTAAGAGAATTTCTATGTCAATACAACATTTTTTCAGAAATACATTGTCTTTTGAAGAAACTCTGACTATCAGGAGAATTATTGCAAAGGAGGCTCGCTTTCCTACTGAGCACTATACCTTCTTTAGACGAAGTACGCAAAATCAACAGTGGCATCACAGTCCCATCCACTTTAATTTCAACGTTTGTTCTACCTGTGTTTTGTTATGAGACGCAGGCATAAATCGCAAAGGCAGAGGAAATCGTGGGCCACTGTCCGCGGCCTCCAAACCAGAGACTCGGTAAAACCATTTGCCCCCCCCCCCACCAGCGGCGTGTGCTCGATTTTGGAGGAGGGGCACAACCTGTGATTCCCCCGACTGATATGGAGGAGTGTCAGAAGTGCACCACGAGCGCGAAGCGCAGTTTGCAAGCGTGTGGTCCAGGAGCCTTCGTAAGGGACCCTGGTGGGGTTCAGGGACGAAGTTCCGGTGGGGGTCCAGGAGGCGAAGCCCCCGAAAGCTCCTGCAGTATAAGATAATAAGAATGCCAAAAAATTGTTTCTACAGACTTTATTGACCAGGTTCATTAGTTTTAGTTTTGTGAATTTCGATGTCAATGACTGAGAGTTCAGGTTAATTAGAAGCTAACTAAATAACTTTGAAAACATCCATGAAATGAATAGTTCTTCATACATTTTATATTGCCCTATTACAGAACTGGTTTTCTCATCAGAGGTAAACATAATGGGTATGTTAATTTACACGTGTGTTTCTGGCAACATACTACACTCCTAGGCAGAAGGGCTATGTCGGGTGCGGCATCCCCATATCCACCAGATTGTAGGGAATCGCTTTCTAAATATTTAAAACACAAAGCTGCCACACTGTCACCAGTTCTTTTTACCATATTTCTTAAGGACGACTTTGAAAGGTTCATTAGTAATTACTATGGCCGTCTTGGCCAGTTGTCGTCTTCAGTTAAAGAACAATTATTAAGTACGGACAATGCTGAATTTTTTTCAGATTATTTACACTACTGTATGCTGACGATACTGTTGCATACTACGATACTAATTACACAAGGAAAACCAATAGCATAGGCGGGATTACGGGGGTAAGGGGAACACTTGCAAGATGTACTTCCCCCTCCCCCACTTTCTTCCAGAACCTAAAAACTAATAAAAATAATTTATAGAAATGAGTGAAAGAAAGCAAAAATTTATAAGAGAACCTCCAATATCCTATTATGCTTAAATTTTGCAATATTAAATGAAGGAAACATTGATATCAAATACCATAAAAATGCTAGGAATAATTTTCTCCGCGCTTCGCGCACAACTCCGAAGAAAACTGACTAATACAGCACTCAGCCAGCAGAAGGTTTTGTCTGGCACCATAAAATTTCTTTTCAACGGCCACACTGTTGTGACCAAAATCTCTGAAAAGAGGGTCACTGAAAGTACTAATGTACCTCATGAAATGCACCGTGGTCCTTTCAAACAAAATCCCACACCCTACCCATATATAGGCAATAGCAATTCGAGATAAATGTTTCGGTGTGCTTCGCATGAGCCTAAAATAAATGCCTCATTATAGTACTGCTGTACTGCTGTGCGTAGAAAAATTGCCTGGTTATTACTTCCTGTATGATAGCTTGATAAATTACTATTTCCAAAACTCTTGCTACACCTCTCGTGGTGTAAAAAAAAAATTGAGGGAACTCGTCTCAGACCATCGACAAAAAATGAAGCATGAAAGATAGAACCACAGAGCAGGATATGGGTTCCTATATTCTGCTCTATGGAAAGAAGAGGCAACTGGAGAAAGCAGAAAATAACCCTATGTAATGAAAAATACTGCACTTAAAAATAAAGGAAAACAATAGGATACAATTAAATGTCTCAAACGCTGTCTTAATGCTTTTCTCTTCGGCGCGTCGAGCGCACCCGTTTTAAGTAGGCTATTGTTTCGGGATTGGGGGTTACTTCCTGTAGAACATCCTGCTTGTCAAAGCTTCTTACAAATCCGTTATCATTGAAACCACAAATACCCCACGGCCGTACGCAGCGGAGGGGAAAGTTTCCCCCTTTCCCCCTCCCCCCAAAATTTTCAATGCAAAATACTTATCACCATCAATCTGTGAAATTTACCAGCTTTGTTAAGATTGTTTAGATGCAAGTTGTAAGACACGGAAAGTGCCATTTCCGGTGCCGTAATATGAGGAGGCAAGAACCCTCTCATTGTGGATTCTTTTCTTAAAGCTTTTCGGTTACTCATATCGCTTAAATGTCTAAAAAACGCTCTTTTTTCAGCGCGCTTCGCGCACCCACTCTGAGTTCTAGATCTCCCATTCTTGAAATCATTGTTCCAAAGCCCGGAAACCCCTTAATATAATCCATTCTCCCCTCATTCCTCAAGCCCTCTGCATTATCAATCCCGGTCGATTGTAAGTCAAATGGAGTAAAAATATAATTGAAAAAAGTCAAATTGCAATTTCTGTGGTCTGTTCAGTGCCCACCTTCATTTGAAGATGAGGTTAAAATGCAACATTTTAATGTCTCCATGTTCGTAAATACTACAGAACTTCCGGGGCTTTTCCCCCTGGACCCCCACCTGGGCTCTGCTCCTTGACCCCACCAGGGGCCCCGAGGCTGCCCCTGGATCCCACGCCCTTAAGAGGAGAGTTTCGCGCTCCCTGCGGCACCATCGTCGCCGTTTGATAGTGTACTCGGGTTTCCCCCTTACAATTCCCGCCCCTGACCAATAGTATGGGGGTGAAGGCAGCGTTAGGGTTCAAAACTACAAGAGGCATTGACGCAGGTGCATTAAATTGTTTCAGCCAATGGAGAAGAAGATACTCTACAAGTTAATCGCCTTGCACATCATCGACCGTATCATTTAGTACGGTACACAACTGAGACACAGTTTTCCATGTATACCTAACAGCGATTGGACCAAAACTATTATACAGTAGCGTGTTCAGGAAATTTTCGTATGTGCGATTCCTAAATAGTGGGGCAGTACAGGGCCAAAGCCGACCTCAGCCGGATCAAATTTAGGACTGATGTCAGAAAATTTGGCATTTCGAATGCCCCAAGTTGCAGGAAAATCCACTCTACAACACAACTGATTGGAATGAGTTTAGTACGGTACCAAACGTGGGTCCCCAGCATGACAGAATATTCGGCATCCCAAAATGAACGCCCAGATTGTAGGAAACTGCATTCTAAGCCACTAAGACGAATTTATTACCACAGTTATGCTAGTGCCATTCTTCAACCCGTGTAGCCTACAAGGTTGTCGTCACAAACTACTGAGAGAAAATCTGGCATCCTCATATCCACCAGATTGTAGGAAATCGCTTTCTAAATATTTAAACACAAAGCTGGCACTATACAATTGTACGTCTACCTTGAACTTTGCAGAGTGTGTTCAGAGAATGTCAGAATTTTACTTTTCTCCTTCTGTAATAAGATCTCTACTTGTTGCTGTTCTATGAAAGTGTTCAATCAGAGAGCGGGCGTGTAATCAGGGCGGTATAGACTCAAGGTAAGGCGCAAATTAAAGGCCGCCAGCAAAGTCGGGACAAAAAGGGAGGAATAAATTCGCTGAGAAGACTATCATGAACAGAACGCCCGCGTATGGAAGATGTTTGGCATCCTAATTACAGGCCGTAATACATGAAATCACACCATCTTGACATTCTTTCACCGCAGTTGTCTTTTTGTTTCATACTTTGTTTCATTCTGTATCATACCCTGACTATACTGCTATTACAGGCTTCCGAGCGCGGAAGAAATTTAGAAGTCTAGTAAGTTGGGTCACGGATATCGATACTGCCTGATCAGGGAGGTGATATTAGATAATAACACCTCCCTGGCCTGATGAGTTATAGCCGGCGGGGACGAGGAACTTTACTTGCTCAGTGCTGTTCGGAAAAGTTAAGAGTTAAGTGCAATATAATATGACCCGGATCATAGGCGTACGAGGCGGGGGCAGGGGGCAGATTGCCCCCCCAAAAAATTTTCAGGTCAAAAAATCGGGAAGGAAATAGGACTAAAATTCTCGCACAGAATAGGTGAAATTCCTGCAGAGATGTAGTAAAAGTGAAAAGATTGCCTGAATTTTCTACTGAGTGTCCGAATTTTTGATCGAATGCCCGAAAAATGTGCAAAGATTTTTGCGCGCTTCGCGCGCATGTAGTGGTTTGGTAATCTGTTTTATGCACCTGAACTGCAACGAAATTCAGGCAACTTTTTGAGATTCGGGCAAAAAATTTTCTGCCCCCCCCCCATTGGAAGATTCCCGTACGCCTATGACTCGGATGGATAATTCTGAATTTGGGGTATTTCGTCTGTCTCTACATTTATCCCTCTCTGTCCCTCCAATCTCTCTCCGGCTCTCTTCCCCCTTACCTTAAATTCCCTGACTGAGTAATCCCCCCCCCCCGACTAATTGAACTAAGACAGACGATAACTGGATTATTGCAAAATCCTGTGCAACCTCTATGATTATCAATCCTCCCAGCCCTCAAACCTGAGGAATCGTGAAGAAATCGACTGGTCATTAGTCCTGGCTATAACAACACAAAAGGGCAAACTGTGGATTTCTATAGGTCTTTTTGGTTTGTAGTCACTGCTACTAGTAGAGAGTTGAATTGCTATGTAAAATCCAGGCAAAGAAAAAACTAAAACACTTGTAAAAGTGTTATTTTTGGTGTGCTCCATCACACGCATTCATCTAATACCCAAATAATTTCATTTTGACTTCCCATACAGCACAAGGTGAGTAAAATTATTGACAATTTTGTAGAACCTTCATGTTACTCTGAATAAGGTTATTTTGAAAAAGAAAAGACGAAATAACATTTTACAGTCTGCTTAGCATGCAAATTCCATGCTGTTTGTGGGCAGTTATAAATGTGTTTTTCCTAGTACCCACAATTTTGTAAATACCCATAGCCTCCGCCGAGGCGGTTTCAGCCCCTTGTCCGCCATATGCATAGGGGACCACTAAAATTGGGCTGGCTCATGGGCCTTTGAGCCCCATGTCGGAGACGGCCTTGTGCTCTTATTTCGTGAGCGCGACTATATGTGACCAAATTAACCTCGATTAATTTGTAGCAGACCAATAGAAACGAATGCACCAAGGTTGAATTAACACTGACGAGCGTGAAACTGTGTCCCTGCAGTTACATCGGCTTTTTTTACATTAAAACGTCTGTATTTCGTTTTTTATCTTGTCAATATTGACGAAACGAAATCAACTCAAAGTCATGTTTTCTGGTGGTGGAATATTAACAAATATGAAATAGGCCTACATCAAATCACAAAAATCATATTTTTGCTGAAAAATCATATTTTTGTCCAAAATGGGCAAAAAATTATTTTCTTTGGTTAATTCTCCACAATGACTGCAAGGCAATCCAAACCAGCAGTTCATTTGCGCTACCTGGTATTTAATTAGGCTGTAGGCAAATACATCAAATTTACAAACATTCTTTCTTGGCAGAATTATCATTTTAGTGTGTTTTAAGGACTAAATATTGGGGTTTAATTTAATGTACCTGAAAGGTCAGAATTTTCACTTTATCCCAATGGCTAAAGCATAAAAGTGCACTCAACAGCAATTGATCCAATATTGAACTGTTCCTGTTTTCATGAGAAAAGATTTTTAACATAGAAAAACAATGTATATAATCATAAACTATTTTGAGATTTCAGACATTATAATGTGCAATAGGATGTCTTTATTTTCTCTGTTTTTTTTTTAACTTTATTTTGTCAATATCGACCAAAGTAGGGTTAAAATTGACTAAAATTTATATTTTCCAGGTAGTAAATTATTTGGAAATATGAAATGCACAAAAATCATGATAATCATATTTCTTGCCCAAAAATGGCCCAAAAATTGATTTTCAAATTGCCAGCCCCCCTATAACATTAGTCCGTACTAAAATTAGGTTGAATCTAGCATGGGTGACTGTTCGTACTATAAAATACCCACATACCTTTTTAAAGACTTTTTCTGCCTATGACTGGCTCTCTGTCACACACACGCATACACACAAACGCGCGCACACACAGTTTGACATTTCTTATGTTAGGTGAGAGTTGGGATAATATGACATCGTTACCAATAATTTTTTTACTTCCGATCAATGAACACCGTCTAGTTCAACAGAAATAGGTTCATCAAGCGAACCCATTTTTTGGATGTACCTAGCCACAGAAGAACGTGTATGCTATGATTCAACCTGAAAACCGCTCAACCGTGTTAGGGACTTGATTGCTGCATAAACAGGTGTATTTGCCTGGCTCGCCCAGCCCTGTTTACCCTCTTCAGCTATCCTTCTATTTACAACTATGCATATGCAACACCTAACAATTTCCCGATCTCTGATTACCATAACAATAAGTGTTATAGTGTACGACAAGTTTTTCAAGTGCTTTGAATTCCGATCGTTCTGATTCGATGTTTTCTGGTGAAACCAATACAAAATATAAAACCGCCTTTATTTACGTTCACGCTGAGTGAATTTATTGCAAAAGGTGGCAGTTGATTCAGACAGTTTGGAGCAGAATTTCTGAGTTTGGGAGGCCACTAAACGGATTTGTAAATTTTAAGCGAAGTTGTTGTCATGCGGTAAAGTAGTTTGGGTTGGCTGCGCTAATCGCTCACAGTTTTGAAATTGAAGAGCAAGTTTGAGAGAAGAATTTTTGAAGGTAGGTATAACTTAATTGGTGATACTGACTACATTGGCCGTAACTGCCCACTTGGCACCTGATTATAAAGTCATTCGGTCACAGTTGGGCTGTATTACATAGGCTAGTTTTCCTGTACCCAGGGTAGGCTGAAGTAAAATATTCATAATCATAAGGCTAGGCCTAACTTAAACACAGTTAAGGTTACAACACAGTTCAGGTTACAATACTCAATAGGTCCCACTCCACTTGCCTTCTCTGGAAAAATTTCAGTGCAAAACAGGTCTGCCTTCCTGTGCGATGCCTTCCAATGGCAATGTTCCTATGGTCATACTCATAATTCATCAGTCAACCCCATTGAAACAGTGTTCCCCAGTATTTTATTTAATTAGGCCTAAAGGCATTTTTATGGACAGGGTTTACAAGCCAAGACAGAAGTCTCATTAAATCAAAGCCAGGTTCACTAGATCAAAGGTTCAATAGACCGAAGATCCTACTAGGCCAAACTAAGGGCTTAATATGATAATAATCCTTACCCAAACCCTAATCCTACTCCTAGGCCTAGTCTAATTCTAAACCTTGTTCTGTGTCTAATCCAAAGCCTAACTCCAACATTAATTTTAACCTGAAGCAGATTTTCCTTCCAGTGGATCTTCGGTCTAGGCCTAGCCTAGCGAACATCAAACCTTTGATCTAACAGTTAGTGTGGGTATCCCCCTTTTGTAATCATGTGACAATATTCTTGTTTTCCTTTTGGTAGGCCAGATACAATATTTACTTATTCCTATAGGCCCAGATGTGATCTTATGCAGTTATCAATTGAACGACGCACCCCACTACCCCCTGCATTGTCAGTCAAATGTGAGTCATTGACCAATGACAGTGTGACTTACAAATGTCTGTCATTGAACCACTATTGTCAGCCACCATTATCACTGAGGGGTGAGTCACATTTACCTCAATTGTCAGTCACTGTTGTGACCAAGGGGTGGATCATTGTGAGTCAATTGTTACACTTTGTACAGGGATACCAATTGGCATTCTCAATTTATTCAGTCAATATATGGTGACCCACATGTCATTCAGAATTGCAAATTGTGCATCAATTTCGTGACTGAGATGTGAGTCATTTTACATTAAGTTGTCAGTCACAGAAGTGACTGAGGGGTACATCAAGCTAGTACAAGTTTTGTCAGTACTGTTGTGGACAATGACTGACCATGTCCAGGGGTAGTGGGGTGGTAGTGGGGTGCGTCATTCAGTTGATAAGTGCATTACGGGTAGGGAGGGTGTCTTATCATGTTGGGTGACTGCATAGAACTTTGAAATAGGCCTCAACATAATGATAAAGGCTCTCAAGAGAATTTTGGCATATAGGCTAGAGTCTGAGGGTTTTCGTGTGAGGTCAGCACCTAACCCATTGCCATGATGGCTGATGCAAGTAGGATTTACTAGTCAATTGGCAGGTTATTAAATTTTATGGAAATAGATCCTTCACTTTCGCTGCTGCTGCCAAATTGTGGAAAAATCTTCCCGCCAACCTTTGCCTCGCTCCTTCACTTGGAAGTTCGAAATCTAGACAGTTTTTAAGACTCACTTTATTCAGTTGGCTTACAGTAAGATCTGATTTTAATTTTTGAATGATTTCATGTTTACAAATTTAATTTAAAATAAGTAGTTACAAATTTTACAAAGTTTCCATGTTATTTTAAATTCTTCTGTTTTCAATTTTTTGGTTGTTCAATTGATTTTAATTGCTTTGCCGTTCTTCCGCTGTTTTAGCTCTTAGGATTAGTACTTTTTAATCTCTTATAGTTTTGTTCTTTACATTTTTTTTTATGATTTCCTTCTTATTTTGTGCTTCCATTTTGAGGGTTTACTTCTGATTCCATTATTCTGTTTTATGCTTTTTCATTGATTACTCTCTTAATTTCTATTGTTTTATCATTTTCACTTTCTTTAATATTATTTTTGTAGCCTACTGGCTGTATTTGTTTCGATGTTTTTGTACAGCGCGCTTTCAGGCCTTGGCAGATTGTGCTATACAGGCTGTCATTATTATTGTTGTTGTTGTTGGCTACCTACTTACAGATTTACACAGTATTAATGATGTATTAGCAGAACATTCACCATTTTGTAACACTTTGCTATTTGCATCGTTATAAAAGAATACCCAGTTAAAGATCAATCCAAATTACCATTGACAACATTCATTTTCATGTTTGGGCTAGCCCTACATTTAATGTTCATATAATCAAGGAACTCTTGGTATGAAAAATATTAAAGTATCTATTACACATGACATTTAGAGAAATGGTGAAAGAAATAAAAGAAAAAAATGCAATGTATAAAGTAGACAGCTCATCATGGTGGGTCGTACTCTGGAAAATTTTTTGATATTGGAGATGCACAACATTGTTATTGTTAGCAGAATTTTGAAATTCTTTATTTTGGTGTGTACCCATTTCATAGGAGTAGGAAGGGGGGCTGGGGGCTTTAGCCCCCAGTCCAAATGTGGGGGGCTGAAGTATGCTTCTGCCCCCCAAGATCCAAGGGCAAAAACCCCTTATTTGTCTCTTCTGTAAGAAATGTCAAAAATTTGCAGTAACTTTCCTTAAAGTTTGTCAAAAATGTTGCACCAAATTACATCTGAGGACCCTCAAATAACCAAAAATTTTTCAAAGGGGAGGGGGTGTCCCCTCCCCCAGGACGGCAACCCGAAACAAGGTTCAGTCCCCCAGTCTCAAAAAGCTTCCTATGCCTATAACCCATTTTGAAAAAAAAAAAATCATTGTTTTGAAAAACCTGTCCATGAGGAACTGGCCACCTTAAAAACGGTGCACTGTTTACCTGGTTTAACCTGTGAGTGTACAATTTAGTTGCCACAGTGATCTCAAAGACAGTTCAAATCATCTTGCATAGAAGTGCGTTTCAGGGCCCCTTGCATTTGCTGTGAGGTTGGTAACATGATATACCACACTTAGACAAGAAAATGGTGGGGTGTAAAAAGTTTTTATTGCAGTCAATACATCATGCAACATGTACATTTTGTTCTTAAAGTACAGGATACATCAGTACTGAATGGAAGCTGGACAGGAGGAATTTTGGAATAATACGTAATTACTGGAGAAATACTTGAGATGGGTGCATCACCATCATCATCATATTCCTCCACCAAGTCAAGGAATGGACACAGAAGACCAAAGTCTGTCAAACATAATTTACAGGTGAGTCTGTCGACGAAAGTCAAACCACAAAAAGTTAACATTTCTTGCTGTAAAGCATAATATTAAAGATGTTTTATGCTACAGCGAGAGAAGAAACTTACCTACTTCATGTTCTTGAAGTAAAGACTCAGAAGGCAGATTGGTATGTAATCATTTATAAATTATAGTAAAAGTAGGGTTTGGGAGAAATGTCAGTTGAGAGGAATCCTTCAGTGTAGCTGTCAAGTAAATTTTGAAGTGATATCCAGAGGGATACTAGAGTAAAACGGGCAAGTCCACAATTTTTTATGTACTTTCAGACAGTACAGTATTTGATTTTTTAACATTGGTCCAGTGGATGTGTTATGTTGGAAAACGTTTCCTTTTTTGGAAAGAGTATCACTGCTAGTAATGACAGTAACTCATGAATACAAAATGATTTTTCTGACTGAGTCCACATGTGGTTGGTGTCTGATATACAGTACTAGCAAAACAGACAATTTTCAGAAACAATAAAATTAATTGGCCATATTTGAAAAGTTTGAGCTTTTTGATATGAGATGATCTACATGCATTTAGTGAACATATACATACTTACTATTAAATACACTTCAGAAAATACAGTTGTGCAAGTAAAGTTGAAACTGGTATATGTTGACCTAATTCCCTGTACATGTATACCAAATACATACATTTTTGCAGTGTTGGTTTACACACATTTGCATACAAGTGTCTGACACTTGCAAAATGTTACACACTTAATAAACACAGCAAATTAGATGTATTAGACTATAAATTCTACCAGTCTGCTAAACAATGCAGATTCAACTTTCTGGCAACCACCAAGCTGTTTCAAGTGACAGATATTTTCACATCTGGCACTTTTTGGAAGTTTACGTCTGACCCAGTGTTTCCTCTAAGAAATTATCCAATGAGTCAAACTGCCCAATATTTGCAAATCTGACTCATTGCTAAAGCAGAGCATGTGCACAATATGCCTAAATGCCCATAAAACCCTCTTTTTTTTTATTTTTTCTCCAAGATCAGTGCGTCAAATTAGAATCAATTGGGTCAAAATCGTGTCACAGTGGCTTAATAGCGGAAACACTGGTATCATCCAATTTGGGCGTTTGATCAAATTTGAGGCTGTTCTTTGAGAGAGGGCAATGAGTAACTTTTTTGAAAAATTCATGTTGAAACTTAATTCATGTCATTACCCATAAGGTACAAAGAAAAGACTTCAAAGTTCATACTAAATCCTGTGATTGGGAGCCAGTAATGTGATTTTGCTTGAGATTTACTAAAATTTTACCAAATATATATATAAGTCAATTAAAGGCCTTTTATCCCAATGCAATGTTTTATTTGCATCTTTTTCAAAAGTCACAGATGTGCGTACAAAATGCATTGTAAAAACTCATCTGAGACATAAAATTATCATCTGCACAAATGTTGTTAAATGCACAAAGATGCATTCATTAGGGCTGTGACCGTTTAGCGATAAATCGCTAAACGATAGCACGTGAAATAAACGTTTAGTACAAAGCTACCAGCGATTAATCGCAAAACCCATTTTTCTGTACGTAATAAAAAACAGTCTGCAGTCATTACAGAAAATTAGATGTTCACTGTTTTTGAAAAAGTGAAATACATAATTATACATATGGCACACACATAAACATACGACATCAAAGTTGAGCTTCTATGAGGATCCGTGTTTGAGGTTCATGGAAACTATGTCCCCCGGACGTCACTAACGCATTTTACATATTCGTCATGTTCAAGGGCACGTTTAAAGTCTCTGTGTTGATCATAGGTACTTGCGATTAATCGCTAAACGATCGCAAAATTTTGCGGTTAAACGTTTAGTAATTTTGCTAAATGTTCACAGCCCTAGCATTCATGAGCTAATTGTGTGCAACATTGCCAGAAGGATTCATCACCCTGACCAATTGGGTGCTGAGGTGAAAATGAGTTTTTCACCCATGCATCATAGTACTCATATGTGGCAGATGCATGCTGGACGTACCTACCTTACATGCAGTGTAAATTACATGCCTTACAATGAAACTGGTGGAAGTAGTGTAGTATACCATTCAACAATATGGGGCCCCTACACCCATACAGTACATCTGAGCAGCAAGTAGTTAACAATCAAGTTTAAAAATACCATCAAAGGCATGCAAGCCATTTGTCAACTTGTTGCTGAAAAAGTTGCCTCCTTAGAACCAAAGTATTTATATTGAAATGTGGGTTATGAATTTGTGACCTGGATTTTGTCTTTGTTTTCTACTGTACCCAGTAGGCTACTTCACACATAATTGTGCAGTAGTCATGCATGAATATCTCTGACCTTAAACTACTGCAAACTTTTCTTTACTTTGAGAAATACCAGGAATATTCCCATGTAAATACTATAGGCTACTGTATAAGTCAGTGTATTGACAGAATATGTCAAGTGCTTAATACATTAATTAAGCCTCATAAGTCATCATTACCTCCAGTTTGCATGGTAGTTACTTATAAATGTTACTTGGGTCGCAGTTTAATTTCTTAGTCAATGTTTCTCCTTAGAAGAGTAGTCTAAGCTCCATCCTACAGTAATTGCTAAAATTTTACCGTCTGTGCTGTGTTGCTTAGACAGACATTTACAAAAATCAAAGTCCTGATCATCCAGTACAGTTAAGGAGCTGATATCACCTCTAAAAGTGGATACAAATGTCATGCAGGGCTTAACATTAACACTTTCCTGATTGCCTGTGGTGAGTAAAAATTTTGCAGGGCAAGCCATTTCTTATTAAAGATTGCCCCAATGGGCAAGTTGTGACTCATACCACAAACTTTTTACCAGAAAAAAAATCCTACGGCAACAGAGGAAAAAATTCAAAAGCCACACTTAAAAAATCACCCTGAAATTGATATGACAGTGGCTGAAAATTCATCAACACAGTTCAGATTGAACACTGCACACACTTGTACTTGATCCACTGAAGGCAAGCAAAATCTAAGACTAAGAAAAACTGCAAGTGTGTACCATTTTAATACCAGGGTACATTAAAGAAGGGTGCAATTCAATAATTTTGAAGAATAATTTCAAGGATTGTTGTGCACATGACCATATGGAACCATTTGAGGATCATATTTTGCCTGTTTTGTTAGAAGAGCAAGTGATAAAATGCCAGGGCAAGTGAATTTTAGAGGCTGCTTGCTAAACTTTGCAAGTGAGTTTGAAAGTAGATGTAGAGCCCTGCATGTCATGATAAGAGAGAATCTGGAGAAACTGAGACATAAAGGACAAAACAGTGCAGAACAGTGTTTAGTCTTCTAACGAATGTAAACGAAGGACAAGCCCTGTTTAATGTTTTAAATTGTTACCCCTTGACAAGAATAAAATGGGGAGGGGCTTCTATGGTTCATTTTCTCGTAATATAGTTTAAATGTAGAGGGAAAGAAGTGTGATAGAAGACTGCTACATTCATAGACTGAAATCCCAGGGGGGATGTGCATGGAGGAGGTGGTAGTGAAGGGATAGATCCCCCAGAGTTTGATTTCAACAGTTGTCTGATTGCCTGTGACAACCAAAATTTGTTATGGACAATGCAAGTAACAGGCTGATTGTCCCTCAGACAACCTAATTTCACCAGTCTAAAACAGAAGGTAACCAGGGAAGCTTCTGGACAACTTAATTTTCTTTTGTACAAACAAAACAGCGTAGTAGTTTGATTGACAACCACAAAACTTTTCTGAAAATCTGTATCTGTTTCACCTCACTTTTGGGAGGTGCTCCCATAAACTTTCCCTATTTCACATAGAAATCTGACTTCAAGACCCCTTTATCCCCATCCTGCTTTTTGACACAAATCTCATCTCCTGCTGGCATTAGACATAGACCCTTTTCCAAAAAGCATATTACAAAGGATTGTGGGACAGACTTTTGGTGTGTGACGTTCTTGTCAATGGCGTTTTACTGTGGCCAAAAACAACATGTACCAAAACTCTATCCCACAATCCTTTGTAATTGCTAATTGGAAAAGGGTCTATTGTAACAATTGCTAAAAGAGGATGAAAACTACAGGTTTAACTAGGGTTAAAACTTACAGCTTTAATAGAGTTGCACTAAACTGCCTAAAATTACACAGTGATAAGGCACCTGATTTCCGTCTCTAGGTCAAGTACAATAGTTTTATAGTTTAGAAGCCTGTATCCTACATAAATTTAAAAGGGCAAATTCAACAGCATGGGACTACAGAATGGGGGCATGCTACTCCCACATCACTTGGCAAAATTCAGTTTTGATGGTTAATTTATGACTATTGATAAGGCAGCTTTTTTGTGCCAGAACTCATTTGTTGGTAAGGCTTTAGTCATTATCATAAAGTAATATTATGAAGCCTTGCCACTGCAGACCTTGGGATACAGTTTATAAATAAAGTTGGTCAGCTCTTTTGTTCTACCTACCAGTTTGTTTTTTAGTCAGTGATTCAGAATCCTCAAAAGATTAATTATCAGATTAACCCTCCCTTCATTTATTTATGCTGGAGAACAAGTTAATTAGATTTTGCATTTCTTACCATTATCTACTCATAATTTGTTAAAGGCTTCAGAAAGCTCTGGTTTAATTCATAGCTTAGCATTGACAAAGGAACTAAAGCAATGTCCTTCAGTGTGTCCTTTTGAAGAAAGCAATTTTCTTTAAAACAGGATTTTGAGCACTGGTTTGTCTGCTCAAGACAACTAGAAAACCAAAATATGTATGACTCAGATGCAATGTATAGGAGGACCTTCTTTCAGTTGTAAGGCTGTCAGTCTTTGGTTTGGCAAAGAGAAAGTACTGTACAGTACTTTGCAGAGCTCATGGATTACTTTTAAAAATTGAAGTGCAATTGTGTACATGTATTTGAGGCATGGTACCTGTAGCAGTAAATGTTTAGCTTATTGTGATATATGCTGCAGGAAAGATTGTCGATAAATGTGAGTGTAATGGATTGCTGAAAATGTCTTTCCTTCATGCACTGAGCGTTCTCTTTAGGTTAGGATTTTCAGATTCCCTTAACTACTGTAACTGGAAAAAAAATGTATTTTAGGAAAATATACAGTAACAGTAGTCCACCAAATGAGTGGCCTTAATACTCTGCATGAATTTTTTGCTTTTATTGGCAGTTTGGTAGGATCACCATTGTGTAAAGTAAACTTCAATATTGACACACACAGAGGACAAAAAGAATATCGACTGATAAGGATATTAAACACTGATAATTGGACCAGCCCTGTGGTATATACAGTATAACATAAGGAACGGCTGGTGATTCAAGTCCATTAAGAATATCACATCATCTTGTGCCGTCTTACGTATGTTGTCTCATGTTGTTGGGTAAGAAGCAGTAGAGGCCGGCATTTTGCATTTTGAATAAACTGCTATACAAGACCAGATTCATTTTTGTTTGTTTCCATTGTTTATAAAGAAGTAACCAAGACATAACAAACCCTACAGTATTTTAAATCAGGGAGTTGCTACTGGAGGAAATTAGATAATATTAGAAGCTAAGTTTTAATGCACTCAAGAATTTGGAGCCTTCTAATGGTACTGATCCAATACATCTTTTTGTGTACTTCTACAGAATTTCCAGAATAAAGGGGACTTAAAAACAAAGGATTCCTGCTTTACATGATCTTTCACCATGCATGTCTGTCCTTTCCCTGGACCCTTAATTCTTAATTTTCAAGTGGTCCCCTGGTCATTTTCAGCTGCTACATGTACTTTAAATATAGCTTGTAAAAGATTTGAGGAGCATGTAAATTAGAAAATGAGCTATTATGTCATAAAAACTACAATTCAGTAAATAATTGCTGTCCTGTATCATAAAGTGTAAACTCAATTAAAGTAGCTCATGGCCCCCAAAACTTCAGTCAAAAACTTTGTGTGACGAAGAAAAGGAATGAATCACTTTTTACAGAGTAGAAAGAATAATTTATTTTCTTTATAATTCTATGAGAGACAACTACAGTATCAGTGAACTAGGATCAATTTAGCTTTCAAAGTAGAGACTAGAGCTCCACTATCCAAGTGCAGTAGCAAATACTGTGCAAAAACGCAATGCAAAGATTGAAAAGTAGTTCTCTTTAACCCCCTTCTTGAGTCAGACTTACAACCACAAATCCATGTCTAATGTCTGGTATCATCTGAAGGAAAAAACATCCTTTCAAATGAAGAGACAAGTTCATAGGATGGAAGCAAAGGCTTTAAAATTGAAATAAGAAACAGTGTTGCATGCTAATTTCTGTGTGGGAGGTGGGAAAGTTTAGTGAGTTGTGGGTGTTGCATAGGAAAGAGTGCGTAGGAATTGATACGTTGTAGTGCAGGCCAACTAGTATATTTATATTAATACTGGACTGCAGTCTTTTGCTAATGTGCCATATGAGCTTGCAGCAGTTATGTCATTTTAGAATTAGTTAGGCCAGGGGTACGAACTTTAAAAATCTAATTTATGAATACCAAAGCAGATATACATGTGTGGGTCTATACCTTCATTTTCATCTTCTATTCAGAATTGTTTTATAAGTGATAGTTCACATAAGCTGTAATTCTGGTCTGTATTTTTTTCAGGACCATGTCTACTCGATGTTGCGTCAGTGCCTGTATCAGCTCCCCTTCCCACCAGATGCAATCACAGAAGATGTCGTGCAAAGGATGGCCATGGCTGTAGAGAAGGTTGAAGTCATTGAAAGTCAGTTTGTCCTGCTAAAAGGTTAGTTTGTATTTACCAGCACTAGTTGTAAATAATTCTCTCTCACCCTCTCTTTGTTGACCTCCTACCCCTTCTTGCCCAACTGTATTAATTTCACAAAGGTGAAGATATCAGGTAGGCTACAATCTTGTACAAACTCGTTGGAACACCGCTTCACCCCTGCTCCCCCGTACAATGTTGGAGATAATAATGTCAATTCAGGATGCACCGCTTTTGTCTGAAGACAAGATGATACCGGGGGATAGAGGTTTCGTAAATCGTGCACAACATAGTACTGGGGGACAGGGTTTCGTAAATCATGCACAAGATCATACTGTACATGGTACAGTAATGGGAGGTGTTCCAAAAGTTTTGTCCAAGATTGTAGAAGTCGATACTGTATGTCAGGTCCTAAACCTCTTCTATCCAAAGTGTTTGGGTAGGCCTATGCCCCAAGGCACCATACTGCTATAGTAAGGCAACATTCAAGTGTTTGGTAAGAATTAAAAATTACTAAAATGAAGATTCTTTCTTATTATGCATAAAGACAATAGCTCTGATCATGTAAAAATCATTATGATATTTTATGAGCCCTCAATTTTTCACAGGAAAGTTTACATGCTTGGGTTATCTCCTGAACACTGTACAGGAGATGGTGGGGGCAACAAACTCTACATGAGGGTGAAAACGACACAAAAACTGAGATTTATGTACGCTTAGAAACGTGACTAGAAATGCACCACTGAGCACTGTAGTGTTTTCAAACATAAGATTTGAGGGTTCTTTCGAAAATGATGCCCATAAAGTGGGGCCCTTTGCTTTCAGTGTTTAACTCCCCATTGTGACAAACTGTAGGAAGTCCATGCTTCATTAAATCTGTAAAGAGGGATCATATGACATAAGATCAGGGACAGAATGACGCTGTTTAAGTCCTTTAAGAGTAATTTTAAGTAACCATTTCAGGACTCCAGTTTTGAAGGGACAGTAAATGCAGGTCACTACTGTTGGAACCAACCATTTCAGTTCTTTTGTCAGTTTGAAGGCAATGTCCAGTCAGAGCAGTGGTCAGTTCGATTATTGTGTTTTTCTTGGAACCATTTTAATTGGTCAAAGAAAATACTTTCGTAAGGACATACATCTGCTGGGATAGGCCCTTTCAAGATTTCCAAAGATCATGCTGGCAAGTTTGCAAAATGGTGGCTAAAGGTGGCAAAATTTGGAAGCATGACCATGACTATTTTGATAAAATAGTGCTAGTAGATCATAGCTAGTGGGTAATGGGGAGAGGCTGGGCCAGAGGATGGGTGGCACTGGGTGTTTTCCCCAGTGTCACCCTATGTTTCCCAGCTAATCTGCTGTGATTGCTTTTAAATGTGGCATAGTAGAAGGTGGTGCTACAGTATAGTATGTCATGTCACATTGATGAAGCCATATGCAGTCTACCACTAATACGTAGTCCCAAAGTTGTATTACCAAACTACCATAAAAGTGTAAATTACTTTAGGTGTAAAGTAGCATGGCAGTCAGATTTTTCCATGCACTGTTCATGTGAATAACAATGTACAGTGTCCGCATTAGCTGGTATAGCATAGCAAAATGCTCCTAAAATGAGTGTGGTTGCCACACAATTTCTGAAATGAATAGCAGTATTTGTACACAAAAACCATGCAGAATTCTGTTTGGCCAAAATGACACCAGAAATTGCTGTACAAAACTTTGACACTAATGCTGATTCTGACAATGTAATTATTACTCAGTATTCACAGGCATTGGAAGGGTGGGAGGGGTAAAAATGTGGTGCGGGTGGAAGTATGCTTTCGCCCCTTTATTCAATGACACCTTATTTGTTCACCCAGTAAAAATTTTCAAAAATTTTACAATGGTTTTCCCGAATTATATATTGAAGCAAGTCATCTGAGGACCCACAAATTTGAAATATTCTCAGAGGGAAGGGGAGAGGGAGGGACCCCTCCCCCAAGACCCCCATAATGGCAGTTCGAAATTTTTCAGCCGCACCCCTCCCCTCCCAAGCGAGAACAGCTTCCTATGCCTGTGTCAATATTCACATCACAAGCTTGCCAACCAATAAAATTTCTAGTACGCGCTCTGGTAATTTCAAGCTCTTTGGAGTGATGATCAATGTCATTCCCATTTGCCAGTGATGCAGATCATACCTTGTAGATACTTCCATCTGTAGATTATAAACCTTTTTCTCTGTATGTAGCTTCATCCATATACTGTACGTCTTGTTGTACATGCAGCAATGAGAGGCCCATTTATTGTCACATGAAAACTAGAAATAATATATCATGAGGGCAAGGCCATTTTCATACTACTGTGGCTTTTAGAGCACATTTATGCATCTAAAAGGGCACCAAGGCCAAACAGAAGATTTTTGTAAACACTGGTATTAAACACTTGGTTTTATTTTTTTAGGAAGGGCACAAAGGAATATGGCCTTGAAAAGTATGCCATTTTATAGGGCTTCAAGGCCATTGTCAAAAATACCAAGGCATGGCCTCCCTGACCCTTATTTCCAGCCCTGACATGATAAAATGGTCAGTTTTAATACTTCTCTGCCACTATATCCCTGTTTGGATGATGCCCCTGCAACTCAAGATTTTATCAGAAATTTACAATGAATTAATTGATGTGATTGATCCCCTTATGAATGTTAAATCTTTTTCAGGTAACAGAGCTAAAGGTATTTACATTGTCACTAATGGGGAGGCCCAAGTACTGTCATCTCAGGGGGACACTATTGCAAATTTATTGCCTGGAGATTTCTTTGGTGAACTTTCAACTCTTTTTTACATCCCTTGTACAGCCACAGTGCAAGCATTAGAAGGGTAAGTTAGAATACACTCTAAGTACAGGTAAGGGGGAAAGGAAGTGAATAAGATGAGAGGGAGAAGATGCCCTTAAAAATATTGAATTCTTAGGAAAGCAAGAGCACACATTTGCCTAAGATAGGGATGAAGGGCTTGCAGTGTACCTAAAGTCTAGAATTACAAGAATATATATTGTAGAGGTTGGAAAATGAATCTCATACATATAACTCCCATTTTCATAGCTTACTCCATTGCTGAGATATAAAATGTTGCAATTCGTTCACTTAATTTGAAACAGTCTATTTCACAATGTGTGATGTTCTTCTTGTACAACTCACACATTACCTGCTTTTGTTTGCTTCTCAAATTAGAAGTTTATATGGCCTTAAAAATTACTGTTATCTTGCATTGCATGCCTCAGAGATGGCATGTCTAGCCAAATCACCCTACAATAGTAAGACAGTGATCACATTTTGGCACAAGGTGCAGTGGCTTCAAAAAAATAAAAAAAAAAAACACAAAGATGGTTAATATTTGAGTAGTACAAGAATGACATCACAAATATGGGCAATCTACCATTTTAATTAAATTGGGGACATAAGCTTCAACATTTACAATATACTGTATCTCAGCTCAGGAATGTCCTGTTAAGATGGAAATTGGACCATTTAGATACATTTTTGAAGCTTTGCAACATACATTTTTGAAACTGTAGTACACTTTAATTATAGGTACCTATATATCATGGAATTGCAAACGTAAGAACAAACTTTTCCTGCTTGTATTGTCTAAACAGTCATTGTACAATCAAACCTGTCATTAAATACACATTGCCATTCTCATGTGTACTGAAAGAGGTTTATCACCTATGCTTTAGACTAGTAACCAGGCTGTAGCCAGAGGGAAGGGGGGGGGGGGCGAGGTGACATGGCCTTCAAGCAGACAACTATGACTACCTTGGCCTCCCAGTTATATTATAGGTTACGCTGATCAGTTAGAGTATATAAGGCAGACCACAAGGCATGAGTCAATCACCACATCAACTAGTGAACGCAATCCTACTGTTGTTTTAATGCAGGGTTTTTGGGCCGTGGGCCACACCTCCTTAAGTTCATTCTTTATCATTGTTGTACAGTAAAACCCCGTTTATCCGAACACATCGGGACCGAAGGTTGTTCGGATAACGAAAAAGTTCGGATAAACGGGGTTCCAAGTTTTTGCCTTAAGTACGGTACACTGGGTTCATATAAGACAGTGTGTCAACTAATTTCGAAAATAATTCCAAAAAGGCTTAAAATTGCAGACAACACCCCCCAAAATATTTCGTTACTATTTTTCGTGACCGATGATATGACAAATAAATTTTAAGACATCTAAAACAGAGAGATTTTATTCCAAAAATTTGAGCCTTCGCTCGACTGAATGACCAATGCTTTCTACACACTAAATGAATGTGTGTGCTGAAGAAAAGCTGTAACGATCTGGAGAGGTATCTAGAGTATAAATTCTGCAAAAATTTCAAAAAATGTTAGAGACACATGTGTAGGAGACTCTCAAACAGCAGTTCGTAATGTTTTTGTAAGGTCTACTTTCATTATTTTTAGGTATGAAGCTCACTACGTTACTAACTTTTCAGATTTAGTGAAACTAAGACTTACGCTGGCCTAACGTATTTTTGTATGAGAGGATATTGAGCCTATACCGACTCATGGCTCCTAACAAGAACTTCAAAGCAAATACGTACGATATTTCTTCCAAATTTGGCGAAGAGATAACAGATTGTTTTCTATGTCCACATGTCGGCTGTTTTAGCCATCGTGACATCTTTCCATTACTTTTAAAGTCCCGAGGAAAACTAGTGCATTTCTACAAAAATTTACGTGGAATTTTGCCTTGTAAAGCACTTAAAACTTGGTGTATACTACTGTAATTGTGTTGACTATTATTGTTGTTAAATCTGACGGCTAGTTCGGATAAACGGGGTTTTACTGTAGTAGGTAGCAGAAGCAACTTATTCTTGAGGGCAAAGTCCATGCAAAAGTGCTCTGAAAGTGCCTGCACAGAAGGCATTGGCATTTCTACAGTGATTCTTAATTTAGGTAATGATTCCTTTGATGGGTGGCATAGGGGATCAAAGCCAACCTTAGCCTGACCAAGGTTGGGCTGAGGTGAATAAATTTGTCTTTCCAAATGCCCTAGATAGCAAGAATGCACTCTACAATGCAATCTGGCCTATGTAGGTCCTTGTCTCCCATGCATGTGTCATCAGTATCGGGAGAAAAGTTGGCATCCCAATATCCTAGATTGTAGGAAATTGCATTCCTAAAAAACTTTTCAATAGAACTCTGCTTCTATCATTCATGGGTTGTCAGCACAAGAGAAATTTTACATCCAAAATGCTCTAGATTGGAGTAAATCCCACTCAAAGCATATTTGTAAAGTTCTTTATTTTTGCAACCACCATGTGTGAATACCCAGTTGGCCTATGGGAGAAAATGTGGGAACCAAATGCTGTAGATTGCACTCAGGCAATTTCATGTAAAACAGTTATGGCTCCTCCTATCCTATGTGGGCCCCATTAATGGGCATCATGGGCTGCAAATGGCCCATGGTCCTCCACTTGAGAACCTAGGGTATATAGTTTATGCTGATCCATTGAAGTACCAATCAACTGATGGTAACCTACTGCGTACAGTATATTGATCAGTGTGGTCATTAACCACCTTTGCAGTACCATTGTCCCCCATGTCAGAAACTAGTTGTAGCCCAGGAAATTCACATGTTATGTACACATTTCAGAAAATCGTATTGTAAATCAAGTAATTTTGCTAACAAACTTGTATCTGTTTTGAATATTCATATTTTATGGTTCTTTTTTTTTTCAAAAGCACAAGCTTGTTACTCATAAAGATGGAGAAGCTCAGGAAAGCTCTTGGAGAAGAAAAGGTTGTCTCTGTGGGGCTGGAAGAATATTTTGTGAGGAGAAAGTATTTTGACACCAGTGGGGCAGTCCCACAAGCAGAAAACTTGCTAAAGATAGCAAAACTGGACATGAAAAAGGTAGTTTTTTATTTTAAGTAGAATAATAATTCAGTATTTTTATACAGTATTTTTATTGTAACCAATGCCAAAGTACTATTGTAGAGGTGCACCCTCAAAAGATTTCCTTTGAAGTATAGAACTTAATCACAGCACTCAGGCTAAAAATCTTGTGACATTAAGCTTCATTCATACTGTTGGTGTAGGGTGCATCCTGGAAAGATTGCCTTTACCATAACATGTAGTATTGAAGTGAAATTTATTTAGCAGGTTAGGGTGTTGGGAGCAAAGAGATCTTTAGCCCCAGTCACACTGCAGCCCAGACCTGCATGAGACCAGGGAAGTGGTAATAGGGACTCACATACAAACAGAAAATTGGGCAAGTGGTGGTGGACCAGTCTGGAAAGTTTGTACCGTATGTGCTACACTGAATTTTTACGCCAGTCACCTCTTTTCTCATTTTTTTATGCCACACCAAATTGTTGTACTGTGTTTTAAGTACAGTGTGTATGTAAAAGACAAGAAAATCACTCCATCACTTTACTGCACGCCTAAGATCTTCAGCGTAACATACATGTTTTCCAGACAGGGTGGTGGAATGCCAGACTTTGAGGTCCTGTGCAGTTTCACAATCAAATAGTTTCATGTGATTAAAAAAGCCCTAGGTAAATAAGGATACCACAGTATATTACTTCAAATTGGAATGACTACATTTGCCCTTTAAGGCAGGCCCTATTGCAGCATCTTACAGTACAGCAATGACAAGTGTAGGCAATTTGAATTCCTCAGCAACAAGCTGAAAACAAGTATGTTTCATTCCCTAAATTTTTAATGGTGGATGCAGGGGAGGAGGGAGGGGCAGGGAGGTTTCCACAATTTCATGTGTTGAGGTTTCAAATGCAAAACAGTATTTTTCACACTTAAAGACAGACAGTCATCACCCCAAAGTATATTTTTAGTGTGGGTATATCAAAATTCTCAGTTGGTGACTGCTCTTTGATTGACATCAAAGTTTGAAAATTTGAAAGATGCAGAGTAGCTCACATTCCACACAAGGCAGAGAGAGTGCTTTTATTACATTTTATAGCCTTGTATGCTCACCAGGACATGGCCTTAAGCAATAAAACAGGTTTATTCCTGAACAAGGAAGAGCTTCATACAGTTATGGGAGGAGCTAGAAGATGCATAGTTGGGAGAATTGGAACTGTCTGGGATCATGAAAATTCCCCTTTAAGTTTTCCAGTCGGGGGGGGGGGGACTGGAGTAACAAAACATAGGGGTGGAGTTGGGCCCTAAGCCCCCCTTCAGCTAACACCTTCTCTTTTATATCTTTTATATCTTTTGCCAAAATTTTGGGCTTATCTAAAAAAAATTGGGGGAGGGGCACTGTGCCTCCCCCACCTCACATGCCCTAATGTCTGGGGAGTGGGGTAGAAGAATTCCAACATCTTTTTGCTTATTGAAAACTTTCAACTTAGTTTTTGATTTAAACTTTTAGAAGAAGCTGACTGCTTCATCTTAGAAGTGGACGCTGTGTATAGCTAAAATGCATGTTCTCATAGTCATTCCTGTGACACTGTTCATCTTGATCTTAGATTGTGTTGAATAGTAATCGTTGTAGTGGATTTTGGTTTTAGTTATTTTTCAAACTTTCATTTTTCTTTTCCCGCTGTTGGGATCTTCTTAATTCTGTCTTCTTCTTGAGTTGAACATTACGATAAAATCTTGTGATATCTGTTAACATCATTTAGCATCAATTATTCTAGATGTCCAGGGTGTTACATGCCTTCTGTCAGTAGCACAGATTTGTGTGAAAAAGTTGGGGGATCATGGGCCCTTGAGGCAAAAGGTACTGTGAAAAAGTAAAAGTCAGTGGGAGCATTTCCAGAAAGCCTGGGGACAAATTTCCCCCTCCCCGGATTTCTGCCTATTCCAGGACCATTTGGATTTGGGGGGAACGGAGGAGGGCACAATTTTTTGTCCGGATCTGAGCCTTCTTAGATGAATTTTGCCCAAATTTCTATATCTTTTGCCAAAATTTTGGGCTTATCTAAAAAAAATTGGGGGAGGGGCACTGTGCCTCCCCCACCTCACATGCCCTAATGTCTGGGGAGTGGGGTAGAAGAATTCCAGCATCTTTTTGCTTATTGAAAACTTTCAACTTAGTTTTTGATTTAAACTTTTAGAAGAAAATTCAGCTTCATTTATTGTACTGTATACTGAGTTTTAAACCTTGCCGCATTGTCATAGCATCAAATGCCCGAGCCATTATCCACCTAGGATGTGTTAGTTAGAACATATGGATTTACAATGCGGTATCTACCAAGAAGCAGTGGAAGATAGCATTGCATTTGTGTAAGATTGCTATTTCATCAAAGTGTAACATTAACAAACAAAGATGTTGTTTTGGTAACTCCTTCCTTAAAACTTCAACACAATACTTAAAGTGAACATGAGGGAAAGATATTCTGAACGTAATCACTTTCTCACATTTTATAAGTAATTATGAAATACTAATGATTTTAACAGTATAAGCATAGGCTAAATAAAAGAACCACAGAAACTTGAGTTTGGCTTCCTATTAAATAGGCTTTTGCATCAAGTCATACATATTTGGGAATGTCTAGATATCTCTGTTCACAATTGGTTGACTGCACTTTGATTGACATAAATTCAAACATTTTCGCCTGATTGGTCACTGCCTTGTACAGATCGGTATAGCTCAATGGATAGCAGGTAGTGCACACACACACACACAGTGATATGTGGGTATGGCCTTGAACAATTTAATTATAGGCTACTGTAGCTTTGTTTGGGATGGTCACTAGATGAATTTTTTGTATTAAAATTTGAGAAGGCATGCACTAGAAGTAAACTTGGGAGAATTGTTACTGTCGGGGCAAAGTAATTTGCCCTGTAAAGGCATATTCCAGTGACTTTTCACGAGGTGCTCATTTGAAAAGGTAAGAATTCCAATTCATGCCCTTCAAACCCTGTAGCAATACTCTTTTCCTAACTTGAGCTATAGGGTACTTACTTTTGTCAAAAAATACCTCCAGTTCTCAAAAAGGTGACAGAATGTCATGTTGAGTCAGCAAATTGCCTCAGATTCCTCTTGCTTTTCTTTATAATTTAATATCCAGTTTGTCCTTTAAATTTGATACTGTTGATTTGTTTGAATATCTTTCCATGTAGATTTAGCATAAATCTGCACCATATGTTGCTTAGTATTGCTAATGTTGCTAAATATTCCCTATAGCGACATCAATATCATAAAGAAATTCAATGCTATTTGAAATTAATGTGCCAGGATGACGTCACAGATTTCACATAATGTAGTTCATCATGAGAAAAAATTACATTTCTTTGAAAATTAGTATCTTCCAAATGCTACAAGGTATTGAGGTGCAGTTTTCACCTCCCTAAAGTAGAAATATTTTCTGCTTTTTTTGAATTCATTGAATTTTGTCTCTAAATCCCTTTGAAATAATCATTTCAAAATGACTTTCTTTGTCTTACAGATACCTTTCTTTACTAAGTGGGGAGAATCTGCAGTGAAGTATATTTTAGAGCTTGTATCTCCAAACTCAGAAGTTGGTCCTGTCACCCTTATTCCACCAAATACTTTCATTTGTCATGAAGGAGAGAAGGTTGATGAAATCACAATTATTACTAAAGGATTGTAAGTATTGTGGAATCATTCCATCTTCTTACTGATGTGAATATATACACTGATTAATTCATAGCACTTCTATTTTAAACATTAGTACACACAGTTGAAGTTTTCATTTTGTGTTTGCTGTTATGTTGTAAAAGGAACAAAATAAGGAATGGGAAAGGGATAAGAAGCTCTACATAAGTTTCTGTTAATGCAGTTTGTATGAGTCCATTGCTTGTTGGCAGGTTTTCCATCAGTGGCATAAGGGCTTTGTAGCCTGTTTAAAATTATAGTATAGTATACTTATGCCATATAATTCCACTTATGCCATATAATTCCTAACCATGTGACATAATGACACTCATGAGGCATTTTAGTATGCATGGGTACTTATCAGGGCCTAAGTCAGGATTCAGAAATTGGGAAACTCACTTGTTGTGTATAAAGCACCTTCCATCACACTGGCACTGCAATTGGAATCCATGTATTTTGGAAAGATGATTCCTCCAATTTAGAAATTTATAGGAAAAAAATCTTTTAGCTGTCCCATAAGCCATCCTTTGTAAATTTTGTGGCCTCCATTATGATGTTGCCATCTCAGAGAGGGTGAGATGTGTTGCTACCTGATGGTGTGATATACCTTAACCACGGTCTCTCAATTTTCTCATATAGGCCTACCAGCATCATCTGAGTAAACATCTACCCTGTGTAAATTTATTCCTCAGAATGAAACTAGCTATAGTTAAGCTTTGGTCTGTAAAGGTTTGGATATGGCTTTGAGTGAGTTCTGTACCAACTAAATACAGTGTGACAGTATACTGCACCATATGAGTGCACAGTGACAGGCCTGCACCATTTGAATGTATGCTGTGACAGAATTCTGCTCCATCAGAGCATACAAAGCAAGGCTTGCATATTCTGAGAACACTGTGACAGTATACTGCACCTTTAAAGTACACAGTGACAGACCTACACCATATGGGTACACTGTGACAGTGTACTTCACCATCAAAGTACACAGTACCAGGCCTGTACATTCTGGGTACACTGTGACAGTATACTGCACCATTAAAGAACACAGTGGCAGACCTGCAACATCTAGGTAAACTATTTCCAGTGTACTGCACCATCATAGTATACAGTACCAGGCCTACACATTCTGAGTACACACTGTACTGCACCATCAAAATACAAGGTACCAGCCTGCACATTCTGGGTACACTGTGACAGTGTACTCCACCATCAAAGAACACAGTGGCAGACCTGCAACATCCAGGTAAACTGTTACAGTGTACTGCACCACCAGTACAGTACCAGGCCTGCACATTCTGAGTACACTGTGACAGTTTACTACACCATCAGAGAACACAGTGACAGTTTACTGATACATGGTGACAGTACTGTACCATCAGACTACATAGTGAGTAGGGTTGGGTGACCCCAGTAGGTTTGGAGTCAGGTACCTCTTTAGTCTCACCTCTGAATAGAATTATGACCTAATGGTTGATTATTAGCCTACAGTGAGTATAGGCCTCTCAACAGATGAAGTACCCATCTGCCAATGTTGGAGAGTCAGATTGGTTAACTGAAGAAGAATCTTGCAATTTGCATACAGAAAAAACAATCAAAACAGTCAGTTTTGGTACAATACTTCATGAAAACCTGAAAAACACCACACATGTGAACTCCAAGCTTTGATTTTTGTTCATAGTTTTAGCAATATTGAAAGTTTCCCAAGTGTTGCAATTCCAGGAAAAGTGGAGTAGTGACTCTGAAGTAGAGACAGGTATTAACGCGCCCAAGCCTAATAGTGAGTTCTACATGGACTTAATACTATGCAACAGTGTACTGTACAATTCCAGTATGTGGTGATGGTACAAGCACATGGAAGGCATGCTGGTCTATGCCAACAGTTCTTGTCTATCCGAGAAGATAGTGACATTAATGAATCTTCTCAGTTCATATTAAAATTTGGCCACATTAGTCTAACCCATAGGCATAGGAAACAAAGGGTGGGGGCTAGGGAAGCTAAAGCCCCCCTCCAATCAGAAATGTAGTGGGGCAGTAGTATGCTTCCCCCCCCCCCCACACACACACACACACACACACAACTTAAGGAAGAAAACTCCTTATTTGTTCCCTCTGTAAAAATTGTCAACATTTTGTGCAATATGTTGCACCAGATGGCATCTAAGGACAGACCCCCAAGTATCCAAAAATTGTCTTTAACATACCCCCATCATGTGAGTAGGCTCATAACTGAGACATCATAGTAAGATGAGTTCTTATTGTTTTTGATTTTCAGAGTTGCCTCCATGCAGGAAAAGAAGATGGTCAGTGAGTTGGATGCCAATTACTGGCCTCTGTGGTTTGGGGAAAGAGGTAATGTCACCATCTCTTCTCTGCATGCCCTCGTCACCTAGTCCTAGCTCCTGTTACTATTCTTTCAACAGTAACATGTAACCAAGTAGGCTGCCAGTAACAAGTTTCTCCACCCTCTAGTACTGTTGTGCCAATAGCCAGCTTGGCAATTCTGTAGGGGTAGAGTGTTTGTTTGGAAGGCATGGGGGCCGGGGGGAATTTGCATTGATCCATCACAGCCATTGAGCAGGCTAGACTTGTTACGGCACTTCATATTGTAGAAACACAAAAATAACACCCTCTGCATGACAGTGAAAGTAAGAAAGCAGTTTATATGAGAGAAATTCATGGTGCTACAGTGACAAGAGAAAAGGAGATTTTGAGTACACTGTATGTTTGTAGCTTTTGGAATGTTCTGTCTCATATTTGAGGAAAGAAGAGCAAAATTTCATAAAATATAACAATTTATGGCAGAATATCACATGATGACCCCAGTATCAGTTTTTTGAGAAAGTTTGAATATGGCCCAAGATTCATCAAGGTTGGAAGTTCTGGTACTGTTGACCATACCTTTATATGTTAAGTGTCACACGCTTTCTTTCACTTGACAGAAATTGATTTGAACCTGTCTGGTTTTATATGTTAGTTGGTACGTCTTATTCATCCCAACAGAACACTTCACAGACAGACGACCTACTATTACAGTACGCACCATTACTGCCTGCCAAGCAGTTGTCATCAAATTTTCAGAGATTGCGATGGCTAAAAATCAAGTAAGATTTGACTGCAGACTTTTTAAAGTTTGGATACTTTCAAAAAATCATGAGTTAAGACATAAATATGAGAATAAGTAACATAACTAGGAGGGGTTGTGGGGACCCAACACTTTCGCCCACTTTACACCTCAAAAATGACCTCAGTGGTAAACTCTTTCAGAAAAGACTGTTGTGTATGTGACCACTTTATGTTGCTAAATTTAAGGTTTTTTCACTAAATGTTTTTCCATGATGCTACATCTAACTCTGTATATTAAAAACTTTTACATGAAGTATAACAATGCAAATTTTATCAGAATATTTAAGGATGGCAGTAATATTCATTTTTTTTCCCCGTACGTGTGGGTGGGTGTGTGCTTGCATTCGACATAGCAGTTCCTATGGCCATACTCATCTCTCACAAGTTTTTGTGCTCCACTGATCAAGGTCATGATCTTGTAGGTTACAAGCTTCTGTCTAGGCACCCATATAATTTTCTTATGCTTCACCTTAAGTACAATGTTTATGCAAAAAAAAAAAAAAATGCTTCAGATATTCTAGATATTGCTGATTTTTTTTTTTTTTTATAAATTCAGATTTGCAGTTGAAGCCCAGTGCTACTTATGTTATAGTAAAATGTGTGCAATATTTTCCACCGATGAATTTAAAGAAGCCTTCAGTAATTGTTATGAATTATTCAATTAAGCCTCATCATACTTATCAGTATTACATTGGTTTTTCAGACAAAAAAGAATCAATACTGTTTATATATAGGCATCTGAGGATTTTTAAGTTGTTAACTCTGTGATGTATCAATTGCAACAAGTATACTCAATGTTCAGTGTTTAGTGAGGATGTAATCATTTAAATTTAGATGAAACAATCCATGGAGAAAATTCATTGACAGAAAATAAGTCAGATGAAAAGAAAAAAGAGAAGTAAACAAGATCTAGGTGATGAGCATTCGCACCTCCGCTAGCATCCTGATAGGTACACATGAAGCTTTACAGAGGCAGATAAGATAACCCAAAAGTCATGTAGCTGTGTACCATCCATTTTGACTAGGCTGTGCTTCATCGAATCATGTTTGTTTTAGCCATACTAGGAGGGTTGTTTGTCTTCTTGAAGTATCAATTTATGCACATAAAGAGAGAAACACTCATGACTGACAGGAGTGTTAAACAGACTTTCCAGTGAAGGTTGATACTGTGTTGTAAAGTACGGATCATTGTTCCTTTATAGTTAGAAACATACTCTGTAATTAAAGATTGACAGTTCCAAAAAACATGGTATTGAAGACAAAACAGTAATTTTTCAGAATCCAGTTTATACACAGCATTCTGTTGTGCTTTATAAGAATTTACCAGAATGGAAACCTGGGTTGTACAGTTAAAGTCCAATGCAAGCTCTGTTGGTGAAAAAGGATGGTCCCACATGAGTATAATGCCAAGTGGTAAGGAATTATGATTAGGATGGGTGGTAAGTGTGGGGCATGATAGTCCCTTTAAACCTGTGAACCTGTTTATTAAGTTTTGTAACACTGAACAGAAAAACATGTTAGAATATCAGTTTTGACAATTCAGGCTCTTGAGTTATAAGTTTGATAAAAATTTAGCAAGATTTTTGGGACAGTTGCATGTAATTTATTTTTTGCTCCCTTTCTTGATTACAGTACAAAGATGATGTGAGTACATCATTAAGATACTGGAATGATAAGTGGAGGAAAAAGACATCTCAGCTGGAGAAAGTAGGGCTTTCTGCTAGGAACAGTGCTAAAGTTGAAATTCAGGTGAGTTGTAGCTCGATTTTCAATAGCTTTTCAGAGGAATTGCCAAATCATTGGTTTGCCTTCAGCAGCAGATTATTTCTTAGACATGATTATTATTTTTAAGGCCTAAATTTAACAAATGAAATTACAGAAAGGTGAGTGAAAGGGCTGAAAGTTTAAAGACAGACAGTCATCACCCCAAAGTATATTTTCAGTGTGGGTATATCAAAAGTCTCAGTTGGTGACTGCTCTTTGATTGACATCAAAGTTTGAAAATTTGAAAGATGCAGAGTAGCTCACATTCCACATAAGGCAGAGAGAGAGTGCTTTTATCACATTTTATAGCCTTGCATGCTCACCAGGACATGGCCTTAAGCAATAAAACAGGTTTATTCCTGCACAAGGAAGAGCTTCATACAGTTATGGGAGGAGCTAGAAGATGCATAGTTGGGAGAATTGGAACTGTCTGGGATCATGAAAATTCCCCTTTAAAGCAAATTGCATCACGCATATGCTGACTGAAATGAATGTTTGGTTTTGTCTGTATCTCTGTTTATTAGGTTCTCATAAGAAGACTCCATGAAAGTGGTATTGTATCCAATGCACCTGTAGCTCTCTACCATCAGCTGGCCATGGCATCACTGCCAAAGCATTGTCAAGATGGAGCAATCATCTATGGTAAATGAACTTCAGTATTGACGGAAATGTTTGAACTCACGTTATGCTTTTGTAAGGGTGTGGCTTAGAGGGTGACACCTATCTCTGCCCAGATGTATGGAACCCTGCTACTACATGAAGGAAAGGGGGGGAGGGGGGTAATTCTCTGCCAGGGTCCCTAAATCTCTGAAAAAGTGTGATGCCTCTACTAAGGTACAAAATACTTCCCTAGCATTGGAGCACCCACCCCTCTTACCTTTCAGCCAATTTTTCTTGCATTTTTAACACATTGAGCTGAAACCAGTTTAAAGCATCCTCAGTCTTTTGGCTATTTTACAAAAAAAAAAAAGTTGTAAGAGCACACCTCTTTTGTAAGAGGGTGTATAGGAACAAAACTCGGCTCATATTTCTTAATACATCCAGTCTTTTGGTGAATGAAAATCAAAATGGTAAACAAAACTGTATACTAGGCCACCTCAGCATAGACATTTACTCAAGATTGTTTATGCCCAAACTCACTTACTGCTGATTCCTACACATGCAACATTCTTTATTCAACTGTTTCACAAATAGTATATTTAGACAGAACCTACACTGGTGCAAATTTGTGTGAAAAGTGGGGGTGGAGGAGTGGGGAGGAAAAGGAGCCTTTTTGAAAAAGTGGGGGGATATATCCCCTCCATCCTCCAGTCCTCCCTGGGATTTCCACATTTGAGAACATACATGTATGGGGCATGTCCTATAGCAGCATAATACCTTAGCTCTTATAGAAATACTGATTTGACCAATGTGACATCATGACTTTCAGCAACTGGTTTCTCCTTAATTTTTAAGTCATGTGATGCATCTTGTGATAGGATCAAGCCTATGACTAGACTTCTTTAATGTTGCCAAGAAACAGTTGTGATAGTTCTTTATTTTTCAGCTACAAATTTTATCTGGAATTTAGAACACACATTAGGATTGGGATTCTAAAGTGTTGTAGGCTAACAGCCACTTTTTTGTGGTGGGGGGGGGGGGATAAATCTCAGTTTTGAGTTCCCCCAGTCATCTGTGGGCCATTGTAGTGCAGGCCACCTCTTGAGAACCTAGTCATCAGACTGAATGAGCCCCATGCCTCCACACACACACCCCTCAAAACCTCAATATTTTGGATGGTCACTGGAAAACTAGTTCATGTTTAAAGGAGGATGGAAAAACTTTTAAAAGAATAAAAGCTAATTTGTTCAAATAACTTGCAAGTATTTTGCATGACATAGCCTAAATATTGAATGTGAAAGTAATGATTCTGCATGAATAACAATTCAGTAGGAGAAAGAATCATTCTTGAATTGGGAGATAGATTCAGTTGCTTGATATTTTTGGAAGATTTCCCATCTGACACTTTACACTGAAAATAATCTCACAATGGGAAATTAAACAGGTAGGTTTGACAGAAATAACACAAGTCTGCAAACACTTTTTGTTAATTTCAAGACCCAAAACCTATTGGGGGAACAACTGGGAGACCAAAAGGGCGAAAGAAGAAATCTCGAATAAATGACTCAGTATGGAGCATGACACTAGAGGATGCAGAGCAACTCATTGAAGGTAAGTTATAAATTTTCTTGACACTTGATTGAATTTTGGTCTTGCTATGTGGTAAAGTGGTAAGTGGGTAGTTTCTCCTAGTGGCTGCTGCATGTGGTCTTATTAAAGGGGCATCAAGCAGAGATGGAAGAGGTGGTTTGATCCCAGGGATGACACAATTGCCCCACAAGGGAGAATGGGGGATGTCATCAACCAAAGCCTTGACAAAAGTGATGGGTTGCTGAAGGGTGGCGAATGACATGTGCAAATAATAATTAACTGGGATTTTTGTTGAAGAAAATTTTAAAATTTGGGGTTTTCATTGAAGAATATGCCCTCTGTGAGACCAAACTCTAGATAACCATTGAGGTGACTAGTTGCCATCTGAGATTTCATGCTTAATTGTGAAAAAAGAAAAGCTTCCTGACAAACTGACAAATTTTCCCCCCGATGTAGGGACCATGCCCCCCCCCCTCCCCTCACCTAAAGTAACCCTTGTTTCACCCCAGATCCTGTAGCAAAATTGCCATCATTTTCTCAGCTTTATAACAATGATTTACTTGTGTGACTGGCAATTCAAAGTTAAGCATCAGGGTAACCTTCATTGGAATTGATAAAAGCACACAGATGCCTTTGTGATGGCATGACTGTGTGTTTGTGATGCCTAATTTATGAACTCAGTATCTCGAGAAGGAAAATCTGACACTGAAAGAGAGAACCCTGTTGCTTTTGAAGGAGGTCAAAGGTCATTTGAAGGTCACTAGAGCTCAAACTCTGAAAACTGTGTAAACATACCTCAAAAGTAATTTGTTTGCCAAAAACATAGATTTTCAAATGATTCAATATTCATAACTCTTATATTGTGTTAAAATTTTGGGAAGTCATGCTAAAAGGAGATTTTGTTGGTTAGACTGAATTGCTGGTTTCATAAGAGAAACCTATGCATTTATGATGGAGTTGGTGTGTGTATATATGTGTGTGTGTGTATGTGTATGTGCTGTGACATAGCTTGTTAACACAATGTCTCAAGTAGGGAAACAGACAGTCCTCATACTTGGTACAACCCCATATTGAACCCTATTGTCTGTGGTGGAGGTCAAAGGTCATCTGGTGTCACCAGTGGTTTAACTCTGAAAACCTTGTTAACACGAAAGGTCAAGGTAGGAAGCTTGTATACCTTGTTTACTTGTTATGTGGATGCCTGTATGGAGAGGAACTACACTGTTGTTTTAGGTGTAGGTCAAAGGTTATCTGTGGTCACTGGAGATCATACTCTGAAAACCTTGCTAATATAGTGTCTCAAGATACGAAGCATGTACATTATATAAAGTAGGAGGACCCTATCATTTTTGGTGGAGGCCAGAGTTCATCTGAGGTCACAGGAGTTCAAACTCTGAAAACCTTGTTTATACAATATCCCAACTTAGGAAGCATACATGCTTACATCACATCATGATGCATTAAACCAAGGAGAAAAACCCTATTGATTTTGGTGATCAAGGGTCAAGCGGCAAAACTTCCCAAGAATTCCCAAGGTCAAATGTGAACACCCAACTGTATTTTCTTCAACATAGTAGACTGAATTCAACCAGTTACAGAAAGAAATGAGAAAATCTTGAAACATTTGAGACATTTGAAGTAGCACATGTATGGTAAGCAGAAAGCACAGTTCTTCATCCAAGTATCAAATTCCCAAGATCTGGGGTAAAAATTAAATGTTTGGCAATGCTGACCCAAAAAGTACATGCACTTAGTATATTGCAGGCTAGAATACCTCGTTAGGTCTACGGTATCCATATAAAACTTTTGAAGTGAGCCATCTACGTGTAGTTGAGGCAACGGTTCCAAGATATATGGTACTTCCTTTTGTGTGTTACTTGTGACGAAAACATGCTTTAAACAATAGTGTGTATGCCTAAAAAAGTGCTTTAGCATGGGTTACAAGGCTCAATGTAATGGTTATCAGGAACAAGTGACTTGGAGTAGGACATCATTAATAACTTTGTAAGCATGATATCTAAAGAGATGGATCATAGTTCCAGGGGTGTGGGTCATATTTCACTTTGAACAAAACAGTGGGGATTATAGTTCCAGGGGTGTGGGTCATATTTCACTTTGAACAAAACAGTGGTCCAGGATGCAAATATTTTACAAGTTGGTTGTAGCATACAAACAAGTCTAGTGTTATACCTCATCGGGATAACACAAAGCATTTTTGCATTCTGGTTTTATGATGATAAGCTTCTGTCTTTGCCAGGCAGATGTAGTGTACACACATTCTTTTACTTTCATTTCTTAAGTGATTAACTTTTTTTTTCAGATGACGACAAACTTTTCTTGGTGCTTCAGGGTTCAATTGGTGTTGTTGGTGTCAACACAACATCCTTCAGATCAGGTCTCCCTGTGTGTAAGTACCACCTTTATGCTGGATATCTTACTCCATTTTGTAGAAGTGAGGAGTTGCCATACCCTCATAATTCTGCAATATTCAATTCCTTGCCTCTTAAGGTTGCTACAGAAGATGCAGTGGGGGCAAATCAGCATCCATGGAATACTGACCCTTTGGGGAATCCTTATACACCTGTTGTTTGGTTCTAGGACAAGTCCCACTCTCACCCCTGTACAGTTTCCACCTCAAACAATTCTAAATGTCCTGGTGGGAGACGTTGCCTTAAAGCTCATTAATGTTTTGGGTGAAACTTGTCTGGGGAAAAATTGTACAGGTAATTGTTCAGGGTGAATTGTCTGGTGAGAGTTGTCCCAGAGATGTGAGTTGTCTGGAGGTAATCTCCCATGTTGACATTGTCGGGTTATGCACTGTTCTTCCCTCTTCGCCTGTCCCAGCCTTACTATGTTGCTCATCTGAAGGTTTGCATTGCTGTTTCAAAAACCTCTGAACTATCCAGTAGCACAGATAGTGGGGAGGGGAAGAGGTCCCTAGTCCCCACAACTAAGGGAATATACCAGAAGAAGTTTAGTCTGCTGAACGTCCCCAGGATCAAAATGTTGGACTTTGTTAAATCTAATGTAAATTCATTTACTCACAGATGTTCTAAAAGCTAAAAGATTTTGTCTGTTCAAGAGGATTGCAAGTTTCAGTGGGGAATGGCAAGTTTGCCACATCACTTTTGCTTCTGTAGAGATGGCCGTACATCAAATTCATTACATTGATATTAAAATTATGGCATCAACAGGTTAAAGCATTGCATCTGTCTCATCCAGTGTTTGATAAAGAATTTTTTTCTGATGCAGTGACACTGTTTAAAAACTCACCCACTTAGAGTTTAGAGATTTGAGGGAGAGTGTTGATTGGCCACATATGAGTAATGTGAGTTGACTATGTGAGCATTACCACTTGACCATTGTTCTGACATGTGCAGCAGTAATCATAAAATGGCTTATTGTTTTAAAGCTTTTACATGTTGTGTTTTTATCTTGGTTTATATTCCAGGGGTGACAGTTGCTAAGCCAGTGATACTGGAAGCCAAAGAACAATCTCTTGTTTTACAAATCAGTGGTTCAACTCTTCTGCAAGCAACTCAGATGTACCCCACCGTCAGACTTAACCTACCTCCTACTGTTGGATGAGGCTGTTATTGTACATAAAATGTGGACAAGTATAATTTATTTGAAAGAAGTTGTAGCATCTCTTATACAAAAAGATCAGAACTTCAGTATTTGAATGTCAATGGAGTTCTCACATTTCATGTTTATTCTTGCAGAGCTGCCAACTGTTCCGATTTAGGCGGAACAGTTCTGCTTTTTCAGATCAGATTTGCCATATTCTGATTTTTATCAGTAGTGTTGTGATTTTCTGCACTAAGTAAGGTTTCTCATGGTACTTATACGTAACTTTGTCTTGTAGTAACTCCAACCCTGATTGTAAGTAGCATGCGTAACAGCCACCACAGAAGTATAATGCAGAGAAACCCATTGCAGAGCTATCACCATTTGTAGGAGCATAGAAAACATGCAGCCTTCTATGCATACTGTAATACAAAACGTATTCTTTGGAATTGACATAGCTCTGATTTGCTAGTCGAGTGGCTTTCTCTGGGGAATAAATCTTCGCATCTGGGTAACTTCAAACTGGTTCACACATGCATGCACAGTTTCTAAGCTGGATATGCATGCATGGTATGCAGCATTGCAGCTAGCATAACATAGAATCAAATGTAGTCAGGGTACCTACAACAAAGTGTTTTAGCATGTGTTTGAACAGCGAAGAGTGCGAAGTTGGTACATTTGTTCGACTTGGATAGATAGCAAATTTTACTTGTTCTTTTAGCTCAAATCAAGTTTTGATAAGTTAGAGGGGTACTTATTCTAAGCATTCTGGTGAAATTTGCATTGAACTCTGATGTGGGGTTCTCAAGATATTGGCAGTTAAAGTTGTAACATTTTCAACACAAAGTGAACTTGAAGTAAGCAGATATGACGTCATAGCCTCACATTAATGAGCAGTCCTTTGTTTTTGATTCCTTGCCGAAGGCAGGCAAGGAATCTATGCGATGGTGGTGTGTGTGTGTGTGTGTGTATGTGATGCCTAGCTTGTAAACACGATATCTCAAGATAGCAATGACCGACACTTTTCATATTTAGTATATACATTCGTCATGTTGAGAGGAAGAACCCTATTGTTTTCGGTGGAGGTCAAAGGTCATTTGAGGTCACCAGAGGTCAAAAACCAAAAACTTTGTAAACACGATTTCTTCAGTTAGCAATGACCGACACTTTTCATATGTGGTATATAGATTTGTCATGTCAAGAGGAAGAACCCTATTGTTTTTGGTAAGAGGTCAAAGGTCATCCGAGGTCACCGGAGGTAAAACTGCGAAAACCTCATAAACAGCTTGTAAACACGATATCTCAAGATAGCAATGACCGACACTTTTCATATTTGGTATATAGACTTCATGTTGAGAGGAAAAACCCTATTGTTTTTGGTGAAGGTCAAAGGTCATTTGAGGTCACCGGAGGTAAAAAGCTGAAAAGCTCGTGATTACCATATCTCAAGATAGGAATGACAGACACTTTTCATATTTGGTATATGGATTTGTCATGTCAAGAGAAAGAACCCTATTGTGTTTGGTGGAGTTCAAAGGTCATTTGAGGTCACCAGAGGTCAAAGACCGAAAACCTTGAAATCGCGATATGTCAAGATAGGAATGGCTGATATGGATTTGTCATGTTGAGAGGAAGAATGCTATTGTTTTTGTTAGAGGTCGAAGGTCATCTGAGGTCACCAGGGGTTAAACTGCGAAAATCATGTAAATTGCTTGTAATCACTATATCTCAAGGTAGCAATGACAGACACTTTTCATATGTGGTATATAGATTTGCCATGTTGAGAGAAAGAACCCTATTGTTGTTGGTGAAGGTTAAAGGTCATTTGGGGTCACAGGAGCTAAAAAACCGAAAAGCTTGTAATAACAATATCTCAAGATAGGAATGAAGGACACTTTTGATATTTAGTGTATAGATTTTTCATGATGTAAGGAAGAACCCTATTGTTTTTGGTGGAGGTCAAAGGTAATCTGGGGTTACCAGAGGTCAAAAAGCAAAATTTTCCAACAATTCCCAAGATTGTTATATGACGTCACCAGAGGTCAAAAAGCAAAATTTCCAAAGAATTCCCAAGATCAACATCTAGGGTCACCAGAGGTCAACAAGCAAAATTTGCCAAGAATTTACAAGATCCAAGATCCATTGGAGTTGAATCCCTTTCAAGACACTTCCTTCCTTTTTCCTTTTTTGTTATATTTGGTGGTGTTCAGAGGTCATGTGAGGTCAGCAGAGGTCAAATTGTTAAAACATAAAATGATGTAGTCAAGAAAGATAAATTTGAGGGATAAGGCTCAGTGCAACAAAGCATCCCCATTCGGCAAGGAATCACTAAGCCTTTGGGCTTTCTGGTTCTTGAAAGTTTACAACCAATTTTCTCCTCCCCAATCATATATCCGAATGTGACTGCATGAGAGGCATAAGAATTTTACAAACTTCACATTCCACATGGGGAGGTCCTATCCCTATTAACTAATAGTATAACTTCAAGGTCAGCACAATGGACTGAAAAAATAAAGGAAACAAAGCATTTGCCATCAATATAACCCCTGCTTGCCTCAGACTCACTTTTGGTCACAAATGTAGTAACTTCATTTGCTGATATCTCAAGTACTACATGTCTGATATGAATGAAAGCAGGGTTTCCCCTGGGTTTTAGAGAGTGTGAGGTGGTATTAGCCAATGAGATAATATGGTGCCAGCTTTTGCACTTGAGTTAAGAGCAATTATCAATGTTTCTATAGCTAGTACAGCAATTATGGCAAATTTCTGTGAGGTGGCCGCCTCACAAAAAGAATGCCAAGGGAAACCCGGAAAAGTCTCACCAAATTGCGTAGATTTAGTTCCTTTTTCACAAATGCAAATTAACTTTTTGCTTAAACCCTTCTTCTAACAAAATAATGTACCTAGTGTGTCAGAGATGCTTGGGATTGTCAGAAAGTGGTCACCTACGAAGTAACATCATTTTTTACCAAGTGTGATGTTTACTGAAGGTCCTTGGCTAGGCCTAACATTAGACTGACTTCTGTCAGGATAGCATCTTCAGTAGTTAGAAACTTAATGTTGTTAGCCCTAGCCTAGGCCTAAAAGTTAGAATTTGGTCATTCCCTCACTCCAAATCCTGATATGGATTGACATCTGGATATATCTGGTTAATACAGCCTTTATATGGCCATATCAAGCTTTATATGACCATATCAAGCAGATATAACTTGATACAATGCAATTCCATATATGCAAATAAAGTTTTATATGGCCATATCAAGCCGGATATAACTTGATGAAATGCCAGTCCAGATATGTAAATACAGTTTTATATGGCCATATCAAGCCAGATATAAGTTGTTGAAATGTCTGTCCAGATATGTTACTAGTTTTATATGGCCATATCAAGCCAGATATAACTTGATTCAATGCCAGCCCAGATATGCAAATAAAGTTTTATATGGCCATATCAAGGCGGATATAAATTAATGAAATGCCTTTCCAGATATGCAAATAAAGTTTAATATGGCCATATCAAGCCAGATATAAATTGATGAAATGTCTGTCCAGACATGTAAATACAGTTTATATGGCCATATCAAGCCAGATATAATTTGATGAAATGCCTTTCCAGATATGCACATAAAGTTTTTTTTTTTTATTTGATTTGATTCTTGGATTATGCTTGTTACAAATTAAGACCATGTTTTGGATACAGCATCACCTTCCCAGACATTGCTGTTATTTGGTGGCTACACTTTTGTTAATACTGCAGTATACTAAGTGAACTTATGCAAATGATTTGCATATTTGGGCGTAACTTGTATCTAAACCTACATTTTTCATGATTTAGGAAGTTGAAAGTAAAATATGCACTATGCAGTAAAAAAATTTAGAGTCAAATACTTAATAAAGTTTAAAATAAGAAGCCCATATCACTGTGATTACATAAAATAGGAAATTTCAAGGCATTTTTCTGTTCAATGTCATGAAAAAAGTTAAATTTATGTACTTAAGTCAATTCAACCCAATACTAACATTAAATTCTTCATGGAGCTCTTCAACATTTTCTGCTGGTGTTCAATGTCTCCATGAGGAGTGTGGACTATAAGTCCTAACTATGATTCATAACTAAAGCAGATATGGTCTGGATACAATTTTATCTGTGCCATATAAAGACATATATGGCTTAGATCTGGTTCTGGTTTAGATCTGTGTTATATCTACCCAATTTTTTATCTGATCTGATATAAATTCCATATCTGGTGCAGATATGGGCCATATATGGAAATATATTCTGCTCAGATAAAATTTTATCTGTTCCATATAAAGACTTGATCCAGATAAAACTTTATCTGGCCATATATGGCTTAGATCTGGTTCTGGCACAGATCTGGGTTATATCTGCCCAATTTTTTATCTGGCCCAGATATAAATCCCATATCTGCAGTATGAAATCCATATCTGGCCCATATATGGAATTTCATATCTGGATTTCGAGTAAGGGTTACAGTATTATGCTAAGAAATGCATGTTAAAACTTACTTTTCCACTCGACAAGTGGTGGGTGGGTGAAAATTGTATAGCCTACAGCCTGTACAGTATTAGCTAGCCTAGTAGAATCTGTTCTATAGTTAGAAGATGCAGACCCTGGCCACTTGGCAGTTGATGGGAGAAATGAACTCATTTTTGAGAAGCACTGTTAAACAGTTTTGGAACTCCTTGAATGATAGAATGCTATGGGGGGTTGTCCCTTGGTGTGAGGTCCTTTCTGACGGTTATGCAGTGCTCTGGGCCATGAGGTGGTGATCCTCTTTTTCATTTTGCAAAGTTGGCAGCTCGGTTCTTGCAAGAGACTAGTCATGTATATAAGTTTGTATAACACGTAGGTTAAAAGACAGCACATCTCAGAGATTTTAGAGGGCAAAGAAGTGTGAGAGGGGAAGGGAAGGGTCCAAGTAGGGAGTTTTCAATGTGCAATTGGCAGACATTCTAGGGCCACCTGTGTATAAAAAAATCCATCCACCTTCAGGGATATTTGGTTCTGAAGTTTTCATCCATTTTGAGCCACAGTATCCCATATTCTACTGTGGGGGAATTTAGGTAAAAGACAGGGGATGTATGTGATTGACCCACCAAACTAGGAATTGATCATTTTTGTGGAAAGACAGTAAACTAATCCTGGACATTTTTTTCTTTTTGTAGTAGTTGTTTGTGATGTAATGATGGTTGTAATTGTCTAATTGACAATTCATGCAAGATAACTTTCATAAATGCAAGAGCACTGTGCCAGGCAAGGGTGGAATTAACCATGAGCTGGGCGATGTTTGCCCATTGCTTAATGATAAATGGCTCGTGCAATACTTCTTTATCCAGATACATAGTACAATGCAGCTCAGACCCCAAATTTCAATACTGGTTCATTGTTTGTTACAAGATATTGCAGGAGGCAAGGACAACATAACATTATTTCATGATTAAAAATATTTATTAAAACAATTCAGTCTTTCAAATTGTTACTTAGTATATAATACCATATATTGTAGAGAGTAAGGTACTCAAATACAGATATTCCATATAATAAATATATTTTGCTATGTTCTTTTTCTGCCTTTTTACACATGTGACCACCATACTGGCATCAAGACTAGGCCTACCCCAATCTAGAATCATTCCTCCACAATTGAGAACAAACTTTGAAGATATTGATACTTTTATGATGACATACTCAAAGATTTGTCATGGTTATTGTCCCAATCTTACAGGTACCCGTAAAATGGGGTAACATTGGCATGCGGGGCAACATTGGCAGGTGCGACACCCTCACTTTTTAGGTACTTGTCTCTGCCCGGTTGAAAGTATATTGCCAATTTAGTTGTTTTGATTTGTTCATAACTCTTCGAATAATTCTCCAAAAATAATATTTTTGTATTAAAATTCGATAAATAGGTAAAATAAAGAAAAATTGAAGATTTTTGTAAATGGAGTACAATCTATTTTAGGCCTTACACTCCGCATAAAGACATGGAAAGAGGATCTTTGCGTTCCCAGTATGCAACAGTACCCAAATGTACGGAAAATGATCGATAAATGGTGGTTAGTAACGCTACAAGCCCGAAATTCGAGAAAGCAGAATCACCGTGAATCTCGTTTCTGCGAATTCTGTTCAAATTGGTACGTATATTACATGTTGGATTATACCCTCAAAATTACTCTTAATGCATTTGTTTTTGGTTTGGATGAAAATATGAATGGTTATATAACATAACTCTGCTTGGAACCTTTGTCATTTCATTCGTTTAGGCCTACATCCAATGTGAACTAACTGTTACTTGATGCAAACTCACTGTTGAGTAGGAAACGTTGCTGAATATAGGCCCAAAGTGGAACCTATCTGCTTTATGTTAGCCCATCTACAGCAGCTGGCATATGATACAGCACAAAGCTATGCCTGATTTTTATAACAAATTTTGAAAGAGAAAGTATCGTACATCTCGTAGGGTTATACCCGGAAGTGTTTTCCAATAATACAGGTAGAATATTCGCAATTTTGATGTAAACAAACACTAGGCTTTTACACTGCAAGTGTAAGATCCACTTACAAGGCATGTTTAGGATTGTAGGTAGGACATAATGCTTCATTCGATGGCTAGGTGATGTGTTAGATGAAAGGTGTGCAAATAGGCACTCACCAACCCTTCACATAAGACTAGCATTCATTACTTTCCCACTGCATATTTTATCTGAATATTGGATTAAAGGCATACAGAAGTTTTACATAGGTGAACCTTTGGCGCGGTTTAACAGATAGAATCCACTCATTTAACACAGTCTGTCGCATGAATTCTGTCAATACACATTTCATTTTGCTTTATTCATACAGGTCATAATGGTGCGTAACTATGTTCGAGGTAGTGGCAAGAGAAAATATAGGTGCTTTACAGATAAAGACCTTGAATCTGCATTGAAAGCCATACAGGGAGGATTGTCTCAAGCGAAGGCCAGTGCTTTGTTCAATGTACCATGTTCAACATTGCAAAACAAGTTGAAGGGAGCATGTATGCAGGCAGTTGGAAGGCTCCTGTGCTGAATCAAAAAGAAGAGCAGATTCTCGTTCAGACACTGGCTGAAGTGTCAAAGAGGGGGTAATTAGCTTTGCAGCACGAAATTCCCTAAGTTTTCGCTATGCAGGAAACATTAAACGTGCCAGGGCAAGGGTGAGCGTTGAAGATATTGAGGCCTACTTCAAGCAGCTGGAACCTGTTTTGACAGACATTGAACTAAGTCATGTGTATAATTATGATGAGACAAATGTAACAGATGAGCCAGGGGCCAAGAAGGTGGTGGTACCTAGAGGTATGAAAAGAGTTGAGAGGGTGCAAGAACATTCCAAAATGACTGTGTCATTGATGGTTTGTGGGAGTGCTGCTGGAGAGATGTTGCTACCATTCATTGTGTACAAGGCCCAAAACTTGTATGAGAACTGGACAACATATGGCCCTCCTGGGGCAAAGTATGATGCAACACCAGGTGGTTGGTTTGACACAAGAACTTTTACTCATTGGTTTCTTGAACTTTTTCTGCCTCATGTTTCTGATCAGGAAGGGGTAAAAGTGCTGGTAGGGGACAATCTTGGTTCCCACTTCTCACCAGATGTTGTCAGTGCAGCAATTTCAAATAATATCTACTTTACAGCTTTACCGCCGAACTCGACTCACTTGACACAGCCGTTAGATGTAGTTTTCTTCAGACCAATGAAGGTTATGTGGCGAAGTGTTTTGAACACATGGAGGATTAAGACCCGTCGGCAGGGTTCTATTCCAAAAGAGGTATTTCCCTCTCTGTTAAGGGACCTGTGGCAGCAGATGGAGATCAACAGTCCTTCAAATTTCTGCTCTGGCTTTCGGGAAACAGGTCTGTGTCCTCTAGACCCTCAACAAGTGCTGAAAAATCTTCCTGGGAGCACTACAAAATTGCAGGAGGGAACAAAAGAACGTGATGCTGATGTCATTGGGCGTGATTTTGATGATTCGTTAATTCAGCTATTGAAAGAGAACCATGGTCAAAAGGACCAACCCAAGCAAAAGTGTGGTAGAAAGTTGAGCCTGGTGCCCAGATCACGATGGAGTCCCTCTCTTCCAAGGACGAATGTTCAGTTGTTGCTTTGGGAACAGGAGCTGAGAACCACTATGTTTTAACAATGTGTGTTTTTGAAAGCTGGCAAGGTGCAAATTTTGATCGTATTTTTTATATCTGCATTTCCACAACAATTATTAATTTATAAATCGTAATTTTTTTGTATCCCATCTCAGCTGCTGAAATAAGTTTGCCAGGGAAGGGCAAATGGGAGAGGGTCCGATACTAAGTTATGCCCACCCATGGGCATCAACTTTATGGGAGGGGACATTTCTCCTTCTTTTGTGATGCTCCTGTTGGCTTTAAAGTAAGCATTTGACACTCACTTTGTAATATTCTAGACAGCAATGTTACTCCCCATATTTAAAAATGGATTGACATCCATGGACACACCCCTTCCCCTTGCCCATACCAAACAATTGCCACTGCCTATGTTATAGATCATAAGGTCATATGTTACCTGCTTATTATTGCCACCATTGTATTCATTTATTCACTAAGATCAATTCACAGACTGAGGAGAGAAATTATATGAGAAATTTTTCTGAAGTAAACTGTGGTGGGGGACTTTGGGTGGGCGTTTTCATCCCTTATAGTTACACAGATATTATTTTTCTTACTCAGTAATGCTTTAAAAAAAATAGTTCTGTGATGAAAGTGAAATATTTCTGTTTGTGTACTGTGTTGCTTACAATTTGTACATGTTTGTGCAAGAAGTCTTTAACTGCCAATGTTGCCCCAAACACGGGGTAACATTGGCAGGCCCCTTTTGGTGCCCTGTGTTGCCCCCGGAATGGTATAATTCCGGTTGTCCTTTCATTTTTTAACCCTGGTGGGTTTAAAGTATTCATAACAAATATACAGAACATAAGTCTAGTACCTTGGAATAATATTCATGGTAGATAATATTTCATAAAAACTAAAAAAGCTGCCAATGTTACCCCATTTTTCGGGTATGCCACGAAATGTGAGATTGCACCTCTCCACAGAATTAATACACAATTATGGTATTCACTACTCTAGTCTTACAGAACAAAATTCTAAAATCCATTATCTTTTCTCAAAGGTGATACCCTATTGACAAGGTGCATAGTAACCTTGGGGCTTCTTAGGGTTGGTGATACCCACATTCTCAGCATGTGGAATGTGGACTGTACACCTTTGTATACACATATGTAAACAGTATATTAAACATTGTTAACCCCAGACAGTGCTGACATACACCTCAACAAGAAATAATGCAAACTAAACTCCTCCCCCCCCCCCCCATTGTTTTTTCTTGTTTCCTTCTCACTTGTTTTGGTGTTTCTGTAATCTTACTTTCAAGTTCACTAGCTGCAATAAATTTGCAAACAGGACATTGGAAAAACTTACATCTTAATTATACCATTGCATCCTGCTTTATTACATTATGCATGTAAATGAAATTAACTAAATGAAAAGAATAGGATGAAGGTCTGAGCTACTGTTGTACCTTGTTACTACTAACCCATATTTAATATACTGGGAATAGGCTAAGCATCCACATACATCAGCAAGTCAGTTACATTTCAAACTAATCTGTGACTGGGAGGGGGCATATCTAGGAAGTATACTTCTGACTGGTACTTCCTGATAAGGAAAACACATTATTTTATATACTCTTGTTCCAACATCCATCACCATCAGTTTTCCCCAGGGGAAAACATACAAAATATCATCATACAAAAATAAATTTTTGGGGTGCCCATGAGAAGTGGTGGCTGGGTGAAGGTATAAGAGGCGCTGTGTCAAAAAATATTTTTGGAGGGGAAAGGTGAAAAGTAGCGTAACCTACTGTAAGGCAAAGTGCTATATTTTTCAAAAACAGTTTTTCTCATATTAACTTGGCATGTAAAGGGTTTCCAAATGCATTTTCAGACAAAATCATATAGAACCCTTGGCAAAATTTGGGAGGGGGGGGGGAGGCCGGGCCCCTATAGGCATGACTCCTCCAGTTTTCTCTCCAAGGAAGTTTATGTAAACCATCTGATTCTACAGTTTTACAGTGGCTCACAAAACAGTTGTTTTGCATATCAGTACAAGCACCAATCTCTCATTTAAAGTGTGATAAGTACAGTAATTTTATGTACACTGTGTGCCAATCCTTCTTACACAATAACTAAGAGTCACTATAACAGCATGTATTGAGCAGGAGGGTTACACATCTATGTTCCCACAACTCAAGGTTCCAGCATTACCTATAGTGTACATGTATGCAGACTTAGCTTTGAGTGATGAATCACATTATCATTTTTGTTTCACAGAGATGTTGATAAAAATGGCTTCACTAGGCTGGCCATGGCCCTAATCTAACCCCAAATTCCAACCTCTTTACCCTCACCCCTCTCAAGCACCACAGTAGACATAGCAATTTGAAGTAGTTAGCAGCATGAGTACAAACAGATGAGTCCTGGTACCAATATTATGTATTCATTACAAGTATATGACATATGCATAGAGAGGACTTGCAGTGGAAGCAGGCTTGGCCCACTGCATTAATAATATTTAATTATAATATTTGCATTTTTTAATATTCTAATATCTAGGCAATCCTAATCAAAGGCACAGCACAACATTACCCCTGCACAACAATAAACATCCCAAAGACAATCCAGGGTTCTCCACTGGTCTGTTTTCTGTCCGGGGGCTCTTGTGATCGCCGTCCTGGGAGAGGGGTGTAAAGGGGAGGGGGGTGTCCTCCTCCCCTTTGGGAAAATTCTGACAATTTAGGAGGGCTTAGATCGCAAATGGTGCAATCTACGGCCTTGTCTTAGCCTCCCTATGTGTTCAAATCTGGGCATTTTGTGGTCATTTTTTTTTTTTTTTGCAAATTGCATTTTCTAAATATGTTTGACTTTACTTGCAGATCTGAAGCTCCAGTTTCCACTTGGGCATATTCAATAATGAAGTAGTTCACTTTAATGGAAATTTCGGGTGAAAATCGGGAAACCTAAGGGACAGTTCAATTGAATGGTTTCGTTTAGTGTATGAGTTTGATGGTAACGGATTCCTACTGAAAGAAAGAAATGCAGTTAAGTGCATATTGAATGATATAAGAGCTCAGGTGCAAGTGAGCTGGGTTTGCATCTCCGATGTTTTACTATACATTTCTTGTCATGAGTATTTGAAATAGATGCGGTATTTGTGATTGATTGTACAGCCAACTTCTTGACCGGGCGGGTCAATTTTCTGTGCGGGCGGCAAAGTTTTGTCCGGGCGCAAAAGTAGTGTGGCAGATTTTGTACAGGCGGAGCCCCCCGACAAAAGAGCTGGTGGAGAACACTGGACAATCCCTCCAGTGTGGCAGTTGCTCTAACGGTGCACCAGATGACAATGTACCTCACAGGTATCCATTTAACCCTCGAGTGGAGAGAAGCAATTGAGATGTAAGCATTGTCCTCAAGGACACAATGTAATGATGCAAGCAGGACTTAAAACCAGCAATTCTTGGATCACAAGTCCAGCACCTTAACCAATAGGCCACCATGCTCTCATAACAAGAGCATCCACCTGATCAAGCTGCTTACCAATCAAACTTTACTGCAGCAGATGAAACAAAATATTGAGCAAACAGGAATATTTTTTTTCACTTACATTCAATTAGAAAACTGGCAACAACTTTCTGATGGCAAAGCATAGCAATTACGCTGGGCAAAAACAAAGGCAAGGTATGTCAGATACTTCAACAACCTTGTCTTTTGCCAGAATCAAAGAATTGGTTTGGAAACCTGGCCTGACTGAGATAAATTTGTGCCACCTCCATTATATTTCTAATGTACATAGCAAAGCACTTAATGTAACCAAAGCACCTTGTGTATCAAAAGAGGGCAAAATAAAAGCAGGCTGGTACACACTCGTTTTACTGATTACAATACAGTGCTTGTTCTATTTGTAGGATAACCCTAACTGAATGACAAAGATTTCAAGCAAGCAAGCTAGCCAACATTTAATACCTTTTGGCCTGCCATACCGTAGTATGAACAGCAGCAACACTGAAGTTACCCCTGTGACCTGTGAATAAATACATACCACATACATTTAATGGTACACAGGCAATGTAGTGCAAGCTATTGTGCAGTGTAGATTGCACAATTTCTTATCCAGGAGTGATTGAAGATGTTTTTATCCAAGGATCACCCAAAAAATCCAGCACTGATAAAGCAGGATTTGAAGTAGCATATCAACAACTACATTAGTTAAGGGGTCTTTACACCCACGTACCATAGATGTTTTTTTTTTTGCTGGAGTAAATGGGAGATACTTTTGCATGCGAAGAACTGCGATATGATTATGGACAGCCAGACTTTCAATGGAAGAAGATGACATCTACAGACCTTGCTCTTGGCTACAAAGGGAATTTTACCAAACCATAATTCCACTAGCCAGAGCTGAGATGAGACAGGAAAGAAAACTTCAATAGAAACGAAACAAACATCTTTAAGACAAAAGTATGAGATAACAACAATAGTACACTCACAAATGGTAATTCATAAAAGTTTGGTAACCATCATCTGATAGTAATGTAAGAAATTAAGCCAAGTAAAAGCAAAGGCATTGTACTGTCAGTTATTTTACCTAACTTAATGAATGCTTTGCAAGCCTTGCATAACTGGACTAGTGAGCTAAAAGCAGACTCTGAATGCCTTATAGAACACTGAATATGTGTTTTATGTTATATAATACGTATTGTAAGATGACGGGAGTGTTTTCCTAGTCAAACTTACAGAGTTAATGCATTCAAATAAGGCTTACATTTCAATAGTTTGTGCTGAGTATTACAGTGGCAGTATATGCATTTACTTTTCCAAGACAGGTTTAATTACAATTTAGCTGCTGAACTACATTTAATTATAAGTCCTGTTGTGCCAATGGCCTATGTACAGTTGGCCTTCAAGACGCTCCTGTACAAAATCATATTTGAGTCACTCGCCACTGTACAAAAAATCATATTTGAGCCACTGGCTGCTGTACAAAATCATGTTTGAATCACTCACTGATGTACAAGATCCTCCAGTCACCCAATCCTTCAATTCTGACTGCTTTGTTTACTGGTTTAGTTATATTTGCATGAGTGCCTTCTTAAGAAGTAAACCGAATAGCTGAGAGAAACAAAGGATGTCATTATGGGGGACCCAATTTCAGAAGCAGACTGTCATTCAGAAGCTACCACTTGAAAAGAGTATGAAGATCTGACCACCTAACTGTAAATAGCTTATCTGTAAATAGTGTAAATATTGCAGACAGGAGGAGAAGAAAAAGAGCTTGAAAGACAGCTACTGTCAATACAACTTTTGTGTAAACTTCTACAAGCCTGTTTCTCAAAATTTGAACTTGTTTTTATGTAAGTGGTTAGTTGCTCAGTAAAGGAGTACTGATATTATCTTAGTAAATGTAATAATTTAAATAGAAAAAAAAGATGTTTAAGATACAAGTTTATGTAATCGGTGATTTCATTTTACACGTATTCTTTGAATCTAAACTCTACGTACATTATACTTATGATGGTCAGTACATTTAAGCCACATGAAACTATTTAACCCAAGTCAAGAATTGGGAAGGCAGAATGCCCCGTTACTTGATGAAGATATTCCTTAAGAAGTCAAAAATGCTAGATGAAGGCGGCTTCTTTCTCCCATAAATCCAGACAAACAGATTTGCTGGGCTTGGTCAAACCCTGAAGGATTATCAAGGGTATCCTACATTACTGTCTCTCTGTTGGAGCAAGAAAAAACTGGTGCTGGAATGAACACTCATGGCTAAACTGATCTTCATGAGAGCAGGAAAGTACAAAGGTGTCCAAACAGACATTATTATATTTGCCCGTTCAGAGAATTTATCAAATTCAAGCAAGTGCATCAGTGTTGAAAGCACTGATCCTAACAGTGTCAGAATCTACAAAACTCACTGGTTTACGAGTCTATTAGCGACGATACTTACCTCCTATTTACATATGTATTTCCCCTAATTGCCTAACAATACCTATCTGGCAGACTCTTAGCACAGGTGGCACTATCGCCCTTTCAACTCCTCTCCTAGCTCATTCCTCTATTGCCACGCTTTCAGTAAAGACACTCGTGTTTTCTACTGTCAGTTTCCTGCAAGATGGGAACCTATCTTTGTCTTTCAGTCATCCTTTCAGACGTGTTAACTTTTCAGGAGAAGTGTTGAGTATATTTCTTCCTATAAAAGTCTTTTCTTCAAGAGTTATGTCATATGCACCACAAATCGACCACTTCATACTGTATCAGCATGCAAAGACAGTGTCCACCAGATGAAACTTTTTCTGTTCGACCCATGCACAGTGGTAAAAGTACTAGATACTGTGGGCAGGATAAAATAGTAAGGTGCTGTCTTTACAAAAGAACTAGCCTACATGTACATGTTCAGCATTGCATTGGTTGTATCTCACTGGTAAAGTGATACAGTTAACCATTTCAACGAGAAAAAGCTGCTAAATTTGAAAGAGGTAGTCACACCAGATTGTTAGAGCTGTTATGTACTACATCAAAGCTGTGGGTACACGGTACAAAGTGACCTACTGGAAGAAAGGATAAGGTTTCATCTACTTTACAAATGTCCCATTTCTAACAAAGCCACCCAGTACAGTTGGCAGTTCCAATCACAGAAAGGATGGATTCAGGTTTGTCGAGTGACTTTTCAAGAAAATAAAATTACCCACACAAGCAGAGGACTACAAAATGTGGGCAGCAAACTTCAATGAAAGACAAAATACTGCTTGCAACATTAAAAATTTTTTAAGGTCAATGTGTCCATTTCTTACATGTTGGACACGCACATGAAGACACTGACCAACTGTTTTCAAAAAATGTACTTCAGAAGCTGGAAATCAAAGAAAAAGTTTCCTTTTCCAAGCAAATCCAAAATCCCTTTGACAAGAACCTAACACTGATGCATTAAATCAAACAGACACGTACCTGACATGACCTCATATTTACTCAGGGCATTCAAAAACCATTGAATTCAGTGATTTTGTTCATTCCTCACCTGTAGGACACACCCACGAAGACACTGACCAAATATTTTCACAACAGAAATGGAAAGAAGCTGGTTATGTCCATTTCTTACCTGTTGGGCACACCCATAAAGATATCGATCAAATGTTTTCAAGCACTGCATTTTACAAGACCAGGATAATATTGACAGTAATTTTTTAAGCCAGTTTACACAACAGAAATCAAAAGATGCTCGCAAAGGCTGATGCAATACATCAAAGCTATGGGTAGATGGTACAGAGTGACCTGCTAGAAACAACAAGATATCCACAGCTGACTCAACTGGTTTCATCTACTTTACAGATGTCCTACATGTAACAGAACTACCCAGTGGGTAGTACAGTACCAATCACAGAAAGGATGGAACCAGAAGATTTGTTGAGTGACCTTCCAAGTAACTAAGTTTATCCAGACAAGTAGAGAACTACAAAGTGTGAACACCAAACTTTAAGAAGAGACAAGATATTTATCCTATCTTTTTAACTGCTTGCATTAAGGTAGTTGCATCCACTTCTTACCTGTTGGACACACTCATGAAGGCATTGACCAAATGTTTTCAAGAAATGTACAGTATTTCAGAAGCTGGAATACAAAGAAAGCATAGTGCCATTTTCCAAACAAATCCAAAATCCCTTTGAAAAGAACGTAACACTGATAAATTAAATCAAACAGTGTCATACCTGGTCTCATGTTTACTCAGGGCATTCAACAATCATTCAACAAAATGATGTTGCCCATTTCTTACCTGTAGCACACACCCATGAAGATATGGATCAAATTTTTCAAGAAATGCATTTTACCAGGTCAAGACCAGGATGATATTGACAATAATTTTTAAAGCCAGTTTACACAACAAAAATCGAAAGATGCTGGTTATTTATAATGCAAATGATAGTGAAGGGTAATGCACTACATCAAAGTGATGGGTAGATGGTACATAGTGACCTGTTAGAAACAAGGACAAGATTTCCACAGCTGACTCAGGATCCCCAGCTGGTTTCATCTACTTTACAAATGTCCCATTTGTAACAAAACCACCCAGTAGGTAGTTCCACTCACAGAAAGGATGGAACCAGAAGCTTGTTGAGTGACCTTCCAAGAAGATAAATTTATCCAGAAAAGCAGACGACTACAAAAACATGGACACCAAACTTAATTTAAATGAAAGACGAAATACTGCTTGCTGCATTAAAAAATTTTTAAGGTCAATGTGTCCATTTCTTACATGTTGGCGACACACATGAAGACACTGACCGAATGTTTTCAAGAAATGTATTTCAGAAGCTGGAATACGAAGAAAGCAAAGTGTCATTTTCCCAACAAATCCAAAATCCCATTTCTTACCTGTAGGACACACCCACGAAGACATTGATCAAACATTTTCAAGAACTGCATTTTAGCAGTTCAAGACCAGGAGCAAATGACAGCAAAGGGTGCTGCACCATATCAAAGCTATGGATTCATGGTACATAGTGACCTGCTAGAAGCAAGGACAAGATATCCACTGCTGACTGAGGCACTGATACATTTAAGCAAACAGAGACGTACCTGACACGATCTCATATTTACTCAGGGCATCCAACATCCATTGAATTAAGGATTTTGTCCATTTCTTACCTGTAGGACACGCCCACGAAGACATTGACCAAACATTTTCAACAACTGCATGTTACCTTGTCAAGACCAGGATGACATTAAGAGTAATTTTTAAGTCCAGTTTATGCAACACAAATCCAAAGATCCTGGTTCTGTTTCATGCAAATGATAGCAAAGGTTGATGCACCATATCAAAGCTATGGACTGATGGTACATAGCGACCTGCTGGAAGCAAGGACAAGATATCCACTGCTGACTCAGGATCCCCAACTGAAGGGTTTCACCTACTTTACAAATGTCCCATATATATATGTAACATAACAACCCAGTAAGTAATACCAATCAAAGAAAGGATCAAACTAGAAACTTTGTTGAGTGACTTCCAAGAAAATACCTACAAAATGAGGACACTGTAACAGTGTCTGTCTGTTTCACAGACTTCCCTCTATCCCTTATCATTTGTATTCTTGAAAACAAGTGTACAGTACAGGCACTTCTTTCTTCTTCTTAAGTTTTGGTACCTAAGTGCCTTTGTATGGATTCTGTACTAAAAAATTGAATAGGAGTATCTTCTTGAAAATTAAGCTGCATGGCTTCATGCACCTTAGTGATGGGTGTTAAACATGTGTATGAGATCTATCTAATCTAGTAATTTACTGTCTCACACTTTCTATGCCTACAGCAGCTATTTCTTTGTTTACATTTTGTATTAGGGATTTAACTAGTCTGACACTGTCAAGTTTATGTGTGAACTCCTTTGTCAGACTTGGGGGATAAAAACTAACTCTGAGGTGAGAGTAAGTCAGACACTTTTTGAGTCCTCCTTGATACTCACTTGCATTTCACTAGTTCTGTTCAACATTCATTACCTTCCTTGCTTCATTAAATAAGTCTTTATACTAAGAAAGAAGTTACAAGTGTTATACTGTCTTGTGCATTTTTTTTTTTTTTTGGTGAATCACTGTCTTTATCCCCAAGTGACAAAACCAAACTTCAATGAAAGATGAATACTGCTTGCTTCAAACTAGAAAGTTTGTTGAGTGACTTTCCAAGAAAATAAATTTATCCAGACAAGCAGAGGACTGCAAAATGTAGACGCCAAACTGCAACGAAAGACAAAATACTGCTTGCTGCATTAAAGAACTTTTAAGGTGAATTTGTCCATTCCTTTCCTGTTGGACACACACATGAGGACATTGACCACTTGTTTTCAAGAAACGTATTTTAGAAGCTGGAATTCAAAGAAAACAAAGTTTAACTTTCCAAACAAATCCAAAATCCCTTGAACAGCTCCTATAAACATTGATACATTTAATCAAGCAGAGACGTACCTGACACGATCTCATATTTACTCAGGGCATCCAACATCCATTGAATTAAGGATTTTGTCCATTTCTTACCTGTAGGACACACCCACGAAGACATTGATCAAATATTTTCAACAACTGCATTTTACCTTGTCAAGACCAGGATGATATTGACAGTAATTTTTAAGTCCAGTTTATGCAACAGAAATCCAAAGATGCTAGTTCTGTTTATGCAAATGAGAGCAAAGGGTGATGCACCATATCAAAGCTATGGATTCATGGTACATAGTGACCTGCTAGAAGCAAGGACAAGATATCCACTGCTGACTGAGGCACTGATACATTTAAGCAAACAGAGACGTACCTGACACGATCTCATATTTACTCAGGGCATCCAACATCCATTGAATTAAGGATTTTGTCCATTTCTTACCTGTAGGACACACCCACGAAGACATTGACCAAATATTTTCAACAACTGAATGTTACCTTGTCAAGACCAGGATGACATTAATTAAGAGTAATTTTAAGTCCAGTTTATGCAACACAAATCCAAAGATCCTGGTTCTGTTTCATGCAAATGATAGCAAAGGGTGATGCACCATATCAAAGCTACAGACTGATGGTACATAGCGACCTGCTGGAAGCAAGGACAAGATATCCACTGCTGACTCAGGATCCCCAACTGAAGGGTTTCACCTACTTTACAAATGTCCCATATATATATGTAACATAACAACCCAGTAAGTCATACCAATCAAAGAAAGGATCAAACTAGAAACTTTGTTGAGTGACTTCCAAGAAAATACCTACAAAATGAGGACACTGTAACAGTGTCTGTCTGTTTCACAGACTTCCCTCTATCCCTTATCATTTGTATTCTTGAAAACAAGTGTACAGTACAGGCACTTCTTTCTTCTTCTTAAGTTTTGGTAACTAAGTGCCTTTGTATGGATTCTGTACTAAAAAATTGAATAGGAGTATCTTCTTGAAAATTAAGCTGCATGGCTTCATGCACCTTAGTGATGGGTGTTAAACATGTGTATGAGATCTATCTAATCTAGTAATTTACTGTCTCACACTTTCTGTGCCTACAGCAGCTATTTCTTTGTTTACATTTTGTATTAGGGATTTAACTAGTCTGACACTGTCAAGTTTATGTGTGAACTCCTTTGTCAGACTTGGGGGATAAAAACTAACTCTGAGGTGAGAGTAAGTCAGACACTTTTTGAGTCCTCCTTGATACTCACTTGCATTTCACTAGTTCTGTTCAACATTCATTACCTTCCTTGCTTCATTAAATAAGTCTTTATACTAAGAAAGAAGTTACAAGTGTTATACTGTCTTGTGCATTTTTTTTTTTTTTTTTTGTGAATCACTGTCTTTATCCCCAAGTGACAAAACCAAACTTCAATGAAAGATGAATACTGCTTGCTTCAAACTAGAAAGTTTGTTGAGTGACTTTCCAAGAAAATAAATTTATCCAGACAAGCAGAGGACTGCAAAACGTAGACGCCAAACTGCAACGAAAGACAAAATACTGCTTGCTGCATTAAAGAACTTTTAAGGTGAATTTGTCCATTCCTTTCCTGTTGGACACACACATGAGGACATTGACCAAATGTTTTCAAGAAACCTATTTTAGAAGCTGGAATTCAAAGAAAACAAAGTTTAACTTTCCAAACAAATTCAAAATCCCTTGAACAGCTCCTATAAACATTGATACATTTAATCAAGCAGAGACGTACCTGACACGATCTCATATTTACTCAGGGCATCCAACATCCATTGAATTAAGGATTTTGTCCATTTCTTACCTGCAGGACACACTTACGAAGACATTGATCAAATATTTTCAACAACTGCATTTACCTTGTCAAGACCAGGATGATATTGACAGTAATTTTTAAGTCCAGTTTATGCAACAGAAATCCAAAGATGCTAGTTCTGTTTTATGCAAATGACAGCAAAGGGTGATGCACCATATCAAAGCTATGGATTCATGGTACATAGTGACCTGCTAGAAGCAAGGACAAGATATCCACTGCTGACTGAGGCACTGATACATTTAATCAAACAGAGACGTACCTGACACGATCTCATATTTACTCAGGGCATCCAACATCCATTGAATTAAGGATTTTGTCCATTTCTTACCTGTAGGACACACCCACAAAGACATTGACCAAATATTTTCAACAACTGCATGTTACCTTGTCAAGACCAGGATGATATTAACAGTAATTTTTAAGTCCAATTTACGCAACAGAAATCCAAAGATGCTGCTTCTGTTTTATGCAAATGACAGCAAAGGGTGATGCACCATATCAAAGCTATGGATTCATGGTACATAGTGACCTGCTAGAAGCAAGGACAAGATATCCACTGCTGACTCAGGATCCCCATCTGGTTTCATCTACTTTACAAATGGCCCATAGGTAACAAAACCACCCAGTAGGTAGTACCAATCACAGAAATGATGGAACCAAAACGTTTGTTGGGTAATATTCCACGAAATAAATTCAAAAAATTTAAAAAATCATTCAGATATTTCAGTTTATCAGTAGCAACAGAGAGCAGGCAGATTCACTGAGCACCTACATGTCCTAACCAAGGGTGTTGCCAGCAGAGGTATGTAGTAGTGCAGGTTCACATAGGATTTCTTAACTTTTTCTTCATAATGGTTGATTAACCAGTGTAATGATATGGTTGTTGAGCTCTTCTTCAAAGCTCCTGGTAGAGACTAGCTAGCACCTAGGGTCTATGTAAGTTCTTGTTTTTAGGGTGGGGAAGTAGCTAGGAATAGAGACTATCAATTGTCTGGACACTGACAATGAATTTGTTGAAGGAGAGGATTCCTTTATTCTTGGGTGGTTCCTACAGACTAAGAAATTGTTAGCTCAAAAAGCACTGCTCACAACTGAACTGGACCACTCGTCTGCTGACTGCTCCAGCTACAACGCCTGTTTGTTCTGAGAGTCCAGCTGCTCTTGAAAGAGTTTGGTTCCCTAGGTGTGATGCCACATTATTTTCTTTGGCCATGTGTCACTGAGGGCCATGGGCTCTGATGTCTAAGATTGGGAGGCTAGGTGCCACCATCATAGGGTCCCTCACGGTAAAAGGGGGTGAGATGGCGGGTAGTTCTTTAGACCACGGAAAGTCCTGGTCACTCACCTTGGGCCTCTGGAGTACCAACACTTGGGACACCATAACTACAATGGACCAATGCTACTGGGTTCCAGAAGTCATGTACTTGCAGGGCTAGAAGTAGCTGATGTATGGTTATTTCTTTTATAACCAAACTTGGAGAGAGATCTGTACTTAACTACCCCTTATAGCTCAAGGATCAAGAGAATCTGAGCAGTAGCATTTAATATTAAATGTTATCACTTCAGGGACGTAGCCAGGGGGGGAGCAGGGGGAGTGGTCGCTCCCCCCCTTTGAAAGTCAAAAAAAAATGTTAATGTGATGATTTTAACTTTTTGCAGGGTATTTTGTCAGTGCTCTTTCATCTTAAATTCTCGGCAGTGCTGATAACTCCTTCCCTTCATAATCGTTGTAACATTCAGGCCTGAAAGCCTGACTGAGCTAATTACCTCATGCGTCACCCTAACTAGTCTTGAAAGGACCACAACACTCATGTTCGTATGATTTGTTGCTTATGAAGCTAAGCTAGCGCTCGTAGGCCTATAGCAGTCGTACGTGATATGCGCTCCTCTGAAGAATTATTATACAGCTATCACACTGCGATGAGAGTATTTGTACTGTCCATGACGTCATGGACAGTACCTAGGCACGCTGCTCATTTTTGAGAAGCAGTTCTTTCGTTCAATGTTTCTTGATTCTCATTGAGTGTTTTGTTCTACCATTGAGCTCATTATGTACAGTGAATCATGTAGATGGGAACGAAACTTCTTGGTAACTTTTGGTTGAAATGGGGCTGAGCATGATTGGTTTTTATTTTAGCAGTTTTGTATTTTATTGTTTTGTTAAGAATGGCTTGAGTAAGTCAAACTACCTAAACAGTAGCAGGCCTACAGTATATTGTGGCACATGGTCGTACTGTCGTATTTCGCATACAGTAGGCCTACTCTACGCACGCTTCTTATGTTGTAAAACCAGGGGATTGACACACACTGTACGGCTATAAGTGCTGTCGCGTTTGCTGATTGGTCGATTGCTTAGAGTATGTAGGCAAGGTCAATCACGAAAGGTGGGATTTCTTGCAGCATTTTGAAGCAAGAAATGAAGCTTGCAGCCTACTATATAAGTGATATCTGCGGAGAAGTACAGCTATAGGCTTATTTGTTTAGACATGAAATATTTTTGAATACTTCCCACCAGACCTTGAGAGTAGGCCTACCATTTCCTGCATGCAAAGCCCAAAATTTGTGCTTCTCGTGGTCAAACAGTAAAAGCAAAGTGATCTGTCACTCAAATTTCGGTGCATGGAGAGGATTTAATTATCTTCAAGTACATATAGGCCTGACGGATTTGGTCGATCTTTCTCACATCTTCACTGTGCCAACACTGAAAATTGAAAGAGCGATATTCTAAAGCTAGCACAGTGGCGTAGCCACGGGGAGGGTTTTGGGGGTTGAAACCCCCCATGACCCAACCTTGCAAAATGTAATTGCAAAAACACATGATCACTATAAACTTTATTACATCTGAGGCACAAACATTGCACCATTTTGCATCTGGAGACCTAAAATGGCCGTTTTTCTCCCTCCTCTTAGACCTTTCCCTCATGTCGTACTCCAAAAACCCTCCCCATGACACAATCTTGGCTACGCTACTGAGCTAGCATAACCACTGAGGACGTTTCAAAGTACCAGCACAGAAACAATCATGGACAGTAAGTGGTAATGATTTTCGTAACCACCGTGACATTTTCTAGTTGTTTCTAGGCTTAGTCTGCACATCTAACTGTACATCTGATCTGCCTGTCTAACCGCGAAAGTGCAAGTGGTACAACTTACGTCGGTCAACATCATCTACAGGAGATTTAACCAGATATTTGAATCATTTACTTAATACTGGATCGGAACTTCGCAAGAGGAAGGATCATGAAGCGGACAGGTATGAAGTAAGATAACTTATGGGTACCTAGGCTTAGTTCACACGTCCACTTCGTTCCCTGAACTAGGCCTAGAATCTCGCCGTACATCCTTTTCCCGGATTTTACTGTGAGAGTAACATTTTTCGCGTGCGTTGTGAATGAGTTGCTACAGTGACTGTTGTCTAAAAATGCTCGTGCCTGTATAGCAAACCTATCAAACACATGGGCCTGCGTCATGAATTTACATGTTGTAATACTGTAGTGCGTGTACTGTAGGCCTAGCTAGTATGTCGTCACAATAGATTTTTGTACAGGTCAACCCCGTCTAAGTCTGATGACTGCATACGGGCGCGTGCGATGTCTATAGCGTGAGTAGGCCTACACTATGCCTATGTCCCATTTTTGTCAATAGCAAGATTTCTGATCTAGTAATGGAAGCACAAGGCGACCAAAATACTAGGTCAACAGACTGTGGACTAGAAGTAGGCTATGTGGCAAAGACTATTTATTCCTAGGTCTAGCCTATCATTAGTATCAATGACATTTCAGATACCCTCAGCATAGAGAGTGTGCTGTATCGTTGCAAAAACATTAATATTCTGCTGGCACAGTACTGATTTAGTAATAGAAGATTTATGTATAAATATATATCATGAGATGTGAAATTTTCTTGTTAACGAGAGATGTGGGTCTCATTGCTCAAACCCATAATACTAAGCCAGTAAATAGGCTGTACTTTATCTTTCTGCGTTTTTAAGCTTTGCCGTCCGATTTTTATCTTTCGCTACCCATGTCACCCAGGGACCCCGGGTCCTCTCGTTGTGACGCGACTGGCGCCTTCCCTGCCCATCTCTCTCTGGTTACTGACACAAAGCGCCACTGAATGATTGTCCCTTTTATCTATCATCAATTAACAGAGTCAACGGCAGATCCCAACCGTTCAGAAGAGGAAGTATCAGGTGACTGTGCTGACAAAACACCACCAAATAAAAAAGGGAGACTGAAACAAACAACACTTAGTTTCACAGGATTACCAAGGAGGGTGAAACCATGTGAGACTGCTGAACCTACTCAATCGTCAACTGAAACACAACCAGAAAGAACAGTTGCTTCTAACGAGAAAGGAACATCGTCCTCAAATCCAAATACATCAGCCAATCAAGAGCCTTCTACTTCCTTTGTTTCATCATGTTCAGGTAGTGAACTAAGAGAGCAAATTGTTAGCGCGCCGAGAAACGCCTGTTATACATCTGGAGATATCCAGAATCAAATAATTAGTTGTGTTGGAGCAGAAATTAAAGAGAAAATCATAAACCGTGTAAAAGAATCCGGTTTTTACACCATAATGGCGGATGAAACAACCGATGTATCTTCAACTGAACAGCTGTCGGTATGTCTAAGGTATTACCACAAAGAGAGTAATGCAATAAAGGAAGATTTCATATCGTTTATTGAGGTACTCGAACATGAACATAGTGAAAAAAACAAAGAGGAATGTTCAGTCGTCATAGAACAAAGTGCACCCAAAACGATGGAAGAATATTTGGAAAGCTGCTATAAAGTAAATGAAGCAACACACACTCTCGAAGAGCCAAGACTTACTGGAAACGTCATTGGTAAAGCAATCGTCAGTGAGATCGAAACCAGTGGTTTATCTCCTGAAGCTGCGATCGCGCAAAGCTATGACGGAGCAAGTGTGATGAGCTCGGAATCTATCGGTACATGCGCATATGTAAAGAATCACTGCCCATATGCAGAGTACTATCACTGTTCTGCGCATGCCCTCAATTTGACCCTGGTTCATGCTTCGAAAATCCCTGCGGTTCGCAACATGATCAGTACAGTAAAAGAGATAACAAATTTCTTCTCAACTAGCAATAAAAAGAAAATAACACTAAAAAGGACTCATGATCTATCGCAAAAAAGTCAGGGAGGCGCCCTTCAGTCATTATGTGAGACTAGATGGGTTGAACGCATAACTGCTCTTGAGAATTTTGCATCTAACTACGTAACAATAGTACGGGCTCTAATGGCCATCAGTCAGTGGAAAGACGTATCTGCAAAATCAAAGGCAGTGTGGCTAATCAAATCAATTACCGACAGCACATTTATAGTCACTTTGTTCACTTGTGTTGTAGTCACATCCAATATTGATCAACTATCCAAAAAGCTACAACAGAAAAACATGTGCTTGTCGAGTGCCATGGGTAATGTAAACAATATTCTGGCTGTCCTGGAGGATGACCGAAAGAACAGTATTCATAGATTTGAATCAATTATGCAATTGATTAACGATACCATCTCTCCACTCAAGCTTAACATCGAACGTCCTCGAATCGCTAAGCGGTCAACACTAAGATCCAATCCTGACCTGGATACAGCAACAGACTATTTTCGAGTTACTATTTTTACACCGTTCTTAGACACGGTAATAGAGCAAATGCATTTTCGATTCAACGACAAAACCCAGTTCTTGGGAACATTCGACATCTTACTGCCATCAAAATGCTGCAAGGACGATATGAAGGAAGAGCAATTTGCACAGCTCTGGAAAAAATATGCTGCAACTCTTCACGCAAACCAAATTCAGCCTGATGACACAGCAGGCGTACATGCGTTCACTCAGTACAGACAATGGGTGATGAAATGGAAAACGGAAGTTTCTGATAGAGTGCCCTCTAATCACATGACTGCATTACAACACTGTGATGTTGACATGTTTCCTTGCATTTATGCCTTACTCACAATTGCCATCATCTTGCCTGTCTCCACAGCAACTGTTGAGCGATCTTTTTCATCCCTCAGGCTGCTCAAAACGTACCTTCGTAACAGATCATGTGAAACCCGATTGAATGGTTTGGCAATGATGTATGTTCACCCTAATGAGAAGATTGACATTGAACGCGTAATTGAACGTTTTGCTAATGACGGCAACCGTCGCTTATTATTGTTATAACTTAAGACTGGTGGCAAATGGCTGGCAACTAGATATAATACCATACAGACATGTTACTCGACCACATTTTTAGGTATGGCGTAGGCACTGGACAATATAGTAGTGATAATGTAGGAAATAAAAACTATGTACATATGTAGGCTATATAATATATATGCAAACTAGCACTTTGGGGGACTTTTTTTTCTTTTGAGGTGTCTCCCGTCTTTGAATGGTTTGTCGCATTGCATGTACCAACAAATGCCCCAGTAAATGTGTTATATATGTTATTCTTTTTATAATAGGGCTTACTGTTTGTATACGGGCAATTGTTTTCAATAAATACTCCCAACGTTTTTCTCATCCTATGCAGATATCTGCCAATTCAAATCAGTAACGATCAGGTCCAATCCCTCCCACTTTGAATGAGCTCTGCAAGTTTATTTTCTCATCAAATATTGATTTTTCCCAAATCTAATCTATTGTGGGTAACTAAGGACCAGCCCTGCTTAGGACTCAGTACTTTGTAAACATGGGTTGCCTCAACTTGCCTAGATGATCACATTAGTCTTTCTTAATCCTTCGTCACGGAATTTCAAGGACAAAAGAACATGAAAAAGGAGAAATGTTTTGCCAGTTTTTCATTATCATGTGATATCATATTACAAAGTAGTTTTTTTCCTGTTTGAATCTTTTAACATGTTCTTAATTCAAACAGGAAAGAATCTACTGATAATATGGTATAAAATAATGATGAAATTTGCAAAAGATTGCACCAAATTACATCTAAAGACCTTCGATTGTTCAAAAATTTTTCAAAGGGCAAAGGGGAGGGGGACACCCTTCAACTTAGATCCCTCCACCATATCAGTCACAAATGTGTTCCCCCCCTTGCAAATTCCTGGCTACGTCGCTGTATCACTTTACTGTATTACTGCAATTACATGTATACACGGAGGAGGATTGAGTGAAGGCCTATCAATAGTATATTCTGAGAACTGTGGTCAACCTCCTTCAAGTCTTCCGACAGTATGTCTTTATTTTTGTGCTATTCAGTTGTATATATCCTATGTTAAGATCACGCCAAACAATCCACATCCTATTAGAGTTATTCCTATGTGTTTAAGGAAGTAGGGTGAATGCCCCATACCCATAGTGCTACCACTACTTGCGTAGTAGTCTTACAATGTCAATGATCTTTTATACACCAGATACTATGAAAAAGGGAAAAAGTGTGACAGATGTACAGTGGCAACAATTTCTTTCTTTTTCAAGATGCTACTTCTGGTGTAGAGTTAATAGGATAAATGCAAGGACTATAAACTAGTTGTTCCAATGTGAGCACAAAAATGCAAAATTGATGATTAGCTTTCAACATTTAAGTTTCTTTCCATTCCCAAGGAGAATTGTTGAGGCCAAATTTGTTTTTTTGTTTTGTTCCTTTCATTCTAGTTGCAGTCTTACAGGGTGAATTGAAGTTGAAGAGCAAGGGAGTTTGGCATTACTGCCATGGTAGCCATCTTGCTCGGCAGCACACACGTTGCACCGTTCGTTATAAGGCGTTTTTGGGGACCATATTTGAAAGCCAAAGAAGAATTGTTAGCAGTCTGTGCTAGAAGATATTACCGAGTATTTTGACTAATCCAAGGTATGTTTTACATGTTAGTTGTGTGAAGATTGTGTAGAGCTATTAAAGATGTACAAGGTAAAAGAAACATTTTAGTATTAGGTATGTTTTGATCTTCCATTATTTTATAGTCAATCATCGCCTTTCAATGAGACGCATTAAACGAGTGATTGACCATATCATTGCCTCCATGTCACCTTTGAGTAAGGACCACAACAAGAATCCTTTGAATAAGATTTCCCCTTCCTATATGTCAATGGCCATAAATACACCAGATATTATGGAATGTGAAAAAAAAAAAAAAAAACTGACAGAAGAACACTTCCAAAAACTTTTGCATTAAACCAAGGCAACATCAAGTCTAACTGCAAATGCAAATGGTGAAAGGCATTGTAGGGATTACTATCAACATTTTCACCATTTTCATTCCGAAAACACTGGGGATCATGGGGATCAAAATGTCCATTTCTTACCTGTAGGACACACCCATGAAGATATGGATCAAATTTTTTCAATAAATGCATCTTACCAGGTCAAGACCAGGATGATATTAACAGCAATTTTTAAAACCAGTTTACACAACAAAAATCAAAATCAAAAGATACTGGTTCTTTATAATGCAAATGACAGCGATGGGTGATGCACTACATCAAAACTATGGGGAGATGGTACATAGTGACCTGCTAGAAGCAAGGACAAAATATCTGCTGCTGACTCAGGATCCCCAACTGGTTTCATCTACTTTACAAATGTTCCATATGTAACATAAGCAACCAGTAGGTAGTACCAATCACAGAAATGATGGAACCAGGATTGCTGAGTGACCTTCCAAGAAAATAAATTTATCCAGACAAGCAGAGGACTACAAAAACATGGACACCAAACTTAAAGAAAGACGAAATACTGCTTGCTGCATTAAAAACTTTTAAGGTCAATGTGTCCATTTCTTACATGTTGGACACACACATGAAGACACTGACCAAATGTTTTCAAGAAATGTACTTCAGAAGCTGGAATACGAAGAAAGCAAAAGTGTCGTTTTCCCAACAAATCCGAAATCCCATTTCATTTCTTACCTGTAGGACACACCCATGAAGACATTGATCAAATATTTTCAAGAACTGCATTTTAGCAGGTCAAGACCAGGATGATATTAACAGCAATTTTTAAAACCAGTTTACACAACAAAAATCAAAATTGAAAGATACTGGTTCTTTATAATGCAAATGACAGCGATGGGTGATGCACTACATCAAAGCTATGGGGAGATGGCACATAGTGACCTGCTAGAAGCAAGGACAAAATATCCGCTGCTGACTCAGGATCCCCAACTGCAGTTTCATCACTTTACAAATGGCCTATATATGTAACAGAATCACCCACTAGGTATTACCAATCACAGAAAGAATGGAACCAGGATTGCTGAGTAACCTTTCAAGAAAATAAAATTACCCACACAAGCAGAGGACTACAAAACGTGGACACCAAACTTCAAGAAGAGACAAGAGTATACTTCCCCAACATTTTTAACTGCTTGCTGCATTAAAGAACTTTTAAGGTGGTTGTGTCCACTTCTTCCCCATTGGACACACACATGAAGACATTAACCAACTGTTTTCAAGAAATGTATTTCAGAAGCTGGAAATCGAAGAAAGCAATTTCATTTTCAAAACAAAATCCAAAATCCCTTTGACAAGAACCTAACACTGATAAATTAAATCAAACTGAAACGACAGAGAACTGCATTTTACCAGGTCAAGACCAGTAACTTCTAAAGCCAGGTTTATACACAACAGAAATGGAAAGATGCTGGCTATGTCTATTTCTTACCTGTTGGACACACCCATGAAGATATCGATCAAATGTTTTCAAGAAATGCATTTTACAAGACCAGGATAATATTGACATTAATTTTTCAAGCCAGTTTACACAACAGAAATCAAAAGATACAGGTTCTGTTTTATGTAAGTGACAGCAAAGGCTGATGTAATACATCAAAGCTATAGGTAGATGGTGAGCACAAAACTGCACCATTGATGCCTAGCTTTCAACATTTATCAAAAGCTTCTTTCCATTCCCAAGGAGAATTGTTGAGGCCAAATTTGTTTTGTTCCTTTGTAGAGTTTGTAGTTAGCGCCCTCATTCTAGTTGCAGTCTTACAGGGTGAATTGAAGTTGAAGAGCAAGGGAGTTTGGCATTGCTGCCATGGTAGCCATCTTGCCTGGCAGCACACACGTTGCACCGTTCGTTATAAGGCGTTTTTGGGGACCATATTTGAAAGCCAAAGAAGAATTGTTTGCAGTCTGTGCTAGAAGATAGTACTGAGTATTTTGACTAATCCAAGGTATGTTTACATGTTGGTTGTGTGAAGATTGTGTAGAGCTAGGAAGTAAAAGGTAAAAGACACATTTTAGTATTAGGTATGTTTTGATCTTTCATTATTTTCTACTCAATCGTTGCCTCTCAGTGAGACGCATTAAACAAGTGATTGACCGTATCATTGCCTCCATGTCACCTTTGAGTAAGGACCACAATATGAATCCTTTGAAAAAGATCTCCCCTTCCTATATGTCAATGGCCATAAATACACCAGATATTATGGAATGTGAAAAAAAAAAAAACTGCCAGATGAACACTGCCAAAAATTTTTGCATTAAACCAAGGCAACATCAAGTCTAACTGCAAATGCAAATGGTGAAAGGCATTGTGGGCCTTACTATCAACATTTTCACCATTTTCATTCCAAAAACAGTGAATTTTTGTGGTGAAAATAAACCCACCTTTTCATTAAGGAAACTCAAACAAAGTACTGCAGTCAAATGCCTTTAACCATGGTGGAATTTAAAAGCACCATTGAAAAATAACTTAAAATTAAACATGGTGAAAATACCGTGAAGAAAATCCCTCATGAATAGTGCCATTGATTTAGCCCCTCATGAATAGTGCCATTGATTTAGTGACAGCCTCAATGAACAAAATGACCACATTAGTCCTCGAAGGTCACTTTGGTGTGATGGTTGGTTGAAGCACTGAAAGTGGTAGATAGCACTGCAAGTTTTGGTCTCATGAGGGCTGATGTTACAAGGGCTGGTACAATGAAGAAAGCAGGAAAATCCCCCTGATGAAAGTATATGCATTACTTAAACTATGAAAAATCACCAATTTGTGAAAACTCTGCCATCAAAGCCTGCAGTTTTTGTTAAAGTTTTTTTCCCCTTTGAAACCACAATAACACACTGTAAACATGCACATGATGGAAATGAGTACTGTACTGTTTTAGCCTTGGGGTTTAACTACAACTGACAACCTCAGATAAAGTCATAGCAAGAAGTGATTTATGATCAAAATTTTCAACATGGTGCTTTCCTTCTCATGGAAACGGCTAAAATAGCATTCAGTATTTTCAATATGGTGAATTATTATGGTGAAATTTCAAGAATTCTGATGTACATATTAACAGTCTTGAAATCATGTTCATAGTTCATAGTGATTCCTAAAATTCTTCCAGGCTCTAACCTTGACAGATGAAGAAAATCTGAAGACTCCAACATTTGTGCATTCAACAAAAAAGAAATACAAAGCAACTTCCACACAAGCGTTGGACATGAAATACACCCCTTCAAAACTTATACTTCAAAACTTTGTTCAGTTCTCCATTGCATGGCTTCATACTATTTCCTTTCACAAAGAAATATATGTCTTTGAAAACTTCCACCTGGCCCAGCTGCACAGAAGTGTTGATAGTACTATCAGTGCCACTAACAGTACTGATAGCAAACTTTGAGCACACATACAGAAGCTTTATGCAGATAGAGGGATTAGCTAGCTATCAGTGCTCACAGCCTACTAAAAGGCTGCACAGAAACTATCACTACTGGTAATGTTAAATCAACTCACTAACGGTGACCAAAGTACCGATAGTGACTTTGATTTCTTTCGTAGTAAAGGTAAATGTGACAAGAAGAGGCCACCATCGATTCCGCCAATTACGGAAATAAAGGCAAAAGTACGATCCTTTTATGGGGAAAGTGACAGTGAATTTGCCCAAATAGGGCTTTTCAAAAACACTTTCCCATGATCTTTTCGATATTGTAGAAACTGTTTTATAGAGAAGAACGCTACCTTGAGTTACAATTTAACAAGTTCCGCAATGAAGGCGTAGTAACAGTGGTCATCAGAGGGATTTTATCCCGCCTAAATGGAGTACCTTTACATAGTAGTAGGTTAGCATGTTGCGGTAAAAGTCAGCCGAAGTCTTATTCCTTTCTATTAATCTTGTGAAATAATTATATTTACATGCAGAAGTGTGGTAACCTGGTTACAAGTTTTCTAATATAGAGAGGCGTGCAGGAAGGACTTTGGAATAGAACCCAAAGGCAAGGTCTAACTTTAGTAGTGAAGCACAAAATACACTCCAGACCCCACCTTGTGCTGAGAAAAAGGGTCTGCAAGGTGACTTTGAAAGACTGGAGAAAAGATATGTCTATCCGCTAATCTTTTCTATAGCTACATAGTATACTGTATGTTGAGGGATCAGAACTTGTCTACTTAACACTTATTACTTCTAAGATCTTTCTCTCTTTTTCAGAATCCACAGGCATGGTACCTGTAGGGTTGAACTAGTTCACTGACATTTGCAAGAACATGACATTTGCATGTCATAAAGTGCTTTAGGTCTTGGCCTGGCAGGCTTGACTTATAGCTGGCTATATGCATAAAGTGGGGTAACTTTGACATTACCACACTAGTGATTTTCAAGATACTACTGCTTTGTCAAATTTAGATGGAATCTACTGAATTTGGTGTCATTTAGTTCGGAAGGCTATGAATTTATTGTTTTTGTGTATAAACTGTGCATCAATGGTATACTTTTTTAAATATCTGTCCTCAGCTGTTCCAATAATGGGCTAAATTTCCAACCTTCCTAATTTCCTTCTTTTTTTCTAAAAAAGCAGGAATGGGAATTTGCAAAGTAGACTAGCGCCATCCCTTTGGTCTTAATGTATTGTTTATAGCTCCTTGGATCGCGTGGGGTTCGAGACACTTAATAGATTTGACGAAAAATTTCCTCTCCAAATTCTCTTACATACAAAATTCAGTTGATGGTAAGTGCACTGAATATAATCTTTAAACATTACACATTATTAACATCATGCTTAGTATTATTACACAAAGTTTGAAGGTTTTTCGGCAATAATGAAACCACTTTGGCTGCAGTACTTCATGCTATATGTACACCATTAAGGTAAGTCCAGGTCTATGCTAAACCAAGAACTTCCTGGTGCAGAAAGGCTACATAAGTGATGTTCGTATACTATTATTCCACTGTGTACTCATGTCTAAATTCATATTATTCCTTCCTCATAAACTTCTGATTAATGATTAACTTTGGACAAAACTGTTCCCATAAATTATGGTTTTACCTCCCATCATGCAACACTTCGGTATTACATGAGATGCATTCAATCGACCAGACTTCAGTGTTAAATTTGACTTCACAGAGGGAAGACGTCCCGCCTTCTCTCTGTGTTATATTCTTTGTCGACTTCAGATAGTGCAATGTAGCACACGTGTGCTACCTCATTGTTGTTATGTATTAAGAAGCCGAGATAATATGGTTTGACTAATTGAGTGTGGTACGCGAGTTTATTTTCGGTACACGTCCTGCGGTTTTGACTTGTTCACCCTTTTGGGGTTCTGCATAGCCAACTACTAAAGGAATACTAAAGGAAATTACAATAAGGTAATTACAATATCTTCAATTTTAAAAGCCTCGGCCTCCGGCATAACTGCAAATTTATTCTAAACGTGGTGGTGCATTTAGGCTAGTTACTTCTGTATCCTGTTTGTGGAACAGGTGTTGCATACTGTGGAATATAGGATTTGGCCTCCGGTTGTAATAAATAGTGCTATCCAAATGAAATTAATGGGACGAAGCCTCCGGCTGTAGTGTAAGTCCTGACCAGAAAATTTGTACAAAATTATACCTTGGACAAAGCCTCCGGCTCTTGTGAGTCCTGACCATAGAATTTATACAAAAATTATACATTTGTACAAAAGCCTTCGGCTGCAGCAAGGCCTAGCCCCAAAAATTTGCATGAAATTATTTTGGACAAAGCCTCTGGCTGTTTGAATCCTAGGCTAACCCAAAATTTGCTCAAAATTATACAGGCCCTATACATTGGACAAAGCCTCTGGCTGTTCCTAAACTGAACCTCTCAAAATAAAAACTGGACAAGGCCTTCAGCTGAAGAAGTCTGATTTTCTATTAATACTAGGCCTATACCTGTCTCTATCTATAGGCAGTTTGTGCAGTGCTGTCCTCTGGTATTATTGTCAGGATGGAAGGCACAGAAGAGCTGGACTTTACTGAGGAGATTCTAGGTGTTCAGCTCTGGAGCAGGATTTGGATAAAGAGCTCCAGGACCTTTTAAAGTCAGATCACACTGAGGAGGAAGATACGGCCTCAGTGTGCACAGCTGGCGAGGACAAAATGGAGGTACTGCTAGCTAGTTTGATTGCTGACTTGGGAAAATCAGACAAAGTCGGGAAACCTATTCAGGAAAAGGTAGCCAAATTGATTGAAGGGTTATGTTCAGGGGGGCTGGGCGATGCTCAGCTCAAAGAAAAGCTGGCAAAATACATGTGACCCTCCAACATTGAGTCCCTTCAGCCTACAACGGTAAATCATGTATTCTGGTCAAACCTCCAGTTAAAAACAAAAAGAGGATATAAAGTTGCAGAAGCTCTAGCTTCTTAATATCAAAGGTATGATTGTACTCTCTCGGTTGTTTGACGAGGTTATTGCCTCAAAGATGCCCTTGAACAAGGCAACCATTGTCTTGGCCTTGTCAGATGCTCTAGCTTTTATCGGTGTAATAAGGCGCTCAACTTCTTCAGACAAGAATTGATTAAACCGGAACTCAAAACCGAGTATCAGACACTCTGTTCTACCGCCGTACCAGTCACTACTGAACTTTTTGGTGACAATGTATCACAAAAAGTTACAGACATCTCAGAAGCCAACAAAGTTAGCAAACGTTGCCTTGACCCATTTAATGCACGTCAACAGGGCACCGAGGAAGAAGGTGCTCTTCTAGAGGAGCACAGGTCTAAGTAACTTTGGACAAAACTGTTCCCATAAATTATGGTTATAAGCCACTAAGTAATAGTTGTTAATAACTGGTCCACAACTGCCTTTAAAATTGGAAGTGACATGCACTACATGTGTACAGGTACTAGTTTCGCCAAGCTCTCAAGTTTATGTTTGTTATTGCACAAATTGATATATTTTGCACACATTAGGTGGGATTTCAGGCATGTAGGATATTTAGGAGAGAACTAAATATGTTAGGACATAGGACTGAGGCTTTATAAACCCTGTGTACCATTTTGTTTACATAGTTTTCTATAAAATAATTCATGCATGTTTTCATTTGCAAAATACAGGTCATCATGTTTCGCAATTGCTGCAGAGGAAATGGTAAACGTCAGTATGCAGCATTTTCAGAGGAGAATGTGCAGCTAGCCATGGTTGGGAATGGTATGGCCCAAGCAGAAGCTAGTTGTAGGTTTAACATACCAAGGATCACTCTACGCAATAGACTGCTGAAGAAACACATTAGAGGAGTTGGCAGACCACCTGCCCTGACAGCTGAAGAAGAGACCACATTAGTAAGCACACTTGCAGAAGTAGCAAAGTGGGGTTACCCTCTTACTAAACACGACCTTAAGATAACCATCAAGGCTTATTTGGACAAGCTTGGATGAAGATATCAAAGGTTTAAAAACAACATGCCAGGAGATGGCTCTACATTCCTTTGCTCAAAGGAATAATCTGAGTAGCTGCACAGCTGGCAACAGACAGTCACGGACAAAAGTTGGGAAAGACGATATTGTCGAGTATTTTAGTAACCTCAGCGAGGTTTTAGGAAGTGCTAGTCCTAACAATATATATAACTACAACGAAGCAAATGTTACAGATGATCCTGGTTCTGCGAAGGTTCTCATACCAAGAGGAATGTGCCATGTAGAAAAGGTACAAGAGCATTCAAAGATGGCAAATTCTTCAACGTTTTCTTTAAATGCGGGGGGGGGGAAACTCTTACCTCCATCAGTAGTTTACAAAGCCCTCAATTGTTATGAGAACTGGACAACTAATGGATCCAAAGGAGCAAAGTATGATTCAACCAAGAGTGGGTGGTTTGACATGGTTAATTTTGAATGCTGGCTTTTTGAAATTTTCCTGCCCCATGCTTCCACATCCCCAGGTTAAAAGGTGCTAATAGGTGACAACTTAGCCTCACAGTTTTCAAAAGAGTTTGTTGAAGGTACTGTTGCAAATAATATTTACTTTACTGCACTACTGCCCAACTCCACCCACATCACCCAACCAATGGATGTAGCAGTCTTCCATCCTATTAAGGGCAAATGGAGGAACATCTCATGGTATTGGAGGAGACAGTCACATCAGCAGAGAACTATCCCAAAGGAGATCTTTCCCTCGCTCTTAGCTAGACTGTGGAAAGAGATTCACCAAAATGTAGCACAAAACTTGGAAAGCTTGTTTCCAGACAACAGGTCTACACCCCTTCAACCCTGATGAATTCTTACAAAAATTGCCAGATGGTAGCACTTCCTCTGATCAGCCTGAGGATATTGGCCGTATGCTAGATGAGTCTCTTACAAGCTTGCTCGAAGAGGGTCGAGGACAAGGTGCATCCACTAAGCAAAAGCATGGTAGAAAGCTGAGACCTGGTAAGCTGATTTCTGCAGCAGATTGGACAGAGTCACATACTGGTACTTCACAACAAGATACGGCTGGTCCATCGCAGTCATCGTACGATGAAAACAATGGTTCAGTATGGGGTGTCTGGAAACAAACTAAGCATCTCAAGGAGTGCATACTATGCTCAAAAGTACCAGGCAACAACAGCTAGAACAGAATAGAAAGGCAGTTGGCATGCTTGCCACGGTCGCTATGTTATGTGTGCAACAAGAATTCCACTTTGGGGCCATAGGGAGAACAGCAAAATGGGTAAAAAAACACAGAAACTTCCTTGGCATTTTTTCATTGATAGAAATGGAATGTTCAGAGACTAAGCAAAACCTTGATAGATCACCAAAGAATTCATCCTGCCGATCAGAGAATGCACAGAACAATCTTCTAGAGGCAGCTTGCACCATTTTGGGAACATCCATTATTAACAATGCAAAGAGGTGTGGGATGTACAGAGTAATCACAGAAGAGGCCCGAGACATGAGCAAAACATAACAGATGTCTGTTTGTATTAAATATGTGAAAGGATTCGAAATTAACGAACATTTCATACAGTTTGTAGATGCCCATGAACTGGATACTCATTCATTGGTAACGACTTTAGCAGACTGTTTAACCTCACAGGGGCTCAGTCTCCAAGATTGTGTTAGTCAATGCTATGATGGCGCTAGTGTTATGTCAGGACAGCTTTCTGGAGTACAGAAACGATTACGACAACTTACTGTATCGCATTGTCCTTACATTCACTGCAGGCGAAGTCATTGGTCTTCTTAAAGCAGTTCATCGCTTTATCACTGCTTCCACCACACGCCGTGACCTATTTGTTAATGCACAGAGAGAAAAAAGTTATTTGAGTTACAACAGCAAAGTGATGCAAGACGGGCATGTAAGTTTAAAGTGATCACAGTGTTCCTGCATCGCTTCAGAGAATTAAGTGAAACATAGGAACGTACAACTGAGTCTGAAAACAGATGTAAAGCAGCTGAAGTGCAAGGTCTCTTCATCCAGCTCAGATCACTCAAAGCTATTTTTACTTTGAATCCTCTCTACGACTCGCTGGGGAAATGTAATACACTGTCACTGACACTCCATGATAAGACTCATACCATGGCAAATGCTTCCAAGTTGATAGAAGCTACAATTTCAGCTTTAGAGATTATGAGATCAGAAGAAATATTTTCTGATTCACCTTTATTTTTCACAAGAGTAAGTTTATGAAACACAAGATCTCAAAATTGAATGTGTTTAAGAAGTGCCATTTCCTGCAATCTAGGAAGCATTTTTGGGAAAAAATTTCTTGGTACACAATGTGCCAACCGATGGTGGCGCCCCGCTTAGATAGTAAAATGTAAATTAGCACCCCCCCCCTTCCCAAAATAATGTCCCTGAAACTGCACCTGAACTGGTCCCACTTTATTGTGGCAACCAAGTTGGAGGGGGTGATAATGATGGCAATTTCCCAACATCACGGTGTAATTGCATGCAAACCCTATGAAGAAATGGATGACCCTTTCTGACTTCCTGCAACATAATTCAAAGCAATGTGTTCTAAAACAAAGAAGGGCAGGAACCACTTGCTCACTCAAGTCAAAACTCGAGCCAGCATGTGACCCAAATGCAAAGGTAGACACCAAACTTCAAACAGTTTCTTGGAAAAAAGGACTCATGTGCATATCTTCTATTCAATTTGAGATAAAACCTGCTATATTAATTGACATTCAAATAATTTTGTAGAACTTATTGTTACTGGATAATGTTGATTCTTTACTGCCACTATTGTTTATCTATGGAGACTGATGCCTTTTCCATTTAGTTCCATGTACCATCATTTGCATTTTTCTGTACACACTTTTTCCTACGAAAGGAGCAATATGGTCTCTGCGTATGCAATGGAGAATGGAGAGCATGCACAAAAGACATCATGCAAAATAATGAGATACCTATTTGCGAAAGCAGTACAACACTGCAAGAAGGCAATGGAGAATATCGCAATACTTCTGCCAACAGTGAATCTCGCCTCATAATTGCCAGGCTGAAGGTAGTGGATGCCCCTATCCAGGTGTGCCTCTTGGCTGCACAGTCAATAAAGACACTTCCACATCCCTCTCTTGGCTGTATGTTGTCAAAGACTTTCCAAATGCGGTGCTCCTCTAGTGCATCAGTTACTACCATCATTGTTCAGCTTAAATTGAGAGTGTATAGTGAGTAAAACTATTTACAGTATTTACTGTATACTTCCTCGTAATATATCTAAAATGCAGCATGCTCGGTAACTTCACTGCTAATACATGCCAATTACAGAAATGGTATGATCACTCGGAAGTAGATGTCACTAACATCAGTACTTACACTTGTACCCATCACTATAAGACAAACAACCAAACCAGTAGAGAATATCACTTCAATGTTTATGACAGAACACGAAAACTTTTTGGCCGAGTTATGGACATACAGACAAACAAAGCCCATACAGAACTATAACAATGCTATTCAGTTCTACTGGGTTCATATCAAGGACATCGAAAACAAAACTGCTGGCAGTGTACTAGGGACATTTTTCATAAAAGTCTCACACTCCTTACACCTTAGTATTATACCTTACTTGTACTGTACTGGTACTATACTGTACTGTACTGTACTGTTTATGTCCAGTACCATGCATTTTAATGATCTGACTTGTAATGAGTACATACTGATACTCAAGCTTTGACACATTTGTCTGTACTCTTCTAAAATGGATTCATTAACATACTCACAGGTTTGAAATATTGTACTTGTAGTCATGAAAAGGACAGGTACTTATCAGTGTCTGCATTAGGCAGCAGGATTGTGCAAATTTTTATACTTTTCTCAACAATTATGAAGGTTTTAAAATTGCATGCTGGAATATCCAGCACCTGTTGCGAAAGTTTTTATGTTGCTAATTTATCGAGATCCCCCTCTTTGAACCACACTCCCCCTCAAAACATTTTGGAAGGGGGGATTTCCCCTCAAATTCTGAGACCTAGTGCCAACACTGGTACTTATACCCAAAAGATAAATGAATCCACCAATACTTGTACTCATGATAATGTACTCTCACTACCTAATCAGATAACACTGTATTCAGTCACTTTTAGCAGGTACAGTATGTTTGAAATAGCAGGTCATTATTGACACTATTTAAGTAAAATCTTGTCATCAAACCTTTAAATGAAAGGTTTACACTTCCATTTATAACCATGATCAATGTATTCGTAATCGAACTAGTACTCACGCAAGAAAGTGAATACTGTGGGGTGTCAACAAGCCCCTTTTTTTCAAATGCTATAGCCCCCTGTAGTTGTCAAACCCTAATTTTGCAATGTGATTAACAGTTTAATACACACTTACACATATATCATGCCCATGAGGCTGTGAAAGTAACTCTACAATCCATATGTATATTCAAAATCACCAAACAGAAGTACATATGATCTTCCTATCATGAGGAACAAACCAAACATATTAAATCTTTGTACCAGGACAAGCACTTTACTCACTTGGTCTTTGTACAAAGACCAGCTAACTATGAGAATGTTGGCCTGTCTTTTACAACTATAATGGCTTATGATATGCACACTTCTCAACATGGAACCATACTTGTTTGCTAAAACAACTGTCAGTAAAATATTGCACAACTTACAACTATCAAATGTTACTTTCAAAATCTTCCAACTTGAATCAAGTGGTTGTCAAATTTAATACCGGACCCGACCCAACTTACACTAAAAGCACATTCACAGATAATTGATCGAAGTTAAAGTTGTTCATAACTCCTACTGGTCATAACGCCTTACTAATTTCACAAGACTCAATCTCAAATGCAGTTGGAATAAGGTGATGTTCTTGAGGACCAGGAGCTGTTTGACCTGTTTCAATACAGTGTACAGAAAAACTCTGTATTTCAACTGGAACAAATTAAAAAACAATCTGATATATTCAAAACAAATTTTCTACAGAAGATACTAGTTATTCACCAGTGTTCTACTTTTTTTTTGTGAACCTTGTCTTTTGACAATGTGAACCCTTAAGATCTCTTCTAACACATGCACACAACATAGCTAGTACCCTAGTCTGGCAAATTTGAGGTATTGTGGTCTACACAAACTCATTTAGGTGGCATTTTCTCATAAACTGAGGAGTCACCTCAACTTGACCTCTCCAGGTCAAAAGGTCAAGTCCTCTTTCTTCATTGTACTGCTTGAAGTGGATGAATTTTCTGTTTCTGTTTTCACTGAATCTCCAGCTTTTTCTGCAGCATCCAACTAAAATATGAAAAAAAAAACATCTAAATTTTAAGGCATCTTCATATGCAAATTAAAAGTTACAAACTGTGCTAAAACACAGATTTTAGAGGGATTAGTACTAAAATATGATCATGGCAGACAATTTCAATTAACAATGAAATGATCATTATTGCATGACTTTGGGTTTTAGTGTCTGGTACAACTGAAAACTATTATCATACCCAAACCTTGAGATAAATGGACTTAAATATGTTGCTATGAAATTTTCTTGGTATCAGCATTCATATAAATCACATGTCACTCAAGTGCAATACAAGACAAGTATGTCACACAAAAATGTAGTCTTTGTGGCAAACTTTTACAATGGCTCATTAGAAACTTCCTTCATGCTTTTTAACAGAAATGATAGTGGTCACACTTACCAGTCTCCTAGACTTATGTGTTTTTCCAATTCCAAGCCTGTAATGAAAAAAAACCAAAGTGTAGCAATTAGGTGTAAGAGTTAGATGAGGTTTGACGGCTCAGTTTCTAACCAATTGGTTTAAGCCGGGCTGGCCATGGCCTACTCCATTGCTTATGCTGAGCAGTGAGCACCAAGCACAATGGCCGGCCGCAGACCTGAATGGCGGAAGCAATTGAGAGCAGTTACAATAACTAGTCGAAAAAAGTGCCATAACCTTTAAGGGTTTAAGCTAAAAATCAGTTTTCATATGTGAAAGAGGAACTAAAGCTACCCAATTTGGTGAAACTTCCATTCACATCGGACATGTAGTACTCGAGATACCAGCAAATTTGAGTTACATTTGTGACCCAAAGTGAGCTTGAGGCAAGATAGGGGTTATATCACTTCCTCACATTGACGAGAAATACTTTGTTTCCTCAGTCTGTTGTGTTGACCTTGAAGTTAATAGGGATAGGACCTCCCCATGGGGAATATGACTTTGCAAAATTTCCATGCCTCTCATGCAATCACATTCCAATAACATTGGATTGTGGAGCAGAAAATTGGTTGTAAAGTTTAAAGAAAAACAAAAGACTGTTCATTGATGTGAGGCTATGATGTCATGTGTGCTTGCTTCTAGTTTCACTTTGTGTTGAAAATGTGACAACTTCAACTGCTGGTATTTAACGAACCGCACATCAGATTTCAATGCAAATTTCACCAGAATGCTTGGAATAAGTACCCCTCTAACATAGTATAGAGGGGTAAGGTGTGCTGAACAGGGGTCCACACTGAAATGCACACACATATAGTTGTTTTGCCAGGTTAGTTTTGGGTGACTATGATGTTACTCCTGTAGGGAAAGTGGGAAACCAACATTCTTGAAACAGTTTAAAGAGAAAAAAGTTGACTCACTTTGGTAATCCTTTGTTGAGCCCCTCCAGTAAAGTACAAGCCTTGCATACTGAATGGCTGGATATGTAGTTACACCTTGAACATACACCTTGTGTAGGCATCTTAACATCTTTCTTGATTGACAGGCTCTCACCGGAATGAATAATATCTGGGGAGAATGGTAAGCAAACAAGAAACTAAATCATACAATAGGATATCCACTGACTGATTGCAACTTCACTTAAAAGGAAGGCTAGAAAAATTATTATTTCCCAAAGGGTAGGTGAAATCTGAATTTTTTTTTACCCATTTTCATGTATAAAAGGTCCCTCCAAGTGAAAAAATTTTTGAGCATGAAGCTTCCTGATTCTTTCTACCAATAACTGATGATATTGGAGAGCACATGATATTAGCCACGAATATTGTTAACACAACCTGGAGAGGATTAGAGGGTATTTATCTCCAAACAGAGTATAACCAAATCAGGTCTAATTTTAATTGACCTTCAGCAGGAGTAAATTACACACAAGTTAAAAGCAAGAGAGCCTGGATACAGGAATAAATTTATGCAAGTCTATTTACATATTTCTTAGGACGAAATTGTACATAGCGTGTAAACTAATTGTAAAAGACAATATAGGGAACACAAAAATGAATTCTCCTGAGTATTAGACAGCGAGTCTTAAAAATGATTTTTTCGGAGGGGGCTTAAGACTGGGGGACGGAGACAAAGGACAGGATTATGGATAGGAAAATTTTAACACTTTGCTCTCAGGAAAAACCAAAGATGTAGACATCACTCACCAATAATTGCACTTGGCCTGATCCTTTCTAGATCTTTAAGGTATGACCTAGCGTGACCTCTGTAAGCATTAGGGGAATATATACATTCTGTTGAAAAGTAGTCCAATTTCTTGAAATATGCATACCTTGAGGAACAAGCAGAATTGGAAATGTTACTGCTTTTCCTGTTAAAATCACTTTTCATTCAACACATGTGAATAAGCAGATAATGGAGAAAGCATTATGTGCAGAACTTTAAATATGGTCAAGTATGTAATTGTGAAAGAGGCAGGAGTACAAGCATTCACTTCAATGAAACTATGAACACAGTTTGAGCAGATATGATATCTACACTTGCTCATTTTGTCCTGTTGACTTTACATTACCAATCACAACATTAAGAAACAAATATTTGAAAATAAATGTCTACAATCCCTCATATTATGTTCAGTCATTACCTAGTTCAATTGAAACCACATTTGTGCTGTTTCAAACATTGTGTTGACTTCCATCGAGCAATGAACCAGGTCATGGACAGAAATGATTTTCTTTAATTTTAGTCAACACTCAAAGAATGATAGTCATTATCTATCTTGGGCGATGATGGTAGTCAAGACTAGCCTCAGGCTTATGTAGCAAACTGGTCAGAAACTGTACTTACATGACAATTTCTTTCTCATAAGTATATTTAAATGGTTTGCACCTTGGCAATGCCCCATCAGCCCCCTACATGGGTAAAAGAGACAAAATGTTTATTTAATGCAGTGCCCCTGAAACATACATGCAAAGCCTTTCTTTACAGGGCATAAGCAGTCATCCCTACACTCGCCCTCACTAAGTAAATATTCTGTTAACTAAGTGCAGTTAACACTCCACTCATGGCCGGTGGAGAGGTACCTGAAAAATTTTGGTTTCAAGTACACCCCACATGGCTGAAAATGGCTTTTTAAGGTGACAGAAATTTATTTTGAATGACATTTCTTTAGAGTTCTCATAATGGAGTATACAACAATTTCAGAAAAGTTACGGTTTCCTTCTGTAGAAACATGACGTACTTTTCATGATTAACTGATGGAGAAAAACAAGATCAGGTAATTTCGAGTTTCCTTCAAAAGTATCTTTCATGGTATTTTAAATCATAAGTATTGCATATCTGCATGACTTAAACAATTCAGTGATCAAAATTTTGTCACAGTTAAAAGGATCATACATGGTTTGAAACGTTTATTCAAGATAGGGTGACTGCATTTGCACTTTAAATATGAATAGACAACGAAAACAGACCTTAATGTGCACTTGACGTCACATGGTCATACAAACCAAGTGCACCTACATACATGCACACACTTTTGTACAACCAGTTGCACAGTATGTCCTCCAAGATGGCAGTATTGAGTAGGTGATGACATCAAAGCATACGGTCTGTCCATCACCTGTTTTGCTTGAGCTCACTAGTGTAAAAACATGTCTTGAGCAAAAAATATTCTACTGCTAAGAGCATTAATATAGAGTGCAGAAAAATATCCACATCTTCTCCAAATCCGAGGACGGTGATCACTAAAGGGCCACAGTCAAGAATTACCCAGCACTAAGTTTGGCCTGGTGACAATCCTGGTCATCACTAACAGCCCTGCTTTGTAAATACGACCCAGTCCTTGGAGACTTCATAATACAACCCAAATTTACAGAACAGTACAATGCAATGCAATCCCTTTGTGACGCAACACAATTCAATACTTGAATCTAAGGGTTGATGCTGTATCTTTAGTATGTAGAGTTAGTTGAGTTAGATGAGATTTAACGACACACCAACACAAATGTGTTATATAGTGTCAAGCAAATTTTCAATACAGTGCAAGTCGTTCCCTTTAGATGCCTCTTACGACAGTTGGGAAATACCGTGGGCATATTCTACAACCCCCAGCCCACAGGGGATTTTAGTATGTAGACATTTCAAAATTTTCCTTTGTGAAAATATTTAGAGAATATAAATTTGAAGACTCACTGTTGTAATTGCAGTACACCGTCTCAGCCTTGCTATGTCTCCTCGAAGAACTGAAACAAAGGAGATATACCCATCAAAATTTCCATACATTACAATAAAGACATGAAGGGTTCTTAAAAAGGCTTTCTGACAACATTAATGAGAGACAAGAAACATCTTCTGTGTGGCAAGATGACATCCCTTCTAACACAGACCCAATTCTTCCACTAGCATATCGAAAACTTGTAGTCAGGGTTGTTATCACACAAATTTTGGTTATTTCTTTGTATTAACTTTTCACTTATTATCCATACATTTATAACATGCTTTTCAATCTAAAATCTTGTCTGTAAATGTGCTCTTCCATGTTTTTTAAGTGGATTTTGATGAACTTGAAGCTTGGCTTTTTTCTCCTGAATTTACTATATTTATGTATCTTTCACTTACCATTCATGAGTACTGTTTCAGCTATGTCATCAGCATTGTGACCTGCAGACATTCAGACATGACATAACAGGAATAAGAATACAAACTACCCAGATATAATACACATAATTCATTGACAAATACGATGTATCCTGTTACTACTTAGCACTTAGTCAAACCTTCTCAATGAAACATACTTGTCAGAACATTTAAAACTACTAAGAATAAATGTTGTAATAGAAAATATACCACATCAACCTAATATTTCATGGAGCAAAGATTTTTATAGTGCACATTTTACTTCTGACAATACAGGCCTGAGGATTTCAGATTTCATGGTAACCATTTTTTAGGTTATGTGGTTTTTGATGCACGTTACCTAACGTAACCCATTTTTGTTGAGTCTCAAAAACCCCTTTTTGGGGATTCCCAACATAAAGGAAATAACACGACTCTACACAGTAAATTAACGTTTATTCCAGCCGTTTAAACGTTCAGGAGATTAGCCTTAACAGAAATTGACAGTCCTCCTTCTCATCGAATTTAAAATGCTTCCTAATGAATGGTCAAATTTAAGGTAACAGAAGAGTTGAGTTTGAGGGTCAAATGGGACATCGAAACCGATTTTTCGGTTACATGGTTTGGCGGTCACGTAACCAACATGCGACCGTGAACCATCGTTTGTGTGAAATCCGCAGGTCTGACAATATGCAAACAAAAATTCAAGCACTTTCAAGGTCTTGAACACATGGCAAATAAAATTCTTCACTTTTAATGTCATCAAGGCTATGTGTTCTAACCCTGGGTAAAAAGGGTTAATTATAATTCAAAACTCACCATTCTCACTTCCCTACGTACCTGTGGCTATTTTATTTGCTTTAACCAGTAAGGCTCCCCTGTCTAGTGCCTGCCTTCTGAACACTCCACAAAATGTACCTACAGAGACAAAGAGTAATATTAACTTTTCTTCTGACTGTCAAAATATATTACTATTTTACTTCACGCCACTGGTAAAACTAATAGAGGTATTTTATGTGATGTCATGCGACTGGGACTGCCCAGCTGTGAAGGGCAAAACACACATGCAGTAAGTGTATTTGCAGCACATGGGCATGGCGTAACCATAGATACTACTGTAACACAATGGACGCTTGCCCAACAAAATGTCTAACACCCAAAGAGACATGCTATCATGTGACACCAGTGAAACACCTCTACAGGAAAAAAAACTGTCCAAACCCAAATCAAGGAAAATTCCAGGTGTTGTATCACAATCTTAAATTGTTACAAAAGTAACTAAAATCGCTCTGTACATGCACTGATGTGCAGCAAATTTTGTATCCACAACTTAAGGATCATTGCTGGGTTTTAAATAGAAGGGCAAATTAAACTTGAACTAATTATTCTCTGCTATTAGTTTCACTATTAATGCCACAACTGCAGGGACTTTAATTTATAAAGAAATATCGTATGATGATAGTTACACTTACAATTATTTTTGAGTCCAATCTGTTTCACAATGGCATCCATTGTCCATCCATATAATTCCTGAAAATAAGCAAAATCAATCCTAAGACTGCAAGCTATCTCTGATTAAAAATGATCCCAGAACAACATATTCACAGTATGGTACTTCACAAATTCAAATAGTAAACTGATGGTTAAGGCACTCCTCCCGATTTGTGCTATCCTTCTAGACTCTTAAGCTCAAATGATGAATTGGAAGCCAAGTAAGATGGAACTGTTGCCCATAAGCCCATATGAGCTTCAACTTGCTTATTTGGTATCCAACATGGCTCTACTAAGTAGGTACTGGTTATATTAAAGAATTAACTTTCTTTAAGTTCTGCTCAAAGAAAAATACGCTTGGCTTTGAGCCATGTGAATTACCAGACAATACATATGCAACCTCATCAAAGACATATTGTACCATCCCTGAACTACACTCAAGGTTATGACTCTCACTGCCTCCTAAACTTGATTAAAAAACCTGGAAATATGGAGCCAAGTCTAAAACTACTCACACTGCAGAACGTGACATATTTCTGAGACAAACGGTGCCCTGCTGTAGCTATGATGCTTCACAAAGGTAGCCAACCCTTCTTCTCTTCCTACCACCCTGCCCTTATTCATTAAATTTTGAATATGCTTCTGTACAAAATGAAAGGCTCTGTATTACAGTTACAGTAAGCACACTTTGTAGTTCAGTGTTTCTCAACCGGTGGACCTCTGCCCACTGGTGGGCCATGAAGCACTGTCTGGTTTGCCATGAAGTCAGCCAGAAAAAATTAATGAGCAATTTGGAAAAGTTTTCATCTAGATCATTGTTTCTCAACATAGTTATCTCACAGACACAGATGGAGTTTTAGTAGTATATGTTACTTAGTGTTGAAACTTGTCTCATATGGTCAAGTTAGATCAACAAAAGTATTTTTTCAGCCAGTGTATATGAAAGGTGGTCCTCAGGTAATTTCAACAACCAAAAGGGGGCCTTGACTTACAAAAGGTACCTGATGTAAATAATGGTTTGTGTGACTGCTGGTGGTCAACCTCAGTCCATAGTTTTACACGTAGTCTTCGAAATTGAAGAATGAGGCCATGTCTGCTTTGCAGGCTACAAAACACACAAGCACAGCATTTTGCACATATATCCTGCTAGTTACTCTCCACCCTTCCCTTCCACTTTCAATGATGCTAGGGGTCTGACAACAAATGTGATCATGTGACAGCTGCAGTACTGTTACGTCCCTCTTGACGGATGAGTTTGCGACGGATGTGTGCAACACTTAGCCGTCCACAGGGCAAGGTTTCTCGAGGAGTTTGAGAACAGATCTTTTTATTGCCTTAATCATCAAAGAGCACCGTTGAACAATCAAGCTCAAGTGTGGTTTAATGGATGTGACATGGCTTCAGTAGCCTTATTGTGCCATCCGGTACTCTGCTCCTGGAAATCGAATAGTTAAATCATTTTGTGAGAAATCATAAGACTCAGAGCATCCATCATGGCATTCCGTGTGAAAAGTTATGTCCAAGCAATTGACCCAGTACGTGGAATTTGGTTTTCGGCTCGCGTGACTGAAGTTGATGACGTTGCCGAATGCTTATGCGTTAAGTGGACGGAATACCCTTCTGAGCCAGCAAGCTGGGTACCTATGACTGCTATTCGACTGAAAGGGATGAAGTGCATCTGCAAGGTTAGGAAGAAGCTATGGCCTTCGCAAGACTTTATCAACGTTGAGATAGGTTGTTGTAGTCCATCCAGACAGTACAGACAGTGATGTACTATCAGTTGAGTAGAACAATCGGTGGAGGTGTCAGGTAAGGCACAGTCCCTTCATTACCATTCACAGTCATTTCACTGCAATATCAGAATGCCCCTAAGAAGCAGTGCTGTAGTCGAGACCGGAGGGTCCGAGACTGAGACCGGCCTCTCAACAGGCTTTACACACTGTGTGCATAGGGACTTGAGACTGGTCTCGAAGACGAGACCGTCAATTTCTGGTCTTGAGACCGGTCTCGCTACAGCACTGCTAGGAAGGCTGTTTCCCTTTAAGTGTCCACAGGTTCCCCTTAACCCTGGAGGGTTAACAGTTGTTTCACCTCACTACCAGTTCACTCCCAAAAGTCAGTTTGCCCCAAAGCGTTGACCAGTTCGCTCTCAAAGACCACAAGTTCACCCCAAGTGCAGATCAGTTTGCCCCCACATGCAAAGAAGCAGCACCACAATTAACAGAAAGCAGGCAACCTCCCCAGTCACTCCGACAAAACCCTCAACAAGTCACAGACCAGACACCAGCACAGGAAACCATTGAAGAACTCCAACAACAAACAGCTGAAAACAGTGACCAAAGCAATACGAGGGAGAAGAAAAGGAAAACACAAAAAATGCAACAAAAAGCAAAGACTGTCATGTCAAAGTTACAAAAAAGGTCAGTATGAGGAATTACTGATTTTAAATACAATAGTTCGTCTAAATTCAAATTTCATGGAAGATTAAATGCTTGACATGGCTAAAAATTGGTACACATTTCAGTTAAAATCTTGCCTCTGAAAAAATTCAAACTTCTGCAGTAATCAGATAATTGTTGTGCACTAATTGGCAATTTATTTGTGATGTATTAAGGTTGAAAACATTCAGCTTCCTCAAGATTCTGAAGTGATTCGAAGTATAGGCGTGCGAGACGGGGGACAAGGTGGGAGGTAGGTGGGGACAGCACTGATTTCATTTGCAGAGAAAATAAGTTTCAAAATTTACACTCTAAAGACAGCTGGGCCAAAAAGGTGGGCAAATAGCCAAGTGCCTAACATGGGTTAATTATTAACTAGCTGACTGGTAATAAAGTTTACCAAATCCGCAAGATACATGGAGACAGCGGTAAAACAATAACACAGCAAGTATTTTGCCCAAAATAACATTTCGGGCCACAAACATGTTTATGTTGTTATACTCCTGCATTCGACTAACATAGTAAACTCCGATTCATGCAGCATAATTTATGTAAATTGGGCAAATAGTTGCAAACTCAGATGTCTGGCAAACAAGTGGAGGTAATTTTCAAACCATGGGTATGAAGAATATCATTGTCGTTGCTGAGGGTGACGATAAAAACTATGCGGGATTCGAGAGGGAACGTTAGGTGTACAGTATAACCTAACGGTTATGCTTAAAGTAAGGCCAAACTTAAGCATCTGTCTTGACTAGGCTATGACCTCTCGGGACTTAGCCAACCTCAGGTTTCCAGAGCCGTCCTCAAAATTTTTTAACCAAAATTTGCTTTCAGTATTTTCTCCAGTTAGAGATGACCCATCCTCATCACCCTAACGTGCTGCCTCAATCCACCCTGCTTTTTTGTAAAAGAATTTCATGTATGTTTATACATAATTTCATATTCCAGTTACTCACATGAATACTTAGGAGTAAAATTTTCAAAGTGCATTTTCAAACTTTTAAAAGTCCAAAGGGGATGAAGGCCTTTTATTTTTTAGACTTACCAGCTGGCAGTCCACAAATTTGTTGTTTATAGAACTGCGCAATTACCTTCCCCGTGGGCTACGATTATGAGCAATGCACTTGTCCAAGTGATTTTTGGTTGCCCACCTTATCAGGCATTTTGGACATACTTTACTTTGAACTATACCGTCATAGCACAATCTGACGTTATCTTACCTTATTTGCATATCTGCATCACTGCATTTTTTTTTGTCCCCTTTACTACAGAGTGCAGCTTACATTACCAGAGGAACAGACAACTTTGTTCAAGAAGAAGCGATGCTTCCAAATGGCCTAGATGTATTTTGAGATGCCACTTTAATGACTGTGGATATGGCAGTGGAGGCAGTAAATGAGGGATATCCACCCGGTATTCCTGATGAATGGATTCATAGACCCATTCCCCTTTTATGCTCAGCTAAGTGTGATGCAGAAATAAAGGAACTCAAGGAGCAACTGTCCAGACAGAAAGAAGACTTTGAATGGCATAAGCCAAAAACAGCCAAAATCGCCAAACAGCAGTCAGAAGAAGTAAAGAAATAAGAGCCATGATTGATGCCTTATCTGAGAAAGTCCTACTTTGTTCACCTTTACAGAGTTTGGACAGTACATGCAATGATGTTGGTCATACAGTTAGCGAGGCACTGCAGACACTTTTGGCCAAATCTACCACCACCCCACTTTGCAGGACGTTCTCACCAGAGCAAAATGTGTACCTTTCTACCATGAATACTTGTGCAGACACTGAAGAAAACGTTCCTCCGGAATTGTGGTCAACGGTTGCAACGTTTGGTGGAGACAAACCAGAGATCATGAAGTACGTCGTTAGGAAACTGTTTCGCACAACGAAAGACTGATGGGCAACACAAGTGGGATGTATGGTTTGCAAAAGCTGTGCCAAAAGAAACTAGCACTAATCAAAAAATCACCTTTCACGTTACATCAACGCCATCTTTTCAGCAGGATGCCAAATGGAAACACAAGCACAATTGACCTGTACAACTGACATTACAGGCAGCGATCTAAAGGAATCCCTTTTTCTTCACTGGAAATGTAGGGACACTAAAATTTCTCAGTATAAGTAATATGTAAATACAGTATTTGCACATTATCCTTAAAATGAAATCAACGTTGTTTGATAGTGTGATCACTGCAATGCAATCAGAGAAACCTTTCGGATGAGATAAAAGTCAACCCTTGAAAATTTCATGTTTTCATACAAATTATATCCTACTGTAAATATGATTCTGTTATGCATTTCCAAGTACATCAATATTTAGAAAAGAGGGGACATTTATGAAAGAATTAGAAATTTAACAAAATTTAACAACTACAGTAATAGATCACTGCATGTTTTTCACTTCCTGTCAAGACCGTAATTTTTGCTTAGCGATTTCTACAGCCCAACTTAAATACAGTAACATTGCTTAGACTTGGTGTGTAAACGACAAGGTAAGCGTCTGCAAAAAGAATGATGCATTTGTTGACAGAATGTGATCCATTTTTATTGATAAAATTCTATCACCTTTTATAGACTTTACAAAGACAGATGCAGTATGTGTTGGAAGGGGCGGGTTATGGTGCCCTTCTCCCCGCTAAAAGCTGTTTTATATCCAGCCCATTCTTGCTTTAATGTCGTTTGTGCCATTATCATTTACACATTTTCCAAGGCTTTTGTGGTGATGCTACGTATTTGTAGAATTATTACCCAAACATTACAACTCATTGAAAATTAAAATTGATCAAGTTAGCTTTATAGATAAATAACCCGTACTACTTTTCACTTCCTGGCAATTTCTATGGCCATAATTAAATATGACTGCTAATGAGGATAAGGGATAAGGATAAGGGATAAGGATAAGGGTGTGTTAAGGATAAAGGGAAGCATGTGAAAAAATATCCATGCATTTGTTTACAGAATTTGATGCATTTTCGTTGACACACTGCAGTATTCCATTTTATTATAGATTTTATAAAGACGGATGCTGTTTCTGTAGGGGTGGTGCCGTTCTACACCTTTTCATTTATTCTTGCCATAGATAACGTGGTATGTGGCAATCAATAATATTAATATCCCTTGTCCACTTCCTCTTTCTTAGAGTACATTTCTGGTTTTGGATGTTTTTCTTTTTTTTTAAATCCATCCCCATTCTTGCTGTAATGTTGTTTGTGCCGAAACCATTTAAGTGTTTTACAAGTTAATTGCTTGTCATTAATTGAAATATTAACCAAATGTGACAACTCATTTGAAATTTTAATTGTTCTTTAAATTTTTTATTTAAGTAATCTGGAACTAGTCTAATAATTTGTAAAGTCCGGAAAATTCCATCCTCAACGGCATATTTTTTCAGTGGTTCTTGCTTGACAACTCAACCTTCTTTCTCGTTTCTGATTCACCTCTACATACATAACAGGCAGTAACCGTTTGTATACTTGTCGCTCCATTCATATTGCTTTATACAGTACATGTGTTTAAATTTTACTATCTGAACTTTAGTTTTAATAAGCCAAAATTTACAATAACATTGGATCTGTCACATAAGTTATTTTTTAAGTTTCAAGAATAACGAAACTGAATAAGTGCAAGGAATTTGTTTTCATTTTTATACGTGGATTTGGTATGGCAATAGAGATCTTAAAAGTGATCACTTAAAATTCTCATTCGAAAATAGAATATGTGGCTACAAAAACTTGTACTGTACCAAAGTGCCCGGTTCTTGCACTTAATGTGTTTGGCATTGACTGATCATCTTTTGGACTTTTGGACTTTGAAATACTAATCATAAGCACCTAAGCACACTGGAATACTTCCCAGAAGGATGGATGGGCGGAGGTAGGTGGGGAAGGATAGGAAGGGAACTGAGCATTTTTACCTGGATTGTCAATATGTCTGTACCTGAGAAAGCTGATATTCTGCCCAGCCTCGAAAGCCTCAGGGGCTAGTTCATACATCAATAATGATAATAATAATAAATTTATTTACAAAGCACCCAATTTTACAGAAGTATCAAAGGTGGTAATATGCAATGGTTAAAACAGTTAGTGAAACCATTGAAGCCATTTGCTACTTTGGTGTTCATATAATGTTTCAGTTTGGTTCACATGAAAAGAGATTTTTTTCAACTTGTTTCCCATTCATAAAGATTGCTGGGATGACGTTCTCACAGTTAAAAGTGCCTTCTATTTTATCCTTTGTTATGCTAAGTCAAGTCAATCGCGATCTCAATATTAGGTCCGAACCCAAAAGGTTCTTGTTTTTCATCATAAACAAATTATCCTCTAAAATGTGCCATGCTGAAGATTAATGAAATGACAACTGCCTGTCAACGCCCAAAAGGAATGTAATATCTGATATAAAATTTCAAAGCTGATCCCTAAACCAATTGGGACAGTCAAATTCTCCATCAATTGCGTCTTGGTTTGGATTCTTGACCTACTTACGGCACTATTTTAAGCATATACCATTTATCTTCAAGGCATTATTTTATTGCACAATGTACGATTGTCCTTAATTTCAAATTAAAGAGTACAACTAGTTTTGGAGGCGATAGAACTTCAAATAGTGAGCTGTACTACAACAGACAACCAGAAAATGTATTCTGAGCATCAATTTCTCTACATACTCACCTCGTAGGAGACAATCGTCAAAGGAAGATCATACTGATACTGGTTTCTCTTCACAGTCTGCCAAGAGAGTGTTAAAAGAAGAATTGAATATAAATGAAAATACCTCAGTTAAGACGGAATGGCCTATCTGCCAGCAGGAGACAAAACCTGCAATGTCCCACATGCACAACTCATATCAGCTGTTATGCTTTTATTTTACCTTCAAGCCTTTGCACCTTGATCAAAAATGTCCTCAATGTCATAGAGTATGTGTTTTATAAAGTGATTGGTAACCACAAGCCCTCTTTTCATAAACTGCTTTGAAAGGAATGCCTTATCTAACATTTTGATTTCAAAACAAACCCTACAAAGGCAGCAATGTGAGTTATACAAGAATGTTAGAATGACATCACAATTATTGCAAAATGTATCAAAATGCTTCTATTTCACATCTCTGCAATGGAAACAAGCTATCAACATGTCACTTAGGTGAACAAATTTCACCTCTTTGGTTTATATTTGTGTATGAATATGTCCCTTTTTTGAAGTAGATCTACCTCACAGAGCAACTGTTCCACAAGTGAGATGCAGTCAAGTAAAGCATTTGTTCATTGATGATATGACACCAATGTATACAAACATTTGCACCTACAAGAAATATGGTACAAGCATCTTGCTCTTCAGGTTATTGTAACAGTGTCTGTCTGTTTCACCGACTTCCCTCTACCCATTATCATTTGTATTCTTGAAAACAAGTGTACAGAACAGGTACTTCTTTCTTCTTGTTAACTTAAGTTTTGGTAACTAAGTGCCTTTGTGTGGATTCTGTGCTAAAAAATTGAATAGGAGTATCTTTTTGGTAATGAAGCTGTATGGCTAGACCTCTGGGCTTCTCACGCCTTAGTGATGAGTGTTATGAGATCTATCTAATCTCGTAATTTGCCGTCTCACACTTTCCGAGCCTATGTACAGCAGCTATTTCTTTGTTCACCTTTTGTATCAGGGATTTAACTAGTCTGACACTGTCAAGTTTATGTGTGAATTCCTTTGTTAGACTTGGGGGATTTAAAAACTAAAACTAACTCAGAGGAAGCAGTAAGTTAGACAGAGTTTGAGTTCTCTTTGATACTCGTGTGCATATCACTATTTCAGTTAAACATTCATTACCTTTCTTGCTTCATTAAATAAAAGTCTTTATGCTGAGAAAGAAGTTACAAGCGCTGTACTGTCTTGTGTATTTTTGGACAGGGACTTTATCCCTGAGTGACATTATCATTCAATTTCCAGGATCAATTTTAGCTACCAAGCCCTTCAACCCATCACAAAACCGTAAAAAGTTCTCCCCACAAGTTTGCTTAACTAGCCTTCCTCCTGTCTAATAGACCTTCCAGACAATGCTACAGCAGCTTGCACTGAGTTAAAATTGCTCACGGCTATCCATACACTACTGCATGTTAGCAACTGGGAATAAAACTGACTGCACAAGTCATCACTGACCAACCACAGTGAAGCTATTGTTTGAATTAATGGCAATCAAAGTGAAGTCACCAACTGGATTTAGAGATATGAGGATATTCCTGAATATGGTTGGGGAGAGAGATTGTAGGGCCTTGAAGTCAATGCTGTTGTATACAATTACAGTTTAAAAGGGAAAAGAAGTCCACACACTACTATGCATGTGTGATATGTTAGACTGCTGTACACTAAATTAACTGGAAATATTGAAACAACATGCATGCTATTGTCTATAACAGTGGTTCCCAACCTTTTTAGATATCTGACAACCCTAGGTAATGATGAGTTATAACGTGGCACCCTGTTAACACTATCTAAAGCAGAGCACCATCAGTTTGCGCAGAGCCTCCAAAAAACTTTTGGGGCTAACACGCCACCTAGATTGCAGGAGATGGCACTTCCCATGTCTTCTTACTTAGTAACAAGGCATGTTGTTACTAGTTACAATGTATAATAATTTTATATTCTTGATTTATTTTTTCAATCTTATGCTAGCACCCCTCTTGGGAACCACTGGTCTATCATGTAAAAAGACTGCTTATAAGCATTCTTACCTCTAAAGAATCATCTCTATACCCTGTAATGCCTTCATCCACAGACAACAAGATGAGTTCTATCCCATAATCATGTCTCTCATTAAGTAGCTTCAAGATGTATGCTAGAACTGTTGAATCTAAGTGACAGAAATGATAGAAAAGGAGTGAATGATACAGAATTTAAGTATCAAAGAAAAGCACTATCTGATTTGTCCCTGCACATCAACAAAGTTATTATTTGCATGTCAAATTGTCAAGGTTTTCTATCAAATATTATAAAAGACTATTATTTTCTTGTTAGGAGAACTGCATCTGACAAAGCAAGAGGAGGCAATGCATGGGTTAATAAGATTTTAAGCAGTGGTGTCTTTAGGAGGAGGCCATTGGGCCATGCCCCCCCGATGAAGTTTTTGTAGTACCCAAAATATGTAATTTTTTTTAGGACAAATTTTACTTCAAAGGTAGAATATGTGGCACCAGACTGCATGTAAGATCACTCAATATTTCAAAATATTTTCAAGACCCCACCTGCCCCCCCCCCCCCGGCCAGCAATCACACCACATACTGCATGGCCCCAGAAGAGAAATCCTGGCTATGCCACTAATTTTAAGGGATTTATAACTAGTTTGGTCATTAAAGAGAAAGTACTGTGTCAACTTGATATGCATTCATCTTTACACCTTTATATCTTTACACTTACATTCTATGCTTTTCTTGTTCTGATACATTTTGTCATACTGTACCTCCCTAGTAAAGTAGCTTCATGGTCATGCACTGCTCTACACAGCTCACAATTTGTGGCTGTTATGCTCAAGGCTCCCACTACATTGTCCATAAATGTACACTAACATTTCTTTGCAATATCACAAAGATCGTAACTTGAGAAGTACCAGTATGGCGATGGGCGTCCGCAGAAAAAAATTCAGGGGGGGGCAAAAATTTCTAGGGGTGGGCAAAAGGTCTGCGACACCATGAGTTTGCGCGAAGCGCAAGAAAATTTCGCCCAAAATGCCTCCCAGATCGCTGGAAATGCCATTTTTAAAGCCTATTTACCACATATAAACAGGGAAAACACGTTTTGTTCGGTTTTTTCTTTATTTTTATACGTTTTTTCAAATTTTTGATTTTCCAGGGGGGGCAAGTGCCCCCCCTTGACCATGCCTGCGGACGCCCATGAGTATGGCCAGATTTTTTTACTTTGACCTCTACACAGACTGCGCCAAGGAACAAACATAATGATGTGATGGTACATGATAAAGATGATGTTTGCTGGTTCAATCCCAGTGTTCCGACCTCTCTATGTTCCGACTTTTTCACGATTTTTCACGTTATGGTCGAAACATAGAGACGTGATGACGTCTCTATGTTTCGACATCTCTATGTTCCGACCGCAATTTGAAAAAGTCGAAACATAGAGAAGTCGAAACACAGAGACTTTGGACGTCTCAATGTTCCGACTACTCCATATTCCAACCTAAATTTCAAACGTGAAGAATTTGGTACATAGAGAAGTCGAAACAGAGACGTTTTACACATTTCTACGTTCCTACTTCTCTATGTTTCGACCACAAATGAAAACATGCATTTTGGTCATATTCAATCTTTGGGCAGTTCCACTAGTCCGAAGGTTCCAGAATATTGCGTAATTTATGCAACATTTCAAAGTTTGCTGATCGCGCATCGAGGCGAAACACTAGGGCAGTGGCACAACCTGCGGGGGCAGAGGGGCACCATTCAGCGTACAATTAGCCTTTGAAAAGTACTCTACATGTGTCGGAACATAGAGAGGTCGGAACATACAGTAGAGATGTGACCCTTATGGTTCAACTTCTCTTTGTTTCAACCAAAACGTTTTTAAGTCGGAACATAGAGAAGTCGGAATATAGAGAAGTCGGAACATAGAGTAGTCGGAATATAGACAAGTCTTAACATAGAGAGGTCGGAATATAGAGAGGTCAAAACATCGAGAGGACCCCATGTTTGCTTAGATCCTCACATCTTGATGGCTAGAATGAGGAACAATAGCTTCTCTCCATGTCCAACCTTAGAAGTTACCCCTTTCCTGGTAAAACAAACTCTGAACCCAAGCCATGACTTCCTGCCTTAACAAAGGACTTAATTATTTATCACACATATATTTAAAGGTAACCGTTACACTACACCTGTGGTTATGGTAACATGAGGAAAGGATCAATTCTTGATAGCCTAAAGATGAAGTAGCAGATGACCATCTGGTAAACATCTGTGAGATACCACACACAACTTATACCAACATTTCCTAACCAGCTGTGATAACAAAAGCCACAACTAGCAGAGACAAATGAGGATGTTTTACAATGTCTGAACCAAACACACTCAAACCATGGAAGTACTACAGTACCTTGCTCATACTCAGTAAAAAATATACTATCAGGAAGACTATCACAAGTAGGCCTACTGTACAGTATGTGTGTATAAAAGATGAATGGGGAACTGTGTAATAAAAATGCTCCTCAAAGACAGCCATTTCATGCAGTAGAAGTTACAATTTATTTAGAAAAGAAAACTTCACCTATAACATTTTATATTTAAACTACCATGGCAAGTACTACTCTGGTAGTACTTCCATTATATTACTTGAAATGTCTCGTTTAAAATTATGATATATGGGGTTTGAGGGACAGAGTGAAAAGTCCCAGGTTCCAAGCAAAAATAGTCTTACATTTGGAGGGTATTTCAACTGCTAAGTAAACAAGCAAACAAACATGCCTGCAGCTAAAGGAGAATTTTAGTTATAATTACCCAAATTTTACTTTATTTGCTTCATTAAATAAGGCATGATACAGTAACTTAGCTTTAAATATTGGATAGTACTTAAACTGGTTCATTCTACTTTATTTTAGAAGAAAAAATTCTCAAATATCAATTTTTTCTTTTACTTTAACACTAGAGAAGGAGCATTCCTCAGCAATATTCAAAATACAAAATAGTAAACCTTTACAACTTTCAGATGAGATGATACAGAAGGGACTTTACTCAGAATTGGCTTAGTTTTTAAAAGTTTATTAGCAATTTTTCATTTTTCAATGCTGTTCATGTAAAAATGAGTAGAGCAGCAATGCTACTGTGGCTCACACAAATGTGTCATGTGATCAGAATTGGCAACTCACATTTTTCCTCTTACTGTAGTCTGAATTATCCACTAATACACCTTGAATTACCCTCAAAATGAAAGAAAACTCAAAACGAATTTAGGAAAAGGAATGTGCATACAGAAACAGATTTTCAGGGCTAGACCTCTGAGGATAAACCTTACAGTGTTATGCCACAGATTCCTGAAACACTAAACATAATGAAACACATAGTGCCACTGCACAATGCAACTATTTAATTTTGGACACATTGGCAACAGCTATTTTGTTCAAGCAACCACTTCATTTGTTCTTCTATATGATGGACAGTGATATTTTGCACTTTTGTGCACATCTGGTCTCTGTGCAAAATTTACACAGTATTCTTTTACTAGTACTGAGTGCATTGAGCCATTGATGCAGGATTCACTAGACCACATCTGTCCCCACATGTCTCTCTTTGCATGTCTCTCTTGTATATTTGTTTTATACTTTTTAACTTTTACAAGTTTTGATGTAAAAAATTTGAAGGTATTTCTTTAGTTTTTATATCACAAAAGGGCCTTTATGGAAAAGAGGGAGAGAAAAGAGCAAACTGCTTTAATTGTACAGCATGAATAGGTAGGTTATGAAGATGTTCTTAATATGCATGCATGATAGCCATAAGAGTGAGGAAAAATGCTTTAGTAATCAAGCAAGGTAACAAGCCAAAAATCTTGACACTTAGGATATATATGGTTGTTCATTAAATTTCAGGAACAGAATATGCTGCAACTTTAGCAAAGCCTCATTTTCCAGAAACAGGAGTCATGAAAAACTGTTTTTTATTGAAACAGAATGAACTCCTTTACTCTGTTTCTGTGAATTTATATTTCATGCTCTTCTTTCACAAAAGTAGTTTGCTACACATATGGCCAAAATAATGACTAGCATTCAAACAAGTGCTGCATACATCTACTGTTAGGCCAAGGGGCAATTCCCTAGTCTATGGAACTGAGGGAGATTCCCTACAAGCTTGCTTGTTATCCACTCCTATTGAATTCACTTCTTATCAACAGAGAGTATTTTTTTCAAGGAATAAGCCAAGTGGAAAACAAAGTGGCTGCTACATTAAATGAACCATGAGAATTAGCTCTACTCAAGAGCTTGGTGAGAGAAATGTGATCCACTATGTCATCAAGCAGTGCCCATGCACTTTCCTATTACTAGAGTAGGGTTGTGTGATGTGTGCAAAGCTGACTTAATACTGTAAAATACAAAGAAAATATAAAGAAAATGGCTTATAAATCCATTTTCATACATGATATTCAAAAGTGCTCCCTACAAAAAAATACGATTTTGGCAAAAAAACACACTGACAAAATTCCAGCAGCATATCTCGAAAGATGAAGAAATGCATGCTGTTTCTAAAAGTTGATGACAAAAACCTCATACCATAACCTC